>OZ004712.1:37736732-38336732 GCA_963924515.1 Vespertilio murinus
CTTTAGTTACCGTCACCACAGTAACAGCCTGTTTTCCTTTATTCAGGACGTCTGCGCTAAGGCTTATCTGGCCCTCCGCCATCACACAAACCTACTGATCATCTTGTTCTCCATGATGCTGATGACGGGAATGCCCCAGTTAACAAGCAAAGAAGACATTGAATACATTCGGGATGCCCTGACCGTGGGGAAAAATGAGGAGGATGCTAAAAAGTACTTTCTCGATCAGATTGAAGTTTGCAGAGACAAAGGGTGGACGGTGCAGTTTAACTGGTTCCTGCATCTTGTTCTCGGCATCAAACAAGGAGAGAAACATTCAGCCTAATGCTTGGGGCCAGAAAAAACAAGCTGGTGTTCGAAGCTTTAAATTAGCATGTCAATCATCAGCCTTGGATTTAAGTTGTAATAGGACATTATGAAAGCTGGCACTTCAGATATATATAGCTCTTTCTCTAGCTGAACTCTTCACTGGAGAAAAATACTGGCATGTCTGATTGTTTAAGGGATAGTTCAGTTCTAGGCCTATTTGCATGTTTATTTCTATCTCATTTGTCTCAGTGATTGTTGAGAATATTCTATGTTTAAACAGACTAATCAGTTCCTTGTTGTGCCTGATGTTTTGACTATCTTATTATTGAGTGCTTCTGGAGATTCTTTGGAATAATTTGTGACATCTGTTTTCATGTGGGTTTACTCTCAATTTTGGTTATCCTTGTGTTCCTCAAGCTCTTTACAGAAAATAATGCGCTCGTTGTAGTCATTGTCTTATCCCCTAACGGTATTGTCAGACATCCCCTCGTTGTCTGCAGAGACCAGGGGTGCACTAAAAAGAAGGAAAGCGAGTTCGTCTGTTCAGTGTCTTTTGCAACGAGGTCCAACTGAGACGCACAAACACAGAATAGAAAACCTGAACCTTTGTGCCCTGGCCCTTCTCTGCATTCTGGTTCCAACATTATAAAATAGGGAACAAGAGAGACGAGACCCTTTGTTCCCACTCTGTCCACAGAGTGAATCATTAAGTGCGATTATTATAGCCTAGTCCATCCAGCATAGAACCAAGAAGCAAGTAAAGGGACTCATTTTTTTTTTTTTTTGCCTTCATCTTTTTCTCCCTCCCTTTCTCCCTGCCTCTCTTCTTCCTCTAGCCACCCTCCCACAGCTTTTTGCCCAGAGTTGTGAAATTTTCAAGAACCCCTTTACTCTAGATTCAAAACTTAGTTGAGAAAGAATTTCTCCTCTAGGGTTACTTGGACTTGGGGCGTTTATTTGTAAAGATACTTGAAGCAGTGTTTTCTTTTTTAAAGTATATTATTAACGGAGACATTCTAGAAATTATGGATTGGTTTCCAGATATGTTGATTTTAAATTTTGGTCTGGGCAGCTTCTTCTTTTTCTTTGTTTTTAGTGGAAGAAGATATTTGCTATCTAAAAAGTACCCGAGTTAGGAAGAACACTACTTGGCCGATCCACCTCTCAGTTTAAAGAACTATTAAACTTGGACACATTCTTCAGGTTTTCAAAAGACAACCGAAATGTCCTTTTCACACACGATTTCCATTTCTTAATTACTTTGCTATTTATTGGAAGTGTTGGTTAACCTTAGAGAAAGATCGTTATTTATGAAATATATTAAAATGACTTATAGGTCATACTTTACAAAGGATAACTTTGTTAACAGCGTCTATTTATATTAGATATAAATATATATTAAATTGAAATTTTTCTAAGTAGATACCTGGTTTGGTGTCGCCCAAACCTTCCTTCCGTGTATGAAATGCTCCGTGCTTCTTAACTCTGGGTACAAATGGGAATCACCAGGGACACTTTTTAAAACGCACAGCCTGGACCAGCTGGTATAGCTCAGTGGTTGAGCGTTGACCTATGAACTAGGAGGTCATGGTTCGATTCCTGGTTAGGGAACATGCCTGGGTCGTAGGCTCGACCCTAGATTTGTGGGAGTGCAGAAGGCTGCCAATCCGTGATTCTCTTTCATAATCAATGTCCTTATCTCTCCCTTCCCCTCCCTTCCTCTCTGAAGTCAATAAAGACATATTGTATAAATAAATAAATAAATAAATAAATAAATAAATAAACAAACGCTGCCTGAGCACCAATCTCAGGCTATAAGTTAATTCATTTGGGCTCAGGCCCAGACATCAGTATTTTTCTAAATATTCTGGGTGGTTCTAACATACAGGGTTCGAAAAAGCCCTGCACGCCTTTGAAGGCTCAATGCCTTGCCCACTGAGCCTTTCCCCTGACTCATAAGGTATCGATAAAACACTCTTTTTCTTTACAGCTCACCTTTTACAATCATGTTCTGTCCCTCACAGAGGGATATACATTCTATTACAAGGACCATGCCCAGTAATGGAATGTATATATTCCTCTGTGGTTATGAAGGATAGATGTTTTATTAAATATATCTTTTACAGGAGGTAAAATATTTTTTTAAGGCTTACATATAAAAATCCTGCGGCATAATTTTGGAGGCTGTTAAGTCCTACGTAATTGGAAATTATTTTTTGAAACAAGTACAAAAAAAAAACAACTGAGAAAGTAAGTCTCTGAAGCAAGATGCTTTGTTTGACCTTTATTTGGTGAGCTTGGCTCTGTGTGACTATGAAATAAATGTTAATTGTATTTTACAATATGAATAAGAAATGAAATAAATGTTAATGGTGAAAGGCTCTGCTGTCTTATTTTCTACTTAATCCAGCCTGACGATTCTGGGTCATAAACGTGGTTCTGGTCTGGAAGTGTGTCTGCATATTCTCAGACCTGTTTGCAGGACAGGTGCCGGGGAGCAGAAAGCACGCCCTGGGCCCAAGCCCCATTCGGAAAGCTGGGACATTCCCTCTCCTGGACGGTCCCGTTATCCCCACTTGCATTTGCATATTAATTACAAATTGTTAAATGTAGATTTAAATAAAATCTAATGTCTTGTGTTCTCTTGTATACATCTTTTAATATCTGAATGGGCAGATAGTCCTGAAACTCACATTCTTTCAGGAAATCTTTTTTGAGGGGCCACTACCTACTAGATTAAAGTACTTCAGGTCAGAATATGGAACAGGACTGATCTAGTCCCAGGCGTTAAACAACATAGTTTGCTGGTGATAGCAGACACTTCACAATGGGGGCTGCTGTGGGTTGAATTGTGTCCCCCGAAAGATATGCTGAAATTCTAACCCATAGTATCTGTGAATGTGATCTTACTTGGAAATAGGTTTCACAGTAGTACAGATATACCTCGTTTTATTGTGCTTTACAGATGTTGCAATTTTTTAAACTTCACCCAAGGGTGTTCTTATTGTTGTTGTTGTTTTTTTTTTTTTTGGTTTTTTTTTAAGAAAGGGAAGGAGGGAGGGAGAGAGAGACAGAGAAATATCGGTGTCAGAGAGAGATATCTATACGTTGCCACCTCCCACACACACCAGAGATCTAAACTGAAACCTTCTGGTTTACAAGATGTTCCAACCAACTGAGCCTGCTTTATTGGGATACTCAATCGATAGCGGTGGTCTGGAACTGAACCCACACTATCTGAGGTAGGCCTGTAATTAAGTTAAGATGAAGTCATGACGGTGCACCTTACTACAATATGACCGGTATACCTAACAAATGTGAGGGAGAAAACCATGTGACTGAGCTGTGTCTACACGTCTACAGGGAACACCTAGGGCCCCCAGAAGCTGGAGCAGGAAAGGAAGGGTCTTCACCAGAGGCTCCCATGGAAACCAAACCCTGCCAACGCCTTGTTTTCAGACTTCTGACCTCCAGGACTGTGAGAAAACACATGTGTATTGCTTTAAGCCACCTGGGTTGTGATATTTGGCTATGGCACCCCTAGGAAACCTAATAAAATGTCAATAACCAAAACTTTTGTGGGGTTCTTTTTTGGGAGGAGGGGCATCTGGGGATCCTACAGTGTTTGTAAGTAAACCTATTTGATATTTTCTGCTGTTACCAAAAAGATTTAATTGCATGCAAAATACGTGACAAAGTGTTAGTATTCTTGATATACAAAAAGCTCTAATAATCCAATAAGAAAAAGATGGATACCTCATCGGAAAATATTGAATTCCCACAAAAAAAATACATGTTCCTCTTCAGTATATGGCAGTAGATCCCAAGTCACTACTGATTTTAAGAAATGCGAGTTAAAATAATTTGCATTCCTTTCCCCATCAGATTAGCAAAGATTGGTAATGCCAGGTTTGTTAATACTTTGAAAGAAAGAGCAGTCTATCATACTGGTGAAAGCAGAGCAAGTTGGTAAGATTCATTCATGGCATTTTGTAAAATTTTATCAAAATTAAGAAGGTATCTTCTAATCCAGCAAGTCCACACCCAAGAATTAATCTTTCAGAGATAATCGGACAAGTGTACAAAGACTTATGGGCAAAAAGTTACCAGCATTCTTTGAAATAACCAAAACTTGGAAACAGCCTAGAACAGTGGTCGGCAAAGTGCGGATCACGAGCCACATGCGGCTCGAGATCCGAGGTTTGCCGCTCTGTTGACTAATGAATTTGCCAACCACTGGCCTAGAAGTCCCTCAATAGGGAACTGGTTAATTAAATCACATGTATACCATGAACTGCAATGAAGCCCTTGATAAGGTCAGACACATCAATGTATTGACAACCATGGAGATCTATGACCTATGCAGGAGCAAAACAGGGTGGTTATAGGACAGTGTTACTTCACAGTCACACTCAAGTCAAAATGTAGGTTTGTATACACATTAAAAGGCCGGGAGGATATACTCACACCAAACTGTTGATAGTGATTTTTTTACATTGCATTTATTTTATTGTTTTCCTCTTTGGTTTTTGGGGAAACTTGGCTTTCTATTTGAATTTCTTACCAAGGGAAGAAAATAAGTCTTTTTATTTGGGGGGAGGGAGGGAATGCAGTCTGCATGCTCACTGGATTCTTTAGTTTTCATCAAGTTTCATTAAAAGCTCAGAAAATTAGCAGCTGCATGTTGCTGAAGGATGGCCAGGACCAAACCAGAGATGGTTGGACCTGCATCACCACCATTTGTCCACCAACCAGATCTGAAATATCATGGCTGACATGTACACATAAGGAACTCTTTGACATTAAAACTGGGACTCAAAAGAACTGTTGGCCCAGAAAGGAACTCACTACAGACAGATTCATTTGCCTCTCAGCATAACGATTATGGGTTATCTCAGTTTCAATTCTTACAAGGGTATTTCTTAGATCACATGATCTCACACATCTAGAGGAAATAATGAACAACATAAACTGATGAACAAAAACAGACGCAGAGAAAGAGAAGCAGCAATCAGACTTTCAAACCTCAGAGGGAAAGTAGGGGAGGGTGGGGGTAAGGGGAAGAGATCAATCAAAGGACTTGTGTGCATGCATATGGGCCTACCAGCGTGGGCAAATTACAGCCCATGGGCTGGATCTGGCCCGTTCGGCTGTTCTATCCGGCCTGTGGAGCCGAAAGAGCGGAGGGTTCTCTTGCTCTCTCCTCCGCTCCTTCACCAGCAGCCCAAGATGAGAGTGCCAGCATGGTCAGGTTGCTTTTGTTCCAGCCCTCCGGTCCAGTTTAAGAACCCATTGTGGCCCTCGAGTCAAAAAGTTTGCCCACCCCTGGCATGGACAACAGGGGGGGAGGTAGGGGCATATGTGGGGAGGAGTTTGGGATGGGAATGGGGGGAATGAGGACAATTATGTGATATCATAATCAATAAAAAAAATAAAAAATAATAATAAAAGCTCAGAAAATTCTGTTTCTCAAAGAGAAATTAACCATGAGAAGTCAATAATTACCAAGCACTGGCATCAAAGCCGTGGTTGGAACTTCTTGGCATAAAAATGACTCTGTCATAGCTTCCTGTTTCATGCCAAATCCGGTTTGGCTCAGTGGATAGAGCGTCGGTCTGTGGACTGAAGGGTTTCAGGTTTGATTCCGGTCAAGGGCATGTGCATTAGTTGCAGGCACATCCCCAGTAGGGGGTGTACAGGAGGCAGCTAGTTGATGTTTCTAGCTCTCTGTCCCTCTCCCTTCCTCTCTGTAAAAAAAATCAATAAAAATATATTTTTTTTTTAGAAAAAAGCTTCCTGTTTCAGCTGACCCCACCCGACTGTGGTCTGTTGAGCACTGAGGCTGGCCTGATCTGTACCCTCCCTAACCCCCAACCCAGGTGGCCAGGCTTTCGGAGCAGGAGGGCCTCGGGGCCGCTGTTTATGCAGCCAGTGACGTGCCTCACCTGGCCCAGTTCTTCACCGCCCTGCACACCTCCCGGCGGCCATGCTGAGCTCTCTCACTCACAGTTAAAACCCCCTTTGGAGGTGCAAACTGCTCCATTTTCACTTCTACTGAACGTTGGATTTCTTCCCTAAGCGTTCCCTCCTTAGTGCAGATTAAGTCTCACTGCCTGCTGGGCTCTGAATCTGAGTCCATATGCACTCAGAGAAAATAACAGGGCCAGGCGTGGAGAACCATCGCAGCATCTCAGCAGCGCTTCTCTTCTCTCACAGCAGATGCGCAGCCGCCGGAGAAGTTTTATATTCAGACAATCAACTCAGAATTCTTTTGATTGTGCTTCAGCGTTAAAATGAAACCCTGCAGAGAGGCACCCACCATTATCCCCACTATTTTCCAGCCATGTGCAAGGCTTGCAGCTGAACAGCACCTCCGATCACCAGATGTTTTGGTAGCCAAAGCCATACTGGTCCCTGGCACCTTTCCCTTCACCACGCACCTGTGCTACAAAACCACCAGCCCTCTGACTACTGAGGGCTTTCTCATGAGAAATCCTCTGGTCACAAACCACTGCAATTCCCTGGCATGCCCTGGGCTCTGCTCTCTCCAATCCATAGTTCCAACCTCTCATTTTGGAAGAAAATAGCATTCTCTGCTTCTTTCTCACCTGCTCAACTTCATCAAACTACTTGCCACATCATGAGCTGCTCTACGGAGGGGTCTACGAGGCAAGGAACCTGTGAAAGTTTCTGACCAGCAGCACATGAGGAACTGAATTCTGCCAGTAACCACATAAGTGAGTCAGGAAATGCATCTTTCCAAGCTGAGCCTCTGAGGGACCCAGAGCCAGAGAACCCAGGTAAGCCAGGCCCAGCATCCCGATCCATGAGCACTGTGAGATAATCAATGTTATGATTTTAAGCCACAATGCTTTAGAATAATTAGTTACGTAGCAATAGATAAGTAATACATTTTTAGAGTTGTTTTGAAGATTAGAGAAAAAAAGAAATTCATATGTGTGAAAGAACTTAGTATAGTGCCCAGCAGAGAGTAGCTACTTAGCGTTGTTAGTTGAATCTAAAATCAGCAGAGTCACAAATACCAGCAGGATTTGTGAATAATCTATGTGTACAAAGTCGGCTAGTTTCAGCCTCATCAGGGAAACTCAGACCAAAAAGTTTGACGTGTAAATACAAATACAAAGATATAACTAATGCTCATGTGTGTGTTACAGGCTAATGTAGAATATCTCACTTTTAAATGTAAGCTTGTTTTTTCATGGATCTTAGAGCTGTGTCAGGTACCCCAGCAGGCATTAGGGCACTGATGACGGTGATGGTGATGATGGTGATCATGGTGATGATGATGATGATGACGATGATGACAAGAAGAGAAAGGGAGCTCCCACAGAATTCTGTTTCATAAAATGGAAATCCCACTTTTTCTTCTCGTTCCCTCTCTTCTACCTTCTACTTTATTCAAATATGCAAGTTCAAGCCAAATGGAAACTACAAGAAACATTTGAGAGAATACAGTCCCAGGTCCAGGGCTGCCACTCTCGTATAGCAGCCATGAGAGCCCTCACTGAAACTAGTAGTTGAAAAGGGTTCAGTATCACCAAGATCTATATGGAAATCACTGTAAAAAGTATTTCAAAGTGAGACCAGATCCACTCTGTTCAACAGAATTTTGCTCAGTGTCTACTGTGTGCCCTCAGCCCTACTCGGTGACCCTGGGAAACAGAAATAAGCACCATCTAGTGGAAGGAACCAGCGCGTTCACACTTGACTATCTTAGAGGAAAACTGTGATGGACCATGATCTACTGATGCCTGTTCTGGGCTTTGGGAGTAGGGGCAGACATATAAAGATGACCTCTTGACTAGACAGATTGCCATGTGCTGAAATAGAGGTATAAGTAATCAAGAACACACGAAGGTGGCGAAAGTTAATTCTGACTAAGAAACCAGGAAAGATATCCTAATGAAGGTAACATTTGAGTGTGGTCTTGATACTCAAATGTTACCTTCTCAACATGTAAGAGCATTCCAGATGGAGTGAAGGCAGGAGTGACATAGACAAAGGCAATGAGCTGTAAAACTGTAAAGTGAAGCGAAACATACAAGTAGAGCAGCATCACAGAAGTGTCAGCTAAATGGCAAAAGAGTGGAAGCAGAGGCTAAAATGAGCAGGATCATCGAAGGTCTTGAAGTTGAGCAGAAGAGGTTGGATTTATTCTGCATATAACAGAAAGGCATGAATACTTTTTAAGAGCAACAGTGATATGCTCTCGCATTCATCAGTATGCGTTAGGCCAGTAGTGACAGAAATTTGAACTGGGAAGTAAAGGGGTGAAGGTAGCTTCAGGCTCAGCTGATGCCAAGGAACAATGTCATTTCAGTTCCACTTTCCCTCCTTGACTTCTTTCTCACGGGGACTCTCTTCATATGTGGCAAAGATGGCCATCCCCAGCTGGAGATGTCCATCCCACTGACGTAAGCTCCTCTGTGAGGAGAGAGTGCTTCCTGCCCAATAGTTCCATCAAGAGTTTGGTGGCTGAATCTTCTTGGGTAACTGGGATCACCCATTGCAGATGTAGCTATTGTGGCAAGGGTAATGTAGTGTCTATCCAAGGCTTGACCTTATAGCCACTCCCTACAGGTATGGAAACATTTGGCCAAGTTTTCTATGATATTTCTTGCTCAAATATATCTCTGCATGCTATATATATATATATATATATATATATATATATATATATATATATATACATAAAGACATTCTCCGGTGTTCACATGTTCTACATAGTCTAATGTATATAGGATCAAAGTGGTAAGACACAACTCCTCAACCTGAACATCACTATCCTCCATTAAGAACCATCACAATGACAGGGAAGAAAAGCAAATCAGCCAAGTGAAGTTAATTGTCCCTCTCTTTCACCCCACAAATAAACCCAGGTCATCTAGTTCTCCCCAGCAGATTATGCAGCTGGCATTCCGTGAAGGAAGCATAAAAATGATTTCTGGCTATGTGGGTATGTTTCAGGCAAGCACTTTTCTTCAGCAGTTCCTGCCTTCAAATGAGAACGTCAAGCAATAGCCGGCATACTTAACACAGTTGAGAAAAATTGAAGTTATATGGTTTCCTTGGAAACCTTTTTGAAGAAACTTGCATAGGCATCTTTTCAAGAAGCAAGAGCTGCCGAGGCCGGTTTGGCTCAGTGGTAGAGCGTCGGTCTGCGGACTGAAAGGTCCCAGGTTCGATTCCGGTCAAGGGCATGTGGTCAAGGGCATGTACATTGATTGCGGGCACATCTCCGGTAGGGGGTGTGCAAGAGGTAGCTGGTCGATGTTTCTCTCTCATCGCCGTTTCCAGCTCTCTATCTCTCTCCCTTCCTCTCTGTAAAATATCAATAAGATATATATATTTTTTTAAACAAAGAAGAAGAAGAAGCAAGAGCTGCAGCCTGGGGATTTTTCCTTGCCCCAGCTAAAGGTCAAGGCCAAGGCTCCCCCCCCCCCCCTTGTAACTCCCAGGGAAGTGTTGGGCTCATTTTGTTTAAGTTTAATTTAGTACTGGCTGGTCCTATAAGAAAAATACACCCAGGTAGTTTTGGGGATCTTTTGAAGCTTTTGAGAGTTCTGGCTATCAAAGGAAGTGGAGGAAGTCCCGTAGTGTATATCAGAATGGGTGATGGGAATTCCTTGGGAAACAAGAGAAGACAGCTTGCTGATGATTAATTATTTAGATCTCGATTCTCAATTCACTTGTGTTCAGATTAGAATAAAAAATGATCTGAAAAGGGGCCATAAATACTGGTGTTCGTTCCAGAATCTTTTTCAGTAAGTGGGATCTTACAGTTTTTGGGGTGAGCTTACCAAGCCAAACAAAACTATCAGGTTTGGAGAATGTTAGGAAATTATCAATACCTTGATTTCCGAGGTGCCATGGAAGCTAGGTTGAAAATGATTCCTAGTTGGCTTAAAGGGATTTATTAGGAACCCCTAGGTTTAGCTAAATAACCCCTTCTTCCGTAGCAACATTTCACAGTCCTCTTCTTGTCCCCACCACTTTCCATCTCCACAGCCACCTGGGTTGTTAACAAGAAGAACTCAGCCTGCCTCTTCAACATTTGCCCCTAACTTAAGGACGCTTACCTTAGAAGGTCCACAGTATTTCTTCCTTGGAAAACTCTTGGCATGTTAAGACATCAGATCAATATCTTGGATTTAAGGCCCTCCTTCATGTCCAACATTCATAGAGCAGATGAAAATCAAGCAAATCACACTTTTTAAAAAAGGTATCATTGTAAGATATGGAAGAAACTGCATGCCTCTATTTCATTGGTCAGGACAGGCAGTACAACTATAACACTGGCTAGTCTTGGATAGTTAATAGGAAGAAATGTTAGCCAGAACAGCACTTACTCAAGACTTCCTTACTAAGCAAAGCCTCCAAAACAGTGTCCACTTCCACTTGAGGTCATCCTCAACACTTAGGAGGCCATGAGGTCAAAGCTGAAAGTATCCAATTTTCTTTCAAGATCATGTTCTCTCTCTTCCAATGATCATCAAGCCTTCATGTGCCGGGAACCATGTGAAATCTTTAAAACTCAGAATTCCTTCAGAGACGACGAAATTTAGCTCCTGCCTGTATCTTTTCCTGGTTCACTTTTAGAGAAAATTCATGTTCCCTAATCAACCTGGATAAAATGGTATTTAGGAAAAACCTTCTTGAATCAACCTTGGCTTTCTAAATTTTCTAAAACACAAGAGTTCAAGTTGTTAAAATGTTTATCACTGGTGAGTGATTGTTATGCTTCCAGGCCTTTGCTCATCTTGGAAGAAAAATGGATCCAGTGATCCAAATTAATGCAGGATTTGTGTAAGAAAGAACAGCCATCCGCTTGCCTACAAAGTTCAACAAAGGTTCGTCAGTTTCTTCGTGGCCCTGCCCTCTAAAGTCAATCCCGTGTTTCTGAAAATCACAAGTTAAATATACTGATAATTCATGATTAAAAGCTGCACCCCCTTTTCTTCAAATCTCCTGGAACTCTCTACAAATTTCACATTTATCTTAGTGAAATATATAGGTCATATTGTGAATTCTTGAAATATTTGGTCTTTACCAACTATGCTAATTTACTTGAGAATTATTTTGCAGTTACACAGATCTGGATATAGAAACTGCAGAATAGAATGCAAGATTTCAAAGTGTCTGATTAACTGGACTAAATCATCAGAAGACTGGTATTCTGACAACTAGAATTACTAGGTCCTAAACGCACTCAGGTTTTTTAAAAATCCTCTTATGAACTTTTCTGCAGTGGCCACAAAGTTCAGCTATTGAAGGGCAGCTCTGAAGGTTCATAGTATGGACTAACTAATCATTTTTATAAGAAACTAACTTTGAGGCTCATGTAAGGAATTGAAGCATTTAGCTAATGAGTCTTGCTGACCCATATGTATAATTTCTTTTTCCTTTCTTTTAGAATTCATTGGTGTGACACTGATTTCTACAATTCACACACAATTGTGACGTCAGTGTCATTTGTTTATTGCTTCCCATGTTTAGTAGTTGTCTATGTTCTATTTTTGTAATTGGGAAATCCATTGATTCATTTGTGCACCAAAAACTAGTGTATATTAGTCATTGTAGATTCTGTAGTTAAAAAAAAAATACAGGGGGAAATCCCTGTTCTCATAAATTCACACTATAGGGCAAAGATAGACAGCAAACAAGTGAGATGATTACAGATTGTAATGTGTGATCAAGGCAATTAATGAGGTGATATGTTAGTAAGTAAATGCAATAGGACAACCATGCATAGATGGGTCAAGCCACCGCGCAGTGTTTCCCAAACTTTTGACATATGTGTACCCCTTCTATAATTTTCGTAACGCTGAGTACCCCTCGTCAAAAAAAAATTGGATGTATTTTAAATAACAATCAAAATATTTTTATTTTTTATTTTTTGGTACATACACAAAATAATAATAAACAAAAATAACATTATTCATAATAAAATATAAATAAAGTTATATTATAAATAACATTTATTTGCACACCGGACCATCTCACGCCTCACAAGACTGTCTTGACTTGACTCATGAAGACGTAGAATTAGGCGCAGCTAAGCACGGTGCAGTGCATATCCCCACCAAACTCCGGTGCAACGAGTACCCCCACCAACCTCTTCCCGTACCCCTGGGGGTACGTGTACCACACTTTGGGAAACACTGGGTCAAGGAATTGACATCTGTGTCAAGACCTGGAGGAAGAGAATTGGGGTACAGTTGTTTCTTAATTGTTAGCTATTGCTGGGAAAAAATGAAGTACAAATACAATAGACAATGCTATTCACCTCTTCCAGGAGTACTTGAACACCAAAAGCCATCTATGAGATTGATATGGTATTATTTTAAAGACTTTACATTATACGTCTGCTTTTTATCAGATATTTTAGTCCTCAAGACAAAAAAAAAAAAGCCACTGCTTGGACTACAATGTGTGATTTTATGAGCATAATCTATTTAGAACAAACAGTATTTCTTGTGGTTGTTTTCTGTTACCAGCATGTAACCTTAGAGCAAAAGTACTAGTAAATCAACTATACAGAATTCAATTGTATTTCTTTTTTTATTATCTAAAGTTTTACACATGCCTCCTTTTTCCCCAATTGACAGCCCCCAGCCATTCCCACCCGGAACAAGCCCCCACAGCCCAGTGTCTGTGTCCATTGGTTATGCTAATATGCATGCATACAAGTCCTTTGGTTGCTCTCTAGCTCCCCCTCCCCTACCACTTGTCTCTAGGCCGATCTATGCTTATTCATCAAATTATGTTGATCATTATACCCCACATATGCAGTCTTCCACAGTGGCTGCACCAGTCTGCATTCCCACCAGCAGTGCAGGAGGGTTCCTTTTTCTTCACATCCTGGCCAGCACTTGTGATTTGTTGTTGATAGCCATTCTGACAGCTGTGAGATGGTATCTCATTGTTGTTTTGATTCAATTATATTTCCATACACTTTCAATAAACAATCTGAAAATGAAATAAAGAAAAATTCCATTTTTTCTTTCCTTTTCTTTTTTTTTTTTTAATCTTTATTCTTGAAAGTATTACATATGTCCTTTTATTTCCCCCATTGGGGGAAAAAATCCATTTATAATAACACCTAAAAGGATAAAGTACTTAAGAATAAAGTTAACAAAAGAAGTATGAAACTTGTACTCTGAAAACCACAAAGCATTGTTGAAAGCAACTTTAAAATAGTTGAGGAAGCATCCGTGTTCATGGATCAAAGACAATGTTGTTAAGGTGGCACTACTCCCCACATCGACCTGCTGAATCAACGCAATCTTCATCTAAATGCCAGCTGTCTTCTTTGCTGTAGAAATTGACAAACCGATCCTAATATGGAAATGCAAGGGACCCTGAATAACAGAAACAATTTCAAAAAAAAACAAAGTTGAGGGTCTCACAGATTTTAAATGTTACTACATGCAAAGTTACAGTAATCCTGACCATGTGATACTCACATAAGAATAGACATATAGAATAATGAACTAGAATTGAGAATTCAATTTAAAAATGAGCAAAGGACCAAAAGGAGCAGGCTGGGGTGGAGGTGGGCAAAGTGGGTGGGGGCATGTGTAATAGTGTCAACAATAAAAATAAAGTTTAAAAAATGAGCAAATGATCTGAACAGACATTTCTACAAAGGAAACAGTAAAGTCAATAAGCACAGCAAAATATGTTCAATATCATTAGCCACCAGGGTCAGGTAAATCAAAAGCATATTGTAAATTTAAATCAAAGTGAGGCGCCACTTTCTACTACGAGGATAGCTATACTCAGTAAGAGAACAATGTGTGTTGCTGAGGACGTGGAGACATCAGATTTATCATATACTGCTGGTGGGAATGTAAAATGGCACGGCTGCTTTGGAAAAGTCTGGCAGTTGCTCAAAAGATTAAACACCGTGTGTCCATATGATCCAGTAATTCCACTCTTAATATATGAGAATTGGAAATCTATATCCACACAGAAACTACTGGTAGTACAACATGTCTATAGCAGCATTATTCATAGTAGACAAAAAATAGGCACAACACAATGGGACAGTATAGACACTTGGCTCTGGAATAGAAAAACATCGAGTGGCCTGGAAGGCAAGTTAAGACCAGGTGGCCAGAAGGATAAGCTGATGGCAAGAATGTCACCACTCCTCCACTCCCTGCTAAAAAATAAAAAATAAAAAATGCAGAATTGTATCTCCCTCCTAATGGCTTGCTTTTCCTACCCTGGCATGGAAAATTCCACAAGCCTGTCATTTTCAAAAAGCCCACCTTTTCATACAAGCCCACTTTGTCCCCATCTTATAAAAGCATCCAAACAGGGCCAGCCCCCAAACCAGTTCAGAGAACAATCCTTTCCTCTGTTCTGCCTCCCTTGTGCTAGAGCATAAGCTTAATAAAATCTGTTTGGAAATTTCCCCAGGGTTTCCTCTTGATTTCTGTCTTGGAGAACCCAAGAACCCCAACACCAGCAACAACAAGATCCACCAATTGATGAATGGATTAAAATGTGGTGTGTGCCTGGCTACTGTGCTCAGTGGCTAGACCATCGGCCCACACACCAAAGTGTCGTGGGTTCAATTCTGAGTCAAGGGCATGTACCTGGGTTGCAGGTTCTTTCTCCTGCCCCCAGTTGGGGCAAGAGTGGGAGGCAACCAATGTGTCTCTCTCCCATTGATGTTTCCCTCTTTCTCTCTCTCTTCCTCTTTCTCTCTCTCTTTCTAACTTCCTCCCTCCCTTCCACTCTAAAAAAAAAAAAAAATCAATGGAAAAAATATCCTCAGGTGAGGATTAACAACAAATAATGAAGTACTACAACATGATTGAACCTTGAAAACATTATACTAAGTTTATGTGAAAGGAAAGTCACACACCAAAAAATGCATATTTCATGATCTTCTTTATATCAAATATCTAGATTTGGCAAATCTATAGACACAGAAAGTAGATGAGTGATTACCTAAACCTAGGGTGGGGAATGGTCGGAAGGAAATGGGGAATGACTGTTAGTGGGCATGGTGCTTCTTTTTTTTTTTTTAATATATTTTATTGATTTTACACAAAGAGGAATTAAGAGGGATAGAAAGTTAGAAACATCGATGAGAGAGAAACATCAACCAGCTGCCTCTTGCACATCCCCAACTGGGGATTTGCCCGCAACCAAAGTACATGCCCTTGACTAGTATCGAACCTGGGACCTTTCAGTCCGCAGACCGATGCTCTATCCACTGAGCCAAACCAGTTTCAGCGGTGCTTCTTTTTTGAGGTGATTAAAATGTATTAAAATTTATTGTGATAATGGTTACAAAACTCTGTGAATGTACTAACAGTGAACACTTTAAAAGGCTGGATTGTATGGTATATGAATTGTCTTTCAATAAAACCTTTATATTAAGAAAGTAAATCAAAGATAATACCAGGAAACATCAATGCACCTATCATTGAACTTTAATATCAAAAGAGTCAACAAGAACTTATTAAGTCAACTTTTCTCTCTTGTTTTTAGTTATGACCTCTGTGTAGTAACACCAGGTGAAAATCGGTTGTTTTTTTGGCCATTAAAAAAAAAAAAAGGAACATTCATCAGATACTTCAATAAACTATTCCAGTTCTGACAACAACTCCATGAATCAACAGTCTACCCTAAGACCAACTTTGAGTTAGATTTTCCGCTAAGATTAACTCCCTTGAGAAGACAAAATTAATATAGTAATTACTGTGCTTGCTGTGTGTGTGTTTTTTTTTCTAGGTGTTTCTTTTTCTATTCCTGAACTAAGACTCTGGCACTAATTCAGTGTATCAGGCTTGGTTCTTTATTGCAAATGCTGAGTAAAAAAAAAACCAAAAACATAATTTAAGGCAAGAGTAATGCTGTACAAATGAATTTCTTTCTCCCTGCTTTCATTTCTCCCTGTTGTTATTTCTGTAATGAGGTTATCTGCTCCTATCAGTTTCACAGAGAGTATGTGATAAAGTGAGTCATATACAAAGGAAAAGTATAATCAAATAGTAATAGCATAATTTTTTAAAAACTACATGGTACTGATTACTATTGTACAG
Source organism: Vespertilio murinus (assembly GCA_963924515.1). Lineage (NCBI taxonomy): Eukaryota > Metazoa > Chordata > Mammalia > Chiroptera > Vespertilionidae > Vespertilio > Vespertilio murinus. The sequence goes on from OZ004712.1 coordinate 37,753,127, forward strand.
TTTTGCCAAATCCATAGGTGCTTTTAAGTACCTCAATTTAAGGTTATTCTCTTTGTCTGATACTTTAGACCAGGGGTGGGCAAACTTTTTGACTCGAGGACCACAATGGGTTCTTAAACTGGACCGGAGGGCCAGAACAAAAGCATAGATGGAGTGTTTGTGTGAACTAATATAAATTCAAAGTAAACATCATTACATAAAAGGGTACGGTCTTTTTTTTAGTTTTTATTTCAATAATTTAGAACAGCCATCCGGCCCGAGGGCCGTAGTTTGCCCATGCCTGCCTTAGACTCTTGAGTATCAGCAGACTTTAAAATACCGCAGGCTTCTGAAAACCTGAAACCAGTGACTGGAAATCGTGAGGGAAAGAACTGCAAAGATAACTTTTGTGCCTGGCCCACGTGGCTCCGTGGTTGAGCATCAGCCTATGAAGAAGGAGGTCATGGTTCGATTCCCAGTCAGGGCACATGCCTGGGTTGTTGGCTCGATCCCCAGTATGGGGCATGCAGGAAGCAGCCAATCAATGATTCTCTGTCATCATTGATGTTTCTATCTCTCTCTCCCCTTCTCCTTTCCTCTCTGAAATAAATAAAAATGCATTTTTAAAAAGATAACTTTTGTGAGGGGAGAAGAACTCTCCAAGAAAATAGAAAGGAGGAAGAGACAAGTGGTGAGTAAAAAACATGAGGCTGCACAGAATGGGTCAGTAAAGGTCCCCTCCTCTTCTACTCTTTGGAAGAGTTTAAGAAAGATTGGTGTTGATTCTTTTTGAAATGTTTGGTAGAATTCGCCAGCAAAGCTTTCTGGCCCTGGACTTCTTTGCTGTTGGGAGGGTTTTTGTTACTGATTCAATCTCTTGTTACAGCTCTGTTCAGATTTTCTATTTCTCCTTGATGCAACTTGGTGATTTGTGTTTCTAGGAATTTGTCTATACTCTCTATCTAATTTTTTTGGCATACAATTGTCCATAGTATTCTCTTTTAATCCTTTTTATTTTTCTATGGTTGATAGTAATGTCCTCACTTACACTTCTGATTTGGATATTTTTGTCTTCAGATTATGTAGCTTTGTAAACATTTTTTCAAAGCCAGAGTAACTTTTCTGTGATCTGTAACTAGGAAGCTAACACAGCAAGCATCCCTGACTTGCTCCTGATTTGATAAAATTTTAATGTTGGCTACTACATGAAATTTTCTTTAAATTTCTATAAGAAAACTTGAGTATTACAACTGCTTACATATCAAATTTGCTTGATTTGTTCTGTTTTTAAAAATTTTATGAATAAACAGCCTCCATTACTATTTTAAAAACAAAACATAAAAACCATGAGGCTTTTCATTTGGGTTCTATCCATTTTTTTCTCTTCTCTGCCCACCCTATGAAGATAGTAGCCTGCCCTCCGATTATACTTCACCTTAGGTTGTCTCCAAAGCTCCCCTAGCGAGCTCTGACAGAGATAGTCCTAATCTGGAAAAGTTCAATAATGCATACTGGAACAATTAGATATTATTTGAATGCAGTAAGAGTTTGCCACACTAAGATAGCCTTTTCCCCAGCTTATGTTGTGTGTGTGTGTGTGTGTGTGTGTGTGTGTGTGTGTGTGTGTGTGTGTGTGTTTGTTTTCAGATTTCTATGCTGATGGGATCCTAGTTTCCTAGACATAGAAATTTTTGCCTTTGAATAAAATTCTACTCGGTACAATGATTATTGAATACTGCATGAAACACTGTGGGGGTTAAGAAGATAACTTAGAAACAAGTCTCAAGGACTTTCGAGTCTAATGAGGGGACAGAGCACAAATGACTTTGCTAGAAGACAGATTATGACGGGTGTCTGTCAGCATCAGTTTTCAGTTAACTTCCCAAAACTTTCCTTTCATGTTTAATTCCCAGTGGCTCCTAAGAATCTGAATAAAATGCAAATATTAAACAATCACCCAAATATGAGGGCTTCTACTCTCTGTCGTCATTTCCTCCAGTTTGCTGTCCTGGTATACACAACAGTCAAGCCCTCTAACGCACTAGCTTTTAGACTGCTTTTCCGTGAGAAATCTGTGTCCTCTAAAAGTAGGAACAACACTAAGCCAAAACTGCAGAGGAAGCTTTCAAACATAAGCCAGATGCTCCGATGGGAAATGACTTAATCCTTTATGATATTAAAAGATCCAGGTGTGTTTAAATCCCCCTCAACAGTTGGGTTTTCTTTAGATAACGCTTACAAAAAACACATGTAATACTAACACCTTAAAATCCACCCGTGTCATGCATAAATATTTGAGACATTCACAGACAAATGCACAACCCCAACTGCTTTTCTACACGGCAGAATTAATGGAGTGCTCTTTTAAAGCAAACAATGAGGCTTCTCTTTGGCAGAGGTACGGAAAAACATTTCCTCTTAGAAGATGATTGTGGAGACTCTTCATTCTCAGGGTGTGAATGTCATCTATTTTCAGCATATGTCATATCTATTACATTTCCTCATTTTCCTCTTGCTTCAACGACTTACCCTAATATCACGCCCACTGCTAAGCCTGAAAGTTACATCTTTGGTAGACCAACCAGATAAAGCTCAGTGGGAAGTCTGACTGCCCAGCAAATCTAGTGAACTTGTTAAATATATATATATATATTTTTATAATATATATATATATTTTAGGTACACTGATATGGCAAAAATCCTTGATGCCACATGAATTCATCTGTGTCCCTAATGACAGGTTGATTCTGCCCTCAAGAAGTTGTGGTGATGCCAAAACCGGTTTGGCTCAGTGGATAGAGCGTCGGCCTGCGGACTGAAGGGTCCCAGGTTCGATTCCGGTCAAGGGCATGTACCTTGGTTGCGGGCACATCCCCGGTGGGTGGTGTGCAAGAGGCAGCTGATGGATGTTTCTCTCTCATCGATGTTTCTAGCTCTCTATCTCTCTCTCTTCCTCTCTGTAAAAAATCAATAAAATATATTTTAAAAAAAGAAGAAGTTTTGGTGAAGTTCATTTGCTCATATCAGAACCCCAAAGCAGACATGTGTTGCTTTCCCAAGAGCAGACATTAAAGGAAACAGAGAAAGCACCGCCCACATGTTTAATCCATGGGGGGCCCGTGTGCCCGTCCCACACAGCCCAAGCTACGGAGCCCGGCTTCGTTCCCAGATACTGTTACCTCACCGACGATAGCTGAGTAGGAGCCAATTCTATCTCCTGACGTGGAAAGTTGATGAGGCCTTTTCTTGGAAATTTAAACTGAAAAAAAAATGCAAGAGACAAGGAGATCAGCACCTCATTCTCTTAGTTTCTCAAGTTCATAATGGTAATGATGATAAAAGCATTGACGACGCAGCGGAAATTAAGTTGACCGATAAAATTAAAGCACTTAGTACAGGGTCTGGCATTTGAGGAGCATGGAATAAATGCATCATCATCAACACGATTATTATTATTTCTAGGAATTGTCTTCTATTCAAAAACCTTTCATAAGAATGACTGGGTAGCCCTGGCCAGTGTGCTAAATGGTTAGGGCATCGTTCTGCACATTGAAGGAACACAGGTTCAATTCCTGGTCAAGGACATGTACCTCGGTTGCAGGTTCGTCCCTGGCCCACGTCGGGTGAGTGTGGAAGGCACCCAGACAATGTGTCTCTCTCACAGTGATGTTTCTCTCTCTCTCTCTCTCTCTCTCTCTCTCTCTCTCTCTCCCCCCTTCCTTCCACACTCTCTAAAAAATCAGTGGACAAAATATGCTCAGGTGAGGATTTAAAAACAGTGCATGTTTAATAAACTGAAAAATAAAAGTAATCAGGGATGATTAGCCCTACCACATATGAACATTTAAAAAGAAAGCCACTTTAAGTAAAATGAAATGAGATTCATGCAGAAAGATATGAATATAAAATTGTTCCAAATTCCCCAAATATTATAAAAATATTCTTTCATATTTTTCTTCTCTTACTTTCATTCTTGAGGTTTAAATCTTTAACCTACCTAGAATTCAAATTTGATATGAGGTGAATTAGAGATTTTATTTTACCAAGTAGCTGCCAAGTTGTTCCAAAAATAGTATTAACAAGTTAATAATATATATTTTCTCCATTAATTTGAAATGCTACCTTTATCATTAACTAAATCCCCATATATATGTAATAGTGTGGAATGTTTTTCTGGTATAAAAAAAAAAGTATTCTGAAGGCATTACAAATTGCTAACTGTAATTAAATGCAAATGTTTGCGGGAAAAGCAAACATTTGAGGAAAAAGTTAACAGCAAATGTTTGGGCAAATTTTTGTGAAGTCAAAAAAACAAATAGCAAATACAGAGAAACACTTGCAACACAAATGACAGGACTAATTTCCATAAAGAGCACTTAAAAATCAATTTAAAAAATAAAAGAGCTGACCTTTTAATAGAAAAATGGACAAATGACATACCAATGACTAGAGGGAGTATTTAATTGCTTCATAAAATAAATTTAAATTGCAAGACATTATATATCACTTTGCAACTATCAGATTAGCTGACTTCAGTTATAACACTCATGTTGCTGAAGCTGTGGGAGAACCAATTTGATTCACTGCTAGAAAGAGCATAGATTGGTGCAGTGGTTTTGAAGGGCAATTTGATCATTTTATTTCCATTAGAAATGTGTATTTGCTTTTATTTTTTTTTTTTTTTTAAATATATTTTTATTGATATTTCACAGAGAGGAAGGGAGAGGGATAGAGAGCTAGAAACGTCGATGAGAGAGAAACATCGACCAGCCGCCTCTTGCACACCCCCTACCGGGGATGTGCCCGCAACCAATGTACATGCCCTTGACCGGAATCGAACCCGGGACCTTGCGGTCCGCAGACCGACGCTCTACCACTGAGCCAAACCGGTTTCGGCAATGTGTATTTGCTTTTAAACAGCAATTCTGTTTCTAGATACTTAGGCACAAATTCAAGGTTATGTATGAAGATGTTCACTGCTACATTGTTCATAAGAACGAAATACTGGAAGCAGCCTCAATGCGCATCGATAAGGCACGAGTTAAATACATTCTGCACACTAGCATCCTACACAGGCACTGTTAAATTATTACTAGAAGGACCAAACAAAATGTGTCTTTGGACTAGATGCAACCCAGGGGTAACTTATGCGTTGTTTTAGGATTTTCTGTTTATTCCTGCCCGCACCCTTCAATTGATAATGAGATCTACCTATTATCTAACCCCCGTCATTCCTACTAGAACATAAGCCTCCAACAAACAAACACTTTAATGAAAAAAAGTACTTTTTTACCAGTCATTTGGCTTTTATGAATAAAACGGACAATGAAAATTTTCATGAGTTGGTGAGTAATGCATCATTTTCTGCGCTATAATTTCCAGGAAATTTCAAAGCCCTTTGTTTTGTTTCATTTTCTAAGGAGTTTGCTTTTGCATGAAGGTGCCTTTTAATAGCCCCTTTTCTCTTCGGTTTGGTAATACATGGCTCCACATTCTTGCTCCAGTTCACTGAAGGTTCTTTGCGAAGGAGTGCCAGGCAAAGTGTGTAGCTGTGCGTGTCCTGGGTCCTGCCCTCACCTGCAGATGCATTTGCAGGAAGCAACCCCCAGGGGTCAGAATTAACAAACTAGAAGTGTCCTCAGTGGATTAGTCATTAGCTCTCCACTGAAGGATCCTCAGTTCCAATTCTCTGGGGGAGTAACCTCTCTGATATGTTGTGATGGAATTGGGGTTTTCTCCCCAAAGAATTCTTAACTTCACCCAATGATATCGGAGTGGATCTGGATGACAAAGAGAAGATGATGTAAAAGCCACTGTGAGTAGGCTAATGAGCCTTTTGTATACTGCCCAAAAATGTTCCTGACTTGACAATTGGAGTCACTATTTTAAGTCTTCCCTAATCCTCTAGCAAGGAAGAAATGTTCTGTGCTGATTTGCCAACTTAGACCAAATAGGCCTTATGTTCATACTGACAGAATTCTTCCTCCTTGGAAACCACTATATGTATCTTTTTAGGGGAAAAAAATTACATTATACATATATTTTTAAATTATAATTGGTTTATAATTATATAAATCTTTGGAAAACCATTTTTTCAGAAGTACATTTGTATCTGATTTCAGTTATAGGGTGTGGCAAAGGCTAAGAGTTGAGAAGTGTTTAATGTTTAAAATGCTTATGATATTAAAACTTCATATTAACACTTAGTACTTTTTAGATTTTCCTGTTAGATCAGCATGGGACACTACTCCCTTGGGAAGAAACAAAAGGCCCAGAATTCTGTGCGTTCCAACTGACTTCACTTCTATCTAATGGAAGGACAAAGAATAACAAGGGCCACTGTGGTGGGCAATGACCAAACGTGAGGCACCAATTATAACCCAAGTTTTCTCCTAGTTCCAAGCAATCCTGCTACCATGATCGGGGAGTCTCCACATTTCAACCCTCTCTGATCACCTGTCCCTTCCTCTACTCTGCTCCTCAAATCCAATTTCCCACCAGTCTCTTTCTTCTTGAGACTTACTGCCAGCTGACATTCCGCATTTGATGATAAACCCCTTTATTATCCTCAGCCTACTCAAAGAGGTTCCCTGCCCTCTATGTCCTCTGCTTTCCTTGCAGCGAAGGAAACTCGGCTCTCCCTGACACTGCCACTTTCTCAGTCATCTGGGATAGAAGCTAGTCTATATTTCCAGCTCTGCTTGTGTATAGACCTCTCCTGTTTTTATTTCCAAGTCATTAATACTTCCTTAAGTCTCTCGTTGTCATTCTCATCTCTGACCTCACTGCACATTCGTCTCAAACTCAGGCACTTACAGCACCAGTTCCTCTGGAGGACTTACTAGTATACCTCCATGCCTAAGGCCATCCATAGGCCAGCTTAGTCTCATAATACTTGACCTCTTAAGGCCACTACTTCAGTTTAATTACTCTCTTGAATTGCTCCACCTCTGAAATCTTAGACTCAAATGCTCATCCCCTTGACCACATTCTGTTTTTCCAGATCACCCCAATATAGCCACCATTCAAGCAGACTGGCACCTCCAGTTGTAAATCCCACCCTCTCTCCAACCTCTCAATCCCATGTGTGTTCCCTTCACCCTTTTTTTCCACATCAGACCCCATGCTCACTCACTTTACTCCCTTGCTTCTTGACCTGCTTCTACTATCTCCAGGGCCTCACCTGTGTGGACTATGTACCTTCTTCTCCCATCTCTTTCCTCTATGATTTCATATTAAATACTCTTCCTGAGGGGCCTCACCTACTCTCAGAGCGTTCACTGCTACATGTAAGCTAATGCATCCTGGATTGCTGTCTCTGGCAGATCTTTCTCCTAAATTCAAGAGGAGCCACATAAACAATTGTTTATTGGACATTTCCATAAGCACCTGCAAACTCAGTTTGTCAAAACTGAGCTAATTATCCCTTCCCCACCACAGTTGGAGTAAAAAATGTGATCCTCCTCTTATATCTCTTTTCTTAATGAATGGTGCATTCCACCTATATCCCCAAGTGTTCCTAGGCTACTTTGTGTAATGCTTTTCATAGCATTTTTCACATTCTTGTAGCAGTTTGTTCACTTGTCTGGCTTTCACCTTAGCTTATATTTTCAGAGGACAAAGACTTTCCTTGCTTCATAGCACAATGTTTGGAACATAGAGAGTGCTTAGCAAATGTTTGCTGAATGAACGAACAAATAACTGGTCCAATTAAAATTTCACATTTATCAAAGTAGAATCTGAAATCAGGGTGCTTACAGGCAATATAAGAAAACCAAAGTGAGAATTTCAGGCAGAATTTGGGGAAACATTTATTCAGACAAGAAAGCTACCTCTGTTAGGTTCCTTCTGCCTCCAGGAATAGGTCTCCCAAAACAATTGTTATTAAATTAAAATGGAAATAACAAGTTGCTGAGTCTGACTTTTCATGAAAACAATGAGCAAGAACCCTACATATTGACATAACGCAAAAGGTGTAGCATCTGTCTTCTCTGATATAAAAAATGAAGAGTTCATGGGTTTCAATGAGACTTTTAAAAACAGCAAGAAAACTGGAGCAAAGAGGGGAGGAGAGTGGAAATCAAGCTTACCTGAGAATGAAAAGACCTCTCTTGGTCCATATATAGGAGATACATGAAAGTGACAGTGAGATGTCCCATAAGAAACAGAAATGAGTTGACGCTCTAAGAGTAAATATAAATCAACACTTATAATAAAATATAAATCAACACTTAATAGATAAGATTGGAGATAGAGTTGCTACCCCCTAGGGCTGTAAAATTTCACTACAGTATAATTAGTTTACCTTAAGAATATGTATCTTTGGACTTGGGTAAAGTACTATATCAGCAACCACTGAAGCACATAGACAAGGCTGAGCTGTGAACCCTCGGTCTGAGGACCTGACAGAGTGAATTTACTACAATCTAAGGCATTTTAGAAGCCAGGCTGGTATTTCCTAAGACACACTGCAATGGACTGAATTATATCTCCCCACCCTCTCATTCATATATTGAAATCCTAACCCCAGTGCGGCTATATTGGAGGTAGGGCCTTTAGGGGATAATTAAGATGAAATGATATCATAAGGGGGTGGGGAGGTGCTAATGCAATAGAACTGCTACCTTATAGGAAGAGGAAGGAGAGAGAGAGAGGTTTCTCAGGTGAGACACAAACAAGAGGACCCAGAGAGAAGGTGGTTGTCTGCAAGCCAGGAAGAGAGCTCTCAGCGGGGGCCAAACCAGCCTCCAAACTGTGAGAAATAGATTTCTGCTGTGTAAGCCTCCCCTTCTGCGGTATTTTGTTACGGTGGCCCAAGCCGACCGAGGCAACACCCAATATCAACTTGGGCTCTCTACTTGGGCGTTTTATACTCTCCTCTGAAACAATGGGTTTTCTTATACAAAATCCAGATTCACAGTGTAAAGCCAAAACATGAAATCAGATGATCTTGTTGGGTCACCCTCTGGGACGCTCTGTTTTGACCTCTGTCAAACGAGAAAGACAACTCCTGCCCTGTCCGCCTCCCAAAAGCCTGAGGACACGCCCTGCAAACCTGGAAGTGCCAGGAGAAGCAAGTGCCACAGAGCCAGGTCAGGTCCTCCCTCCCTCTTTAGCCCAGAAGGGAGCCACGCATTATGAATTTGGGCTCTTCGTTCTCTTTTGTAACCAGCACAAATGCTTACTATAACTCCTAGCTGGAATAAGTAAAGGAGGAAGTGTTCAGGAGCAGCAGGGACATGTCCGGCAGCCTCGGCCGGGGAAGTCTCCTGTCAGCTCAGGAGGGAAACTTGGAAAAACTGAGACAGGAAAAGAAAGAGTAAGACAAATGTGCAATGTAAGAGGCCGGGGGGAGTGGGAAGAGCCAAAAAAACAGAGAACCCTGACTTCTTTTTCCCGAGGCAGCAGCCGGGGGAAGAGGGAGAAGCTTTCACGGGAGGAGAAGCTTTCACGGGGTAGCTCTCCTCTGGCTGTGGGGGCTGCCGAGGGGTGAGGGACCGTGTGTCTGAGATCCAGAGAAGACAAATCGCTTGCCCCGAGGGAGGGTAAAAATGAAAGGAACAAGGAGAGGCAGAAGGCTAACAGCCTGCACTTGGGCTCAAGTAAGTTCCGCCAGACACCGTTCAATATACACAGCGCAGAGAGCAAAAGCAGGAGCCCAAGTTCACGCGTCAGCCAAATCCCCAGCCTCCCCCCTGGAGACCCTGGACACACACGTGCTCCCTGTGGCCCGCCCAGGGCTGCCGGGTGAAGCTAGGATGGACCGGGGCCTGGCAGCACGGCAGGGGCGCTCATGCCGCTGCCAGGTGTTAGGTTTGAAAGGAAACAGGAAACAGAACAACTGGGAATTTTAAAGTAGAGTTTATTCCCCGGTAATGGGCGGAACCCATCACGGAGGTAAAGAGATCAGAATTGGAGAGGGAGGGGACAGGGGACCCAGTCGGGCTGATGCAGCAGCAGCCACAGCCACAGCCACCAGCAAACAGCAGCACGTGTCTTGCCTGGGGTCCCTCTTAAAGGATGGAAAGGGGGAGGGGAGGTTGGGCCCAGGGTGGAACAGGAAGGGATGGGCCCCAAGGGCACTCTGGCCTATGCTGATTGGTGGTTCACTGTCTTTGAGATGTCTCTGTGGCAGGTGCCAGTCATGTGTTAGCTCCACCCACCAATTTGGGAGGCGGGGGAGAGCCTTACACAGGTCATGTGTTAAACTCCGCCCACAAGTTTGGGCAGGGGAGATAACCTTTCACCAGGGAGATGGGGGTGTGCAGCCGAGGCGCATGCAGGGTGAGGTGGGCTGCGTGCTGGGGGGAAGTCCTTAGGGTATCTCGAGAGAAAAAATGGTTTCCTGAGACTCGCTTGGGAGGATGAGTAATGTTGATTTGTATGAATTACGTCCCGTAGTTTTCCAAAGTCCCATTTCCCCAAATCCAGTCCTGGAAGAAGAGTAACTGGGATTTCAGTAGAGCTAAAAGCAAAGCCAGCGTCCAGAGTTTCCACTCCACGTGGCAGCGGGGTCCAGTCCCCCCCCAGGCCAGCTGCAGCCCATCAGGCCATTGCGCGTGGGGGTCCTCATGGCCCGCAGCAAACCAGGAGAGCCGCCGGGGGAGAGCGTCCTCTGCAACAAGAGAGAAACCGAGGGAGTGAACCTCTCTTTTCAGGGGGTTCACTGTCCCAAAGGCCACGCCCCGCAGTGGCCATGCCCGTGCTGGCCAGTGCCTGTTCCTAGATGTGAGTGACAGTAAGCACCTTTGCTAGTCTCCCCAGCTTTGCTGGCCACACACCCACCTTCCCTGTGCCCAGGCCCCCGGGGAATGTAAGGTTGTAGCTCCCGGGCAACACTGCCCCAATGACATGCCTGGAATAGTTGGCCTTCTTTCTGTTCCTTTGCTGTTATTAAATACCGTATTTGAATGGACCTAAATAGAATCCTCTCAAAAGAAGACAGAAGGAAGGCCAAGAGGCACATGAAAACATGCTCCAAGTCACTAATTATCCGAGAGATGCAAATCAAAACAACAATGCGGTACCATCTCACACCTGTCAGAATGGCCAACATCAACAAAACAACAAACAACAAATGTTGGCGAGGTTGTGGAGAAAAAGGAACCCTCGTGCACTGCTGGTGGGAGTGTAGGTTGGTGCAACCACTGTGGAAAACAGTATGGAGCTTCCTCAAAAAAATGAAAATGGAACTCCCATTTGACCCAGTAATCCCACTACTAGGAATATACCCCAAGAAACTAGAAAGACCAATCAGAAAGGATATATGCACCCCTATGTTCATAGCAGCACAATTTACAATAGCTAGGATTTGGAAACAGCCTAGGTGCCCGTCAGCAGATGAATGGATCAGAAAACTATGGTACATCTACACCATGGAATACTATGCTGCCATAAAAAGGAAGGAATTCTCATCATTTGCAGTAACTTGGATGGAATTGGAGAGCATCATGCTGAGTGAAATAAGCCAGTCAATGAAAGAGAAACACTACATGACCTCACTCATTTATGGATATTAAAGATCATTATAAACGAATGAACAGAAAGATTGATATAGTGACAGTAAAACAACAGGCAGTCTGTCAAATGACAGCGGGGGGGGGGAGGGTAGGGAGATCTGGGGGAGATAAGAGATCAACCAAAGGACTGGTATGCTTGCATATAAGAATAGCCAATGGACACAAAACTCTGGGGAGGGAGGGCATATATTGGGGGGGGGGGGGCAATGATAAGTTATGTATACAGATAATACCTTAATAAAAAAAAAATAAATAAAATAAATAAATAAATACCGTATTTGCCGGTGTATAAGACGATTTTTTGGCCCTGAAAAATACGTATTTGCCGGCGTATAAGACGACTGGGCGTATAAGACGTCCCCCTAACATTTCCACTAAAAATACAGAGTTTGTTATATACTCGCCATATAAGACTACCCCCCACTTGGAGGCATATTTTTCAGGGCCAAAAAATCGTCTTATACGCCGGCAAATACGGTAAGTAGGTTCCTTCTAACGGTAGCAATGCCACATCCAAAGCACTGGAGAAGCATTCGTGAATCCTATGAAAAACTACAGGTTTATGTGAACAACAACAACAAAAAAAGAAGCCAACAGAAAGAGTGAACACATACGACACAAACTAAACGTTCCTACAGGCTTGCTCCACCCCCAGCTCTCCCCTTACAAGCCCAGGCTCTTCAGTAATTGGCATCACTTTTGGGGACCCCTGTCTTCTCCTCTATAAAGTGGGGTTGATAAGACCGGCTCAATCTGCCTTCCAGGTTGTGAAAAGGTGTCATAAACATCATTGGTCTTCAATATAGGTGCTTCCGCAAAGCCCACATCCCCTGCAAATTGGGGCGCATGCAGGGGTAGATGAGAGCTGCTCTGGGGACCTCGGCGCCGCTCACTGACAGGAGCTCACTGCCCAGCCATGTGGCTCGGCGGGTGAGCTTCGACCTACGAACCAGGAGATCCCAGTAAGGGCATAGGGCCTGGCTTGGGGCTCAATCCCCAGTGTGAGACATGCCAGAGGCAGCCAGTCAATGATTCTCTCTCCTCGTTAATGTTTCTCTCTCTCCCTCTCCTTTCCTCTCTGAAATCATTAAAAACACTTTTTTTTTTAATGAGCTCACTGCTTTCTTCCTGAGAGCTTGAGCTGTGGCCCAGCTGTGGCCCTGGTGGTGGCAGAACGCTGCCCTTTCTCTCCTTCCTCTCCTTCCTCTCCTTCCTCACAAGATGCAAAACCCCCAGGCTCTGGCACTCCCCGCCCACTTCCTCCTGCTCCGCTCCCTCAGCTCCCTGCTTCCCCATAAATGGCGTTACTCACGGAAAACCCGGGCCTGCTGCGGGGTGTGCGGCTGGCTCCACCCGCCTCTACCTTTGAGTGCCACACAGCCATGCATGCCCCTGTCTCTCTCCTGCCCGTGGGAGGGGAATGCATTGCCTGAGCCAGGCTGGGGATGGGGGAGCCGTGGGGATGGGAGAGCGGGCGGGGATTTTCCTGTGCTGGTTGGGCTAAGCGCCTCAAGCCCTTAGGAAACTTCCGGAGGCCTCCTCAGAGCTCCGCTCCAGGCACTGAGGCAGAGGAGGCTGTGGTCCGGGCTGGCCTGTCCTCTCCACCCTCCGCCCCCCCCCCCCCCCCCCCGGACGGTTCTCCCCAGTCCCTGGCCTGCATGGGCCCGAGGCACTCACTGTCCCCACACTCCCTTCACCTCGTCCTGGTGGCCTGCTCGCCCACCTGGAGGACCCAAATAGGGGCCCAGGACTCCGAAGAATTCAGTCCTGCAGGGCTCGGTGACGTTTGCGTTCTTTTCTTTTTTTCTCTTCGTTGGGGAAAAAAAATTCCCCCTCTGAGCTCACCATCCAGTTTGGTGCACCGTTTTCACAAGGGCTTACTCAGTTTGGGGTTTGCTCCACTCTTCCAGGTCTTGAGCCCCAGAGATGAGTCCCAGGGCGCAGGTGAGATCTTTACACCCGGGGAGGGGGAGGGGGGCTCGGAGGCCACTTCATAATGAAGACAGGACATAGGCTTCTGTCACGCTTCACCGTTTACAGCGGCCCTGCATGACGACATGATCTAGCGGAGCCCCTTGTTATGGAGGTTGTTCAAATTAGAAACAGGAAACGGACAGAGGTTAAAATAACGGGCCCCAGCCGAAACCGGTTTGGCTCAGTGGTAGAGCGTTGGCCTGCGGACTGAAAGGTCCCAGGTTCGATTCCGGTCAAGGGCATGTACCTTGGTTGCGGGCACATCCCCGGTGGGGGGTGTGCAGGAGGCAGCTGATAGATGATTCTCTCTCATCAATGTTTCTAACTCTCTATCCCTCGCTCTTCCTCTCTGTAAAAAAATCAATAAAATATATTTTTAAAATAAATAAATAAAATAATAAAATAATGGGCCCCACACACACCTGCGCTGGTCAGAGAAGGTCCTGGATCGCAGCCTGCGGGGGGCGCTTCCTCGCCCTCAGCCCTCGGCACTGCGTCTCTGCAGCCTCTGCTGCCTTCCAACCCCACCCCACGCCCCCTGGACCGGAGGGGCCTCTGCGGAAGGAGACCCAGCAGACCCTGCCTCCCCAGGAGCAGTTCCCCTGAGCAGCAAAACCACGTGAGGGTTCAGGACAGGGCCCATCAGAGGAGGGAGCGGCCTCCAGGATGGCCCCAAAGCAGGCCTCTGGGTCACAGAGTCCCTCTGCTCTGAAGCTGGCTTCCCCCCCACGTGGACACACACACCAGTCTGCGTGTCAGGGGCATGCTGTCGCTGTCGTATGGCTGCTTCTGGGGGGTTTCTACGGAGGCCAATGAGAGGTGACTCCAAGTCAGTGCTCCCCAACTTCGTGCCCATGAGAACCACCGGGAGACCTTATCACAGACGCTGATTGCCCAGGCCCACCCCCAGAGCAATGGGCTGAGTCTCCGAGAGAGGGGCCTGGGCGTCTGTATATTTTTACATTTCCCCAGCTGACTCTGCTGCACAGGCATGACTGAGAATTACTGCTCCGAGGGGCTCAGAATGAGTGAGGTGCAGACAGGGCGTGATGAAAGGGGGACCTCAGACTAGGAGCACCCTGAAATCAAACCAGTGTGCTGTCACTCCTTTAACTCCACTTTCCCCAAAACATTCCCTTTCACCTTGCATTTTTGGGTCCTTCGGGGTGTCTTTAAGTGTCATGAGAGAGAAGTAAGTGCTGGTTTGTTTTAAGTTCCTAACTTTCTGTCAGATCGCCGGCTCACTCAGCGGTGGGGAGGAGCGGTGAGGTGATAAGATGAGGAACTGCCTTGTGCTGCCACACCAGCCACAACTCAGCACTTTCAGCTGGGGACCGAGGGGACTCGGAGGCTCAATTATAATCATCAGCTTTCCTTCCAGACATTTATCTAACGAACTCTCTGGGCCAAGTTTCTCCTGGGCTCCCGCTGCTTCCTGCTTCCTGGGGCTAAAACAGGTGGCCCCTTAAGAAGCACCCCCTTTATGGATAATAAAGAACATTATAAACTGATGAACCAAAAGATAGATACAGAGATAGTAAAGCAACAAGCAGACTGTCAAATGACAGCGGGGAGGGTAGGGTGATCTGAGGGAGATAAGAGATCAACCGAAGGACTGGTATGCATGCATATAAACATAACCAATGGACACAAACTCTGGGGAGGGAGGACATATATGGGAGTGGGGGGCACGCAATGGTAAGATATGTATACATATAATAATTTAATAAAAATAAATAAATAAATAAAAATTAAAAAAATAAGCACAACCAGAACCTAGGACACAGCTTAATCGTAACCCCCTCCACCCCAGAGAGTCCCTGTACCCAGACCAGGTCACAGCAGCAAGGAGACTGGAAACAGTCTCCTGAGTGGAGGGGAGCGAGGTGTTTCCTGCAGGAATGGAGGGTTCTCCCCGCAGCACCCACAGTTCAAAGGGGGGAGGTAGATGCTCTCATAAACTGTTTCATTTACCTCACAACAACCTGTGAGCCCATAATTACTGTCTCTGCTGTAATAACGATGATCTCAGCTCCACAGAGACCCGAGGAGGACACATACCCGGAACCTAGGAGCCAACAAAAGCAAAAGCATTGCTGACAGGGCTCAAGCTTAGGGGGGGTGGGGGAGGGCTTGTATCTGCTCCTCGATGATAAATCTGTGCAGAGAAGTAGGTGCTGCAGAAATCCACTGACCTCTCATGCTGGCTAAATCCAAGGGGCATATTCCGCGGCCGTAAAAAGGATGAAGTACTGACACATGCTACAACATGGATGACCCTTGACAACATTTGCTAAGTGAAAGAAGCCAGTCACAAAAAGCTACATATTGTATTACTTCATTTATATGAAATGTCTGGAACAGACACATCCAGAGAGTAGATTCCTGGCTGCTGGGGCTAGGGGCAAATGCTAAGTGACTGCTAAGGGATACAGGTCTCTTTGGGGGTGAGGAAAATGTTTAGGAATTAGATAGTGGTGATGATTGCACAACCTTGCAAATATACTAAAAAAAAAAAAAAAAAACCACTGAATTGCACACTCTTTATGGTATGTGCATTATGTCTCAAAAAAGAAAAAACAATCCAAGGGTAAAAGGTTTTAAAACCTGAAAGCTTCCCAGAATTCCTTGAAGACCTTGAGGGGGCCTGAGAATAATTTTTTTTTAAATATGTTTTATTGACTTTTTTACAGAGAGGAAGGGAGAGGGATAGAGAGTTAGAAACATCAATGAGAAAGAAACATCAATTAGCTGCCTCTTGCACACCCCCTACTGGGGATGTGCCTGCAAACAAGGTACATGCCCTTGACTGGAATAGAACCAGGGACCCTTCAGTCCCCAGGCCAATGCTCTATCCACTGAGCCAAACCAGCCAGGGCAACCGAGAATAATTTTTGTAAGATCTCCTAACTAATAAGTGGCAATAAGATAAAATTTGTCTGACTGAATATTCTGCTTTTGTCCCATCCAGTGTCAAGTTCAGTCGGTCTCCTAACTCATCATTGTTAGCTCAGGTGGGTCCCTGGTAGCTGATACAGTGTCCCACCCATACCTTCTGAGCCTCAACCCATACAGGCTGTGACGCCTGGTCAGGCCTCCGAAGTGGCAGCTGCAGTTCACTGAGCACCCGGACAATGTGCCCGAGAAGCTCAGCCCCTCCCTCACCTCAGACACCATCAGGCCTCCCTTCCCTGGGAAGCTCAGTCACCCGAGGTCCAAAGGTCCCGACACTCATCATTACCCAGGGTCATGTGCCCACCACCTTCAGGCCTTCATACCAGCTGGTCAGTCTTCTGGGGCTCCTCTTTCCTGGTCACCTGTACAGCTAAACTCCCCACCTCCTTGAATCTGGCCTCTGAATGAGGCCTATGCTCACCACTCTATTTTAAATCACACACACACACACACACACACACACACACACACAGTGCCATGGCCTCCACACTTCTCATGCCCTCCTTATCTAGCTTGATCTATCATGTCTTACTTTTTCTCCATAGCACTTAACATCTTAATATAGCACATCAATTACTTGGGCTTACTTTTGCTATTTCTTTTCTATTTCCCTCAGCTAGAATATATAGGAAAACCTTTGTTTTTGCTGATGCAGCCCAACCCACCAGAACAGTACCTGACATATCATAATGCTTTATGAACACATGTGGAGCGGCAGATGAATGGATGAATTTGCATTTTGGTCTGTAGCCTAGTCTACTAGACAGGCAGGTACTCACCTCAGATACATACTTCCCAGAGTCCTCTGGGACTCCTGCTCTGAGCTCAGCACCAGTATCATAATCTCAACCTTTTACAAGGTCTTTTTTGGAAAGACCTCCTCACCTGAACCCAGGCCTGGCTCTTTGCTGAGAACATCACCAGCACCTGAAACTATCTCCTCACCCGCAGTCCTCTTACAAGAGGCAATTTTTTTTCTCAGCTCAAGTGCATCATCCACTGCGGCTCCTTCCCTATCTAGACTAAACACCCCAACTCTCTGTCCCACTGTTCTCTTCTTTTAGCCCTCTCCCTCTTTTGTTTGAAGAATCTGTTCCAACATGAAGTTATTGTTTTGTCTTTCTCCCTCTGGAATATAAGCTCCAGGAGGACAGGAACTGAGTCTGTCTTCACTATCATACCGGTGGCAATTGGCACACGAGACAGGTGCTCTGTCTAAGGAAGAGACAAAGAGCTGAGGGTGTGGGAGGCACCAAGGAGCTGGATTTGCCCTTGTTATTCTGAACCCTTCTGCTTTATCGGGCAGCACGGGAGAAAATGACTCCACGAAGGCACAGAGTCCCCTCGTCCCACCTCAGGGAGTGAGCAGAGCTTGAAAAGAAATGGGAGTTCTGAATATGAAAGGGGCAGGAATGAGATCTGCTAAAAAGGATCCGATGCCTGGCCAGCGTGGCTCAGTGATTGGGCATCCACCTATAGACCAGGAGGTCACAGTTCGATTCCTGATCATGGCACATGTCCAGGTTGCAGGCTCGATCCCCAGTGTGGGACGTGCAGGGAGGCAACCAATCAATGATTCTCTCCATCATTGATGTTTCTCTCTCTCTCTCTCTCTCTTCCTCTCTCTGTCTCTCTCTGTCTCTCTGTCTCTCTCTCTCTCTCCCTTCCTCTCTGAAATCAATTTAAAAAATACATTTTTTTAAAAGGATCTGATAATGGAACCTGGGTGGAAGGAAAGGGGGGGGGGTCTTGATCAGCAAGAAACAGGAGTGTCTAGAGCCCAATCTAAGCCTATTGTCCTGTTCGCTGGATTAGAGGAGTCACGGCGGATAATTCCCAAATCCAAGCCATGGACACAGATGGCAACCAGACAGCTAATTCTTCCAATCCAATCACTGGTAGGATTATCTCCCTGATCTTCCAACTAAATCCAAGCAGGTCCACGGAGTGATATCAAACGCAGTCGTCTTTTCTCCCCAATTGGAATAGCAAACTCACCCGGGCCCTTGCTAAGTGCTGCCCGCCACTGAAAATGCAACATGCGTCAGCTGGTCTAATTCTCCCTGTAACCACATGAGGTAGCTCTCATCGTCCCCATTTTGCCGGTGTATGCCGGGAGCGTGAAGTAAGGTAGTGCTCGGACAGCATGGCTTTGAAGCTCACAGGTTTACCTACCACATTTTACTGCTTCTTTATGGAGCTACATTCTTGGTAAAACAATTCTATGCTGTTCATTCGGCGAGGATGAATAACCCAGCACCTCTGTGCTCAGACCTGAACTGTGACTGGTTTACAAAGCTGGCCCCACGGGTTGTGGGTGCAAGGAGGGCTCTGGCTCACAAGAGTTAGTAGGAATGTTTTTTTTTTTGTTTGTTTTTGTTTTTTAAATATATATTTTATTAATATTTTTACAGAGAGGAAGGAAGAGAGATAGAGAGCTAGAAACGTCGATGAGAGAGAAACATCAACCAGCCGCCTCTTGCACACCCCCTGCCGGGGATGTGCCCGCAACCAAAGTACATGCCCTTGACCGGAATAGAACCCGGGACCTTTCAGTCCACAGACCGATGCTCTACCACTGAGCCAAACCGGTTTCGGCAGTTATTAGGAATGTTTTTAAGAGCTGTTGTCAACAACTGCCTGCGCTGTTTTATTTTTCATTTTCATGACATCATTGCCTGAAAGCCAGTCCTGTTGTTCCCATTTCGTGAAGATGGGAAAAGCCACAAAGTGTCAGCAGCACAGCGGTCATCAGGGTCAATCTGTGATGCGGGCTCTCCTCCTGGGCCGCCTGCTGTAAGGAAAGTTAAGTAGTTGAGAATAAGGCCTGCAAAGGAGTTTTTACATTGCAAATATCTATCTGTGCATCGCTTACTTCTCCTTTCCAAAAATAGGACTTGATTCAGATCTACTTTGTTCTCCTTCAAAGAGAAACTGCATGTTAATAAAAGCATAAGTACCACCTGCAGTGCTTCGGTGCACACGCTCGGAAGTTATTTCTGAAACAGGATTGCGGAGCTGGGGAGCATCCTCATGGAAAGTTTTACTTAGGATGCTCCGAATTTCAACCGGAGCCACTGAGTAGGACTCCCGTGGCTTAAAAGCTGACTCCGTGGGAAGAATGGCCAGATATTCCAGTCTCTTTTTCCCTGGCCACCCAAGGTGTTTCTGGGATTCCGTATCTATTTAACAAACAATATGCTGAAAAGAAGCTTCTAGGGCAACCTAGAAATGGAAAGAAAGGGGTGGAGAAAGATGGTCTTAGAACAAGCTTAGAGGCTGGAAAAATAGAAGGGTGGAGGAAGAGATTGCTACAAGACTTCTTGAAGTTGTGGGGGCCTCTGTTTTTTGTTTTGTTTTTTTTGTTTTGTTTTGTTTTGTTTTTTGCATCAGCAAGGACAGGAAATCTTAGAAACAACTTCTTCTCTCCTCCTACAGCTTTGAAGCTCTAATCTTCCTAGCGCTGAAGGCCACACTGACCCTTATGAGAAAGGCAGAATGCAATCAGAACTTTATCTCTTTGCCTTGAACTTGGAAGGGACAGCTCCCCCTGCCTGTTCACGGACGCCAGCAGGTTCTGAGGAAAAGTGGCTCCTGTCTTCTCTGGAGATGAGAACAGCAGGTGCTGGGTACCGCTCTGACGGAGCCCTGCAACTGAGTTACAGTGATCCAAGCCCCCAGAGCCAACTGAGGTACAGGCCTATCCTGAAGCCACTTTGCCGCCTGACTACGGCAACAGGGCCTGACTATATTCCACGTACATTCCATGTGGGAGAAAGACCTTGAGATTCAACTGTCTCTCTTTAAAATCATGATTTGCCATGAAGGGGACAACGTCCTCAAATATCCAGAAGAGGGCTTCTCAGAAGTGGATCTCAGGGCCATCTGAATCATCTAGGGCCATGGTCAGCAAACTGTGGCTCTCGAGCCACATGCGGCTCTTTGGCCCCTTGGAGTGTGGCTCTTCCACAAAATACCACGGCCTGGGCGAGTCTATTTTGAAGAAGTGGCGTTAGAAGAAGTTTAAGTTTTAAAAAATTGGCTCTCAAAAGAAATTTCAATCGTTGTACTGTTGTTGATTGATATTTGGCTCTGTTGACTAATGAGTTTGCCGACCACTGGTCTAGGGTACCTGTTAAAAACTCAGAGTCCTGCTTGGCCAGTGTAACTCAGTAGATTGAGCATCACCCCATGCACCAAGAGGTCATCAGTTCAATTCCCAGTTAGGGCATATGCCCAGGTTGTGGGCTTGATCCCAAAAGCAGTTGATTGATCCATGTTTCTCTCTCATCAATGTTTCTATATCTCCCTCTCCCTTCCTCTCTTTCTAAAAAAAAATCAATGAAAACATATTTTAAACAAACAAACAAACAAAAATAAAAAACACCTTAGAATCCTAAGCCCCAGCTCAGACCTACTAAATCAGATTCTCTGGGAGTGAGACTTCGGAATTTGTATTTTGCAGATTAGGGGATTCTAAGGTATATTAGGGCATAGGAATCACTGGATTTGAAAACTGAAAACATTAACTCTTTCTCAGAAAAAAAGCTGGCCCGGGTGAGATCAGATGTTTAGACTGGTATTTCTTTCAAGCTCCTTCCTGTAATTACCTTAACAGCAAGGCACTTAGGGAGTTGCCGATCCATTGCAGAATGGATCTGCCCACAGACCTGTGGCATCCAATTCACTTAAATGCCTCTGCCTCAATAACAGTGCGGTTGGCTGCTTCTTGGCAGTTTGCTTTGAACAAAAGGAGCAGAGAGAAGGAGTGTGCAGGTGAATCTGATTTGGGCTTGCCATTGCCATGGAAATGGCAGCCTTTATCACTGGGTAGAATCCCTCGAAGGCAGTCCTGCAGGTCCCTTATGAAAGCCCCCACGTCTGCTTGCCTCGGACTGGAAATCCTGCCTTCCTGGAGCGTGACTCTGAGGGTTCATAAATGTGTGTCCGAAAAAAGACGCACATAGAGAATTGTGCGTTCCCAACGCTCTGTTTTCATCTCTGAAGTGTCTTCCAAAAGCATCTCGGCCTAATCCAAACAGGATGGAAATTCTTCTCATCACTTAAGCACAAATCTCATCTTGCCTCTTGCCTGTAGGGGAATAGGAGGGGGTGAGTTTGGGGTTGAAATAATACATTTGCCTTCTTCCTTTCCCTTCTCAATGAGTCAGCCTGATAATAAGTGCATGTTCACCAGGACTTTAATGAAAGCTGGAATTTTAAAACATTGTTTATTTTTAGGCTGCTTTCCAGGGAACTTTTAAATAAAAGGACGAAATGAGGGAAACAATGCCACACGTTTGTTCTAGAAACCTAGACGTTTTTGCTGGGCATGCCACCGCGCGCAGTGTGCACCGTATGAACTGAGCGTTTTATCTTTGCCTAAAAATGGTAAAATAACAGCAGCTACAGCATATGTGTTTATCGCAAAGGAAACAAGCCTCGGTGAGCTGTGACTTTACCAAGGGAACTTTCCACATTTCAGAGTCAGCCCCCCCACCCCCCTTCCCCGGCTCGGAAACCCAAGTGCCCCCTGGGTGTGTTCATCTCCTCGGGGCAGACTCCCGCCCACTGAGCTCCCAAAACTAGGCGCCAGATGGCTTCATTTACAGCGAGAACTACCTCTCACGGGGACAGGAACATCTATGTTATATAACCAGCCCTTTCTCTCCCGGTTGTTCAACCTACAGAGGAAGCCAAATAACATAATGGTCCAAGTGCCATTTGGCTCGTTCACAGTCAGAGAAAAACAACAACAACATTTATAAGGAATGGGAAACGAAGAGCTTTGGTAACGGATCTGTAGGTGGAACTACAGGGGAAGTCAGACAATTCCCAGAGGTTGTCTGGAGAGCAGGACGTTAGAACAGAGACCTCTTCAGATACATCCCCAGTGTGTAATGGTATCAGGCGTGGACAGCCCGGTGCCCCCAGCTTTCTACTAGGAAGAGGCCTGGCCCAGCCAGTGAGAGGGGGTATGGACCTCTCCCCGCTCGCGCTGTGCTTTGAAGAGTGCTGCCAGCAGCTCCTGGTGACTCCGTGTTTTGTGCTTCCAAGCCATCACCGTGCTCCTGACTTTCTCATTATTTCTTCAGCTCTGCTGTTAGCACCAGTCAGGTTCCCGTCTTGCAGGCTAGGGGTGGGGTGGGGGCACTGTCTTTTAAATGGATTTGCATATTCCATGCGCTATATTCTGTACCATGCTGTGCTGATTTCATAGTTTAACTCTGTGCCAGCTGCCTGATTCCAATTTTTGAGAGCAGCCACTCTGAAGACCCTCATACGTTGGCAACTTATCTGAGTAGAATGCTACATTGCTTCTCTGGCACGCAAGCAAGTGACGCTGGCTTGTATTTGAGAGGACAGTAACAAAATCACACTTCATCTCTTCCTTAGCATGGGTTTGCTTCGGACTGTGAACTGGCTATTGATCAATGTTTCTCTCTCATCAATGTTTCTGTCTCTCCCATCAATGCCATCAAATGCCATTGCGGAGGCATCGTAAATTGCTTTAGAGATATCACTCTCCTTACTGTGTTTGTTTGCCTTCTCCCCTGGTTACCATTTGTCCATCACCAGTTTCCCATTAGGTAAATGCTTGTGTCTTGAACTGAGAGGGCTGGGGGCAGATGCGAGGGGTGGGTGGGGTAAAACAGAGCAAAGGAGGGCAAACGGGGAACAGTTTGCAGAGGAACAGCAAAGAGTCCACTAAAGACTTCTTTTAAATTTTTGATTTGTTCTATTAAACTGAGGTTAAAGTACTATAAATAAGAAGCAATCAGGAAACAGAAAGAACTATTAGGAATTTATAGTTACTGATTCAAAAATGCAAATAGAAGAATTAAAAAAAACAAATTTCTTAGATCTTAAAACAAAGAGATAGAGAAAAAATGATATAAAAGTTGAGAATTTTATGTTCCTTGTATTTTATCTCTCCCCTCCCCCCGACACACACCCAAAAGTTGAAACAAGACTAATTCAACACGTGTGTCAACCAACAAATCAATTCAGGAAAGGACAGAGACCATGAAGAAGAGGAAATTAGCAGAGAAATAATGAAGAAAAAAAATTAAAGCCAAGAGATCACAAATCTTTAGGTTGAAAGGATCTATTAAATGCCCAATTCAAGAATTTAAATTTACCTATTCCTAAACACATTCCTATGAAATTTCAGAACACCAAGAATAAATAGAATATCTTTAAATCTTCCAAAAAGTAAAACCAAGTCAGACAAAAAAGAACAAAGCCAGACTAGCATCAGATTTTTCATTAGCAGGTGCTAGAAGGCAATGAAGCTACACTTTGAAAAGTCTAAGGGAAAATAATTTGCAACCTATTATGGCAGGATTACATCTTGAAGTGTTAATCTGTATATTTCCTGTGTGTTTCTTTCCCTCTTTACTTACTCACTTAAACCCGTATGGGTCTTTATTTCTTCCACTCAGTTCTACTCAGGCATGAGTTACCCACTTTAGAAGCAGCAAAAAGGCTATAAAATTATAAGAAGAAAACTCTTTAGAAAAAGGACCAGACAGAAAGATATATTTTCATGCTTGCAGAACTAGTTTTTCCACCCCCAAAACTAGACAAAATATCAACTGGGGAAGAAAAGGAAAAGGCAGAGGGACCACTTCAGAAAAGGATGAAGAAGAAGGGTAATTGGTGAAATAGGAAAAGACTTTCTTCACACCTATTGGTTGCCTGGAAACTGATTTGTGCTGAGCTGTCTACACTGGTTTCAGTCTCAAATGAGGAACTTTATCCTTCTGATGGCTGGTAACCAATCTATTGAGTGTCCGGTTTGATGAGCTACTCACTAATATGACTGGAAAACCCACTGTCTAATGGTATACACCGAGGCTTTTGTGAAACTATGGTGGTATAATTAAATGCATTTTCCTCTGATTAACCAGTTAAATATTACTCTATTCCAGTTACACTTGAATACTATACCCAACCAAACTATCAAATGCATTGGCAAAACTGAGATTTCTGAAACAGTTCTATCTTCAGTTTTACACCATTTTTAGGAAGTTTGTTTATCTATTTTATCAAAATGAGGGGAGGCAAGAGAGAAGAAGATATGGGATTCAGTAAACAAAGCAAATACAATACAAAAGAGCAGTAAAAGAAAGTCCTAGTATTCTTTAAATTTTAGCTAACTATAATGCAGGCCTAGAAAATAAGCAATTCCTATAGGAGCAAGAGGATGAAGGTCTCTGCAAGGGAGGGAAATGTGTGCTGAGGTCGTCTCTGTTAAAAAGACAATCATGATGAAAAAGATGTTGTATGGACAGAATGCTTGTGTCACCCCAAATTCCTGTGTTGAAACCCTACCCAAAGGGCTATGCTGGAGCCTTTTGGCAGTAATTGGAATTAGATGAGGTCATGAGGGTGGTGCCTTCATGAGTGGGATTAGTGCCCTTATAAGAGTCACAAGAGTCTCCTCCTTCTCTCTCTGCTCTTTGCCCTGTGAGGATATAACAGGAAGTTGCAGTCTGAAACCTCAAAGGGACCTTCACCAGAACCCAGACATCCTGGCACCTTGATTTGAACTTCCAGCCTCCAGAACTGTGAGAATTGAGTTTCTGTTGTGTAAGCCACCCAGTATATGATATGCTGTTATAGCAGCCAGAATTGACTAAGACAGGTGGTATAGTGTAATAAATGGTATAATAGAAAGAATTTTTTGAAGCAGTTCTTTAAGAAAAACACGAGAGAGAGAGAGATAGAGAGAGAGAGAGAGAGAGAGAGAGAGAGAGAGAGAGAGGTTATCTTGCATCTTGTCGTAGGAGGGCACTAATCTCATCATGAGAGCTCAACCTTCACTACCTAATTCCCACCCCCACCCCCAACGGCCCCAGCTGCTAACACCATCACATTGGGGATTAGGGTTTCAACACATGAATTTCTGAGGGACACGAACATCATTCCATAGCACCAGAGCATCCACTATAAAACTGGGCAAAATGAGCCCTATGTGTGATTTAGGGAGGGAGACTGAAACATATGAGGGATAGGCAGAGGAAGAGATATGGAGAGTCCCAAGGC
The DNA here is from genome assembly GCA_963924515.1 of Vespertilio murinus. Taxonomy (NCBI): domain Eukaryota; kingdom Metazoa; phylum Chordata; class Mammalia; order Chiroptera; family Vespertilionidae; genus Vespertilio; species Vespertilio murinus. The sequence continues at coordinate 37,778,605 of OZ004712.1, forward strand.
CCAATAAGGGACTGTCTGGTCCTTTGTGTAAGGTGACCCGACGTCCAGCCAACGCCGCGGGACGCAGGGCAAATTGTTAAAAATCGGGACTGTCCTGTCAAAAGCGGGACATCTGGTCACCTTACCTTTGTGACTACTGAGGATGTCATCAGGGTGAGGCTGGGAGGGGAAAGGGAGGCCCCTGAGGCTCTTTTCCGTCCTAAGGACTTGGGGGCTCTCCTTCCTCTGTGACCTGAAGTAACAGTGCTGTTCCGGGCAGGAGCCCTGTTTTCCTCCAATTACCCAGGCTAAGCAGTGTCTCTCAACCTTTTCCCCCGCTCTGAGTCAGGCCAGGCCAGGCCACAGAGGCTCATCCTGGTTTGCAGATAGGCAATAATGACAATTTGGAGTAGGGATGGCTGATTTCACTTTGATTTTCCCCAAGAGCAGTGAAAAAGAGTAGCACAAAGGATATAAACAGGTAAGTTTGCTGGAGTGTAGAAATGTTTCCCGTTGCTTCCCTGTATTTTTTCCCTTTCTCTTTTATTACTATTTTTTTTCATTATTAATTTCATTATAGTGACACTGGTTAATAAGATTATATGTCCCAAGTGCACAGTCTATAACACCTCATCTGTATATTGTATTGTGTGCTGCCAAAACAAGGTGAAACTCACAAGAACATTGTAAGCATGTTGACCACTGCCCTTGTTTTGGTTTGTGTTTTCTGACTATAAAATAAAGAGTCGGGCTTGCAGGCCGTGGCGCTGTCTCTCCACCGAGCCCCAGCTGTATTCTCTTGTCTGTCTTCTTTGATCCTTCCCGCCTCTCCTCAGGCTCACCGAACCTGCCCGTGCTGGACACGGCACAGCATACAATGATTTTACTACCCAGGATGTTATACCTCCAGGCCTTCTATCTGGCTTATTGCTTAGACTTCTTATTGTGTCATCCCTGGGAAAAATCTCCCCTTTTCAGTGCATAGACTTCTGGCTGAGTTTTCCATTTATGTCCACTTAGAGATGATGGTCACTACACATGCCTGACCTTCCAGAGGTGGGACCCACTTCTGTGAATAACAGCTGCTCATCCCAAGTGGGGACTTGACTGGTCAGAGGAGAAGGGGAGAGGATCTATTGGCTTTTCTGGAGCTTGGAAGCTTCTAATACACCCCATAAGAGAGGGAGGGTTCCAAGCTGTGTGTGTGTGTGTGTGTGTGTGTGTGTGTGTGTGTGTGTGTGTTATTATATATATATATATATATATATATATATATATATATATATATTTAGTGTTAATGGAAAATAAAACAAACTTACAATATAAATTTCTTGATAAACCTTAAACTACATTCTTATTGCTATGAGTTATATTGAAAGGGGTAATAAGGATATTTAAAGGTATTCTCTTTAATTTTATGTATCCTAATTTCAGATGCTCAAATTTGCAATACTTGAGGAATATAGTTTCTTTTTAAAAATTGGGATTTTAAAAATAGCTGTTTTGTTTTTCTTGTTATCAAGAAAACTTTTAAAAGCACTTTCAGCAGCCTAAGAAATTATCGTCTGTACATGGAGGGGAAATTGTGATGACAGTTTTTCTTCTTTATAACTCCCCCTATCTTTTTGGAACAGACTGTAGTTGTGGGTGGATTATTCTGATACTATTGCTTTGGCTGTGCAGTATTTTGCAGCTTAAAAATGAGAAGTTTTCTGTTATCATTGAACACACATCCTTGCCAAACATACAATGGTTTATTTAGAGTCTTTAGATTCTGTTATTTCAGTTCAGTGGCTCTCAAATTTTAGAATGTATTAACATGACTTGGGAAGTACTTTTAAATGCACATATCTAGGTATTAGTCACAGAGCATCTGATTGATTGGTCTGGGTTGGGGCCCAAGGATCCGCATTTTAAGCTTTAGCCTGAGAATCACCTTCTGAGGGTAAATCATTGCCTTAGCGCAGGTTTCTCAACCTCCGAACTGCTGCCATTTTGGTTGGATGAGCGTTTGTTGTGGGGCTGTTTTCTGCATGGCAAGAGATTTAGCAGCATCCCTGGCCTCTACCAACCAGATGCCAGTAGCACCCCCACCCTCTCAGTTGTAGCGAACAAAGTGTCTCTGGATATTGCCAAACGTCCTATGGAGTGATGGATTTGCAAACCATTGCCTTAGGATCTTCGATCTTATTAATTGAAATATCCTAGCCATGCCGAAACCGGTTTGGCTCAGTGGTAGAGCATCGGCCTGCGGACTGCAAGGTCCCAGGTTCGATTCCGGTCAAGGGCATGTACCTTGGTTGCGGGCACATCCCCAGTGGAGGGTGTGCAAGAGGCAGCTGGTCCATGTTTCTCTCTCATCGACGTTTCTAGCTCTCTATCTCTCTCCCTTCCTCTCTGTAAAATATCAATAAAATAAAAATATATTTTTTTAAAAAAAAGGAGAGCAAATTTGTAACAGTAGCCTTTTTTAAAAAAAAAGAAAAAAAAAGAAAGAAAGAAAAGAAAAGAAAAGAAAAGAAAAGAAAAGAAAAGAAAAGAAAAGAAAAGAAAAGAAAAGAAAAGAAAGAAAGAAAGAAAGAAATATCCTAGCCACTAGAGCAGGGGTGGGCAAATTTTTTGACTCAAGGGCCACAGTGGGTTCTTAAACTGGGCCGGAGGGTCGGAACAAAAGCAACCTGACCATGCTGGCACTCTCATCTTGGGCTGCTGGTGAAGGAGCGGAGGGGAGAGCAAGAGAACCCTCCACTCTTTCAGCTCCGAGGGCCGGATAGAACAGCCGAATGGGCCGGATACAGCCAGCGGGCCATAGTTTGCCCACGGCTGATCTGGTGAATGATGGATTTGTATATGGGACTCTAGTCCCAACTTATTTTCTTAGGACTCTATATGATTAAATGAGTCTTTTTGTCATGGATTGCTCAAACTAAGGGCCTGTGGCTATTTCCAGCCCCAGACAATACTTATTTAACCAAAACAACTTTTTAATTATCAAAACTAGTTCCTAACGTTTAAAATTTGAGATTTACTTATGTCTGGCTTTGCTTAAAAATTCAGAACTTATGACATTAGCCATTCATGTAAGAATCAGCTGAACTAGGGGAACAGCTGAAATAGAGACACACAGGTGCTCTCCGGATACCCAAGTCCCCAATCGGCAGACCTCCCTCATCCACAGTACCTGGCTGGCTCCTAAAGGCACTGGATTTGCAATTCTTGGTTTAAAGCTCTACAACCACTAGCTGAAAATGGAGCATCCCGTATGGAATAATTCTGCTAGGGCTGACAACTGTGATGCTAAATCTTGAATGTATTAAAAAATGAATGAGAGCCGAAACCGGTTTGGCTCAGTGGATAGAGCATTGGCCTGCGGACTGAAGGGTCCCGGGTTCGATTCCGGTCAAGGGCATGTACCTTGGTTGCAGGCACATCCCCAGTAGGCGGTGTGCAGGAGGCAGCTGATCGATGACTCTCTCTCATCGATGTTTCCAACTCTCTATTCCTCTCTCTTCCTCTCTGTAAAAAATCAATAAAATATATTGGGGGGAAATGAATGAGATTGTAAGGCAATGGACCAAATATTTTAATTTCCTATGATTAATATATATTCTCACTTCCTAATATATTTATGTAGAGTTTAATTTATTTCCACCTTTCTGAAGGACCAAATCTCCCAAGTAGATGAGATCTTACGCCCCTCAGATCATCTTGAGCGGCCAGAATATGAGCTGTGGAGAGGGAGAAGGGAATGCTTATAGGAAGATCTTGTAAAGGTAGGTCAGATGGTGAGCAAACAGTTCTCCATATTTCAAATTTTTTTTAAAAATGGAGATACATGTTCCCAAACTTGTGTTTGAAAACAGAAAAGTTACATAGCATTTTACCTGGAGCCTACAGTACAAACTCCTTTACCTTCAAAAACAATAACAGCAAATTCCCAAAGAGAGTGGACCCAGAACTGCAAAGCACTCTGCAGGGAATGAGGGGAAATAAGAAAGACTGTATCTCGCCCGGCCTCTTTCTGAATAAGCTTGCTCTTCTAGCAAGCTGAACTGCTCCTACGCAGATATCAGTGGTCTTATTAACTAATTGTACTTCTAATAATAACGATGGCTTTACAGCAGGCTGTTACATAAAGAAGCGGGTTTTGTTACAGTAAGTATTAAGCTACAGATCTAAGAGAGTGTGGCGGTCTTCAAAACTACCGAGAGAATTGACATCAGTGGAAAGAAGTTGCAGTTCAGAGCGACAACGTGGTTGAGAATTGAGCCTCCATTCTGCTTTAAGTACCGCTCACTGCCCTTCACGTTGCGTGATCCCAGCTGGGACATGGAAAGGTAGGTTGAACCTCACTTAACGGTTTAAAACTGCAGACCATTTAGGTATCCAAACATACCTTCAGCAGAAAAGGAGAAGAAATTAGGTGGCTGGGGATAGTGGGTCAAAGATAACTTTTAGTCAAGTCAGAAGACTAATAAGAAAGTTGAGCTGTAATGTGTAGAATAAGTGCTCTGCCTGCCATTAAGGAAACAGTGAAAAGAATTGGAAGGAAAGAGGTGTGCGTTAAGTCCCAGTCTTATCACTATGTTGTCATCCACTGGAATGTAAGCCAGAGGTGGGCAGGAACTTCCTGTCTGTTTTAGTCTCTGCCTCAGTCATCCCACCTTGCCCCAATGTTGCTTTCTGGGGTTTCAGTTACTTGCAGTCAACCAAAGCCCAAAAATATTCCATGAAAAATACCGGAATTAAACAATTCATAAGTTTTAAATTGCATATCATTGCATATGAATAGCACCATCCCAGTCCCTTAGCCAAGGACATGAATCATCCCTTTGTCCAGTAAATCCACACTGTCTATGCTCCCCACACTGCGTCGGTTTTCAGATCAACTGTACCAGTGTTTTAGTGCTTGTGTTCAGCTAACCCTTATTTTACTTAATTATGTCTCATTCACTTCATTTCATCTTACCATGTAGGCATTTTAGCATCTTAAATAATCATGAGAAGAATGGTGAGTATACTACAGTAAGATATTTTGAGATAGGAAACAGAGTGGATAAAGAAACACACACAATGGAATGTTAATCATCCATAAAAAAAAGGAAATATTGCCATTTACAACAACATAGATGGACCTTGAGGCTATTATGCTAAGTGAAACAGGTCAGAGAAAGACAAATACCATATGATCTCACTTATATGTGGAATCTAAAAAAAAAACAAAAAACAAAAACAAAATACTAAACATAAAATACAAACGCATGGATACAGAGAACTTATAGGTGGTTGCCAGAAGTGAATAGGTCAAACGATATAAATTTCAAGTTATAAAATAATAGAATCATGGGAATGTAATGTCTAGCATAGCAACTATAGTTAATAATTCTGAATTGGATGGATATTTGAAAGTTGTTAAGAGAGTAAATCTTAAAACTTCCTTTCACAAGAAAAAATAAATCTGTAAGTATGTATGGTGATGGATGAGAACTAGACTTATTGTGGTGATCATTTCATAACATATACAAATAGCAAATCATTTTGTTGTACACCTAAAACTAATACAATGTTCTATGTCAATTACATGTCAATGAAAAAAGGTACTTACATGTATAGCACTAGGTCAGTAAACCAATCTTACTATTAATAGTATAATTTTTGTTAGAAACTTCCCTCCATTCTTCATAGCAGCCCAGGAATGTGTTTTTATTACATTCCAGTCCAGGAATGTTTTTCAATAAATTAACATATTTTTTTAAAAAAAAGTAGAAGAATACAAAAACCCTAATCCTAACTCAGAGTTCCCTATGACACTCATCGATTGCTTGGATGGCATGTGTATCTTCCTACTAAACCAAAAACATGAGAAAAGAGAATGCCCATAAAAAACTTTGGAGACATTTACAGTAGTGGATGTGGGCCAAGCATTGCTGCTCTCCTAGGAAATCCATTGCTTGAAGACTGCATCAGAAAGCGCAGTTCAAAGGGGTCAGTCCAGGAGCCTGTCAGCGGGGCGGCAGTGGCCCTGGAAAGTCTGACCCAGCTGTCCGTCTCTGGACACTGCCTTCTGCCCTTGCCACCAGTGACTTCCCGCCCCGTTACTCTTGGCCCTGAGTAGTATGTAGCAAGATCACTCAGACATACACGTGCCCTCCAGCTCTCCATTTCTACAGCTTTGAACTTACACCCAGTTTGCCCTTTTATTTGTCATCTGTAAGTTGCTTTGGATATTTCCTCAATCTCCTCTAGCCCCAAGGCCTCTCTGACCTCCTTAGGGGCCATTTCATTTTCTGCGAAGACCCAGAGGAGCATTGGGCAGGCACACCACATTCTGCCAAGCGTACAACTCTAGATGTAGCAATCTTGCCCTGAGAAAGACCTTTAAACTTTCGTTCCGTCCTGTCTTTTACCCTTTGTCATCTCTGAATGTAGCCATCCGGGTTGGGATTGAGCAAAAGCTATGCCTTTTCTCAACCCATTTCATTACAATTGAAGAACTGTCCCATTTAAGACATCTCACCTTCTAAAGTAACTGTGTTCAGCAACCCTCACAGAAAAGTCTATTATATTCTCATCTATCCATGTGCTGAAGTTTCAACCTGCTATTTGTGGAAGCAGAGAGTGGTTCAATATTGGTTGTCCTCAAATATCTTTTCTCCCCTTCTTCTGTGGTGATAGAACCCCTCATTGGTAGATGGTCACATGAATGTTCAGTGTAAAGTTTGTTTAGTTTAGCCCCTTCAGCAGTTAAGTATGGCCATGTTACTAAGAGCTGGCTAATTGTAAGTAATGGGAAATTATATGTTCAACTCCGATATGTGTCTTAATGGAAGAGGCATGGCCATCACTCCTCCATTTCCCATCCTGTGCTCATAATATGGATGCGATGTATAGGACCATTTAGGTAAGGGTTCTGTACAGCATGCCATCACATCCTAAGTGTCCTAGGTGTCCTAGAACAATGGAAGAGTCTTGGATCCCTAAATGACCTCATGGTGCAAAACCCCCATTCCATCCCCGGAACCATCTACTCCTTAATTATAACACGAGAGAGAACTAAATTTCTACCTGGTGTAAGTCACAGTTACTTTAGGAACTTATATAATAATAAATATACTTGCTCTCTGACCCTGAATCTTCTCTTACGTTCAAATCATACTCATTCTTTTGACTCTTTTAGGATAAATGTCTATTTTTCCCTGTCCTTGTGGCTTCCCTGTAAACTTGCTCCAGATACTCTATTCAGAGTACGTAACTTCTCTGAGATTCGATCTCCTCACCAGAGCAATGTACATTGGCACCTGGGGAGTGCTTCCCTGTGGTGCTGACCCTGATTCAGGCTTAGCAGTAGCACTCGGTGACTCTTTGGAAATCCTCCAGCATGGTTATATCCCAGGTGAATAATGTCTTACATTAATAAAGAAGTACATACATTATCCGTATCACAGTTTTATATTTTATTACATTTATAACAGTATATTTATTTAGTTGGTTTCCCGTGTAACACTGTGTATTTTTGTTTTACACAATCAAAAACTTTAAGCTGAGATAAACTCCATAAAACTTCATTAAACTTTCAAAAGGATCCATGACCAAGAAACAAACAAACAAACAAAAAACGAATGAGCAAAAAGAAAATGAACTAAGAATCCTTGTTGGGGGATGGCAGAGCCACCAGATGAAAGGAACCTGGATCCCCGAATAGTTGCATGAAGCAGAGTCCCCTCCATAACTATTTCCACAAACTTAAGGTGGGCTGTGATAGGGGCTTAAAACAAACTTTTATTGTGAAATTTGGCAGTTTAGTTATTTAGCCTGTTCTTCCTAAGATAGTGTCTAATTAAAGAAGGTTTCATTCATATCCATCAGAAAATGCTACCAAAAGGAGAGGCTCTGATAAAGGACAGATAATTTAGCCAGGATAATATAAAAAGACAAGAGCAATTCTGAAGATTATAATTAGCCGAAACCGGTTTGGCTCAGTGGATAGAGCGCTGGTCTGCGGACTGAAGGGTCCCAGGTTTGATTCCAGTTGAAGGCATGTACCTTGGTTGCGGGCACATCCCCTGTGGGGGTTGTGCAGGAGGCGGCTGATCGATGTTTCTAGCTCTCTATCTCTCTCCCTTCCTCTCTGTAAAAAATCAATAAAATATATTTTAAAATAAAGGAAAAAAAGAAAGAAAGAAAGAAAGAAAGAAAGAAAGAAAGAAAGAAAGAAAGAAAGAAAGAAAGAAAGAAAGAAAGAAAGAAAAAAGGTTGTAACCAGTCTCATGAATGACCTCAGCCTGGGACCTCGCTGGAGTGGAGCCCCTCGCCCGGGCTCTCCCACCTCCCCCAGTGCAGACTCTTGTGATCTCTTCCTTAAGATGACCCTTTGCCTCCTCTGAGCTTCTTCCAGGTAGAAGAAGGGACAGCTGTTGCTCAGTGTTGACCCCCGCTGCCTCTGAGCACTGGCCTCTGCCTTTCCTTGGATCAGGTTGATCTCCTAAGCTTCCCCCTGTGCCTCATTCTTGGCCTTGGCCTCAGGTCTCCTGGCCTGGCTCCCACCCAGCACCCAGAGTGCCCCCTTCTAACATTGCCTGATGGTAAGCCATTAACCCTTGGTTGAGTGACCTTCTGAGGGGTGAGTCAATACTACTTGAAATTACTTTTCCTCTCCCATAGTGACTTTGAGCAGGTTGAGTGAGAAGAATATACACATTTATACTCTCAGCTGTTCATGCTACCCATCAGATAGTGCATGACAGTAAAAACAAAACAAAACAAACAAAAACTAAACACAAAAAAACACACACCCTATTTATTGAGCACTTTACTATGTGTCAGCCAGTTTGTTAAATACTTTTGCATTTCATTTAATCATTGCCAAAATATCTGTTTGAGGGAGGAATTGTAGCAGCATATTTTCAGAAGAAAAAAAATGAAAGGAGCTCTATAAGATGAAATCATTGCCGAAGGCCACACAACTATTAAGAGGCAGAGCTGAGAGTCTGAACTAGGTTTATCTCATCCCAAAGCCCATTCCCTTTTCCCTCCACAAGGTTGACCCTGACCACCCCATTTGGGGCTGTGATTATTCCAATAGATACATGGAGCACCAGGTAAGCCTGGGGGGGAACATAGAAAGTGTGAAATATTTCATATTTCTCTTGACAACTTGAAGCATAGAACAGAACTGTGGCCATCATTTGCCAATGACGTTAAGGTGATTAACCGAGCAGCAGTCAAAAATAGTCATGATAAAATGTTAATAAGGACAAAGCTGCAAAAGGAAAATATAAATACACAACTTAGAGGATTCACTCTGTGTGTGCTTACTTAAAAATATTCTCAGGTTTGCCGAAACCGGTTTGGCTCAGTGGATAGAGCATCGGCCTGTGGACTGAAGGGTCCCAGGTTCGATTCCGGTCAAGGGCATGTACCTTGGTTGCGGGCACGTCCCCAGTGGGGGGTGTGCAGGAGGTGGCTGGTCGATGTTTCTCTCTCATCGATGTTTCTAACTCTCATCTCTCTCCCTTCTTCTCTGTGAAAAATCAATAAAAATATTTTTTTAAAAAATAATAATAAATAAATAGAATATTATCAGGTTCATAATGACCTAGCAGAAAACCCTAGAGATATATTTTGATGTACGTGATAGTGTTGCATATTGTGTTGTTATTTTTTAAAGCCTGACTCCAGGAGTTATTGGCAAAAGCATGGCATGGAGAAACCATGATGTAATCTTTCCACTCTGCGCAACTTTGGCCAGGACCTCGTTGGACTGTGTGGCCATTTTGGAGCCACTAATTGCAAGTGATATGTGAAGGTCTTGGGCACATTCCAGGGGCAAGGCATTAAAAATTACCAGCTTGGGGTAAAGAGCCTTATTAACAAAGCACAGTTGACTACGTTTATGGGGACGCAGGAGGGACCAGTGATTAGGATGAACAATCAGGAATCTCAGTCCCTGTTGAAGTATTTTTAAAGTGTTTACCAGAGACCATATGCATCAGCATCACCTGCAATGCATGTAAGAAATACAGACCTTGGGGAGATCCCACAGCTACTAAACCAAACTTCTGTTGGTATCCAAGAATTATGGAACGCTAAAGTTGAAAATCTTTGTGCCAGAGCTTCTCAGCCTTAACTGCATGTTGGAGTCACCAGGAAACCCACCTCGGAGATTCTAATTAATTATTCTGGGACGACCCCACAGCATCAGCTTTTTAAAGCTCCGGGTGATTCTAATGTGCAGCTGAGGTTGAGAGCCTGGACTCCATGCTAAGCTATCACCGAGGAATGTCAGCAAGCAAACTGTCCAGCTCCAGTTGACTAGTTGAGAAATGGGTGCATTACATTTGTGAAACTCTTTAATTAGATAGTTCCTTAGCATTCATTGTGAGTCACCTTCCCAAGATATTTTTTTTTTAACAGTGATTTTCTGCTCTGGTAACCAGGACCTGAGACTCCACGTCATCTTAAACAAAAGTTCTTTTTCTCTGGGTTCTGAAGATTGCACTCTTCCCTTCACTTTGGTTTTTCTCAGAGAAAGGGAGAGGAAGAGAGAGATGGAAACATCAATGATAAGAGAGAATCCTTGATCAGCTGCCTCCTGCACGCCCCACACTGGGGATGGAGCTGGGAACCCTTTGACCTCCTGGTTCATAGGTTGACACTCAACCACTGAACTATGCCAACTGGGCTAGAGTTCTTCTAAGCCAGTGTTTCCCAAACTTTTGACATATGTGTACCCCTTCTATAATTTTCGTAACGCTGAATACTTCTCGTCAAAAAAAGACGGATGTATTTTAATAACAATCAAAATATATTTATTTTTATTTTTTGGTACATACACAAAATAATAATAAATAAATAAAATTATCCATAATAAAATATAAATAAAAGTTATATTATAAATAACATGTATTTGGATCAATGAGAAGGATGGAATTGACTTGACTCATGAGAACGTAGAATTAGGCGCAGCTAAGCACGGTGCAGTGCATATCCCCACCAAACTCCAGTGCAATGCGTACCCCCACCAAACTCTTCCCGTACCACTGGGGGTACACGTACCACACTTTGGGAAACACTGTTCTAAGCAATGGTGACTGCCAGAGAATGACCTGAGAGCTAGATCCTCAGGGTGGTCTTTCTCTTCACTGTGGGCAACTCCAGGCTCTAAGTCTGGTCATTTGAAATGTCCTGGTGGCCACAGGTACAGTGGCAACTTGCTCCACAGCAGAAGAGGGATGATTGCTGCTGCTATTGGCCATCTGTGCCTCAGATTACATGGGAATCCATTACCAGAGGTCTGTGCATTTGGGGCCTTATCTGACATCAATTATCTCCTGAAGGTGTTTGACAATGTCTGGGAGAAGCTCTTACAATTATATTTTAGGTAATTGTCTTCTTTTTCTATGGATGCATAATCTTATATGTTATATTTTTAAATCATGACAAAATACACAACATAAAACATACCATCTTGATGATAAGTTTACACTTCAAGAGTGTTAAGTATATTCACATTGTGCAACTAAGCTACAAAATTCTTTTCATCTTACAAAACTGAAACTCTACCTATGAAACAACTTTCCCCACTGTCTCCTTCAACTAGCTGCCTGGTAACTTTTGAACATGAGAGTTATCAATTGATTCTACTCTTTTAAAGGTTTCCTAGCATTCATTGGCCTACAATGTTTTACTTGGTGTTGGCCACATTTGCCAATCCAGTCTTATTAAATCAAAATACTTTCTCCTTCATGGATCGACATACCATTGGTGTAGGACAGTGGTCGGCAAACTGTGGCTCCTGAGCTTGCCGACCACTGACCTACACTCTCAATTCCAATAATTACAGGTTGTTGTTGTTCTTTGTGACTAAGCCCCTATCCCAGTGGTCGGCAAACTCATTAGTCAACAGAGTGGCAAACCGCGGATCGAGAGCCACATGTGGCTCGTGAGCCGCAGTTTGCCGACCTCTGGTCTAGGACAACATAAACTCCAAACAAAAATGCATTTTAGTTTTTCTTTAGGTAAAACTTTTCTCCATTTAAGAAAGAATAAAAGTAGAATTCTATAAACTAAAATTCTCTTGAGTGAACATTTAAATTGTAACTCTCAAATGTTGGTGGGGAAAAAAACCTGATTTAATAAGTTAGACAATATCTATCAAAAAAAAAAATGTAGACATCATTTCACTGCTATTCAACTGCCACATCTTTACAGATATAGTCACAAAAATAAAAAACATCTTAAATGTTAAACAACAGGAGACTGGTTAAATACTTACAATGCACTGTATTACATAACTGTTAAAAATAATGTGATAGTTCTGTGTGTGCTGATATGGGGAAATCCGCAAATATATTATTAAATAAAAAATTCAAGGTATAATGCTTTTGTGAAAAAATCTTAATTACACACACACACACACACACACACACACACACATATATATATATATATATGTATACACATACATATATATGTGTGTCTGGGTACATATTCCCTTTTCTGTTAGGAAGAGGTGGAAGATGGTGGGAACACTAGTATTTATCATTTACACTTCTCAGTAATGTTTGAATTTTTAAAAACGTGCTTATGTTACTTCTAAATTTCAAAAAGTACTAATAGTTATCTAGACAATGGGACTCAGGGTCATTTAAATTTCACTCTTTATTATTTTCTTTATATAAAGAAGTACACTTTAAAAATATCTGGCAAGACAAAACAAAACCCAGAATTTTATTTCATGTCTTATATATTTGGGCAAATACTTACTTTCATGCCTAGTTTAAATCATATAGTCTTCCATTGTTTATGTCTCTACAATAAAAAGCCAGACCAACTAAACCAACCAACCAAACACCAAAATCCCTGCTTTATTTTCTTTCTTTCTTTCTTTCTTTCTTTTTTTTTTTTTTTTTTTTTTTTTTTTTTTTTTTTTTTTTTTCCAGACAGTAAATGACATTTACTAAAAATCCCTTCAGTTTTCTTCTTGGTGCTCTGAGTACTTTTCTTCTTGGTGCTTTGCAGAAGCTTGGTAATGTTATTATTTTTTAAGCTTTAGTACAGGATTCATCATTTTTTAGACAGTTTTGCTCAAAAATTCTATGGTTTCATTGAATAGAATGTAACATCTAAGTATTCTTCGGGGTCTGAGACACTGAAAGGTCCTGTCTAGTAACAAGATTGCCACTTTGTCTCCTGCCAGTCCTGGGACATAAGTCTGGTTGCAAGTGAAAATGTTCTGCTTTTCTGAGGTTGGAGAAACACAGTGTTAAGATCCATGCTCCGACCCGCAGTGCAGTAGAACAAGAGGTCTTTGGCCTCAAGATTTCCATGAATGCCGAGACCGGTTTAGCTCAGTGGATAGAGCGTCGGCCTGGGGACTGAAAGGTCCAGGGTTAGATTCCAGTCAAGGGCATGTACCTTGGTTGCAGGCACAGCCCCAGTAGGGGGTGTGCAAGAGGCAGCTGGTCGATGATTCTCTCTCATCAATGTTTCTAACTCTCTATCCCTCACTCTTCCTCTCTGTAAAAAAATCAATAAAATGTATTTTTTTAAAAAGATTTCCATGAATGCCATAACCCCAAAATTTACTAAAAAATATTTCCTTTTTTTTCTGTTGTGAAGGGATATGTGATGTTAATTTTCTGGTTACTATAGCTAACAATGTGTATCTCTATGCATGAATGAGTGCATTGAGCAGGTGTGTGAAAAATGACACAAATGAAGCCATTGCAAAATGGAGTCGGGGCTGCCATTCTAGAGAAACTGCCTTGTACATCTCCCTCCTTGAAACTTTGGAATGTTTGCACTGAGTCAAACCAACCTTTACAAGTATTTGTACAGCCAGCAGGACAGTGGACAACCTGTCCGCGAGGAGTGATATTAGGAATTTTTTGGTGTGTGTGTGTGTGTGTGTGTGTGTGTGTGTGTGTATTAATTATTCTTTTCCTTTTCTCAGAAAACCCCTTGCCTTCACCCTGTATTTGGGACACTACCTGGGTTTCCACCTGAATCTATGCTCCCCAAATTGTAATTCTTCAATTCCAATCAAGTGTTTCTTGACTCGCCTTTCAACAATTTTAAGTTCACTCTTGTAACAAATCAGTTCTTAATGACTTCTTTAAAAATATGCTTTTGTTTAAAATTGACCACCTTGAAAGACATTAGAATTATATATATAAAAAAAAGTCCAGGCTACATTATGTAACCTCAAATAGTGCTCCTCGTTAAACTCATCCTACTGTGTCCCAGTATAAAAATGCAGAACGTACTTATTTAGAGTTGAGCAATAGTCATTGGAAAATAAATTTCTGGCAAATGTACAAAGAATGCGTGGTTCCCATAGAATTAGACAAAAATAGATCTTGTTCAAAATAATAATAAAAACCCCATGGGACTGACTAATAAAAGATGGCTGGCACAGTTTGAGTTCCATGGCAAGAGCCAAAGTAGTACCACTGAACCAAGGGAGACCACAGCGGAGTCATTTCTCATTCTTTGTAACTCAGCAGCCATCCTGGTGACTGTGTCCGGATAAGAATCCAGGCTCCTGACCACACTGGGGGGGGGGGGGGGGGAACAACCATGCTTCTGTATTTTGGGGTTTCAGCAAACCGACAGTGCGCCCTCCAGACACCACGGAGGTTAGCCATCACGCTGCTCACAGAAGAATCAGACTCTAAACACAACTCTGGTTTCATCTGTGCTAATGTTTCTAGGATGTCAGCCCATTGAGCAGAGGTTTTCTTGCTCTCAGATTCTAAAATAAGAATACTATGATCAGAATATATTGTTCTTTAAGGTTTTTTTCCACAGAAGGATGAAAAGGATCACATCAGACTTCAGTTCGTTTTGCATATAATAAATACAGCACAGTCCCAACCCCCTTCCATGGTCATGTAATGTTTACTATTTTCAAAAAACATTTTTTTATTTACAACCATCACTAAATGGTTATGCAATTTTTCTATCATTGTAAAATTTTCACATAATAAACTCAGTAATCAGGAAACAAAATCCTTTATTCAGAATATTCATCTTAGAAAATATAGTCACTAAGCCTTCTTTCCCCATTCCTCTGAGCGCAGCTGATGGCGAATTCTCTGGCCCGGACTATCTTTCGCCATAGGGATTGGCTGAGGCCCTTGCAGGCTTTAGAACAGCCGTGGGCAAACTACGGCCATCGGGCCTGATCCGGCCCGTTCAGCTGTTCTATCCGGCCCGCGGAGCCGAAAGAGCAGAGGGTTCTCTTGCTCTCCCCTCCGCTCCTTCACCAGCAGCCCAAGATGAGAGTGCCAGCGTGGTCAGGTTGCTTTTGTTCCGGCCCTCCGGTCCAGTTTAAGAACCCATGGTGACCCTTGAGTCAAAAAGTTTGCCCACTCCTGCTTTAGAAGATGACAAAGTTAGTGACACCCCTGATCCTAGACAACCCCTCAGGCTGGGGTGCCTGGTCAGTCCCCGAGCGTTTCATGATGTGCCCCACCAGCCTTTGGCCACATCACCACGAGGAGCGAGATGCCCCTGAGCAGCCTCAGACGTGTGGTCCACGCCGTCGCCGCCACCACAGGGGACCCTGCCATCCGGAACCCGGCCAGAGCCCTGGGGAATGGGCTTGCCACCGACTGCTGTTCTGTCCACAACGCTGAGCTGCACGGGCTCCGTGCGTTCCCGGGACGATGTGGTCCAGAGAGTCAGGTCCAAGCTCTCCTTTGACAAGAAGCACAGCTCTGGCATGGGCCTCCTGACAGGGAGTGATATGGCCAAGCCCCCTCCAGATGAAGGTAAGGCCTTCGACTCACCCAGTTTGTTAGCTGGTTTGCCCTTGGAAATGGCTGCCTGGGGGTATTCCCCACACCCCAGTTTTTTCTAAAGGAAATGAAAAAAAACCCTTTCCGGATGCTGTCATTCGTTCTGGTGGCCAGGTCCATATAAGGCCCGGCAGCCTGGAGGGCAGTTCTCCACACGACCCTCACGCGTGCTGGTGCACAGGGCTCCTCTCGTCCCACTTCAGTGGTCTCTGAATGGCCCTGGAGGAGCCACAGAGTCCTGGCCGGTGTCAGGGACATTGTCTCTCTGAAAGGTTCAAAAATGGTTGAGCATCACTGTGATGTTTCTAGGATGGCGCTGCTCCTGAGCTGCATGGTGGCAGAATAGAAAGGAGATGGGTTTTTGTGTTAGATGAACCCAAACTCAATATCTTGCTTCTACCTTTTCTAGCCAGTAACAATCATTATTTCATAGATCTTTTTTTGGAGGGGAGTAAATCTGATAACATTTATAGTGTGTCTCGAATATAAAAAAGACACTAAAAATCATAGCTATTATCAGTATTGTTGTTACCGTTGGTATAAGTTCCTTCTCTGGTTGTTACACTTAGAAGTTACATCCCCCCTTGCCATTCTAACCTTTTTCTTTTCACGCCTCTCGTGGTGCTAACATGTTGGTTAAACAACAGTCTCCCTACCATGAGGGCAGAGGCCTGGTCAACTTCATTGTGTATCCCTCCTTCTAGCCTGGCCTTCATGATGCACGTTGGGGTTTTTTTTTGTACGCTGAACATGTCTGAGTATAGCAGAGGCTAATAAAGCTTTTCGGAACCCTTCCAATTTGGAATTACTAAAAATATGCCGGTCTTTCAAAAAGCCTAAATTCGCCTCCAGAAATGCTTATGAAACGTATTTCAACACACAGCCAAGGCCAAGACATAACGGCAATGTCAAAACTCACAGCAACGCCTTACTGCTGCCCAGTGCTGCCTAAAAGACCCCAGCTCGGGGCGCCCACGCTTTTGGTCTCATCCGAAGCTTTCCTATGAAGTATGAGATGCACAAGCATCACAGCCTCATCACACGGGCGAAGAATGTGAGAGAAATAAGATCTGTAAACGGATTACTGAAAGTCCGTTACGTAACCGGTGGCGACACTGGGCCCAGAACCATCACCCACTGCCGTTCTCTCCCTTTGAAACCACACTTATGTCTCAAGATTAAGCCCAGGCGCACGTTTAGAGTTCAGTATCTGCTGCTGTTATAGTTACTAACTGTATCATTCGCTTCCCCAGTTGGAATAATTTCTTCTTTCCAGCCTAAAAACATCTGTTACTATGTCTCTCAGGGCACTTACCGCAGGCCGTCAAAAATAATATTACTTTTAAATTTTTCAATCTGAACTATCCCAGTGCTCTCCACAGAGCAGGCTGATATTCTTAGAAAGATTATTGTCCTCGATTAGTAGAGTTTTTCAAGGAAATAAAGTAAGGGTTGCAGGTTGGGTCCCCGGCCTAATTTGGGCGCATGTGGGAGGCAACCAATCGATGTTTCTCTCTCTCTCCTCCTTCCTCTCTCTTTTTTTTTCTGTTCTCTCTAAAAAAAAATCAGTGGGAAAAAATATCCTCAGGTGAGGATTAACAAAGGCAGAAAAAGAAAGGGTTGTACAGAAAGCTCCAGGGTTTGGATCCTTCTTAAATTGTTAGTCCACAATTTAACAAGGATGCAAAGGAAGACAAGTAAGTCCACGGTGTACTCGGAGGAAACGTTGCTATTAAGAGAGGATTGAATTTTCTGGATAAAGGGGAGGAGAGTAGTTTCATACAGTTGCTTTGGCATCGCTTATTATAATCTGTTGCAACTGTGTAATAAAATGTTCCCTTCGCTTTCTTTATACAAAAATCATCCTGAGAAAAGACAGCTACCCTGCTAAGCAACTGGCCCCTCTTCCAGGTATGCCGTCTGCATCCTAACCAAGAGGGGCTTCCGCTGGGAAAGTCGTGTAAACGCTATAAAGTCACAGTAGACCCAACCCCTGAGGCAGTGCCAGACAGGACATGAGGACATGCCTCCTTCCACTCAGCCGCTTTCCCTGACACACCACACACACACAGACAGGTATGATTTCTGAACGGCCATCAGGGGTATGTCTGCCATGTGCGCGGGAACCCACCGGGGTTTGCCTTGCTAAAAGCAGAGAGGCAACCAGGGAGAATAGACAATGTTCTTCTCCTTGTCACCCCAAATTTCTTCCCACCGGGATAGATGATGCTTGAAATCCTGTAAGAGTCCTTAGTTCCCTGATGAGAATACTCCTGGAGAGAAAAAAAAAGAACACATTAAACCTTTGTCATTTTCTCTCTCTGCCTCTTTGGAGAAGGGAATTGATCAAGTCCTTTCTTGAGAGCAGTGAGATAGAGAGGGAGGCCTACTGGGTAAGGACAGAACAGCGGAGGGGAACACCACGGGCCAGCTTGTCCCGGGCCAGGTGTCACAGCGAGGTCCCTCTGTCCCGGGAACACACACCACCACAGGCCAGTGAAGAATCTGGAGCTCATCCTTTAAAGTAACTGCTGTGTTAGCGAGGCTTGGAGATGAAATGCCATTTTCTGAAAGTCTTCCGTAACTAAGTTGTATTTTGCTCAAGGTGCCGCTATAACGACTCCATATCCTAGAGGCTTTCAAAAGTAACCCTTTGAGGTATTCTAAATTCTTAGTGTGGCCATTATATCTGAAACAGGAGTACAAAGCTTTTTTTTTTTTTCTAAAACACTGGAGAACAGAACCCAATGTATTGTCCGTAGCACCGTTCAAGTGTTCTTAAGGAGCTGTTAGCTGATAAATCCTTCAGCGAGCGCTGTCTCCCTGTGCTGCTGGTAGACCAAGGAGTTCAAGGCTCAGGACTCAAGGCTCGCTGGCATGCTTCCTCCTGTCTTTATCGGGGCAACGGCGGAAGCAGAGACAATGGTGGCAGCGTTGATGGCCCTCCTTATCTCTGTCCCTCTTTCCCTAAGTCTAGCCTTGGCGTGGTCACCCTTTTCCTTTCAGAGACAGACGCCTCTCGGAACATGACAGCTCAGACTGTTATTTTGCTGCAAGGCAAAAATGACATTTTGAGTATTGTAATAATTCCACAGTATTTGACATTACCACTCAGATATGTGAGAACAGTGAAAAAAAAAAAAACCATGAAGGTAATACCTGCTTTTAAAACACGAAATATATAGCCAGGAGTAAAAAAAGAAACCCAGCTTATGCTTGAATATTGGATAGCAGTCTAGGGGAGATGCTCTGGGATATAATGTCTGGCGACAGTACTTTTCTCGTGTCGCCCAATACTTTTATATAAACTAAGCTGACGTGGCTCACCACTCGCTGGAGCCTTTTGTCTGCTGCTCAGCTCTGAGCCTGGAACCGACCTCCCATTTTCCATGGAACCAAAGGATAATGTGCATGCCACGTATCCCAAGAGCCTCACATCAGCACAGGACGCATGCAGCTGAAGAGGCCTCCGCTAGCCGAAACCGGTTTGGCTCAGTGGATAGAGTGTCGGCCTGCAGGCTGAAAGGTCCCAGGTTCGATTTCGATTCCGGTCAAGGGCATGTACCTTGGTTGCAGGCACATCCCCAGTAGGAGGTGTGCAAGAGGCAGCTGATCCATGATTCTCTCGCATCAATGTTTCTAACTCTCTTTCCCTCTCTCTTTCTCTCTGTAAAAAATAAATAAAATATATTTGAAGAAGAAGAAGAAGAAGAAGAAGAAGAAGAAGAAGAAGAAGAAGAAGCCGCCTCTGCTACTCCAGCACAGGCTCCTCCCGCACCTTCTTCAAGGCCCCCCGCCTTGCCTCCGGTTGCGCCTTCTCCCTCAGTCATCCGGTTTATCCGGGCCTGGCTTTCTAGAAATAAAGCCGCTTTAATGATGACTCAGCTGTCTGTAGAAACTCTTAATGCATTACGGTCATTTTCTCATTCATCTGGCACCACCTCTCACAGGCCCATAGGAAACAGTTCCATTATCACAGCAAAGAAAATTAGGTGTCAAGAGTCTACAATGTGTGCACACGGCAAGCTGCTGCAGCTGCTGGGACAGAGAGTCAAAGCCTAACCGTTAAAATGCGATTGCCCCATATCTTCAGAACCCAAGGCTTCCTTTTGGGGTGACGCTGTCTTGAAAATATGGGTAAATGTTACTTAGTAAGTTGGGGAGGGGAAAGGTACTTTAACCTTTCTGATAAAAATTCAGCAGGCATGAGGTTGTCACAATTAGGATCAGTTGTCTTTTCCAAATTTAGGTGACCTTTTCTAAGCGGAGCAATCGAAATCTAATTAAACGCAACGGAGTTAAGGTTTCAGTCAAGAACCAATTTCTAAATTCGCCATTTCAGTGCCAAGGCTCTGCTTTTCTTGGGACAGAAAAAATAACGAATAGGGGATTTTTGAAATGCTGCATGGGCACACTGCGGTATTTGATACCGTCTCATACAGAGAATATTCAATGATTTTACTAGCTATTTTCACATGTCAGAGACGTATAAAACACTTTAAAATAAATGCTGATGATAAATTGATAATAAATGCTGCAATCAACTTTGCAGGGCACAACAGCCACCAGATAATGTCGGGGGACAGAAGTGTTCAATATCAGACTGTACCTTCCATTTGCGATTTAAGGGAGAGGGGGGCGGGGCCAAAACCGGTTTGGTTCAGTGGTAGAGCATCGGTCTGCGGACTGAAAGGTCCCAGGTTCTTTCCGGTCAAGGGCATGTACATTGGTTGCGGGCACTTCCCTGGTATGGGATGTGTAGGAGGCAGCTGGTGGATGTTTCTCTCTCATCGACGTTTCTAGCTCTCTAGCTCTCTCCCTTCCTCTCTGTGTAAAATCAATAAAGTATAAGGGAGAGGGGGACGGGGACCAACAAGACTCTTTTAAGCCATTATCTAGTCAACTTCAGGAGCTCCACAGAGCAGATGAGTTCAATGAGAAGATCTGGGAAGGATCGAGTATTCTCCCTGACATGATAAAAAACAACGAATCTCAGCCTGCAGCGCCCCTGCCATTCCTGCCATTCCTCACCCCAAGGATGGTCTATCTAGGCCAGTGTTTCCCACACTTCTCTCATGACGAGAATCACCGGGTGGAGTTGTTAAAATACAGATTCCTGAATCCCAACTATGAAGTGCTAAACTAGAATTTTTGGGGACATATAGGTAAAATTGTATACTTAACTACAATTTTATATATAGGTAAAATTGTATACTTAACTACCTATATGTTCCCAAAAATTCTAGTTTAGCACTTCATAGTTGGGATTCAGGAATCTGTATTTTAACAACTCCACCGGGTGATTCTCGTCATGAGAGAAGTGTGGGAAACACTGGTCTAGGCACTTAGAAACAATAATAACAATGCTTATGCTCACATGGACCTTGAAGTGTTTTCAGGACACTTTCATATCCTTTCCCATTTTGTGTCTCCCCCCCCCCCCCAGCCCATTATCTCCATTTACCCAATGCAGCCACACTCAGTTTCTCTGAAATCCAGGTTGCAGCCAGTCAACACCAGGAGGTGCAATCCAGAACTTGAAGTGGACCAGAGAGAAGTATCTGGGTCCTGTCCCCCACCCGGGGCCCTCAGAGGCTGGGAGCAGAGCTGCTGCCGGACATAGGTTTCCTGTGGGTCTGCGAGAGGCGTTGCGGAGTCAGTGGCGTTCTTGCAGGAGAGGACCATCTACTGGACCTCGGGTGGGGATTAAGGACAGTCTTCTGTGCCATCCTGCACCCAGATCCCTCCATTCCAGGGGAGTCACAGTACGATTAAGCACAACATGCGCCGTGGTGAAATAGGCCCTGTGAGGCACCCCAACGTTCCAGCCTCCCAGAGTCCATGTAACCAAGCCTATTTATTTATATAAACTAATATATAATAGGAATACAACAATGACTGTAACTCGCATTGGGTCAACTGCAGTACATATCACCCGCCATGAGATCTCCCACAAGAAACTTTACACTCTGACTCTACAATGTCCAATAGGAATTGGTCCCATCTCTGACTTAATAAGTTAAAATGAGACACATGCAACATTTTCAAAAAAAAACAATGCATGAATCCATCTTATCAATCAAAGAATGTCAAGGTAGCTAGGCAATAAGTTTCAGAGAATTAGGGCTCCATTTTGAACAGAGCCAGAATTCACATTTTACCCTCGGGGGTGGGGGGGGGGGGAATGTTCTCTAACAAAACAAAACCATAAGAAAATGTTAAGTTTCCTTAGAAAAGTCCTACTTTTTGTTTGCAGGGGTGCAGGGCAAAACCTAAATATCTTTTGGGAAGAACAACTTGTTTTAGACACCAACTTACTATGGCTCCCAAAGGTCCCATAGACAGTGTTTTTCTACTTGTTGTACAAGTGTAGATTTCTGGCAGTCACTACAGCCTTTTTCATGTTATAATTTCAGAACACTGTGAAATACTATTACTACTGCCACATTTTCTTAAAAAAAATAAAAATAAATTTTATATATATATATATATATATATATATATATATATATATAATTGATTTTTCACAGAGAGGAAGGGAGAGGGATAGAGAGAAACACAGATGAAAGAGAAACATTGATCAGCTGCCTCCTGCACACACCCCACTGGGGATGTGCTCGCAACCAAGGTACATGTCCTTGACTGGACTCGAACCCTGGACCCTTCGGTCCAAAGACCGACGCTCTATCCCCTGAGCCAAACCGGTTTCGGCTACCGCCACATTTTTATAAAAAGGAAATTGAAGTATAAAATAACTGTCCAGTCAGTTTAGGGCAGTGATTCTCAAAGTGTGGGCAGAGGAACCCTGGAGTCTTGGGGACTTTTCCGGGGCCTTCCTTTTCCGGCCACACATCTGTGTGAGGCAGGGCTTTGTGCATAGACCTCCACCAAAACAACACTTGGCAACAGTTTCCATGAGGAATCCAACCGGAGAATCAAACCGCCTGTTGTTAGGCCACACATTAAAGAGATTTGCAAAATGTAACACGACG
Source organism: Vespertilio murinus (assembly GCA_963924515.1). Classification (NCBI taxonomy): domain Eukaryota; kingdom Metazoa; phylum Chordata; class Mammalia; order Chiroptera; family Vespertilionidae; genus Vespertilio; species Vespertilio murinus. Next base: position 37,801,379 of record OZ004712.1, read on the forward strand.
CCATTCTTCTCACTGAATTTGTTTTTGTCTTGCAAAATAAAGTTTTTGTCATAAAAAGTTTATATGTAATGGGTTTCTTAGTGTTATTTTAAATTAAAATATTAAATTTTTTTTTAAAGTTTCTTAGGCCGAAACCGGTTTGGCTCAGTGGGTAGAGCATCAGTCTGCAGACTAAAAGGTCCCAGGTTTTATTCCGGTCAAGGACATGTACCTTGGTTGCGGGCACATCCCCATAAGAGGCAGCTGATCGATGATTCTCTCTCATCAATGTTTCTAACTCTCTATCCCTCTCTCTTCCTCTTTGTAAAAAATCAATAAAATATATATATTTTAAATTTTCTTAGTGTTAATTTCTAGCACGATAGATAGAAATAGAAGTGACTCGCATAAACAAGAGCTCTTTGAGGTCCTCAATAACATTTAAAGGAATCTTGATAGCCAAAATTTGAGATCTGCTGGGTGAAGGAATAAAACCCCTGTAAAAAGAACAAGTCAAATCGCATTATCAAAAGAGAAGAAAGAGTGAGGATGAATTCGAAATCCAAATGATGAGATCAATGTTGTAGTTAAAAGAAACAAGAATTCAGAAAGAAAAGATATTTTCAGTAAGATTAAGAGCAAAAATAATGTTTTAGGCAAACAATCTATTTGTAAGGATTAAAGAATATGAAAAATGAAGTTCAGGTAAGAGCCCTCTCCTTTTGAGACTTTCATGGGAAATTGTTTTTGAAGGGGAAATTAGTTGTATTTGCTCTTGATGGGTGATAGCAAAATCACTTGGAAGGGAAAGGGGGAGTTATGTTAGCAATGGAAGTATTATGGATGGATCAAAATATTTGTAGGTCTGAAATTAACAGGAGATCTCAAATGGATACGTGAATTGATTTTAATTAAAAGACAAGTCAGGATACAACCTAAATGTTTAATAATTGTAAATTAGTTTAAGTAAAGTGATACATCCTTATGATGGCATATTCAGCCAATTATGTTCTAATCTAGAAGAATAGTAAGGGCTTAGAAAAAAATGTCCACAAATCAAAAAGCAGATTACAAAACAACATTTGGAAAAATATAAGTATGGAAAAAAAAATACGAAGGCTATAAACAAAGATGTTAATTTGGGTTATCTCTGAATGATAATATGAGTGATTATTTTTGATTGATGAAAGTACTTCATTATGAACCCCTTAGTGTATATTTAAAATACATTTAGATTTCTATAAAAATTCATTTTCCTTAGAAGTTTTTTAATTGTTGGCACAGTTACCGATATCCTTCATTTTCCCCACTTTTGCTCCCACCACCCCTCCCCTGGCCTTCCCCACTCTGTTGGCGGTGTCCATGGGCGATGCATTTATATTCTTTGGCTATTCTCTTCACCTTCTTGACTGATTATTATTACTTTTTTTTTAGTATTTTATTGTATATTTAGTTTTCCCAAAATAATAATAATGATAATAATAAATTCCAACAAATGTGTTTTGGTAGAGCTGCCTAACATTCTCGTATTCTTCAGAGGGTCCCAAGTCCGAGCCATGTCTACCCAGACACGCCACACCCACTGACTCCTCCCTGGGTTTAATAAGAAGGCCCAAGAAGTAAATCCCTTCCTTCCTTCTACAAGAGTCACGGGAGAACTCTGCCTTGATTTTTAATTTAGCAGCTCCAGGTTGTGCTAATTGATTTTCTTCTGCAGATGTATAACCAGGTAGTTTGAAGCAGAATGATGAACTCACCCTGAAATAATGAATGCAAATTAATGGGAAAGTATAACCCCAGGATTTCCTGTAAGAATCTTTTATTACAGTGACAGTTAGGAGTTTCTACAAGTACTTACCATAAATAATTTATTGCCTCTGGTGGCATGCCAGACACCTTCCCTGACTGTTACCATAGAAACATCAATATCCATATACAATTTAATTCTCTTCCCAGAGGTGAAATGAAAGTCGGCGTTGCCTTAATGTTACAGATGTGGGAAGTGAGCCATTCAAAGGCTAGGAAGCTGGCTCAGATCCAACAACAAATCAGAGGACGAAGAGCTGGAGCTAGCCTGCTGACACCCACGCCAGGGCACTAGTGGCCTCTTCAAATACTGTGTCCTACAAGCCTGGTGTGGCACCGACTCTTCTGCACTAGGGTGACACTATGACAGCCCACTACAAGCTCAAGGTGGGGAGTGACAGTGTTGTTACCCAGGAGCAGTGAACAGGAGGAAGAAGAAGGAGACGCAACTCCAAGGCTCTGAATTACCTTCGGAGGAGAAGTCAACAGGCCCAGGCCCTGAGTAAGGGCACACTAGCCAGTGACCCCGACTTTGCCCAATAGGAGAAGTTCTGGCAGGTGGGAAGGGAAGGAAGAAAAGAGGGCTAAGAAACATTTAAATAAGTAGGAAGAGGACTGTTTTATTTTAAATAAATGTGGCACAGGAAAGAAATGCAGATGGGCCAAAACCGGTTTGGCTCAGTGGTAGAGCGTCAGCCTGCAGACTGAAAGGTCCCAGGTTGGATTCTGGTCAAGGCCAAGTACATTGGTTGCGGGCACATCCCCGGTAGGGGGTGTGCAAGAGGCAGCTGGTCGATGTTTCTTTCTCATCGACGTTTCTAGCTCTCTATCTCTCTCCCTTCCTCTCTGTAAAATATCAATAAAATATAAAAAAGAAAGAAAGAAAGAAATGCAGATGGAAAGACTAATATATTTTTAAGTAGCAATTGTCAAAAAGGCAAACATTTCAGCGGAGTAACTTCCTTCTGCTTCCCCATTGTCCTGGGGAAATGATGATCCTTCCTTTAGGTCGTCTAATCCCCTGTTTTGGCATGTGGCAGAGGAGTGGGGACAGGGGGAGAGGAATCCCAGAAAACCTAGATAGAGAAGGTCCACATTTTATGTGGAGGTTATCTTCTAGGAAAACAAAGTTAGCGTCAAATGACTTACAAAGAGAATTATTTTCTTGCACATTGATATAAAATGTTTATCCTCCCACTAGCCACCACTTTTTAATTTTTTAATACTATTTAACAATCTTAGTAAATAATCTTATATAATAAAAGCACAGTATGCAAATTGCCCCCTCAACCGGGAGGTCACCCATGAGTTCGACCAGGGGGTGGGTCTGGTTGGGGGAAGGGAGAAAGGCCCTGACTGGCAGCCCACAGCCACTAGGGATCTTACCAGTGCACGAATTTCGTGCACCGGGCCTCTAGTGCTTTACATAAATAATAATTTGTTTAAAAGATTCTAGTATATTTATACCACGAAGCTGTTTACTCTGGTCTTGATGAAAGAATTATAGGTCACTCTAAACCAGGGGTCAGCACTATTTTCTGTAAAGAGCCACGTGGTGAATATTTTAGTCTTTGTAGCATACAAAAGATTTCTTTAAAAAATGTAAAAATCATTCTTCACCCAGCTGTACCTAAGCACGATTGCTGCCCCTGCCTTAACCGACTGCAGCAAGCAAAGAGCCATCAAGGGCAGGGGCCAGGATGAACGGATCAGCGGTCTCCACCTCTCTCCTCCCCACAGACACGGTCCATCTTGTTCACACTGTACCTCCAGCCCCTAGAGCAGTGCCTCGTGTACATCAGGCCTAACTATCCAATTGTTGACTCAGTAAATAGAATTCTCTCCAGATCCAGAGGGTTAGAGAGAAGTCACAATTTGTTGAAAGTCTGCCAGTCCTTCTCTCCTCATCTTTCTTGAACAGAATTTTAAAAAAATATATTAATTTGACGTTAATTCTTTTCAATTAAGAATCTTAGCATTGGGAATCCACGGTAACGGGCCTTTGCTCTCTGATGGCCAACAAGAGTCTTAGCAATAATAAAATGACTAAATACTACAACTTGTCGCACAATACGTTCTACATGTATGAGTTTCTACTGGTAAATAGAAAACAGTAGTTAAAGGGAGTTAACATGTAACTAAGACCTCTTTCGTGTGCACATCCTCTTGGGTAGAGGAACACAGGTATTTCCTGGAAGAGTGGAAGGAAACTAACAGTTCCTGAGCCAACTCTATGCTAATGTGTTTAACACATTATTCAACATGACCCACACATGTCGCTGCAAGGCAGAGAGGAGTACATTTTATGGGTGGAAACCTGAGGCTGAGGGAAGCTGAATAACTTGCTCAAGTTCCAAAAATAAAGCAAGCAACCAACCAGGATACAAATCCAAGCCTGTCAGCTCCCAAACTTCAGACTCTTTGTACTGTTCCTGACTAAGGTAGAAATTGAATTTTTAACTCTACATCCACAGTTTTCCGTGTGACCTTTGAGATGATCGCTTCACCTTATTCATTAAACACACATACAAATAGCTACCCATCTCAGGGAGTTCAAAGCATTCATGAATGTTACAAAACACAGCACCTAGCACTGCCTTGCACTCAACAAATATTTGCCGGATTTGAATCTTGTTGAACATCTAAATTTGCTGACTCCCACAAGAAAGGAGAGAAAAGTGTATGGAACTGTGAGAGAGAAAATGGGAAAAAATATATATGAAATATACGTGGGGCCATAAATATAGACAAAGCAGATGAAAAGCAGGATTTAGACAAATAGAAGATAATGGGTTTTTCTAGAAAACTTAACATGAATGTTGTGTCAATGATTTTCAAAGGATTTTTGTTAGCATCAGAGCCTTTCTTCAGAAATCTTATTTCAGATACAGAGCTACTCTTTGCCTTGCTTTGGGGTTTCCATGGTGCCCCCTGAAGAACTTTCCTGGCACCCCTCAGGCCAGCCCAGGCACGGTCTGAAACTTCCTGTTTTCATATCTGCCTCCTTCCTGAACACTCAGTCTGTATACTACTTATACTTCATGAAGGGTGGGTGTTCTCTTTCTAATAACATTACAGAGATCTACTCTGTAGAGTATTTTCTTGTTGATGGTTATCATGCTCAGAAGTTAAAGTGACTTTAGGCATGCTTGCTTTTTATGTATTTGTTGATTTATAGATAGAGGAAGGGAGAGAAAGAGAGAAAGAGAAATATCAAGGTAAGAGAGAAACATCGATCGGCTGCCTCCCACACACACCCTGACTAGGGAGTGAACCTGCAACCTGGGTATGTGCCCTGACTGGGAATTGAATTAGTGACCTTTTGTGCACATTCAACCAACCAAGCCCCACTGGCCAGGGTGAGGCATGTTTGATGCAGGCGTTAAACCATGGGATCAGGAATCTGTGTCTCCATTTTCTGTGCAGAACCCATTCTCAAGGTTCTTTCTACTTGAGGCTAAGATGGCCACCAGCAGTTTCAGGATTATGTCACCCTTAGAACCTACACTCTCAGGAGAGAGTGAAGCTTGCTGAGTAGCACAAGTCTCCTTAAACGATTTGACTGGCTCAGTCATCAATCGTGTTCTCATTCTGATCCAATCACTATGGTTGGAGCAGTGCCAGAACACATGAATTAGAAAGGATGGGTGTGAAGGGTGATGCCCCAAAGTCAAACTAAGCAAGAAAAGCACATGTTCACTTCAGTGATCAGAGAATCAGTCACAATGGTGAGCAAGCCCAAGATAGGAGATTTGAAGACCAGGCTGACTGAAGCAGTACAGCCTGGCCAGCATGGCTTAGTGGTTGGGCATCGACCTATGAACCAGGAGGTCATGGTTCAATTACCAGTCAAGGCACATGCTCGTGTTGCAGGCTCAACCTCCCAGTGTGTGCGTGCAGGAGGCAATGATTCTCTCTCATCACTGAGGCAATGACTCCCTCTCCCTTCTTCTCTGAAATCATTGTGTGTGTGTGTGTGTGTGTGTGTGTGTGTGTGTGTGTGTGCTCGCGTGTGCACACTAAAGATACAAGTAGATTCAGGAGCAAAAAAAGAAAAGAGAAAAGATGAAAGGAATGTCCTATTAGCAGCATGTACTTGTACTTTTACAAGGAAACGAACAGACTTACTTGGTCTCTTGAAGGAAAGGGGACTCGATTGTGAAGCCATCCACAGAACTGTTTGTCACTGGGATAAGATGAAAAGCAGTCAACAAGTGCCCGCATGAGGATTCTGTGTGGGAACTCAGATTATAAAGTCACTGGGGAAGACTTTAAGAGACATTTTTGCAGTGATTAAGTTGCCAAGGGTGAAAGAGCAGAAAGGACAAGACTTAAGCCTTAGGAATAGAGCAATGACTTATTTATTTTGGACACGATATCTAGAGGGGGGGGAAATCTAGAGCTGTTGGTTGGACACAAATAGCACTAAGTCAACCAAAGATAAAGACCACTTCCATGGTAGTATGGCATAGTGGTCAGATGCTCAGGTTCTGGAATCAAACAGATCTAAATTTAATACAGACTTCTCTCACTTATTCTTTTTGGACCATGAAGTCCCCATCTGGAAAATAGGGATAATAATAGTTTGTAGTTCCTGGATTTTAGTGATTTAGGATTACTAAAGACAACATTTGCAAAGGACTTTATATGGTATCCAGCACATAGTAAGTATACATATGTTGTTGTATATATCATTTAGAAACAAAATGGTGGATAGATACAATGTAAATATAAACTAGAGGCCTGGTGCACAAAATTCATGCACTCGGAAAGGAGTCCCTTAGCCTGGCCTGCATTCTCTTGCAATCTGGGAGCCCTCAGGGGAGTCAAATGTCCTTAGTGCTGCCAAGGAGGCGGGAGAGGCTCCTGCCACTACTGCTGCACTCAGCAGCCATGAGCCCAGTTTCTGGCTGAGCGGTGCCCCCCGCCTGTGGGAGCACACTGACCACCAAAGGGCAGCTCCTATGTTGAGCATCTGCCCCCTGGTGGTCACTGCACATAATAGTGACCGGTCATTCTGCCATTGGGCCAAAACTGGCTCTCCAACATCCCCTAAGAGGTCCCAGATTGCGAGAGGGTGCAGGCCAGACTAAGGGACCCCACCAGTGCATGATCAGGGCGGGGAGGGATGTGGGAGGTTGGCCAGCCAGGGAGGAACTGTGAGAGAGCTCCAGGGCATGTCCGGCCCATCTTGCTCAGTCCTAATCAGCCAGACTCCAGCAGTTAACCTACTGTTTGGAGTGTCTTCCCCCTGGTGGTCAGTGCACATGATAGCAACTGGTCAACTGGTCGACTGTCTGCCCCCTGGTGGTCAGTGAACATCATAGCAAGCGGTTGAGTGACCTTAGCATATCATTAGCATATTGCACTTTGATTGGTTGAATGGCCGACTGAATGACCAGACACTGAGCATATTAAGCTTGTATTACTGTATATAGGATGATATCAAAACATGTCATTTAAGTCTACTGAGTGAAAAATTGCATTGCCTCAGCGAAAACAGTGGGAAGCAGAGATAAGGAATAGTAGATCATAATAGGGAAGTGACCAGAATAGTTGTTTTGTTTTGCTTTTATTTGACCTACAGTAAGTCATAGCAGTATATTTTGTCATTCAATCATTCAAGAACTTTTCGCTCAGACCCATCCATTAAATGTCAGGCACTGTGAACAAGGTGCTATGAATATAAGAAGATAAAACTTCCAATTTAAAGAGCTCACAGTCTATGAGAGGAGAGAGAGAAGAATGATATCAGAGCAGCATGATACGAACCACAGAGAGGTTTTTTCAGAGTGTGTGATGGGAGCAGAGCAGTGAGCCACCAACTCTACCTGAACACTCCGTGGCTCCAGAGGGCGTTAGGATACAGTTCGCTTCATACTTGCAGGTTGGAGGCATGGTAATAGGGAATAGGAATCTAATAATCTGTCATCTCAGAAGGTCACATCTAGAAACAAAACTGGCAAATGTTAGTAATTGTTGAAGCTGGATGACAGTGATTCCGTTATTCTCTTATGTATCTTTGAAAATGTGCATTATAAAACATTTTTTAAAAAACAGCATATGAGCCGTGTGTCCCAGGGGGCCCTGTTCCCCGGGTGAGCCGTGTGTCCCTGGGGAAGCAGTGGGACCCAGGGGGAGGGGCGGTGAGAACCAGAGAAGGAGCGGACTCTATTCGTGTGGTCCTGAGATAGTCACCATAAAACAAGCAAACTGCCAAATGAGGAGCGGATTCTATTCATGTGGTCCAGAGATAGTCACCATAAAACAAGCAGATTGTCAAATGACAGCGGGGAGGGGAAGGAGACCTGGGGGGAGATAAGAGAACAACCGAAGGACTGGTATGCATGAATATAAGTACAACCAACAAATACACAACTCTGGGGAGGGAGGGCATGAATGGGGGGGGGGGGGGAATGGTAAGCTATGTACACATATAATACCTTAATTTAAAAAAATAGCATATGAAATCTAATATCTCAGAGCCAGAAGAGAGTAGTCAGGCAAAGAAGCACTTGGCAGCAGCTATACGGAGAACTTACAGACTCTTGGACAAAAGAAGAAATGTGTGCCTCATTTGGTATGGGTGGAGGAATAAACAGAAAAAAGTAAAGAGTAAGGGCCTGAGAAAGACAACTTCAGGCAATGACAGCATGGGGGAAAGAAATAGAAGTGGAGAGACAAATGGAAGTAAAGAAGGGAAAACTAAACCGGAAATTCTAAACACTCACTTACAAAAGAAGGAGGAGGAGGAAGAGAAGTGGGAGGAAAAGGAGTGGAAGGAAGAGGAGGAAGTGAAGGAGGGGGAGGGGAGGAGAGGGAGGGGAAAAGGAAGGACAAGGACAAAGAGAAAGACAAGGACAAGGACAAGGACAAGGACAAGGAGAAAGACAAGGACAAAGAGAAAGACAAGGACAAGGACAAGGAGGAGAAGAAAATATGATCAAACCAGGCCAAGATGAAAGCATTAAGGGGAAGCTGGATGACAAAGGTTAAGGCACAAGCAAAATATTATCCTCAGAAATGAAAATGATTAGGATTCAACTCCAAATGAGAAATAGTGAAAGATAAGCAGAAGGATGCGCCACAAGGAAACCAAGCACAGGGGCAGGAGAGGAAGAGTTCCACATCGGCTATCTAGCAGCATGCTGATTTAAGGCGCTGCCGCTTAAAGAAAAACTTTAGGGCGAGGTTGGTTATTTTTTTAAACACCTTGATAAGTTCATTCGTTCATTCATTCATTTCAACAAATAGTTATTAATCTTGTTCTCTGGCAATAACAAGGTGGACATTTTTTTATCACAGACTTTAGAGCCCAGCAAGGAAGACCAGGTACTAAACAAGCAATTATTATAAACTGTCATGCGTGCTAAGCGGTTAAGTTTGCATGACAGGTCCTGACAGGCTGCCTTCATTCCCATGCAGGACGTTCCCCCAGTCCAGGGGCTGGCTCTTGGGCGTTTGTAGGTGCAGAAACCTGATCTGCTCTCATGGCCACATCCATCTGTTGGGGGTGGATACACCTTAGCCAAGCTCGCAAAGGCATCACCACCAGAAGGCCAATTTATTGATTTATTTAGTAAGAAAAAATAAGTATGATTTGGATAGTTGTAATTCTCTGATGAGCACATTTTTTCATGATAACAAATCTAAGGGGAGCTGGATTGCTCCAAGAGAATGGGTCACAGCAGGAGGAGGGGAGCTAGGTGATCCCAATGCTTTCTGTTAAGAAGCAGGTAGCCCAGTGCCGTGATCGGCAAACTGCGGCTCGCGAGCCACATGTGGCTCTTTGGCCCCTTGAGTGTGGCTCTTCCACAAAATGCCACGGCCTGGGGCAAGTCTATTTTGAAGAAGTGGTGTTAGAAGAAGTTTAAGTTTTAAAAATGTGGCTCTCAAAAGAAATTTCAACCGTTGTACTGTTGATATTTGGCTCTGTTGACTAATGAGTTTGCCGACCATTGGCCCAGTGCATTCACCTGCACTCTAGTCATCATGTGCCTCGGAAGATAGTGGTGCCCTGGCCAGTTTGGTTCAGTGGATAGAGCGTTGGCCTGGGGACTCAAGGGTCCCGGGTTAGATTCCGGTCAAGGACATGTACCTTGGTTGCGGGCACATCCCCAGTGGGGAGTGTGCAGGAGACAGCTGATCGATGTTTCTCTCTCATCGATCTTTCTGGCTCTCTATTCCTCTCCCTTTCTCTCTGTAAAAAATCAATAAAATATATTTAAAAAGAAGAAGAAGAAGAAGAAGAAGAAGAAGAAGAAGAAGAAGAAGAAGAAGAAGAAGGAGACAGTGGTGATCATGGGCTAGGGTGCCATCCCTCTGGCCACTGCTAGAGGAGCTGTCACATTCTATCTTCCTCAGAATATATATATATATATATATATATATATATATATATATATATATTCTCTTACTTCCATTTACACATTCATTCTCCAAACATGGCACAATTTAATCAACTAAATACATTTTTGTGTAGATGTCATTATACTTCAGTCTTGCCCTCTTAAGGTGATAGATACACAGTTTATATTTGGGCACTCACAATTTGTTGGAACCTCTCTCTGTAGATCTGATTTTATCTCTAATGTTTTAATTATTCCTATTTTTATGTTCAAAGTGTAATTTTAACCTCACCCTACTTTCCATTCACTAGTGTACTCTCTTGCCAGCTAAGGTTAGATTTGGCCAATGAACGGGATGTCAGAGATCACAGGGAAGGAAGAAAATGAGGTTGGGATATTAATACCTCAACTCCCTCCAAACAGGCTCCATCTCTAAGAGCAAAGATCAGAGCTCTTGTTGGGAAGGCCCAATCTGTATCTGTGTTTCCCCCTTTTGACCTCAGGGTGGTAACAGTTCCCCAGTATTGCTAGTCCCAAGACAGTGCACTGTCCCTTGATGGTCTCCCTAAATCCTGTACCCACCAATGTAAAACCTTCAAACTCTCCTCCATTATCTCTTTCCTTTGGGGCCCTTATATAGGTTGGGGTTGATTTTAAACCCATATATTATCAAAGGAAAGTAAAAGCAAATAAGGCTGGAGCACAAATCTATAGAGATTACATAATGATTGACACCCAAAGAGCTAGAAATTTCATTTGGGGGCAATTAGGTAAAATAAATAAATAAAGTAAATTAGAATTTTGAATTGAAAAAGAACCTTTAAGAGCACCAAGTTTCTTAACAATGTGTAAAACTGAAGCAAGTTAGGTTAAGTGACTCAGCTAAGATCACAAACTTCCTAAACTTCAGAACTGAGAGTATATTTGGCTTTCTGGTTCCTAGTCCTCAGCTACTCTATTTCCTCTGGGAACATTATTTTGGTTCCTAGAAGAAAGCAACATAGATTTTTATTTATTTATTTATTTTTGTAGTTTTCGTTCATCAAATAAGAATTTCCAAAAAAGAAGGGAGGAGGCAGGTGTGGTGATTTTATAACAGGCCCACAATTTTTGTTTATAATTCTCTCTTCAAAAAGTGGAGCTACATTCTCTCCTCTTGAGTGTGGGCTGGATTTTCGGACTTGCTGCTAACAAGATATGGTAGAAGAGATGATGTGCCGCTTCCAAGACCAGGTCCTCCTTGCTCTCTCTTGGCCACTTGCTCCTGAGGAAGCCAGACGCTGTGCTGTGTAGACACTCAAACAACCCCATGGAGAGGAACAAAGGCCAATAGTGCTTTCAGGGCCCCTTCTTGGGAGCAAATTCTCCAACCCCAGACCAGCCTTCAGATGACTGCTGCCCTGAGTAACAGCTGGGCTCCGGTCCAGAGCCAGAGCCACTCCTCTAAGCTGCTTCTGCATTCCGGATCCACAGACGGCATGTGATAACTAGTGCTTGTTATTTCAAGTTGTTGAGTTACATACATCGTTTATCCATATCGCAGGGAAGAAGAGGAAGGCAGAAAAAGAGAAAGAATGGAGGAACAAAAGTAGTCAGGGTAAAAAAATAAAAATAAAAAAAGCTACTCACTCCCTGTGGCATGGCTCCGTGGTTGAGTGTCAACCTATGGATCAGGAGGTCACAGTTCAATTCCCAGTCAGGGCACATGCCCGGGTTACAGGCCCCCTCCCCAGTGTGGGGTGTGCCGGAGGCAGCCAATCAATGACTCTCTCTCATTATTTATGTTTCTGTCTCTCTCTCCCTCGCCCTTTCTTTGTGAAATCAATAAAAATGTATTTTAAAACAAAAAGCTACTCATGAAACATCCTTGCATATCGCAACCAAAAATTGTTCAGACAATAATTAAAGAATAAAAAAAAAGCTGATGAGCTGGGGAGGTGCAATGTCAACATATTTGGAACACAGAATTAGGGTTTCTATAAGAATATGAGAAAGAGTGTTTTACAATTTAAAAACTCGCAAAAGTGCCACTCTGCTCAGATCATGATTTATACAAGCCCAATATTCTATTTATCATAGTAAAGCAAGATTTTGTGGGAGAATATGATTATTCTTTTTGGTACTAATCTCTGAAATCAAGAGAACATGTCCACCACCCCTAATTTTACTCAAAGATAGGTACATAGACACACATGCACATTCAGGGTGGGACAAAAGTAGGCAGTTTTTTTTGTATGGAAAATAGTACAACAATTAAATAATAATACAAGAATAAACTCTGTGTTTGGCGTACTCACAACTAAAAGCCTATTTTTGCCCCCACTGTGTGTGTGTGTGTGTGTGTGTGTGTGTGTGTGTGTGTGTGGAGAGAGAGAGAGATTATTTTTTAAATTATTGAGTTCTCTATCATTTTTTTCCCTAAAACTGCCTGTAATTTCCAAGAGTTGATCCTTCTAGCTAAAATTCTTGTGAGAGTCTTGGCAGAAATCTGGGCACTTAGAGGCTAAAGGAAGCCCTGTTATTTCAATGTTAACACTTGGAGAAGGAATAGCTATCATAGATTTGTAAGATTCCATAAAATAACTGAAATTATAGTCATTAACTACCTCAACATTTAATTTCAATGAACATCAGTTGTTCGCCTTGTCAAACAATTCTAGGTTTTGGGCCTTTGAGAAAGACACAAATAATTCTGTTTTGAGCCTTTGAGAAAGACACAGTCCTTCTTACTAAGTATAGATGTCTCCCAATGACACTGTATTTCTGTGACTTTACAATATATTTAATACAGGATGAGGGGCCCTCTGAAGTCCCTGCCGAAAGTCCCCTAATGGGAGAGTCTGCTGGCTGCTGGCTGCCACGCATCCTAATTGTGGGTTATTTCCATTACAACCTGATTCCTCTCCATTCAGCTTTCATCTTCTCAGACTCAGTGATGAACAAACATTAAAGGAGGAAAACCAAGCTTAAGAAGTATGACTACCCATGAAAAGTCAAAAAAAAATTCTTTTGAACAGGATAAGAATAAAGAAAATCATTTGCTCCCAAACAAGCAAAGAGGTGTAACAGAGAGTAGATGCACTTAGTGCTTGGACTCAGAAGAGCTGTTGAATAAAATGCCTAACCCAGCAGGTGTGAGACTGGTGAGCCCTGTCAGATCCTGAGACAGATATGTCAGGGAGAAGGAAGGTGGTCTGGGGAAGGGAATCTGTGTGACACCAAGGAGGCAGCCCAAAGAGTTGGAATCAATCAAGGAGAAGGAATCTTGCTGAAATTAAAGACAAATCGAGCAAGTACGTTTAGGAAAGGTGAAAGACGGTACTGACCCACGTAAGTTGTACCGAGATATACTAACATGTGTAAGTCAGATAAAGAAGAAAATGGTGGAAGGTTGGATAGCTAGCCATCTAGATATGCAAGTAAATACATGTCGGTAGAAAGAAAAGATGAAAGAAGTATGAGCGTTTACATCGTCGTTTTTTTTCCCTCCAGAAAAATGAGAAGCCTGTGAGAACTTGTGACTCCAAGACTCCTGGAGAGTGACGAATGTCCACACAGTCCAACTCTGAAGGGACGGCCTCTGACCAGGATGCAGGTACTAGGGGAGGAAACAAGACTCCTTCTGAAGCTCTCGCCCAGTACTGTTTCATTTTCCTGATGGGAGGCTGGATTTTAAGTGGCAGCGGCAAACATCTGAAAGGTAGAGGAGGAAAAAGAGAGTTCCTGGAACAGACTGGCTTACCCCCTGCATTTGCAAATAATTCCCCTACTGTTAAAAGAAGCCTTTGGCCTGCAAAGTCAGTCTGATTCTGGAGAAAAGGGAAATAAGAAAACCCCTGACACCAGTGCTTTTGACGATTTCACTTAAGGACGCTAACAAAAGAAGAGCAATAATCAGAGATGCCCAGCATTTTTGGATTCAGATTAAGACTTTTTTCATAATTTCATCGCAAAGACTAGTAATAACAGGTGACAGAATAATACCTCAGGCCTAAAGTGATGCTATAAAAAGATGACAGACAAGACTTCCCGATACCTTAATGCCAAAAATAGGATGAACAAAAAAGAACTTGAATAATGCCTTTGTCTCATCAATACAAAACAGAGCCAACATATGGGCTGCCTTCTCGCTGTGTTGAATATATAACAATGCTTGGAAACTGTGATTGGAATTCTGATACATTATGGATAGAGCGCAAAATAAGGCAAAAATATTCATGCAACCCTCTGAATATGCATAATAATAGGAACTCTGAAAATACACTGCACAGTAAAATGTTAATGAAACATTAATAAGCAAAAAAATTTGTGCACAATCAGTGAAAGTAGGGAGCTATTAAAGATCAGAAAGCTGTTGTTTAGGGAAAAGTGAAGCTATATGAATAAAGAGGACAGAATTAGAAATGGTAGCATTCTGTACTGTGTGTCAAAAAAAATCAGGAGAAATGATATGTAAAGTATAATCCCAATTTTGTCTTAAAAATAATAGCTATTGTCTCTGGATTTGGGGATATCCTAACTCTTCTTTATATTTTCTTATTTTTCCAAAAAAAAATTCATGTATTATTACTTTAAATATATTTTTTTAATTGTGCTGCAAGTATAAGGCTAGTACACTGAATAAATAAGAGAAAGAGCACTTGTCCGTTGCAGCCTACAAAAATAATATTATTATAAGGATGACAAGAACAGATGGATCATGGTTTCATTTTGGTGACATAGACACAGGTCTAGATGCAGTGTAAACACTGCAGAGTGGCTGAGGAAAGGAAGAGGAAAAAATATTAAAAAAAATGGGAACAGAAAAATAAAGTTTTATTAGTCTTAAGAGTATGATTTCTTTAAAAAAAATGAAAGGATACAAAATAAAAAACTGGCAGGAATATTAAATAAAAGGAATATTAAACAGAGTTGATTTCCTATAGAGTATAAAATTATAACATGTGTGTACATTGTATAGAATATGGAGTATTTCTATTGAGAAATTGATAGAATTATAGAATCCTAGACCTAAAAAGGATCTTAGCCCTAGCCAGTTTCGCTCAGTAAATAGAGCATTGGCCGATAGGCTGAAGGGTGCCTGGTTCGAGTCCGGACAAGGGCACATGCCTGAGTTATGGGCTCCATCCCCAGGAGGGGGTGTGCAGGAGGCAGCCAAACAATGATTCTCTCTCATCATTGGTGTTTCTATCTCTCTCTCTCATATATATATATATATATATATATATATATATATATATATTAAGAATTTTAGAGGTTATTTAGTATCCAAATCATTTATTTTATAGGAAAAAAAAAACCGAGGCCCAAAACAACAGCAATGTGACCCAAACCTAGTGAGAGAGGCTTTGGAATTTGAACATAGTTCTTAGCATTGAGTGCTCCTTTTCATCATAGTTTACACTGTATGTGAGCATTGCAATCATCCTCTTACAACTTCCAAAAAAGAGAAGAAACATTCATTAGAGGGGAGCCATGACATATAAATGCATATTTTAAAGGGATGTGTTCGACTTTTCTAAAATGAAAAGGATTGGATAACTAACAGGGAACTCAAATAACTTACTTCTAGATTGAATGGAGAAAATAGCGGGGGAGGAGGGTTAGGTACAAGGGATGTTCATGAAAAATGCAACTTAGAAAGTATGAGTAAAAGAGATTAACCAATTGAGACTGACCTTGAATTATGGGAGGGAATGGATAGAACTGGATAGCTCTCTAAAGAAAACTGGTGATTCATGGAAACAATGAAATTTTAGGATCTAAGTGTACAGAAAGATGAATAAACTCAGAAATCATTTTTATTTATTTTTTATTTTTTTAGAAATCATTTTTAATGGAAATTCCAATAGGAAAGGTATTTGGAAGTCTTGAAAGAAAACAGAGGGTTAATAGAGTTCTTCTGTTCAGGAAGTAGAAGAAGGGTCGATTGCAGAAAACTCTGACCACAGAAAGAGGTTGGATTTTTAAAAACATATATTTTTAAAATTAATTTTAGAGAGGGCAGGAGAGAGATAGAAATATCACTGGTAAAAGAGAATCATTGATTGGCTGCCTCCTGGGCACTCCCCACTGGAGATTGAGCTGCAACCGTGGCATGTGCCCTTGAACAGAATCAAACCCTGGACCTTTCAGTCCACAGGCCAACGCTCTATCCACTGAGCTAAACCAGCTAGGTCAATAAGTTGAACTTTTAAGGAATTATTTGATATAAAATAGTGCATCCAAGTCTTAGAAGGAAAATCTTCTCTAATGAGTAGAAGTAAAAATGCCCAACAAAAATGTATAAAGCTTGGGTTGAGGTATTTAAATTTAGGTTTCTGTTACATTAACAATTAATAAATCTGACCTCCAAATGGAACAGAATTTCATCAAAGAAACTCATCAATCCTATATAATAAAAGGCTAATATGCAAACCAACCGAACAACAGAACAACCAGTCACTATGATGCTCACTGACCACTAGTGGGCAGATGCTTAACATAGGAACTGCCCCCTGGTGGTCAGTGCACTCTCACAGGGGGAGTGCTGCTCAGCCAGAAGCCCGGGGAATGCAGTGGCAGTGGCAGGAGCCTCTCCCATCTCTGCTGCAGTCATACATCCCCCTGAGGGCTCCCAGACTGTGAGAGGGCAAAGGCCAGGCCGAGGGACCCCTCCTGCCTCCCCAGTGAATGAATTTTGTGCACCAGGCCTCTAGTATAAAAATAACATAAGGGGAAAGATTGGCTTTTGATAAATATTACAATTGTGCATGTTTTAATTTCCTGTGGGGCTTTTTTTTATATCACCCACCCAGAAAAATTGTTTTAAGTTAAGAATACTTAGAACATTTTATACAGAAAGCATTGGCAGCTTAAAGTTAAATAAAAAGATGGTCAAGCATTTTCTTCATGACTAATGCTGACCCAGTTCCCACTAAAATCAGAGGCTCCTGCAGTACACGGGAAAGCAGCTGCGGGGGCCAGGCAGAGGTCTGCGCACCGAGGGGGATGTATGTGAAGCGAGGGAGTCCTACGGAAAATAGCAACGCTTCGCCAACCGCTCTCTCTGGGGCTTGGGCTCTGCGCCAAGGATTATTATAATGGCATCAGCTGCTCCCGCGCCCGCAGACTTGCCGCTAACATTCTCTGGCTCTATGTAATGGCCAGAAATGGTGTGTCTAGCGCCAAAATCAGTTTGGCTCAGTGGATAGAGCGTCGGCCTGCGGACTGAAGGGTCGCAGGTTCGATTCCGGTCAAGGGCATGTACATTGGTTGCGGGCACATCCCCGGTAGGGGGTGTGCAAGATGCAGCTGATCAATGGTTCTCTCTCATTGATGTTTCTAACTCTCTATCCCTCTCTCTTCCTCTCTGATATATATATATATATATATATATATATATATATATATATGTATATATATATATATATATATATAAAGAAATGGTGTGTCTGTACCCAATACCAGCAGCCAACAAAGAGGACACATTTCCACTCATTGCCAAGTTAATTAGTTCTCTAGTTTATCATTTCTCAGTCCATCCTAAACATAACCGTGTAATTTTGTTTTTCCACTTATTTGCTTCATGTCAGTCTCCACGGCCAGAATATGAGATCAGGAGCATTAGCCTCCATCCTAATTGTCGCTGCTCAGCACAGTGCCTTGCACGGAGTGGGCGCTATAAATAATGCTGACTCCTGGGCGAATTCTCGCTGAGAGCCAAATGCAGCTATTAAAGGAAATGTTCCTTCATCTATAACAAACAGGTAACTTTCCATATATATATATTTTTTAATCCTGGAAAACGGTTGCATTTCAAATATCTTCTGAGGCTTATTCTTATTCGTTTTGCTTAGTGCGAGTCTCAGCATTAATATTTTCCAGTCACCAAGATGTGCTCCAAAAAATAGGAAATCAAATCTAAATGCATAAATTGGCCCAGGAAGTAGCATCTTGGACGTATTATTATTGGTGATAAACTCTCTTCCCAATAGCTTCCCATCCTCCCTGGATTATTTCGTGCCAAAAAAAAAAAAAAAAAAAAAAAAAAAAAAGGCATGTTTCACAGAGCTCTGATTTCCTTAAGTGGCGGGTTCTATTTAGATACATAGATAACCCTTGTCAGGCTATGCTGCTACTAGTAACAGTGAACTATCGCAAAGTAACATTGTAGTAAAAAACAATTCTTTGGGTAGCCTCCCATGCTCCCCCAATTCTTCCTCATTTTGTGAGACCTTGTGAATTTAGGGATTGGTTAAAAGCAATGTCAAAAAAAAAAAAATCAAGAACTAAGCAAAAGCCAAAAATGCTATTATAACATTAACATTACCTTACATGCAAGCATACACAAACATCAAGTATATTTGATAGCCTAATAACTACATGGTCTTATTTTTATGTAGTCCCTGAAAAATCATGGGGAATACTACATGTTCAAATCTTTGCTCAATACTTGTAAGGGTTTAGGTGATTTTTAGCCTGTGTCCAGCCTTTTAACAAAATGGGCTTATTTTATTGGGATTCATGGTGAATAACACATTCCCTGAGAAAACACAATCTTTCGTGGTCTTGAAGTACCAAACAGTGCCTAGAAAAAAAAACGAAAAAAAAACCCCAATGATTTAATGAGATTTAACCTTAGGTGCCCTTACTGAATTATTCTGATTAGCTTCAGATGTTATCTGAATTTTTCCAGAAGCAGGGTCTTATCCTGGAAAGGAAGAGGTTGCTAAGCTGCTCTACAAGTATATATTTTCACTTGATCTTAGCCAAAAGACAGAAAAGCTACACCAGTATATATTCTCAAATAATACAGTTTATATATCAGCATCTTGCTGATAAATAATTGGAAAATCTTGGGAATGTCATTTCTCATTTCCATCTGGCCTGGTTTTTCTCATTTACAGAATGAAGGAGTTGAATATGATCAGAGGTTTAAAATATCTGGAACAAAACTTTTTTTTCAAATAAAATATTTTGTCAAAGACTAAGTTATGGAATTGAATATAACTCCAATTAACATAGCTTAAAAATCCCTAATCAAAATACTATCTTATGTGCATTTCACTATGAAATATTATCATTCCATAAATAGATTCATGGTTTATATAAACAAACTAGAGGCTCAGTGCACAAAATTTGTGCATAGGTAGGGTCCTTAGGCCTGGCTAGCAATCACAGCTGATCTGTAGGGTGACTGGTAGGGTGATGGGGAGGAGAGGGGGGTGGGCCCTGCTGTCACTGGCCTTAGTTGGCCTGAGGCCTGCTGGATGGGGCAGCTTCTGAATTGAGCATCTGCCCCTGGTGGCCAGTGCACATCATAGCAACCGGCCATTATACCAGTCATTCCACCATTTGGTTGATTTGCATATTAGGCTTTTATTATTCAGGATATTCACTGAATGCCTGCTAGTATTGGGCCCTGCAAGGATTCTGCTGCACCCTGTGCAAGTCAAGCCATGGCCCAATGCTTCTATCATATTATTTTCCAGAGGGAGGCCACATAATTCCACAAATAAAACAGAAGGTTAGGCCCTGACCAGTTTGGCTCAGTGGATAGAGCCTGTGGACTGAAGGGTCCCGGGTTTGATTCCGGTCAAGGGCATGTGCCTTGGTTGCGGCACATCCCCAGTAGGGGGTGTGCAGGAGGCAGCTGATCGATGTTTCTCTTTCACTCTCTTTGATGTTTCTAACTCTCTATCCCTCTCCCTTCCTCTCTGTAAAAGATCAATAAAAAATGTATTTAAAAACAACCAAACAAAAAACAGAAGGTTATAATAAAGTACAAAAGGATGCACCAAATAAGGAGTGAAACTCTGGCCAAGGGATCAAAGAAGTCCTCATGAGGGGGTGGCATTTGACCAAGAGGTGAGATTTCTGCCTGGGTGCGGGGGCCTGATGTGGCGGGATCTCCCTTTTCCGTGTCCCGCACGGAAAGAGAGATGAACGAACCGGTTCTAAGGGGAGGCGGCCAGGGATTGAGAAAAATTAGAAATAAAGAGAGAAGACACAGAGAAAGATTTTAAGCTGGGAGCTGGGAGGGCCTCTGACCTCCTCTGCTGGAGAGGCAGACTGACGACCCTGAGCCACACAGCACCTCTATTTATTCTCAAATACCAAAAAGGTGGGGTTTTCACAGGAAAAAACAAGAAGCCTAGGAGGGGCCAGATCCCACCCACTCCTTCCTGCCTGACAAACACAAGCCAGGAACTAAGAACATCTCGGTACTCCCAGGGTGGGAGTGCAACTGACATGATTCTGCCAATATCCTGGGCCCAGTCAGCAACAATCTAAACAATGTCCAGGTATCTTCCCATTTGGCTCTCTACACCTGGGGAAGATGCATGAGGATTTCCAAGTGGACAAAACCCATGAAGATAGGGAGGCAGGCAATTGAAAGACAGGTTAAGAAAAGGACAAGTATTCCAATTTGGTTGTGGTATAAATGGCATGATGGGGATTTTGAGTTAAAGCTGGGCAATTAGGTTGGAATCACATTATCAAAGTCCTTGAATTTCATGATAATGAGGTTTGCCTTTACTCTCTAGGAATCAGAAAACCATCTTTTAAAAAAAAGTGCCATAAACAGAAATGTATCTAGAAAAGATATCTCAAAAACAATTTGTCATTAAATATGAGAAAGACGAGACGGGGGTGTTAATTAGAAGACATATTCTGGCAAGAAGTGAGGAAGATCCAGCCTGCTACAGTGCCGTGGACTGAAATGTGTCCCTAAGAATGTATATGTTGAAGACCCAACCCCCAAAGTGACTGTATGTGGAGACAGGGCTTCTATGAGGTTATTAAGGTTAGCTGAGGCCATAAGGGTGGGGTCCTAATCCAATAGGATCAGTGGTCTTATACAAAGGCCATGTGAGGACACAGTGAGAAGCCAGGAGGAGGGCTCTCACCAGAACCTAACCATGCTGGCACCGTCATCTCAGACTTCCAACTTCCAGAAGTGTGAGAAAACAAACTTCTGCTGGGTAAGCCAGCCACTCCATGGTATTTTATGGCAGCCTGGGCATCCTGGCACAGACAGACAGGAATGGCGTGGAGAGGACAAACGTCAGCAAGACACCATGAAAATGGAGTCAACAGGATTTGACAACTAATCCACTTTGGGATAGGAGAGGCAAAGGCCATCGGAGGCTCTGAGCCTAAGCCAGTGACTAGAAGGTGTTATGATGCTATTCACAGATACAGAGAACAGACGAGGAAGAACAGGTCTAAAGGGACCGCTTAATTTTTTTTGGTCTCTGATAAGTTTGGTAATTGAATCCGGGATGTTGGCAACATAGCCATGAAGAGGCTTCCAGCAGGTAAGTGGACTTGTGGGCTTGGTGGTTAAGAGAGATGACTGAATTAAAAGTCTAAATCAGTGGCCGGCAAACTGTGGCTTGAGAGCCACTTGCAGCTCTTTGGCCCCTTGAGTGTGGCTCTTCCACAAAACACCACGGCCTGGGTGAGTCTATTTTGAAGAAGTGGCATGAGAAGAAGTTTAAGTTTAAAAAATTTGGCTCTCAAAAGAAATTTCAATTGTTGTACTGTTGATACTTGGCTCTGTTGACTAATGAGTTTGCCGACCACTGGTCTAAATCATTTTAGCAGCCTGGCCAGCATGGCTTAGAAGTTGAGTGTTAACCTTTGAACCAGGAGGTCACGGTTCCATTCCTGGTAAGGGCATTTGATGTTTCTCTCTCTCTCTCCCTCTCTGAAATCAATAAAAAATATTTAAAAAAATATAAAAAATTTAAATTTTAAAAAGTCTAATCATTTTAGAGTCATCTAAGAAGAGTAACACCAAGGACTGCTCATAGACATACAAAAACATTCATGCACCTTAAGATCTAAATGCTCCTGAGTCTACCTCAAATGATACCTATCTCTCTCTATTTGCTAAGGGTGGCCCGCTTACATGTGCTTTTACAAATTCTAGGACTTGTGCAGTAAAAGAGTTGGAAAAATGCAGGAAATTTACCTTTAAAATGGTAAATAAAACATTGTTTAAACACCCCAAGTATCCCCTTCTTCTTTGATACAGGTGTCATTTGTTTCTGTTAGCAAGGAAAAGAGCAAACAGAATTTACTAGACCACACAGTTCAGCAAAAAGACACTATGACCGTGAGGCAGGGGAAAGGGTAAACTGTTCTTCCAATAAAGCGCACATTAGCTCTCAAGAGGACTGAACGCAAAAATGGAGCATTCTATCCCACCGGGATGATGGCTGGCAAGAGAATTCTACACCTGGGAATCTTGGTTCTTGAATTTCACACGTGACAATGAAGTAACGAAATTGGAGAAAGAAAACTGAGAAGCAAAAAAAAAAAAGGAAGTTACTGATAGAACAAGATATTATAAAACAAGGAAAAATTTCATAAACATTAAACTAAGTGGTACAATACACGGAATCTTTATGAATACTACTCTGTAAAATGTGGCTCCCTGTCCCAAGAACAGCTGATTTCTAAAATTTATAGAATCTGAAGACAGGCTTGGGATTTCCCACCAGAGTTTTAACCCATTAAATAGGGGCTAGAAAAGACTCAGCTATACGGTCCCCTGAACCCAGAAATAAAGGAAAGAGTTGTATGAAATGTGAAGATCCCTGTGTCTGAGTACCTGCTATAGAAATCCATACTCCTCAGTTTAACAAAGTAGTATGAGTATTGTGTTCCCATTTCTCAGAGAGAACTGCTTTCAATTATCTAAGCAATTGTTTTTGCTACTTAATGACATGTTTCTAAATAATATATATATACTACTGTTGCTTGATCCTCCATTTCAGACATTTCTATTGATTTCCTGTTATGGAATATTCAGGATATGATGTTCTTATTCCATGATTCCAAAGCATAGACACAGAAACACAAACAGATTCACACTCTTCTCTTTCTCTCGTTCTCTCTTTCTGCCCTATATAATCATACCACACTTTTGAATTGCACTGGTGTTTTGAGTGTTACGACCTCTTAAATATTGCTTATGGCTAAGCCACATAGTGTTCTTTGATTTTATTTCTTTTCTTGTTCAACCTTCTGTTTTCCCTGGAGTGGACTGTGCTATTTTCTTCAGTTGTCTAGTTTTCTCTGAAACGTTTATTCATTTCCCAACCCTCTGCCAGAGGTGTAGTTTTCCACAATACAATCAAACGAATTACACAATTTATCAGTGCCTTTCTTTTTTCCTGGGGGGAGGTTCTTCTGTATGCCTTTGGTTTCCTGCTTCAGTTGGACCTGCATGATCTCTGAACCTGCCGAACAGCGGTCCCAGGCCTTTCACTGTTATCCTAAGAATTCCCTTAGCCTTTATTTTAGCATGCATCCCCCCTCCTTCTTTATTTCCCCACGCCTTCCTTTTTTTTTTTACTCAATACATATTGAGTGTCATTATGTTCTAGGCATTGTTCTAGGGACTGTGGATACAGCAGAACTAGTAATAGAGAGTTGAACAGGGTAAACAGAGTGAGTCTCTTAGACATCTCAAGGCAGTTGAATATAAAAATACTAGAGGCCCAGTGCATGAATTCATGCACCTTGAAAGGAACTGTGGGCCATGAGGCTGCAGTAGGCACAGGGACAGGCCTTGGCCCATCCTCCATGCCCCCTAACCAGTCCCGTGCCAGCCTGATCAACGCCTAACTGCTCCCCTGCCAGCCATCTTGTGGAGGCCATCTTGTGACCTCGTGGGGGCATCCATCTTTTGCAAGGGGTGTGATGGTAAATTTGTATATTACCTCTTTATTATATGGGATAGTTTAAATTTCTGTGTTATTTCTTATTACTTCCAAATATAGAATAGTGGCTACAGGGCCAAACTGCCTGAGATCCCACCCCAGTACTATTTGTGAGCTGTGTGATCTTAGATTAGTTAATATTTAATGTAATAATATATACATCACATAGAGTTCTTGTGAACATTAAATGAGGTAATAGATATAAAATGCTCTGGACAGTATCTGATAAATAAATATTAATCATTTTTCTCTTGTATATCTGAGGATATTAAGTGTTTTTTTTTTACATTTGTTTCCTGTTCACTGAGGTACTTTTGTTTTGGTTCATTTATTTTGGTTCCAGTCCTTCATACTAAAAGTTTTTACTGGTCATCTGGTGATTCTTACCTGAATTCACATGTATGTTCTCAGAAATTTGGGCGTTCAGTGGAGGAGGGAGGCCACTGATACACAGTTCACCAGATCAGAATCAATGCCCTTCTTTTTAGCACAGTGCCTTATCCCCACAACCGACTGCACAGACCTCTGCATAGAGTCAACTACTTCATCTCCTGCTGGGAGTGCAGGAAGCAGGTGCTGGTCTATGTATACAGGCGAGTGAGGGGCCACAGGATGGGCAGACTTATCAGCCCCCTGATGAAATTAACAAGCATTTCACTAACCCTCACTCCTTATTGGCTCTCAGAGGCACCCAGTCTCCAGTGTCTCCAGGTGTTGTGCTCCTCACTCTGTGATGCATGCAGCTGTGACCTTGCATCTTTCTGGCTTCCCCTCAATGACCCCTCACCCATGCTTAGGTTCCAGCATTCTCGAGTTTGCTAAGTTACAAAATTGTAGTAGATAATACTTATCTGCTCTTGTCTCTTTTCCTATTCTTCTTCTTTTGTAATTTTAAAAAAAACAAAAACCACTTTTAAATTTAAATTATGGAAAAACACATATTACAAAGTTTCCCATTATAATCAGCTTTAAGTCTATAGTTCAATGGTGCTAAGTATAATCACACTGTTTTTGCAACAAACCTCAGGATTCTTTTATCTTGCAAAACTGAAACTCTTTACCCATTAAACAATTCTTCATTCCTCCCTCCCCCTCAGCTCCTGCCAACCACAATTCAACTTCCTGTTTCTAAAAATTTTGACTACTCTAGATACCTCATCTAAGTGGAATTACAGAGTTTTTACCTTTTTTTTTTAGAAAACTGGCGCATGTTACTTAGCATAATGTTCTTAAATTTTATCCATGTTATAGCATGCATCTGAATTTCCTTCCTTTTTAAGGCTGAATAATTTGAACTTATTATTTTTTTTTAATTTCATATGGTTCTCTTGTTCTTTTGTCCTTATGAATGTACAGTTTTATTTTCCCCATTCCTCTCGCCACTAGTTAAGGGTAATTTCAGGAAGCAGAGATAAACTTGGGAGTCCAATCTAGTCCTTAATAGGAAACCCATATTCTATTTATGAAATAGACCATTTAAGGCTATACACTCTGTTGCTTTTTGAGGACCTCTTTAACTTTGCCAGACTCATTAAGGGAGAACAGAATAATGAAGCTGCACTTCGTTTTCAGTTAGCCACATAAAAATGATGCTTTGATGTTAAGCAGAGATGTTACTTCAAGCAGCTATTTTTTTAGTTAATTATAAACTCTCCCTTGGGAAATCCAGTTCTAGTGGATCTCAAAGTGTGGTCCCCAGACCCGCAGCATAAGCATCGCCTGGGTGTTTTATAAAATCACACATTCCCAGGCCCCAACCCCAGAGCTACTGAATCTGGATTTCAGGGGGTGGAGCCAGCAACTGGGTTTAAATAAGCCAGGCCAGTGCTCCTTAGACTCGCTAACCTTTGAGAAGAGGGTCTGCCAGAGGCAACCCTTTGCAAAGCCACATCTAGAGATTAAACTTTCTATTTAGTCTTAGTGCAAAGGTGTACTAGATTTTCAAGTTATGAGGTGACCGTCTTTTGACGGGTAAGTTGTGAGGTGTCTGTACCACTGGCAATGCCCCTGTTTTGCACTTAGCTCTCTGCTGAAGAGCCTGGCTTGTCCTATGCTTCTGCCGCCTGACCACTTCCTTATCCTGCACACCCCTGCCCACACCGACCTACCCAGGAGAGAACTGCTCACTCAAGACCAGCCAATCCATTGGATGATCAAGACCGACTAACTGGATTCTCTCTCTCTTGAAAATAGGAACTAGAGACCCAAAACTGTAGTCGATGCTAAACTGCTAACGTACATGAAACTGACAGTGATCGCCACAGTGGACTCTGTGCAAGCACAGCTCCTGTGTCCTTTTAATTTGCCTTTTGCCCTTGAGAGGGTATATATATTTCTTCCAACAAAGACACTTGATCGTGATATATCTTAAGTATACATAAGAAATGCTGTGTGAGGTAAGAGATCAACCGAAGGACTGGTGTGCATGCATATAAGAACAACCAATGGACACAAAACTCTGGGGAGGGAGGGCATGTATGGGAGGAGGGGAGGGCAATGGTAAGCTATGTACACAGGTAATACCTTAATAAATTAAACAAAAAAGAAAAAAAAGAAGAAAAGAAATGCTGTGTGATTCGCCGAAACCGATTTGGCTCAGTGGTAGAGCGTCTGTCTGTGGACTGAAAGGTCCCGGGTGCGATTCTGGTCAAGGGCATGTACATTGGTTGGGGCACATCCCCGGTAAGGGGTGTGCAAGAGGCAGCTGGTTGATGTTTCTCTCTCATTGACGTTTCTAGCTCTCTATCTCTCTCCCTTCCTCTCTGTAAAATATCAATAAAATGTATTTAAAAAAAGAAAAAAAGAAATGCTGTGTGATTAATTGGTCGTAGTTATTATCATCCACTGTGAAACCTGCCCAAACTATTGACTTGCTCAAACTATTATCCTGTTTTGGTAGCTGCGTATAAACAAATTTATGTCTGTGTTCAATTTTTTTTTAATTTTTCAGGTGTAAAAACAAATTTGGTAGCACTCTTATTTTATCCCAATGCTGAACTCTTCGAGTTCTTTTGCAATTGCTTCTGATTCCCCGAGAAACTAGTGCAAATTGCTTTGTAAATCAACAACCAAAGAATCGATATCCGTGATCTTCTTTTAAAGAATTCAAAGACAAATAGTCCCCTTGAGCCACTGTCGCTGTATTCTAAGGTTCAAAAGGAAACATTCTGAAAATGAAAGCAAAGGAAATCAGACGTTACCAAAATGTTTATGTGATAGTGAATAAAAGCCAGAATATGATTTGAAACGTGAACATTTGTTCTGAGAACAATATTAGCGTAACAGGAAGATCATGATCAAGCTTTACTTTTCCAGGTCATGGTTAACTGATTTAAGAACTGGTGCAAACAAATATTGTTATAAAGAGAGCTGTTTGCAGAGATATTTTAAATCCAATGTATCTTCTTTTCATGTTATACAACCGTACAATAATATAACAGTACGGGAGAGACTACATAGGTCATCCAACCAATTATGCACTTCATGCTTGACTCTCTTCTATCTCCCTAAAGAAATGACAGCCACATGACCTTGGCAGTAAATCCACGCACACAAAAAAAGACTAAATGCATTTTGAAACATGAGGTAGGATGTTACTTTGAAATATGACTATTGTAAATGTTTGGAAGAGGAGTGCTTTTCCCCCTACCATTTCTGAGGGAAAGGGTGTTAAGCATTGTGACAGACCTTGATTGCTGTTCCCAGAATCCATTCCCCTGAATCTCCAAATGTTTACGTGGCACATGACTACTCATGATGAAGATTACATTCTCAAGCTTTCCTTACAGCCAGGTGTCTCAGTTAATACTGCTGTGTAACAAATTGCCCCGAAACTTGGGAGGCTTAAAACAACCTTTTTAATTATGCTCCCAGATTCTGTGGGTCAGGATTTCAGCCAGGGCATGACAGGACTTTGACTGCAACCACATTTCATGTCATGAAAAGATTTTCGCTGTTTCTGTCACGCTGGGAGAACTTCGGTCAAAGTAGTCGCATGCCCATCCCGATTCAGAGGAGGGGAAATAAGACTTTAACCGCTGCCCTAGCCTGTTTGGCTCAGTGGAGAGAGCGTCAGCCTGCGGGCCCAAGGGTCCCAGGTTCCATTCTGGTCAAGGGCATGTACCTTGGTTGTGGGCACATCCCCAGTGGAGGGTGTGCAGGAGGCAGCTGATGGGATCTCTCTCGTCGATGAGCTCTCTATCCCTATCCCTTCCTCTCTCTCTCTCTCTCTCTCTCTCTCTCTCTCTCTCTCTCTATATATATATATATATATATATATATATATATATATTTAAAAAACTTCAACTACTGATAGGGGAATGGCAGTCACACTGTAGAAGTGCACATGGCACAGGAGATAGATATTTTTGCAGTCATTTTTGAAAAAATGCAATTTGTCACACCATAGCTGTGCCCATCCGGACTGAGTCCTATGGGGTGTGTGTGGGATCCAGGGCAAGTTCCCTTCTCTTTTCCAGTTTCCTCTTGGCTGAAATGTGGATGAGAGCACTGAAAATGGAGCAGTAATTTGGGACCACAAACAGAATTACAGAGTAGGGGGCTGGAAAGAGCCTGGGCGCCTGATGATCATGGAACCATAACATTCCTGAACTGCTCACATTTTACATGATAGAGTAAGCTTCTGTAAGCCACTATATTTTGCGTTTTCTGCCATGTGCAAACAATGCTAATCTTAATAAAAACATCATGAATAAACACAGATAATGGAAACTTGTCTTAAATTACTACATGTATAAAGATAATAATGCTTATATGGTTAGAGTTTGATTAATATTGTAAGCCATGCAAGTGAGATCAAGGTATTTAATAAAAGCTTGCCTCTTAAGATGCTTAATACTCACAAGTAAAAGTACATCTTTAAAATCATATGAGGTTGAGCCGAGGCCGGTTTGGCTCAGTGGTAGAGCGTTCGTCTGCGGACTGAAAGGTCCCGGGTTCAATTCCGGTCAAGGGTATGTACCTTGGTTGCGGGCACATCCCCAGTAGGGGGTGTGCAAGAGGCAGCTGATCGATGTTTTTCTCTCATCGATGTTTCTAGCTCTCTATCTCTCTCCCTTTCTCTCTGTAAAATATCAATAAAAAATATATTTTAAAATCATATGAGGTTGAAAAGAAATGAAAATAGAGCAAACTTTCACTTATGGAGTAAATTCACAAATTACTAAAAAAAAGGTAAGTATCAAGATATATTTTTATAAATTGACTATTTTGTTACATCTCAATTTTTAGTCTCTGAATTTCCCGAGTCATGTATTTACTCTTTTTTGTGGTTAGAAAGATAACTCAGAATAACTAAGTGAGCTTGCCCTTGAAATACTTTATTCTATGTCATAAAAGCCTAATATGCCAATTGACCAAACGTGGACCTACCAGTGGAACAACCGGTCACTATGCTGCTCACTGACCAGCAGAGAGCTGATGCTCAACGAAGAAGCTGTCCCCTCTCCCCCCAGCACGCAGGCCCCAGGCCAGCCAAGGCAAATGCCAGCAGGCTACCCCCTCCCCCTGTCACCCCACTGCTGGCCCTATAGATAGGCCAGGTCTAGGGACCCTACTCATGAAGGAATTTTGTGCACTGGGCCTCTAGTTTACAATAATATGATGGTCGTTGTGGAAAATGAACTACGTGTTTTTAAATAGCACTTACCAGGTAAAAGACAATTGTATAATTCAAAACTGTGAATATTTGCGGAACTAGCCTCATTTCAAAAAATCAAGATTTCTACTTTGAAAGCACACCTCTCTCTAACTCTATTCTTGTATTGAAGCATTCTTTTGGGAGATACCATTCAAAACCAGTCAAGGCCTAAGGGGAAAGCCTTAAAATGAACAGCAAGAGTCCAATCAAGCAAAAGTTCTCCTTGCTTTGGGACCACCTGTCCTAACCTGGACGTCTTATTCTAGCTTCTGCACTATCCTACTGGAAGGGTATGAACCAACTTTGACACGTGCCCCACAATAAAAGGTGCGTTTGTTTCAATAAATAGTAAACGAATAGGGTGGAAATGGAATAACGGTATCACGAGAGCAAAACACAATAGACCAAATGGATGGAGAAAAACTGGATAAAATGGGGGGGGGGTGAGGGAGAAGGTGTAACAAAGATGGGGGTGGAGGGGATGACATGATCATCCACCCCCTTCTTGTCCACCTGAGAACCAGTGCCACCCTTTGACTTTACACAAAAGACATCGCCAACACGTATCAATGCAACTAGATGATCGGGAGAAAATAAAACAACGCCGCCACCACCACCGAGGTGGAGAGTCTCCGGGCAGAGCGCGCAGCACCAGCTCCGCGGGGGCGCCCGTGGGGAGGGAGCCGCGTGCCGGAATGTGGCCCCGCGGCCCCTGCAGCCCCCGCGGGCTCCGGGGCGCGCGGACAGGTGGAAGTCAAAGGGTGTGTAAAGTCAAAGGGTGGCACTGGTTCTCAGGTGGACAAGAAGGGGGTGGATGAGCGCCGCCGGTCGGAGCGGGAGGGACGGGCACCTCCCTCCCGGGCGGCGCCGGGTGGGGGCCCCCGCGCCGGAGCAGGGCTTCCAGCTCACCCGCCCGCGCCCGCCCGCCCGCCCGCCAGCCGCTGGCTCCGGAGCCACCCGGCGGGGGGACGCGCGGCGCCCGCCGGCGGGGTTGCCATGGTTTCCGGGGGTCACGTGGGCGCTCCCGGGAGCTCCGGGCGGCGCGCCGCGGAGGGCCGGGGGCGGGGCGGCCGGGCGGGGCGGGCGGGGGGAGAGAGAGGAGCGGCCGCGGCGGGAGGAGCGGGAGGAGCGGGAGGAGCCGGAGATGCTGCCGGCCCTCCGCGCGCCGCGCTCGCTCCGCCGCCGCCGCCGCCGCCGCCGCTGCTCGGAGGAGACGCGCGCCGGGCCAGCCGGGCCGCCGGGCCCTCTGCGCCGCGCCTGCCGCCGGTAGCGCCCCCGGCACCGTCCGCGCTCGCCCGCCCGCTCGGCGGCCGCCGGGCCGGAGGCCTGTCCGGGGAGGGGGCGAGGGCGGTGCGCGCCGGCGCCCGCCGCCCGCCCGGCAGGATGAGCATCGAGATCCCGGCGGGGCTGACGGAGCTGCTGCAGGGCTTCACGGTGGAGGTGCTGCGGCACCAGCCCCCGGACCTGCTGGAGTTCGCGCTGCAGCACTTCACGCGCCTGCGGCAGCGCGAGGGCGAGCGCCGGGGCGCCGCGCGGGGCCCCCCCGGCCATGAGGGCAAAGCCCGGGCGGACGCCGCCGCCGCCGCGGCTGGGGGCGGCACCCCCAGCAAGGGCGTCAACTTCGCCGAGGAGCCCATGCACACCGACTCCGAGAACGGGGGGCCGGAGGAGGAGGAGGAGGACGACGAGGCCGCCGCGGACACGGTGGCGTTCAACGGTGAGGAGGACCGCGACCCCTCTCTGCCCGCCGCCTCGCTCCCCCGCGGGGCTCCGGTCCCGCGGCTCTCACCCCCCAGCCCACCCCTGCCCGCGTCCTCCGCCTGCCTGCCTGCCTTCCTGCCTTCCTTCCCATCGCGCCCACCCCCTCAGCATCCATTTCTGTCTTCCCCGCTCGCCCACCTTTCTGCCCCGCTCTCTAGTCATGCCTTTCCCCTCCTCCGTCCCCTCCCCTGGGGGTGGGAGCCGAACGCCCGCCGGCCCCCTCTCTGGTCCCGGGCCGGGGGGCCGGGGACGGCCGGTTTGGGGTGGGCGTCTGCGGGCCGCTCTCCCGGAGGCTGGGGGACGGGTACCAGGATGCCTGATAGGAAACGGGTCCGCTGGGCGTCCTCCTGCAGCCCTTCCGTGTACTGATGTCCGGGGCGAAAGGCGAGGGGTGTCCAATTGGATTGGCTTTGTTGTCAGGAGAGCAAATTCTCCGAAAGGGGCGTGAAATCGGAGAACAAAAAATGTGCGGTCATGGCTTTGACATGGTTGGAAACAAAGTAACCTATTATGTCCCCATTTGCCCATGCCGAGGCGTTGGGTTCATATTGGACACACACACTTACAGGGGATCCCTTTTTTTTTTAAAGCCTGTGACACACAGGGTCTTTGGAATGAGGAAATTGGCTAATAGTTTGTTGGTTTTTTTTGTTTTGTGTCTGTGTGTGTGTGTGTGTGTGTGTAAAACAAATATTGAATGATTCGGTGCCTTGGGGGGGGGGGAATGTGTGAAAACACGGTAGGAAGTTTTTGAGAGCTTGTTAGTTGCCTCCAGAATGAAAAGCCAATGAGTAACTGGAAGGACTGTGCCAGGCATTGAATCTGGAAAGAATGAATGGGGAAGAAAAAGGGATTTTCTCAAATAGCTGCTCCTGGCAAGTCCCACCCCTCCTGCTTACAACCCTCTTTTCCTAACACACAGACACACACACACACACACACACACACACCCCTCCTGCCTGTATTTGCACAAACGCCTGATGCCCGTCTTCCTGGCACCCCAGGCTGAAACAACATGGTGTGCACTGTGCAGGGGCCGCTCTTTGTGGTGGAAGGCCAATGTGTGTCCAGCACCGCGCCAGCTTGTATTTACCTACGCTGCTGGTGGTTTGTGCCTGCGGCCCGTCTCATGTAATGGGAACAGGTTCAAGTGTGATTTTCTTGTGTACGTACCTAGGAAGGTGTTTCTTTTCTTTGCAAAATTGTTGAAATACATTTCAAAATTAATATACCTTGAGCATGTTCAGAACGGTCACGAAACCCCAGGAAATTAGTGCTTTGTGAAGATAAAAGGATAGATTGTTACTGGGGAAAAAATTTTTTTTTAAATCAGTCTTAATTGTTCTCTTTTGCACAAGAATTTAATCCAGTGCTTTATTCACCAGGGACAAGAAAAGGATGAATGAATGCATATGATAAGCAGGTGTGAAGGAGAAGCCATTAATGGGTGGCACAAAGGGCAGAGGCGTCTCATACCTTTTCTTATGCCTCCAGCGTACACATGCACACACGTGTACATACATGTGCACATGCACGCACACACAGGAAAAAAGGACTAGTTTCCAAGGTTGGAGGCAATGGGGAGCCACGGCACTTGCTAAAGAGCCTGTATGTGGTCAATACAGCACATTGTTAGTATAACTGCAATACTTGGTTTGTATAATGCTTTTGAAGTACTTGGCATCGATGATTTCATTTTTTTCCTTACAGTAATGTATGTTATACACAGAGCACATTTCATTTCTGTTTTGGAATGGAAAAATTAGCTATTAACTTCTAAACAGCAGGGATCATTTTATATGGTTTTGTATTCTCCAAGGAACCTTTATTGTAAAAATTACTCAGTGTGAGTTTTAATACATACTTGGTTTTTTTAATAAAAAAATATATTTTATTGATTTTTTTTAACAGAGAGGAAGAGAGTTAGAAATATTGATGAGAGAGAATCATCTATCAGCTGCCTCTTGCACACCCCCTACTGGGGATGTGCCCGCAACCAAGGTACATGCCCTTGACCGGAATCGAACCCGGGACCTTTTAGTCTGCAGGCTGACGCTCTATCCACTGAGCCAAACCGGTTTCGGCAATACATACTTGTTAACCAGTTGCCCTTTTTAACCCCAGACCTAACTCTGAGGACTTAGAACCTTTGACTGCAACCAGATACAATTTGATCATTATCCAACACACACGCACACGCACACACACACACACACACACACCATCAGAAACTTCGGCAATGGTGCTTCCCTCTGGTAGGTGCAGTAGAAAATATCTAGTATTTTCTATTATACTCAGTTCTCTCTCTCTCTCTCTCTCTCTCTCTTTTTTTTTTTAAATTAAATTGTTTTGAGACCTGGAGTTTATAAACAATTACAGGAGCCCTGGCCAGGGGGCTTAGTTGGTTAGAGTGTCGTCCATGCACCAAAAGGGTTTGGGCTGGATTCCTGGTCCGGGCACTTCTCTAGGTTGTGGGTTTGATCCCCAGCCGGGGTGCATACAGAAGGCAACTGATTGATGTTTCTCTTTCTCTCTCCCCCCCTCCCCTTCCTTGCTCTCTAAAATCAATTTTTTTTAAAAAAAAAAAAAGCACACATACATATCCTTAGGTAATGATTAAAAAAAACAATAATTACAGGTTACTAAGGGACTGGTAAACTTTTTTGTAAAGGTTCAAACAGTAAATACTTGAGACTTTGTGAGCAACATTTGGTCTCTATCACATTCTTTTTTTTTTTCATGTTATTTTATTTCTGTTAATCCTCACCTGAGGATATTTTTTTCCATTGCTTTTCCGAGAGTGAAAGGAAGAGGGCAGGGGAGAAAGAGACATACCGTACTTTGATTGGTCCACATGTGCCCCGGGGGTGGGGAGTGAACCCATAACCCAGGTACATGCCCTTGACCAGGAATTGAACCCTTGACATTCTAACTACTTAGAACACAGGCCACATATTTCCTTCCTTCCTTCCTTCCTTCCTTCCTCTCTCTCTCTCTCTCTCTCTCTCCCTTTCTCTCTCCCTTTCTCCCTTTCTCTCTCTCTTTCTCTCTTTTCTTCCTTTCTCTCTCTCTCTCTCTCTCTCTCTCTCTCTCTCTCTCTTCTCTTCTCTTCTCTTTCTTTCTTTCTTTCCTTCTTTCTTTCTTTCTTTCTTTCTTTCTTTCTTTCTTTCTTTCTTTCTTTCTTTCTTTCTTTCTTTCCCTTTGAACACATATTCCCTCTGGAGTTTGGGATTACACAAAATTGGTCACAGAGCAAGGCCATAGTGTGCCAGCTTCTGGTCGGAGAGGGGAAAAGTCAAAGTAGAGCCACTGGGGAACAAAGCGGAGTGAGCCTGTCAATTTCATGTCTAGGTCCAAAACAGTGCCAAAATGTATTAAAAAAAAATACTGGGTAATTCCACCAGCATGGCAGAGAATCAGTGCTGGAAGGTCAGTCCTAATTGACTGTGACACACACACGAGGCCAGCTGGGTCATTATTCTTAAATGTTAGGATGCATGTCAAGGAAGTTTGATTCAGAAGTGAGTATTACCAGGAGCCATTCTTAGAGAGCTTTCTTGGGCTGGGACATGGGATCCCCTTGCTCTCCACAGACATGCCTGATCTTTCTGATAGTCACAGCTCCCTGACCACACTGGTCACAAACCACATTGGTCAGCAAACAGTGGTGATGATAATATCTTTCTCATATTAACCGTTAATAGCTGCCATTTGTTGACATTCAGTGTGTGCTGGGCACTAGCTAAATGCTCCAACTCATTATCCCAGCCTTAGGAGAAGGAGAAGCCGAGGCCGGTTTGGCTCAGTGGATAGAGCGTCGGCCTGCGGACTGGAAGGTCCCAGGTTCGATTCCGGTCAAGGGCATGTACCTTGGTTGCGGGCACATCCCCAGTAGGGGGTGTGCAAGAGGCAGTTGATAGATGATTCTCATTGATGTTTCTGGCTCTCTATCCCTCTCTCTTCCTCTCTGTAAAAAAAAAAAAAAAAAAAAATCAATAAAATATATTTAAGAGAGAGAGAGAGAGAGAGAGAGAGAGAGAGAGAGAGAGAGAGAGAGAAGACTGTCACTTGCCCAGTATTTCACAGCCAGCATGCTGCAAAACCAGGATGGGAACTCAGGTAGACTGGGCTCCATCCCTGTACTGTTAACTCCCAGCTTTTATCTCTGGACAGGGTGGGGCTGGCATTATCTGAGTTTTTTTGTTGTTTGTTTTTGTTTTAAATGTCAAGCTCTACCTTTATGTGGTTTATCCTTAAAGCTCCGACCAATGAACTCATCCGTGGTCACACACAGAGGGCTAGTAAGTAGCAGAGCCCGGTTTCTCACACCTCTCCGATCCAAGCCGGTCAGAGAGCTATTCCTACATTAGGTTTATACTGTAGGTTAACGCACGGGTCAGGTTTTCCTGGTTGTTTTTCCACCAATGGTGGTAAAATTGCACTGATTGGTCCACCTCCATTCTCATGAATGGCTTTAGGACAAGAACTGGTATTTATAAGAGAAGGAGCAAATAGGCAAGTTCGTGACTGTGAAACCGGTACCCGTTGACTCCCTTAGGGCCCTGGTCGGCAGACTGCGGCTCGAGAGCCACGTGGGGCTCTTTGGCCCCTGGAGTGTGGCTCTTCCACAAAATACCATGGCCTGGGTGAGTCTATTTTGAAGAAGTGGCGTTAGAAGAAGTTTAAGTTTAAAAAATTGGGCTCTCAAAATAAATTTTCAATGGTTGTACTGTTGATATTTGGCTCTGTTGACTAACGCGTTTGCCCACCTCGGCCTTAGGGGATCAGGCATAGGACAATGACCTCTCAGTGTGGAGGTCGAATCAAACAAGCTAGCGGGGTCTGGTAGCATGGACATGGATGGCACCAGCTCAAATAGAGGGGTGAAGGTGGTCTTTACTTTTTTTGCTGGTCACTTTCCCATACCTCTCCAATTTTGTTCTAATTTTATCACTTCTAATTTCTATTTTCAGCTTGCTGTCAATTCTATTTAAAAGGACAATTTTTAAGTGTTAGAATAATGGCATATGGAGATCCCCCTTTTAGGGAACTGTTGAGGTCCTAAATAAAAAGCTGTAATGGAGACTGCCTCCCTCTGTCCCAGTGTAGAGCTTGCCCTGTTACTTCTGAAAGGACAGTGTCCCCAGACCTAGAATTTATTGGAAGGGCTCAGGGCTTACAGGCCAAAGAGTTGGCTTAGCACCAACTTGTAGAGGAACCTATGCTAATTACAGGTTCCCCCATCCGAAAGTAGGGTGCTCCTATGGAATCTTTGGAAAGGTGAAGAAGCAATTACAGCTGAGCCTGGAACAACAGGAAGGGGGGCGGTTAGGGGCGCCAACCTCCCATGCAGTTGGGAATCCATGTATAATTTTTGAGTACCCCCCCTCCCAAAACTTGACTACTAATAGTCTTCTGTTGAAGAGGAGCCTTACTGGTAACATAAACAGTTTATAACACACATATTTTGTGTTTTATGTGTGTTACATGCTGTAGCCTTACAATAAAATGAGCTACAGAGAGGAAATTTATTAAGGAAATCGTAAGGAAGAGAAAATACTTTTATAGTATTTATTATGGGGGGGGGGGTCTGCATAGAAGTAGACAGACTTACCCAATTCAAACCCGTGGTGTTCAAGGGTTAACTGTACCATTAATTTGTATGGAAAATGTGTTGACCCAAATGATAACCTACCAAATCATGCCAAGTAGCTCACAAATCATAAAATAACACTAACATATAATGAGAGCAGTCCACTCTTGCACTACCTCTATAATGGCTTGCTGAACTGGTTTTGCTTTTCGCCTTTTTTTTTTTCTCATGAAAACAAAAATCCTCTTTGTTTTTCAGTTAGTGAAAACAGGTATGAACTAATTGCAAGTGTTTTGTAAAAGCAAAGTGGCGTTAACATTAACTTTTGAAAAGAAGAGAATACCTGTAGTGGTTTTATATAGGCATCATTGTAAGATATTTGTGTGTTGCTCAATAATTTCTTCAGTGAAATTGCTGAATTTATAAAAATTAAATGAAATTTGCAAATACGGTGATAAATTGGCAAGTGGCCAGAACAAAATGAATACTATATGGGTATATGAAAAGCAATCAACCTGGGAGAAAACTAAACAAATATAAAATATGGAAGTAAATTCCTATATCATGGAAGAAAAAGAGTTACAGTTCCAAGTGGATACACAAGCAAAAAAATATAGAACCATACCTAAGAAGCAAAGTATATAGATAGAATTTTACCATGTAAAACCAAGACTCTGACCTGAGAATCTTACTTATTTTTAATTTTTTATGACTTAAGGGATGCTCAGAATCATGCAAAATATTGGAAAGTTGGAGCTTGTGGTGGTGGTTGTGGAGGAGGGAGACTAAGAAACGAGAAGACATGGTTGAAGGAGAGTTGAGAAGAATGGGCATGTGTCCGGAAAAGTTTTCTTAGATGATTATGAGCAAATACCTGTTAGATACAGACTTGGAAGAATTAAGGTTCGTTGTAACCTGAAGAATAAAAGCCAGATTCATCTGTTGAAATGGTTTATGTGGTCTTCTTAAAATGAGTTGATGGCAAAGCAGTAAGGACAGTAGACAGATTGACTTCTCAAGAATCCGCTGTGGCCAAAACCGGTTTAGCCTGCGGACTGAAAGGTCCCAGGTTCAATTCCGGTCAAGGGCATGTACATTGGTTGCGGGCACATCCCCAGTAGAGGGTGTGCAAGAAGCAGCTGGCCGACGTTTCTAGCTCTCTATCTCTCTCCCTTCCTCTCTGTAAAAATATCAATAAAATATATTTTTTTAAAAATCTGCTGTGGAAATATTCTTAACTGTGCTCATACTAGGAGTTTATTTGTTGAGTTCTGGTAGCAGGAAATTGTAGAGAGCAATCATAGCTCTAAATAAGTGTTGCTTTGGCTGACTTATTAGGTTCACTTCTGAGTGCCTTTTATGAGAACTTGCTCTCTCTGTGGTGACTAGAGATTATTAAAAGACAAAGCAACCAGTCATCAGCTCTTGCCTCCTGCTACATGTAGCTGCCAACATATGACTAAAGAAATTTTAGTAGTTGTAGTTACCTTAAGCAGCTAACCTAAAGTTAAAATACCTTATATCATCAACCTCTCAAATACATTTAACTGGTTTGAAAAAAATGTTCATAAAAGTCAGTTTTTTTTAATTAACTTAAAATTCAGACAACATTTGTTTTCTTTTATGTATGAAGTGCTGTGCTGGCATATTGACGTGTTCTCATACTAATAGTACCTACCTCATAAAATTGTTACAAGGATAGATTAATATTTGTAAGGTTCATAGCAAACATTTCAGTGCACACAGCAAACATTGGTTGCATGTTAAACAAATTACCTCATTAACATGAAATCTTACAGCAGTGTAAGCTTTTCTTGCAGAATAGCAATTTGGTGGAAATTAATCTGGCATTTGCACTTTTAGAAAGATGAAGTAGGAAATGAGTTTATGTGCTGTTCTGCTTAGGATTTAATGTGCAGTTATGTTGCACAGTTAAAAAATCCACATTCTTGCAACTCGTAATTTGTAGCTAAGAGCCCATGATTTTGTATGAATGAGACTTAATTGTCTTTGGCCATTAGAAATTTATGTGACAGTTTTAAATAGATTACATCATTCACGACAAATGGCTAACATTTTGAAGCCATTATTTTACTTATGAACATAAAACAATAAAATTAGAGATTTAAAAAAATATTTTTAGCTATAGATGATAATTGTGATTTTCAGAGTAGGTAGTTAAGACCATTTTCAATTTATTTTGGAGAGAGAGAGAGAGAAATAAAGAAAATAAAGAAACATCAGCCGACACCGGTTCGGCTCAGTGGTAGAGCCTCGGTCTGTGGACTGAAAGGTCCCAGGTTCAATTCAGGTCAAGGGCATGTACCTTGGTTGCGGGCACATCCCCAGTAGGGGGCGTGCAAGAGGCAGCTGGCCGATGTTTCTCTCTCATCGATGTGTCCAGCTCTCTTATCTCTCTCCCTTCCTCTCTGTAAAATATCAATAAAATATATTTTAAAAAAACAGAAAAGAAAGAAAGAAAGAAACTCTGCAATATGAGGGAAGAGTTAAAAAAAGAAAAAAAGAAAAAAAGAAAAAGAAAGATCAGTGTGAGAGGAAAACATTGATCAGCTACCTCTTTTACACGCTCCCTGACCAGGAATTGAACCCGACACCTTTTGGTGTATGGAATGACACTCCAACCAACTGAGCCATACTGGCCAGGGCAAGAACATTATTAATCTTGCTATTAGTATTAAGTGGATTGCTTTAGTATTGATATTAGAAAATCAAAGGACTTAACACTGCCCTTTCTCAAACTCTTATCCATCTTTTATTTTAGGTTTTAGGAAAAGAGAGGGATGAGGAAAAGGGAGGAAGGCAAGGAGAGGGAGGAAGAGAGAGGAGTAAAATCAGTTAGGACTTGTGAAGGGTTCTTTGAGTGAATTATACTTTGTCTGAAGACAGGGCATGGAATGAAAACACCTAAACAAAAAATTGAAGCATTGGATGCTGGCATGTATCTACTTAAGAATCAAGCCATTACTTAATGTGATAGTTACAAGCTTTCCATTTGAGGTTGCACATAGAATAATGGACTATGTCTGGGTGGGGCTGGAGTTAATATTTAATGATTATTTATTATTGCAAATCTCATTTCATAGATCTCAGTAAATTTCCAGCTTTCAAGGTTTTGTTCATAATTGTGTCAAACAACAAATGTGTTTTCTTTTTAAACTGTAAATACTAGCAAGAGACCGTGGAATTGATCAATGAGGAGTTTACTTGTAGCCCCTTCAATACTTTAATGAGAGTAGTAGCAATAGCGAAGGCCTGTGGTGGAAGGTGGGATGGATACACTATGTGAGAGGGAAGAGGTCAGTTAAGGAGATTGAGTGACTGGCTGCAGGGACTACTCTTTTAGTGTCTAGGGTCACATGATTCCGGACAGGGGCTGGGACCTGTGGAAGGAATATGTGAAAGTTGGAAGGTAGGATGCCATGCTGATTCACTCATCGACTCACTGCAGAAACTTTTGAGAGTCAACACCTCTTTTTTTCTTTTTATAAGAAAAAAAGTTATTATTCTCTTAAGCTTTCCATCTCTGGACTTCTTAAGAATCAGTCCTTTTGTTAGAGTCTGTCTCATAGATAGTACATGTAGTCTATTTTATTTAACAGGTAGAGCAGCTGGGAGCCAGAGAAGTTCCTCACTCAAATATAGTTGGTTTTGGGTTTCTTCTACATAGAACTGTCACTTACACTTTGAGTGCTATTTATATTAACTTATATGCTTCAAATTATTTCTGCCTTCCATCAAGGTGATAAATAAGGTTTAAAAGGCTAGGCCAGCAATTTTCAACCGGTGTGCTGCAAGAACTTTTAAAACATGCAATACCTGTCAGGGTATTTTTTTCCTTAAATTATAAAATAAATTAACAACAGTCAACACAATAGCCATCCAGTGTGAAAGAATCAAAATGTATACCCTCCACCCCCCTTTTTTTCATGTCCGCCAAAAATATATTCTTTTGGTATGCCATAGAATTTTAGTAATTAGTTTTATGTGTGTCATGAGATGGAAAAGGTTGAAAATTCCTGGGCTAGACTAAAAAGAAGTACTTTTGCCTTCAAAGTTAACTTTTTTTTTTCTCATTGATTTTTTAAATTGCAGTGAAATCTCCTATTAGGCTTTATTTTTGTACTGCTTCAGAAGAGACGGTTGAAAAGAAAAAGAGTGCGGAGATTTTTCTGAGTTGGGTGAATTATTGTCATCGTGTTCTTGGCCCTGTTCTTACTGTCCTCCCACTCAGCCATGCCATTAGGGTTTGGTTGGGATAGTCCCACAGCCCTACAGAAAAACCTCAGTAAGATGCTAATCCTTATCTTTATTTTATGGGGGGTTAGTTTTGTGTTACAGAGATTCAAAGTGACTCAAACTGTTCCGTTATGTAATTATTTTGTGGAAAGAATTTGATCTAAAATTTGTAGGTCATGGCTTACATGAAAACAAAACAATCTTTTTAAAAAAATCAGATATGTAAACACAGTTGGTGTAACATTTATAAATGTTTCAGTAATAGCCTCTGCCATGTGTAGCTTAATATGTTTGGAAACCAAAATAAAAGTCATTCCAGTTGCTGCTGTTTAAAAATGTTTCTGTGATTTAAAAAAAAAAAGACAAAAGGTCAAAACATAAACACATGTTCCACATAAAAGTGGAGCCAAGAAGATATACTGTATACAGTTATTCCTGTATCCGTTTGGCTAGGGACTGACATTGTTTAGTTTACATTCACTGTTCCAAGGCAGAATAATTCATGGCAGTGATATTGAGGGGATTTTTTTTTGGATTAAAAAGAAGGGAAAAACTTCCATTTGTTTAAATATATTTCAGGCCCCCAAAGCATCATTCCAAAAGATTATCTAAATTAAAATATGACTCAGCTGTTTCATTTCAGTTACTATAGAAAGCTCAAGTTTGTGAAATGATATTTTCAAATTTAATAATTGTTTAACATTTTGGCTGCTTAACTACCAGACATTGAAAAAACAACACCTTGCCAAAACCAGTTTGGCTCAGTGGATAGAGCGTCGGTCTGTGGACTGAAAGGTCCTGGGTTCGATTCCGGTCAAGGGCATGTACCTTGGTTGTGGGCATCTCCCCAGTGGGGGGTGTGCAAGAGGCAGCTGATCGATGATTCTCTCTCATCGATGTTTCTAACTCTCTATCCCTCTCCCTTTCTCTCTGCAAGAAATCAATTATATATATATATATATATATATATATATTTTTTTTTTTTTTTAAAAAGAAAAAATAACAACAACTGCTTATACATCTTTAGTCCTCCCCAAAGTAAGCGGAGTCAGGATTTGAACCCGACAGTCTGAGTTCAGGGCCTATCTCCTTAACCACAGTACATATACTTCATTTTCAGTAATTGTTATTGCAGTAACATGGTTGAAAAGAACCACATATCTAAAATTAAGCTACCTACGTTTGCTTCTAGAAACGTGCAGTCTAGTCCAGCATTGCTCTGTCCCAGTTGCAATTTTTCTGTCTATTCCATTCAAATTAGCACTTCGTATACTTTAAAAACTCAATCAAAACTGTTTTGATTATGTACCCTCATTAGCAAAATGCAAAGAACAGGGGTACATAGGCTAGGCTTGCTGGTAAGGAGTTCACCTTCTTATGACCTACTTAAATGTCCCATGTTACTGCTTCTGCTTTATATGAGCCTCGTGCCAAATCCAGAACTCGTATGTTGCCGCGAACCTGCTTCTACCGCCCGGAGTGCAGGCTGCCTTCCTCCCTTCACTGTGTGCATCCTGCCCACCCCTCCGGTTCTCCTCTCACTCCAGCGCAGACCGCCCCTTTCTTTAAAATTCACATGAACACGTCTGCCTGCTCACCAACCACCGCTCCTGTGTTCTTCAGTTGCCTAAGGATAATTTTGTCTTAAACTGAATGTGCTATCTTCTGCCTCAGTTGTAATTCTTTCTTGTACACACATATCTTCCCACCACCACCCCTGCCACAGCCCACTAGTTTGATAGCATAATCAGTTAAAGCCTCTTTCCTCTGCCTCATACTTCTTAAACCTGTTGTGTAAGGAAAACAAACAAACATGTTGCTTTTAGTGGCTGAAATTTTAGAGTAATGACAGCCCACCGGAAGGTTGAGGGTTTGGTTCCCAGTCAGGCACACCGAGGTTGTCTGGGCGTGTGTGGGAAGCAGCTGAGCTGATCACTATTTCTTTCTTTCTCTCTCTCTCTCTCTCTCTCTCTCTCTCTCTCTCTCTCTCTCTCTCTCTTTCTCTCTCTCTCTCCCCCCCCCTTCTATCCTTCCCTCCCTCCCTCCTATACACACACACTTCCTCCCTATCTAAAAAAGAAAAAGAAAGTGATGACAAAAAAATTAGAAACAGTGGAAACTTAAAAAAAAATCGCCTTCACTTTGGCATGGACTCTGGGTTTGAATGCTGGCCCTGCCGTGTATAACATGTGGAATCTTGAGCAAGTTACGTTACCATTTGTGCCTCAGTTTCCTCACCTATGGAGTGGGAGTAATGATAGTACCTACCTCAGAAGGTTGCCATAAGAATTGAGTGAGTTAACGCTGTCTGGCATATGCTCATTGTTATGAGTTTCATAAGGAAAGAGGAGAGGAAGGAAGGGAGGAAAAGGGAAAAGAAAAGGGAGAGTAAGTGTTAAATGTCAGTGAGAACATGACAGTTTTTAAAAACGAAGTTTGGTTGGAAATATAAGAAACAAGAGGTTGCTTTCAAGGCAGTTGTAATAGTAACTTAAAAAAAACAACCACCATGCTCCTTTAAATCCCAAGCCCTCCTTTAATTACACTTGGAATACAAGGTAAATAGTCTGACTTTTTTTTTTTTTTAAGCAGTGGGGTGAAGTTTTGCTTCATTTGCACAACATCCCCTATCTGGAGAATCAGTGTTTGACTGATAGAATAAATAAACGTGTATGTGCAAAATCTCCAAGTTTATGATTTTATTCAAGTTTTAACAAATTATCTTTAAAAGCACCTTGGGAAATAGTAGGTAGGAATATTCAAAATCGTCACTTTATTTAAATGAGGCAGATGTTTATAGTAAAAACATTAATATGTGTCTGAAATAGAAATTAGTTGGAAAAAATTAGTTGCATTAAATTGACTGCTTGTTACCATTTTCTCATGTCATAATATTTATGAAAGTAAGCTCAGGGTAGGACAAATTTATACTTAGGTTTTACATTAGAATGTAGTTTTATTCCAAAAACCCATAATTCCGTACTTGGTCCACTACAAATTGCTAGCTTAATAGAGTTT
Source organism: Vespertilio murinus (assembly GCA_963924515.1). Taxonomy (NCBI): domain Eukaryota; kingdom Metazoa; phylum Chordata; class Mammalia; order Chiroptera; family Vespertilionidae; genus Vespertilio; species Vespertilio murinus. The sequence continues at coordinate 37,845,518 of OZ004712.1, forward strand.
TAGAAAGAAAAAAAAGACAGTCCTTTTAAATAACTGTTTTATTGAGTTATTCATAGGTCTTCATTTTTATTTTTTATTTTTTGATTTTTAAGAGAGAGGTGGTGAGGGGGATCAAACCTGTAATCTTGACATATTGGAATTATGCTCTCGCTTTGATTTCTTATTTGACTGTCATTAATAGCAGTTTCACAACTAAATAATAATAGGACTTTTGATTCAAAATAATTCCTTAATATAATTTCCTTAAAAATAATCCAAGGTATTTTAGTATTTGAATTTTAACATTCATTTGTAAAGAGGATAGTTTGTAAAAAAAAATATTTTAGCAACACGCTTATCATTAAAGGGGTACAAAGTGTACCCTGGCCAATAGGGCCCAGTTGTTTGGGTGTTGTCCAGCTCACCAAAAGGTTCCTGGTTAGAATCCCAGTCAGAGCACATGCCTGGGTTACAGGTTCGATCCTTGTTAAGGGGCGTGCAGGAGGCAGCTGGTAGATGTTTCACTATCACATAGGTGTTTCTCTCTCCCTCTCCCTTCCTCTCTCCAGAAAAATCAAGGAAAAAAAAAACCATTTTTTAAGGGGGTACAAAGTTTCAGCTAATGCAGATGAATGAGTTCTGGAGTTCTAATGCATACATTGGAGGTGAAAGTTACCAATACTGTATTATATACTTGAAATTTCCTAAGAGTATAGATAATCTTAAATCTTCTCTCTCTCTCTCTCTCTCTCTCTCTCTCTCTCTCACACACACACACACACATACACACACACACACACACACACACACACACAATGGTAGCTAAGTAGAGGTGATATATATAAGTTATTTAACAAAGGAAACCATCAACAAAATGAAGAGACAACCCACTGAATAGGAGAACATATTTGCCAATACATCTGATAAGGGCTTAATATCCAAAATTTATAAGGAACTCGTAAATCTCAACACCAGAAAACCCAAACAACCTAATTAAGAAATTGGCAAAGGATCCGAATGGACACTTCTCCAAAGAGGACATACAGATGGCCAATGACATATGAAATGATGCTCAATGTCACTCACTAATCACGAGAAATGCAAACTAAAACCACAATGAGGCATCACCTCAACCTGTCAGAATGGCTATCATCAATAAGTCAACAAACAACAAGTGTTGGCGAGGATGTGGCGAAAAGGAAGCACTAGTTCATTGATAGTGGGAATGCAGATTGGTACAGTCACTATGGAAAACAATATGGAGTTTCCTCAAAAAATTAAAAATGGAACTGTTTTATGACCCAGTGATTCCACTTCTGGGAATATATCTGAAGAAACCTGAAACACTAATTTGAAAGAAGGGGGGCGGTAGGGGAGGCTGGGGGGAGGTCAAGGGGGAAAAAAAGACATATGTACTATTTGTAATCCTTCAAACAATAAAAAAAAGAATAAACGCAGTGAAGATTAACAACAACAAAAGTATGTACCTCTATGTTTATTGCTGTGTTATTTGTAACAACCAGGAGTTCTTTCTTTTTAAATATTCTGATTCCTAATCTTTTGTTGTAATATGCACTGAAAAAATTTTTCTCACAGTCTTAAACTTTTTGTGTGTGTGTGACTTTGAGCAGAATTTCTTAATTTTGAAGTAGTCTAACATTTGTCCTTTTCTTTGCATTTACGCTTCTTCGGCCTTAAGGAATCCATCTATCCCCAATGTTTTAATGTCTTCATTTTTAAATAAATATTAAAGTCTTGAGTTTCAGACTCAAGGTTCTAGTCCACCTATAGTTTATTTTTGTGTATGGTATGTGCATGTTTTTAATAACTGGGATTTTTTTTTCTATTGCAGACAAAATGGGGCAAAAGTAGGTTTATAGTTGTGAATACATGAAACACAGAGTTTATGCTTCTATTAATTATTATATTATTTTCCATATAAACAACTGTGAACCTACTTTTGTCCCAGAATATATGAAAGGAAGTGGTAAAACTCGATAATAAAAAGCCCCTAATCACACTGAGCAGAAGACATACGAATGGCCAATAAGCACGTGGGATGGTGCTCAGTATTTTTAGTTACAAAGGAGATGAAAATTAAAACCACAGCGAGATGGCGTTAAAGACGCACTACAGTGGCTGAAATAAGTTATACCTTATGTTGCCTATGAGAATATAAAATGGTACAAACACTTAGGAAAACTGTGGGTTTTTATAAAGTTAAACATTCACCTACCTGGGACCCAGCAATCCCACTCTAGTCATTTACTTAAGAGAAGTGCATATGATCACAAAAAGACGTACGTGTGTGTGTGTGTGTGTGTGTGTGTGTGTGTGTGTCTACCTAATAAAAGAGTAACATGCTAATTGACTGTATCTTTGTGACGCTCACTAGCCAATCAGGAGTGAGAATGCAAATTAACCCAACAAAGATGGCAGGTTGATTTGCATACACAGGTGTAGAGTGGCCATGATGGGAAGCTGGGGTTATCACCATGGCGATGACATAGGCATTCTACACACACACACACATACACACACACACACCACCCAGCCGTTGCAGGCCTCTGGGCAGCATGGGAAGGTGGAAAGGCGGCTCCGGCCAGAGTGAAGGTGGTGCCGGCAGCCAGGGAAAGGAGGGCCCATTCTGGCACGAATCTTGGTGCATCGGCTTCAAATATATATATTTATTTATTTACAGAGGCTTTATTCAAAATAACTCAAACTAGAAACAACCCAAATGCCCATCAACAAGAGAATAGATAAGCAAATTGTGGTTTACTCATACAATGGAATACTATTTAATAATTAAAAAAAATCATTGATTATTGATCCTCTCAGTAGCAAGAATGAATATGACATTTATATGAAAATCAAAGACAGGTAAAATTAAACTATGGTGATAGAAATCCTAACAGTGATTTCCTATGGTTTTGTGGGTATTGGCTGTATGGGGGCTCATGGAACCTTTCCAGAGTGTCAAAAATGTTTTATATTTTGATTGGAGTGTTGGTTACATAGGTATATATGTTTGTCAAAACTTACTGAGTTGTGCATTTCATTGGATGTCAATTTTTCACCTTGATTTTTTAAAAATGGAAACGTGGGTGTCCTTGAAATCCCCTTCCCGTATTTTAATAGAAATGTTTCATTGCTTTCTGCACTAATTATTTTTGCTGGACACTATCATCTGGGTTACATTTTCATAATTATGGGGCATAAATGGGATTGCTTTTTGGTACTTGTACAAAAAGTCAAAGGCAAGTCAAGCTCTTCTGCTTTTAATTTCATTTTATGTTTCCAGTCAGTACTGTGCTTTAATTTATGAGTTCTCACTCATTTTGTACCTGTATAAATCTCAATTGCATTTGTCCACACAATCTTTAGATGTCAGAGTGAACATCCCCTGCTATATTAATTTTTCATTAGCACTATTCATTCAGCATTTGTCAAGCCTAATATTTCATATCAAGTGATGTTCTAGGCCCTGGAATACAAGAGTGAAGCGGACAGACAAGGAAGGACCCTGCCCTCCCAGAGCTTACAGTCTAGGGTGGGAGGAAAATAAGGATAATATGCTAGACTAGAGGACCAGGTTCATGCACTGGGGGGGGGGGGTCCCTCAGCCCAGCCTGTGCCCTCTGACAGTCCAGGAGCCCTTGGGGGGATGTCTGACTGACAGCTTAGGCCCGCTTCCCACAGGGAGCATCGGACATCCTTAGCTCTGCCATGGAGGTGGGAGAAGCTGTGAGCTGGTCATTCTGCTGTTCAGTCGATTTGCATAGTAGCCTTTTATCACATAGGATACCTTTAGCTAGCACTGTGAAGAAAATGAGATTTCTCCACAAGGGTGGCTTTGTGGACGGGGGCATGGACACCCCGAGGCATCCTCTGGTTTTGCGTATAAAAATTAGAGTAAACGGAACCGAGGGTGGTTATCCATTATTTCATTTAGGAAATATATAAATTGGTTTTGCTTTGAAGGTTAGGTGTTAAACTGGAATAGCTATTATACCCCCAGAGAATAGGGCTGTTACGCCCTTCCCTTGATATTCCTTTGTTACTGAATTTTATAGAATCTTAATTTTTTAAAATATATTTTATTAGTTTTTTACAGCGAGGAAAAGAGAAGGATAGTTAGAAACATCGATCAGCTGCCTCTTGCACACCCCCCACTGGGGACATGCCTGCAACCAAGGTACATGCCCTTGGCCGGAATCGAACCCGGGACCCTTGAGTCCGCAAGTCGATGCTCTACTCACTGAGCCAAACCGGTTTCGGCGAATCTTAATTTTTTTTTAATCCTGAGAGATTAAACATAGCCTTGTTAAGAACACAAAAATTAAACTGTAACCAAAACTTTAAAGTTCAATTTAAAAAAAAAAGCAATAAAATAAGAGGGGCAGGGAGCTCGCTCTGTTGGCTGCGCAGAGTGTTGCTTCGTGGCACGGGCATTCACGCGGGCTCTGCTCCGCCAGGCCCTGCCCAGGCTGTGGGCACAGGGGCGGGGAGATCCGCAGGTCCTGCTGGCACCAGGGGAGTCCCAGGTGTGGGAGGCTCATTCCGTTTACTCCAAGTCATGGAGGGCTGTTCTGGTAAGGATGCTTCAGGACTAAAGAAGGCTTGAATCAGTTACACTCCTGGGCCTCCTGGGAGCAAAGCTCTTGAGACTAGTCCAGTGGAATATGGTTTGGGAGCTGAGGGGGTTTCTGGTTGGACAAGAGGGAAGATATTCATAGAAACACAGAACTCTATTCCACTAGAATGGCATTCGGGAGAAAGTAAAGACTACTCTATGAATATTTCTGCATTTTTTTCCTCGAGGATTCACTAAGATTTTAGCTATATCTCTTTAAACTGTTAGCAGTTTAGTATATTCTTAAGTCACATTTCATGTTTCTCCAGGCAGATAATACATTTTCTGCTAGTATTGGTTTTTGTTTTCTGTTTTGTTATTGTTGTGTGTGTGTGTGTTGGGGGTTTATGTGTATAAATACATTCACAGAATATTTATAGATAGGAAATACTAAAGGTGGAAATCAAGAGCCTGAGAAAACTTAATTTGACTTTATCCCATTTTAAAAGCTTCTGTTGCCCTGGCCAGGTGGCTCAGTTGGTTGGAGCATTGTCATATACACCAAAACGCGGCAGGTTCAATTCCCAGTCGGGGCACATACCCAGGTTGCAGGTTCGATCCCCGGTTGGGGCATATATAGGAGGCAACCCACCATTATTTCTCTCTCCCTTTCACTCTCTCTGATGTCAATAAAAACATGTACCTGGGTGAGGATTTAAATAAACAACAACATCATCTGTTAACCATTGTGGATTTGTACTGCAGTTTACTTTGTATATGTTAAAGTGGTAGCATTAAAATTGGTAGCATTTGTTCACAGTACCTAAACACCAATCTTTTACATTTGAATAGTTTACAGACACTTTCAGAGGTGTTTATGTTTTTTCTTCATAAAATCCCCCTTGAAAGAAGGAAGGCAGATTTTAACTTCTCATATTTTATAAGTTGAGAATTTAAGTCAGAGGGATGTGATTCATCCAAGGTTTCACAGAAGGTAGCAGGGCCAGCAGTGGGTGGAGCCTAAGCTACCGCTGGTAGCTAGACTGAAACATCTAGGAACATTGTGAAGGTTCCCGTTAGTTTGCCAAAAGGTTTTGCAGGAAATGTGTGTTTCATCCTTGCAAGTGGATACTGAGGAATGTGGATGTGAGGGACTGGGTTTTTGGTAATTGTCAAAATCCCGTGTTTAAGTTGTCTCCTGCATATCACTTGCCTGTGCAACCATCTTCTTACCTGCCTGATCCTGTGTCCCATTCACTACCGGGAAATGGAAATCATTCTTATAACCTGTCTACCCACAATGTAAAAATTGGTATAATTTCTAGCAAAAATGTAAAGGAGAAATGAAGGAAAGCAATTTGTAGTAAGTAAAATGTACTTTAGTAGGTATGTGCATCAGTATGTACATAGGAAGACATACTGTGGTTAGATTTTCCCACTTACATGGAAATCACTAAGAGTATCAAGTAGCATTTCAGGGGTGACATGATTTTTTGAAATGAACATCTTTTAGTAAAATTCCAAACAAAACAAAACAAAACACAACACCCCCACCCCAAAGTCCTTTTGTTTATGTTGTAGTTGTGGAAAATTTGATGTACATTAAAACCCTATAATGTAATCATGTCTATATAACATAGTGTTCAGATCTAGGCTCAGATGGTTATAAACGGACTTTTTGGCCAACATGAATGTCCAGTGAGATATTTGAACGTAAAAAAAAAGACAACAGTTGGGGGATTCAGAACAGGTCTTTGTTGTGCAGGTCTGTCCTGTTTGTTGTCTTCCAAATGCCAAGGATGTCTTCCGTGTTACTGAGACAATGAAAAATTACCCCCACAAATTCAGAATACAACTTCTAGGTGGCAGGGCCACTGTGTTGAAATCTCTGCCTTAAACACTTCAGGAAGACACAGAAACCTAAGGGACCAACATTTCAAACCAGAAGCTGGCGGTGCTGTGATGGTGATGTCATAGTCCAGAGAGGCTGGAGAGGCAGGAGGGCAAAGTCTGCTCCATTTTCCCCCAAGGCTGAGATACGCTTTTTTGGCCTTTCCTTTGCCTCTATCAGCCTACACTGTTCCTGTCGTGCATTCCTGTGGTTGAAGGTGTGTGCATCCCCCCATATCCCCTGTCCTTGTAGCTTTCTGGGGAGGCTTTCTTTAGACTAGGTTCTGAAGGAAATGTGAAGAATGGGTTTGAAAGTATCCCAAGAAAACTGATGGAAGTGTAAATATACATAACATACAGTTTACCCAACGAAAGAAAGGCTTTTATGGAAGTAAAGTGTGACTTTGTAAATATATGGCTAAATTATTTTGGGATGTACATTATGAGACTATTATCTCCTGGTTAATTTGGAGGATAAATTTTTGCTATAAACTATAATATTTTTAAAATTGGGTTTGTGAATTATTTCACAACGTTAATCTTTAATAGCAGTGGACATCAATATGGAAGGAAATACTTACCTATTGTGATTTCAGAAGTCGGTATTTTTGCTTTCTGTTTTCTATGAGGCAGCATTTTTAATATTTTTTTTATTGTTGACATTATTAAAGATGTCCTCCTTGCCCGCCTCTACCTTGTTCATGCCTCACCCAGGCTCTCGCCACACTATTGCCTGTGTTCATGGGATATGGATATATTTATTTATTTATTTATTTATTTATTTATTTATTTATTTATTAGAGGCCCAGTGCATGAAATTTGTGCACAGATAGGGTCCCTAGGCGATCAGAGCCAGCCAGGGCTTCCTTCTTCTGGCTGCCTGCTGCCAGCTGCTGGCCGGGCCTACCTTCATTCTGCGCTGCCCCTTAGTGGTCAGCGCATGTCATAGCGAGCAGTTCAATTCCGGATCTGTTGAACTCCTGAGGGGACAATTTGCATATTAGCCTTTTATTACATAGGAGGATGTATGTACTCTTTGGTTAATCTCTTCCTATCCTTCCCCTCCATCCCTCCCTCATGAGATCTGTCAGTCTATTCCATGTATCCATTCCATGTATCCAAACCTATTTTGTTTGTCAGTTTATTTTGTTGTTTGATTCCACATGTAAGTGAGATCATGTGATATTTGTCTTCTTCTGACTGGCTTATTTTGCTTAGCATAATGATCTCCAGCTCCATCCATGCTATCACAAAGCATGAGATCCTTCTTTTTTACAACTGTATAGTATTCCATTGTATAAATGTCACAGCGATTTTTATCCACTCACCTACTGATGGGCACTTGGGCTGTTTCCAGATCTTATCTGTTGTAAATAACGCTGTTCTGAACATAGGCATGCGTATATTCTTTCTGATTGGTGTTTTTGGATTCTTAGGGTATAGTCCCAGAAGTGGAATCACTGGATCAAGTGGCAGTTTCGTTTTTTATTTTTGTGGAAACTCCATACTGTTTTTTCCACAGTGGCTGCACCAGTCTGCATTCCCACCAGCAGTGTGTTAACATTCCCTTTTGTCCACATTCTCGCCAGCACTCGTTGAATGGTAGCCATTCTGGCAAGTGTGAGGGATACCTCATTGCAGTTTTCATTTGCATCTCTCTGATGGTTTGTGACATGAGCCTGTTTTCACACTCCCCTTAGAGGAGTGTCTGTTCAGGTCCTGTGCCCTTTTTTTAAAATTGGATTTTTTTTGTCTTCCTTTTGTTGAGTTGTATGAGTTCTTCATATATTTTTTAGATTAACCTCTTATCGGATGTATCATTGGCAAATGTGTTCTTCCATACAATAGGTTTCCCTTCTCAGTATCGATGCTGGTTTCTTTAGCTGCGCAGAAACTGTTTCGTTCAATGTAGCCCCATTTGTTCATTTTTCCTCTGTTTCTCTTACCCTGGAAGAATATTGGCGAAGATTCTGCTGGAGATGTCTGGGATTTTGCTGTTCATGTTTTCTTCTAGGATTTGATGGTTTTGTGACTTACATTTAAGTCTTTTATCCATTTTTGAAGTTATTCTTGTGTATGGCGTAAGCTGGACGTCTAGTATCGTCTTTTTGCACGTACCCGTCCAATTTCCCAGCACCATTTATTTATTCCACTTTATGCTTTTGCCTCCTTTGTCAAATACTAATTGACCATATGGCATGGGTCGATTTCTGGGGTCTCTGTTCTGTTCCGTTGATCTGTATAGCGGTTCTTGTGCCAGTGCCAGGCTGTTTTGATTGTACTGGCTTTGTGGTATAATTTTTAAAAAAATATATTTTATTGATATTTTTACAGAGAGGAAGGGAGAGTGATAGAGAGCTAGAAACGTCGATGAGAGAGAAACACCGACCAGTTGCCTCTTACACACCCCCTACCGGGGATGTGCCTGCAACCAAGGTACATGCCCTTGACCGGAATCGAACCCGGGACCTTTCAGTCCGCAGACTGACGCTCTACCACTGAGCCAAACCGGTTTCGGCTGTAGTATAATTTGATATCCGATATTGTGATGCCTCCAACTTTGTTCTTCTTTCTCAGGATTGCCGCGGCTATTCGGGGTCTCTTTTTGGTCCCATATAAATTTTTGGAATTTTTGTTTTTAGGTCTGTGAAATATGCCTTTAATAATTAATAGGGATTGTGTTGAATCTGTAGATTGCTTTGGGTAGTATGGACATTGTAATGGCGTTAATGCTTCCAATCCGTGAACACGGTATATGTTTCCACTTGTTTGTATCTTCCTCTATTTCTTTTTTCAATGTTCTAGTTTTCCAAGCACATGTCTTTTACTTCCTTGGTTAAGTTTATTCCTAGTTTGTTGTTATTGTTGCAGAGGTAAATGGGATTTTTTTTTTTTTTTTTTTTTTTAGTTTCTTTTTCTGAGAGTTCATTATGAGGCAGCCTTATAGTGCTAGGTGACCTAGGTTCAAATTCTCTGGCTCTGCACGGGGGGCTGTGTGATCTAAAGCAAATTATAGTCAATATCTCCAAGCCTCATCAGTAATATGGCATGGTTGCAAGGCCTGATGTAAAGCATCTGACACAGTTTTCTCCTCGTACTTGTTCCTATGCATACAGATTTTTCATGCAGGATGACCATACTGCTGGTAAAATGTTTAAGTCTTACTTTTACTTGATCTAGTTCCATGATGTAAATGGTTTTTATAATTACTATTTTGAAAATATTGAAGTATTAAAAAGTAACAGGCCCACGACATTCTGCCACTAAATATACTGTGTACTGCATGATGTCCTGTCTGTAAATAATATGGACAATAAACTTATTGCTGCTTCTCTTAAGAAATAAAGTTTTTTTTAAAAAACCTCACTTCTTGAGATAGCTAAAACCCAAACCTAGAAGCAGCAGCAGAGCCGAGGTGAGCCGGGGCGTGGGCCCGTACCAGGATGCTGGTTGAGCGGCACACTCCCGTGCACCAGCCTGAAACTGCAGCTCCCAGTTCACAGGTTTTATGTCATGGGCCTTGGGTTTACACAAAAATTGTCAGAACCACATATCTTAAATTGGAGAATATCAGGGATATGTTGTCCTTCACCTAGTAATGACTTCAGTATACGTGGGTATTTCAAATTTTGTTTCCTAATTTTTTTTTCATTGTAAAAATTATGCTGCTGAAGTTATATTCATACATTGTGTTTTTGTTTTTGTTTTTTCTTCCTCTAGTGGCATTTCTTTAGGGTAAATCTTTTAAAACGGAATTGCCCTATTAAAGGGCACAACCCTTTAATGGCACTTGATGTAATCGCCAACTTCTTTATAAAAATATCCTATAGATTTGCACTATCTTCAGTTAAGTAGATTAGGCTGTCTATAACTAGTTTTTTTTTAATTTTTATTTAAAGAGTTTAAACTGTTTGAACAGGTGAAATATTTTAATTTGTATTTCTTTGGCTACGAGTAAATTTAAACATTTAATTTTCACACATTTGTTGTATTTCCTCTTGATTATTCACTTGTTATTTTTTTAATAGTCGGCTTAATAGGATCACTTAACAATTCAGTTTCTTTCCATGGCTGTGGCTAACATTAGATTTTTACTGATATTATTCTGTCTTTTTTTCTTTCTTTTAGCTGCAGTAATAAACCGGTTCACGAGGCGGGCGTCGGGTAAGTCTGACTGAATTGCAGATTTTGCTTTCTAATGGTGACATTTTTCAGATGATTGCAGTACTTACTGGGGAAGGTATGAAAAGAGTAGTTGCTATAGAGCAACGATTTTCCACCAGTGTGCCACAAGAATTTTAAAACATGCGATACCTATTTAGTCAAGGCACTGAGCCCTTTTCCCTAAGATTGTCAAATTTTAAAAAATTACAGCAGCCCACATAACAAAGCCATCCATTGTGAATGAATCAAAATTATACCTATTTCTTTGGTCAGATTGGCAAAAAATACTTAGTTTTCCTGTTCTGAGAGCTGAAAAAGGTTAAAAATTGCTGCTATTTAAGCCCAGCGGGTGTAGCTCAGGAGGCCGTGGCTCAGTTCCGGCCAGGGCACAGGCCAGGCCGGCAGGCTCGACTCCCAGTGTGGCACGTGCAGGAGGTAGCTGATCAGTGGTTCTCTCTCAGCATTGATGTTTCCATCTCTCTCTCCCTTTCCCTTCCTCTCTGAAATCAACAAAAATATATTTACAAAAGAAAATTATTGCTATAAAGTAGTATTTTATTTGTCTGTCATTTGCCCAGAAAACCATAACCTGTGATATGCAATAACTAGGAAATAATTGGAAATATCCTCCGGTTGGCTAAACTTAAAATCATACTGTGCACTGAGGCGAATGTACCTTTTTAAATGGAGGCTCTCGGTCTAGTTTGTTTATTCCTCTCTTGACCTGTGATTATCTGCATGGTTATCTGCTGGAGGAGCCACAGTTTAGAAGCAGTGATTTAGAAGATTGGCTAAAGGACACTACAAACAGTGTTTGATGATAGTTTTTAATAAAGGACAGGAAAACTTAAAACATGGTTACCATAAGAACTTGTCATCATGGACCATTTAGAATCAGAGCAAATTGCTTTACATTTGTTAATACCCCTGTGGTTATTGCTGTCTTAAAGATACCACAGTAACCTAATGCATATTCACAGTGATAGACCTTTGCATATTAATGAGTGCTTAAATTAGGTTCACTACCTACACTGGTAGGGAGTACAGGATACAGTTGAGAGAGCATTTCTATCCAAAATGAAAAAGAAATATTCTGCTTTTCTTCTTTTTTTTAAACCCATTTCTACTCTTAGAAATTACTTCTCCTCTCTATGTATATCTTTTTAAATACACAGAAGTCATACACAATCTATTTTGGAATTTGTATGCAATTAACATAGAAAGTTTGGGGTTTAATTTTTCTTTAAGCTTATTGTAGGCTTTCTGTTTTGGAAAGTGTTTCTTTTTGGTGGAAAAAAAATAGAAATATACCACTTATTGTTGTAATTATGAAACATTGTCTGTGGTGATAGATGTAGTCTCTCCATAAAACTCTGAGAGTAAAACCAAGCAAACAACAATCTTGTTTCATTGGTCATTTAGTACACCATATGGCTAAGACCCTAGACTGTGAAGTTACACACACTTGAGTTCAAACCACCCATTTACTCTGTGAATTTGCATGTGCATTCTTTACTTCATTGAGCTTTGCTTCCTCATTTTCATTTACTCTCAGTTTGGGACCATAGCAGCTACAATCATACTTGTGATGGTTAAGTTAGATGGTTTTTATAAAGCAGAATGTCTAGGCTCTCAAATATGTTCGTGGTTCTTCTCTAGAACATGGTTTAAAGCAAAAGAAAACAGTAAAATCCTCAGCTCTGTGCCTTAGGCTGTTATTTAAAAAACTTTAAAGAATTATATACTTGATGGTCATCCTTTAATATAGGCATCTCTTTCTGTTATTCGTACTTTATTATTTTTAAGAATATTATAATGGTTTTTCTCTATGATTCTCCACCCTCCACCCCCGAATTAAAAACAGAAAACATGTCTAGAAGTGTCCTATTAATCTTGAAACAGTGCCTTGCAGCATGAGGTCACACCTCTCTCTGAATTTTTTAACCCCAGGGTTAAAAGTCTAGGGTTTTATTTTAGAAAAAAAAGTCAAGTTTATAGGAAAGTATAGAGAATAATTCAGTGACCACCTTTACCTAAATTTCTCAGTTGTTAATATTTTGCCACATTTACACACTATATTTCTTCCTTACACATGCATGTACCTACCCTTTTGTTTTTCCACTGAACCTTTTAGGAATCCTAAATCCTTCATGGATATCTCCTAAGAACAAGGGCATTCTTCTACATAATATAGCACAAGGAATTTAATCTTGATAAATGCTATTAACTAATATACAGTCTAGAGTTCCATTTTCTCAGTTGTCTTGATATGTCCTCTCTCCCCCTCTCTCTTTTTTTATATTCAAGCTCATTCAAGGCTTTTATGTTGCAACTCTGCGTTTCTTATCTCTCATAAATTGACTCCCTGAGATATTTGCAGTCTGCTCTTTTGGAGTTCCGAAGGTTGTCCCTAACAATGAAACAGTTCCCAGTATCGCCTGTTATGAATTCTTAGATTGCGTGGGCATGTCCACTGTCTGGTCATTAAGCCCCATTGCTATTCATGAAATCTTTGTATTGACATTTAGTGTTGCTTTCATGAACTAGTGTTGGCCATTACTTGCTCTAATACATGATTACTTCTTGTCATAAAGTTAAAATCTAATTCCAAATTATGAATTTGTTGATTTTTTCTTCTCATGTGGATAATTAACCACATCTAGATTTTTAACCATAACATGAGCATTGAATTATACAGTATATTTTTAGCAGAGCTGAAATTTTCTGTTTATTCCTAAATGAGCATTTAGAATAATTCAGAAGTGAAATTAAGTTCTTAAGTCTCACAACCAACTGGGTAAAATGACATTAAAAATTCTGTGAAATCACCCTAAACAGAAAACGATTAGTTTAAAAAAAAAAATGGTGAAATAGCAGAAGTTCAGATCTCGTCTTGAATCTGATTCAGGGAACATATGCTTCCTTTTGTTTTGTTTTGAAGATATTTTGTAGCCATGGTGTTCTTTGTTTTTATTCTGAAGTTATTTGATGAAATATTTAACCCCCCAATGATTTTTTTTCCAGGGGTCATTCTCCAGTTGTCAAACTACTTTCCTGATATGATTATATTGACATTTATATTATGTTTTTGAAATGAGCATTTTAGTAGTTTATTTCAAGCTTGGTAATCACCAACACTAGATGGATAAGGCACATTGGGAGAATACTTCTTTAATTCGTTCAGTAAACATTTATTGAGTCCCTACTATGTGCCAGATACAGTAGTAGGGATGCAAGAGGGTCAAATACAGCCCTTGGGAAGTTCATAGTCTAGCAGGGAAGTGGACTGTGACTCGGTGTGGTGAATGCCACAATCTACACAAAGAGAAAAGGAAAAGACATAAGTTCTTTCAGGGTGTGGCTCACAGGTAGGTACCCTTTGAGCTGATCTTTAAACTAAGGCTCATAACATGGATTTGAATAGGAAAGTAGGGGAAAGTTTGTGTTTTATTACTAGTAACTAGCTATTTTATTACAGAACAGTCTGTTTTCATGGAACTCTGCTCTGCACTCTCCTCTGCCAACAAGCTCCTGTGGCACGGAGTAAGCAGATGCCCAGGCCGTGGCCAGCGGGGGCTCAAGGCCAGGAGTTACTTCTGCCTTTAGCTTACTGTGGTTTCAAAATGTGAGTGTCTCACCCTAGCCAGTTTGGCTCCGTGGGTGGAGCATCGAACTTTAGACTGAAGGGTCCCAGATTCCATTCTGGTCAAGGCCACATGCCCAGTTTACGGGCTCGATCCCCAGTAGGGAGGCATGCAGGAAGTAGCCAATCACTGATTCTCTATCATCATTGATGTCCATCTGTCTGTCTGTCTGTCTCTCTCTCTTTCTCTTTCTCTCCCCCCCCCCCCCGCCCCGCCTTCCTCTTTGAAATCAATAAAAATGTATTTAAAAAATAAAATGTAAGTGTCTCTTACCAGAGTTGGCAGTCTGGTACTGCCTCTGCTACTCACATATCCCATGTTCACTTACTAAAATGTGTGCACGCGTGTGTGTGTGTGTGTGTGTGTGTGTGTACTCACGTGCACACTCTAGGGTGTGTGCCACCTTAGTCACCTTTCTGACACTCCATTTCTCCAGGTAGAAAATGGGGATAGTACTTATCTCACAAGATTGTTGTAGTGTTTGAACGGTAGCTAATCCATGAAAAATGCTTAGCACAGTGTTGTCTCCAGTTTGGTTTCGCAGTATCAGGCTGTTCTCCAAATGTGTCTCTTGGTTAGGCAGGGCTTCCAGGGCCTCAGACTGGATGTTGAAGCTGGTCAGAGGTAGCTTGTGGGTGGCAAAGACTGACCTGAAGAATATGTTAAAAAGGTGACACCCAGGGCGAGGCTGGAATCAAGACTCAGTTCAACCGAGGCAACAGAAGGAAAGCAGAGGTGCCAGCCCCTGGGCCTGGGAGGTGAGAGGAGACAGTGGAGGGGTGGGGGTGGGGGGCCTAGAGGTCCTCTGAAATGCTAGAGCGCAGTCTCTGGGCTCTTTGTCCAGGCTTCTCCGTCAGATGGAGTGAGTGCAAGTAACCGAACCCCGCCACCCACCTGCCGTCTGTCTGTGCCCAGCCTGATAGTGAAATGGGTGCTCCCCTGTGGATGGGTACAGATAAAACCAAATGGACACCCATCCCCATACTCTTCCCTCTCCTCCTTCCTCTCCTCGCAGCGCTCATTTACTGCTGCTCTTTAAGCACGCTGTGTTCTCACAGGCCTTCGCCTGCTTGTGGATCAGATTCCAGTGGCATCTATGGGAAGTGTTGAGTCTGGTTCTTCTTTGTTAGGCCCAGGAATGCTGATAAACTAGCTTAAGGCCAGGCTGATTCAGTTATCTCTTGAGTTTAACTATATTTTCCCCAGAGTTGTCTTCAAGTCCTCTAGCGAAGAGAGAGGGGAATGCAACAGTAAAAGCATGATAAACAGCTCAGGGCAAGGCAGGGTGGGGTATCTCCTGCTCCCGTGTCCTCAGATTCTTCACGCTAGCAGACGCGGGGACTGAGAAAGTGACATGGGAAGTCTGTGTAGCTCCCCTAGCCCCTTGTGTGTCCTGGTTACTGGCACTGTCTGTAAAACAGACACAAACAGGTAGGATGGACATTGGAACTTATCATAACCACTAGAGGCCTGGTGCACAAATTCGTGCATCAGTGGGATCCCCCTCGGCCTGCAGGATGGGGCCGAACCCAGCTCTCTGACATCCCCTGAGGAGTCCTAGATTGCGAGAGGGTGCAGGCCAGACAGAGGGACCCCGCTGGTGCATGGTCGGGGCCGGGGAGGGACTGTGGAAGGGTTCCGGGGCATGTCCGGCCTGTCTTGCTTAGTCCCAATCAGCTGGATCCCAGCAGCAAGCTAGCCTACCAGTCGGAGCATCTCCCCCCGGTGGTCAGTGTACGTCATAGTGACTGGTCGCCTGTCTGCCCCTGGTGGTCACTGCACATCATAGTAAGCAGTTGAACAGCCTTAGCCTATCATTAGCATATTACGCTTTGATTGGTTGAATGGCCGACCAGATAAACAGACATTAGCATATTAGGCTTTTATTATATATGACTCTCTAATTATGATCAAAGTTTAGGTCACTGCTCCATAAATTTTTTATATGAAGGGCCAGTTCTCCCTCCCCCCCACACCCCCCATCCATTGCTGACCCAGTACTTTTGTAAAATGTAATAAAATTGCCATGGCAGAATCAAATAGCTACAATACTTCCTACACGCTTGCACACTCTGTGCTTATATCATCATGGGCCGTTGTGGTTTGGGCAACATGACCTTGGTATATGCTCTCTGTACGAGATATGAACGTTCTCATAAAAAGCTTTTATAAGGGAAAATCGCTCACTTATCTGAAAGGACTGCTTAGTCAAACAAAAACAAAACTTTTTACCCCTTTGGCATTTTGTGAGGACAGACAGCCGTGTGAACACGCCCCACAGTGTGGTGCAGGGTGGAACGCAGCACCCCGCGCCAGGCCCATGGCTCACCGGTGGTTACTGCTGCCGCCCGGCGTGTACCTGCTCCTGTTTGGAATATTCCACGCACTCTGCCTGTGCAGCCTTCCTGCAGTTCACTCACAGCCGCACGCAGGCTCCTTCCCCCTCCGCATCCTTTCTCTCTTTCTGGATGCCATCTAATGGCGCCCCACACAGCCTGCTGCTCGGTCTTTTGGTCACACCTCACTAACCCCCCTGCCGGTCTTGTTGCCCCACGCAGCCTGCTGTTTGGTTGGTCGTTACTGTGAGGGCGTCCTGACCAATTTGCATATTGCCCTTTTATTAGTATAGATTCCATAAGAACAGCTGTAAACCTACTCTCACCCTGTATTCTGTTACCCCTAACAAAATCCTCGCCACCCAACCAAGCTGGCTACCTACTGTGTTCTGAACATTTTGTTGTTGTTGTTGTTGTTGTTAATCCTCTCACCTGAGGATATTTTTTCATAGATTTTCAGGGAGAGTGGAAAAGAGGGAAAGACAGAGAGAAACTTCGATGTGAGAGAAACACATCGATTGGTTGCCTCCCGCATAATCCCTGACCGGGACCTGGGCCAGGGGAGGAGCCTGCAACCAAGGCAACATGCCCTTGACTGGAATTGAACCCAGGACCCTTTGGTCCACAGGCCGATGCTCTATCCACTGAGCAAACCCCGTTAGGGCTAAACATTCTCTAATAGAACAAAGTACTATTATCATCCTCGTTTTATAGATAAAACGGAGGCACAGAGAAGTTAAGTAACTGGTCCAAGCCAAAACCGGTTTGGCTCAGTGGTAGAACGTCGGTCTGCGGACTGAAAAGTCCTGGGTTCGATTCCGGTCAGGGGCATGTACATTGGTTGTGGGCACATCCCCGGTAGGGGGTGTGCAAGAGGCAGCTGGTCGGTATTTCTCTCTCATCGACGTTTCTAGCTCTCTAGCTCTCTCCCTTCCTCTCTGTAAAACTACTCTTGTGTGTTTTTTTCCAGGTGCTTTTTGATTTTTTAAAGTAACTGGTCCAAGGTCCCTCGGCTTGTCAAAGTTTGTTTCCTCCAGATGGGGGCTTTCTGCACAGCCTTTCTTTGGGGCGGAAGTCCTACTCAGATGCCATCTGTGAGAATGAGAATCTGTGGGGTGACTCAGTTCTTCAGAGAGTGACACATGATACCTACTCTTTACTACATGGGGGAGAATGCCTCTCCCAGGAGCTCATGTTTCAGCCAAGATCTGGGGATCAGTGGGTGGCAGGGTTTCGGGTCGGGGGAACATTCCAGGGGGTTCTGTGTGCAAAAGGCCTGGTGCTTGCTCTCATTCATGTGCAAGTGTGAATGTGTGTGCTTATTCTACCTCATCGTTATGGGCTTGAGCGTATGCCACAAATATCTACCTACTTCTTAAGGTTTATTCCTCGTGTGATTCCTGTATACCTGGCATCTAGGTATTTATTTAATCACAATAACTCAATGAGGTAGTTCATAATAGCCACACTTTGCATATGAAACAAGTCGAGATTCATAATGCTTAGTAATGACTCATTTGGATGTGTCTCTTTCTGTTGAGGAAAAATTACTATTTTATGGTAGAATAATGCTTCACACGTAGAATAAGTGGCAGTCAGTAAGTGGCGGGGGGGCGGGGTGCGGAAATGGCAGAGCTGAGATACGCCTCGCTCTATCGTGAATCCTGCGCTCTCTCCCCACACTGCATATCAGTCACCCTCTATTTAACCACAGATAATAATTTATACCACTGCCTGGACAGATAAATTAATCTCCCTAAGCAGCTTGTACGTCAGCAGAGGGCAGAGACCCTGTTTGGTGTTTAGTGCTTGCATCTGTCCTAACACCAAGCACAGCTTTACAAATAGTGAGAGTTGTCTCCATGTGTTGGTTTCACGAAAACCGGAGGCATTTTGCATATGATACAATAAAGTTTTATTCGTTTACAAATGAGTTGTTTGCAGGGTGCATGTACCATTTTTCATAAAAACAGTAAAAGCTATTTTTTTAAAAATATCAGTCAGTAGTTCTGAAATCCATGGAGCAAAAAAACTAAATTGAAGACCTAAAGCCCATGACTGTTGGTTCTGCAAGACAGCAAAATTTGGTGGCTGGGAATACTTCCAATTTTGTTGACTGCCTTTATCATTTACAGTCCCTGGTATCATAGATGAACAACTGTGGGTTCTGCTGTCAGAACCACACATGGCCCCTGGGTTATATATCATCCACTTTTGTTGTTAGGATTTCATTGACTAGTCCCTAGAGTTTGCACTTATTATTTTGCAAATACCACTTCCTTGTCAATGACTGCTCTGTGGTTTGTTTTTTTTAAAATATATTTTATTGATTTTTTTTTTAGAGAGGGAGAGAGAGAGTTAGAAACATCGATGAGAGAGTCATCGATCAGATGCCTCTTGCACACCCCCTACTGGGGATGTGCCTGCAACCAAGGTACATGCCCTTGACCGGAATCAAAACCAGGACCTTTCAGTCCACAGGCCGACGCTCTATCCACTGAGCCAAACCGGTTTCGGCCTGCTCTGTGCTTTTATTCTTAGTTATTTTTGGTAACCGAGTGAAACCTTTCTTAATATTGTTTTCCTTTTGGTCCTGATCTTTTTGAACCAGTGTGTTGCCCTTAATTTCTGGTGTCTCCTTCCTTGTGAGCTGCTGAAACATATTGAATTTAATTAAGTGAAAATGAAAAGTGTATTGACATGTTGGGGGTGGAGGGCAGGAATGCAGCTGGGCGTGGGCTTTGGAACACTATTACATGTATATGGGGCGACCTCTCCATCTCTTGCCTCTGCTTCTCTCTGGTTGGGGGCTGCTTTCTCCATATGGTGGGGCATGTGGCCACCACAGCTCCAGCCTTGGGGCAGTAGCCACCAGAACGAGACTGACCTTGCGTCCCCTCTAATTCAAGCCCCCCGTAATCTCAGGAAATCCGGTCATCCTGGATTGACCTGGGAGTTGTCTCCTTTGTCCATCTGGAGTCCGCGGTGACACTGGGCTCAGAGACCCCGCCTCCCCTGGCACTAATTTTAATTGATCCGTTCTGGATGATCGGAGTCATGTCTGCTAGCTGATTCTTAGTTTAGATCAGCTGCCCTGAAGAAGCCCTCTGTCTCTCTTTGTGGAAGGCAGCGTCTCTGTTGGGCCACTGAGTTTCCTTTCCGGCCCCCGGGGGGATCTGCCAGTGTCCTGGGCACATTGGCAAGTCAGAGACCGCCGACAAGCCCTGCGCTCTGTGCATGAGGGAGACTCGGGCAGCTTGCTTTACCCCCTGCCGGTGCCGCTGCAGGTGACTCACTTGGATGTGTCTCTCTCTGTTGAGGAAAAATTACTGTTTTATGGTAGAATAATGCTTCACACATAGAATGACAGTAAATACCAGACAAATGTTGCTTCTCTTCAAAAGAATGAAACTCTATTACCTTGCATATCAATTCATCTAGTTAGTAAAGGAAAAAAGGAAACTTTACATTCATCCCACAATTTTTTCAAAGAGATAAAGTGGAAGACTAAAGGTCACTGTAATTTTCTAATTACAAACTCTTTTTTTATGCTATTTCTTCAGAACATTAAGAGCAGCCAACTGCCCTGAGCAGTGGTTGAACATCGACCTATGAACCAGGAGGTCATGATTCAAATTCCCGGTCAGGGCACGTACCTGGGTTTCGGGCTCAATCCCCAGTAGGGTGTGTGCAGGAGGCAGCCGATCAGTGATTTATCATTGATGTTCTCTCTCCCTCTTCCTTCCTCACTGAAATCAATGTGTGTGTGTGTGTGTGTGTGTGTGTGTGTGTGTGTGTTTTAAAGAGCAGCCAACCACCTGGTTCACTCAGACTATGCAAAATTACTGCATTTTAAAATCAGTTTGGATGTGTTTTTTCTAGACTTACAAGTGTTTTTAATTTGTAAGAGGAGAACTTTTTTTGTGCACAAATGTTTGTTTTAGGAATGCTTATTCTCTGATAACTGTAAAAGAGATGATTTTATATCTGATTGTTTATACTATCACTTCAGTAAATCTCTGATAACTGTAAAAGAGATGACTTTATATCTGATTGTTTATACTATCACTTCAGTAAAATTAAAAAAGATTTATCATTAACTCACTATTTGCAAGACTGTTCTGTGCATACTGTGAGATTGCTACTAAAGATGAGGAAGGTGTAGCCAAAACCGGTTTGGCTCAGTGGATAGAGCATCGGTCTGTAGACTGAAAGGTCCCAGGTTCGATTCTGGTCAAGGGCATGTACATTGGTTGCAGGCACATCCCCAGGGGTAGGGATGGGGGGGGTGCAGGAGGCAGCTGGTTGATGTTTCTCTCTCATCAATGTTTCTGGCTTTCTGTCCCTCTCCCTTCCTCTCTGTAAAAAAAAATTAATAAAAATATATATTACCAAAAAAAAAGATGTAGCTTGTGTCCAGGTCCCTGGAGCAGCTGGCAGTACCCAGCACTGTCCTAACAGCCAGTTGTAGGACAGCACCACCGAGCTGGGTCTTGGTCAGGGCCACCCCCGCTGATCCCACTGCACACGTTCTACGGAGAGCCTGAGTGCTGAGGAGCAGAGACGTTCCGCTGGGCGAGCCTGTGTCCTCAGTGGGTGGGGCGGGGAGTGAAGCCACCATCCCTGCTGGCCTGCTCGCCGTGCCTGCATGCCTCTCAGAGTGAGCACTTCTCGGGTCTTTCCGCACATGTGGCTTCCGGAGGTGGGACAGCATTAGAGCTCAGCAGAAGAAAAATCGGTTCTTCTCACTGCTGGGGGGAACAGCCATTGTTGTGGACTTATCGTGGGGCCTTAGGACCATGTTGAGCGATGGCTTCCTGTGAAATTTTCAAGAAGAGCATTGGCTATTGGAGATTTCTGCCTCCTTTGTTGTATTTAGGACTTACCCCCACATAATATGTGATTATACTGAGGTAAAGGCACAAATGAGGTACATTCTGTGTTCCTACAGAGAAGGAAGCTTTAAACGAACTTTTGTGCTTGGGGAAAGTGTCAGGGAGGATGTGGCATTTGCGCAGAGCTTTGGGGGAAGAGTCAAGTTTTGATAGCTGGGAAGGGGGGCAGAAGGGATACGTATCTCACTGAGCAGACCACATGACCTATTGTGCTGAGGGAATAGTGAGTCGTCTAATAAGTTTAGAATTGTATGGACTTTATCATAGTATAGTAGGAGGACTGTATCAAAAAACAGGCTTGAATCATGTCATGAGAGACCCTCGGAAGTCTCTACATGAGTGTGGATTTTATTCTGTATGGTGGGAGAAGCATTAAAAATTTTTGCCAGACATGTACCATGACTAGGAATGGTCTGGATGGAATCCACACCTCTTTCACCTTGATCACCGCCCAGGAACAACCTGAGGAGAGGTGATCGCTTTCCGGGCATAGCTTCATGTCACCATCAGACCGCCTCGCCTTACTAAGGTGTGTGAACTGGGAGGGATTGAGGGAGGCAGAGTTAGGCTGTCAGCCCACGGTGCTGTTGCTAATATATGTGTTAAATATGTTATACGCCCAACAACTTAGTGTTATAATTATTGCTTTATGCAGTCTCGTCTTACAGTTAAGGGAAAAGGTATGTGTTTATATAGTGTTACGTTTACTCAAATATTTACCTTTTCCAGTGCTCTTCATTTCGTTCTGCCAGATTGAGTCAGCATCTAGTAGTGGCATTTCCTGTTAGCCTGAAGAACTTCCTTTGGTATTGCTTATAGGGTGCATCTGCCTGCAACAGATTCTCTCAGTCTTTGTTTATCTGAAAATAAATGCATTTCACTTTCATTTTCAAAGGGTCGTTTTTTTGTTGGATGTAGAATTCTTATGAAACGTTTTTCTTTTTCAGGAATTTGAATATGCCATTACTGATCTCTGTTGTTTTTCTTTTTTAATCTTCACCTGGGGATATTTTCCCATTGATTTTTAGAGAGAGCAGAAGAGAGGGGGAAAGACGGAGGGAGAGAAATATCCATGTGAGAGAAACACATTTATTGGTTGCCTCCTGCTTGCGCCCTGACCAGGATGCAGGTGGGAGAGGAGCCTACCACCACGGTGTCCTTGATTGGACTAGAACCTGGGACCCTTTGGTCTGCAGGCCTGTGCCTAATGCACTGAGCCAAGCCAGCTAGGGCAATTACTGTTTCTGATGAATTGTATTTTTTTTTGTTCCCTTGTATAATCTTTTTCTTTTTGTTTTGATTACTTTTTTTCTTTTTGTTTTGATGATTTTTTAAAATAGTTTGACTAAAATGTGCCTGAGTATTTCTTTGTGTTTATTCTGGGCTAAGCTTCATTGAGCTTCTTGGATCTGTAAATTGACGTTTTTCATAAAAATTTGTGATATTTTGACCATTATTTCTTCCCATTTCCCCAGTTCTTGGTACAGAGCTCCTAAAACCTTACAATTTTCTAAGTGAAAAGAGTACTAGTGTTATCATCATAATTAGCTGGTTAATATTAATAAAGGAAGCGAAAGGAGGCCAGACATCATAAGCGTGATCGTCTGGGCAGCTTTACCCTCTTTGGAAGCTGTTAGTTTTTTTGATCAAAGGATCAGAATTCCTTTTTTATTTCTCTTTGCTATTATTAATTTCTAAAAACCGATAACCATCAAATATAATGCTCAAAAATCTTTATTAGACGCTTTTCCGCAAAGCACGATATAATTTCTATTACGTGTCCTCTAGTACAGGCAATCCACTTACCGACTGCTCCTTAATAGTTCTAGAGACTATCATTGAGGAATTGTAGTGATTAGTAGCAAACATCCTTGGTGTTTAAAATATTAATGGTCATTCAAATATATTCTCAGAATTATTCTTCAGGCTCTTCCCATTGTACCTACTTATCTTACTCTGGGTCATTTGTAAATTTTTATACTTTCTCTTTTAAAAAAAGTTACTTGAAATAGTTTATTTGAAAAAAATATCCTACATGCTCTTGCCCTGTCTTGGATCTGGCATATTGTTGATTTTCTTTTATCCTTACTGATGAAAGGAACAGTAGTAGTTATGGGGACCACTGTTCCACGTGAGAGGGAGTGAGGGCTCACGGTGCTTCTTCCGGTCTCCGAACCCCACAGGCTACACAGAGCGTATGAACAGCAGAGTTATATAGAGTGTGTGAGCCTACGGAGTTCTGGGTTCATCCTCACAGGTACATTCTGTATTGACATGATTCTTTCTTTTGTGATGCGAGCGTCCTGGTATAGTGAACCACTGAGCTGGTAGGAACCAGGCCCGGATGCCATCCAGCTTCCGGCTGCTCTTCGCCCAGCAGTGTGACACTCACCTCCATACAAGGCAACCTAGGCAGCTGCCTGTGGCTGGATGCTTTTTATAAATCATTTGAATGGTTTGTTCTCCCAAATTGTGCCATACTTCTTATAAATGAATGGATTATTGAACGAGGTGGTGGATGTTGAAAGACTAAACGCGTATGTGGTCATGTAGTGGAAGGAAAGTGAATTGGGGCTAGATGCAATGGTTGAGTCCACATGCTTCATAGCTAAAGTTTTTAAATACTTTGGATTCCAAGTACAGAACACTAACATAGTTAAGGCTTCTTTTTCCCCCCCACCTTTGGAGAAGGTTTTGAAGAAAAATTGACACATTTTTTAAAGCAGATTAAATTGTTTTATTTTCTGTAGCTCTAATAATAGGAAAATGACAAACGAAGAAATTCTCATTTGTCTGAAGCCCTCTGTTGCTGCTTGTTTATGTATCTTGGGGACACTGATCCAGTGGTATTTCGAGCATGATGGTTTATTTGTATGAATGGTTCTTGATTGTACAGTCACTTAAAGAGGAGTGGTAGGCAGGTGGAAGAAACTTGTTTTTAGAAATATAAAAACACAGAAAGGAATCGGCAAATTATGCAGTCTTATTGAAAATACCTCTTTTGTTAAAGTACAGCAAGAATAATGGTTTTGTAATGAATCAGGGCAGTTTAGTGAACTGTTTAATACAGTACATCTGAAATACTTATGAGACAATAGAATGTTTTATAAGGAAAGCAGCAGGGAAAAAAATTATAGGTGTTTTTTAGGATTGGTAATTATATGTCTGGGATGATTTAGGAACCTACCTGAATGAAGTTTAAAGCATAATTTTATAGAACCAGAGGTGGTTTATGAAGAGCTGATTCTTAAAGCCCCATGGATAACCCTGGGGAGAGGTAGAACAAACTAGATTAAGTGGAAAAGGTGTTCAATCATTTGACCAAGATAGGGTTATACAGTCTTAACTAAAATCCTTTTAGTAAAATTCTGCTGCCATGAACATACTGATCTGGTCATTAAATATTCACTTATTTAATAAAGCCTGCCAACGTTCTGTAAGATAAGTACAGGGTGTGTCTGTGTGTGGGGGGGGGGAGCAGTCAGACATCCCTCGAGGGGTCCCAGATTGGAGAGGGTGCAGGCTGGGCTGAGGGACACATACCCCCATGCACAAATTTCGTGACCGGGCCTCTAGTGTGTGTGTGTGTGTGTGTGTGTGTGTGTGTGTGTGTGTGTGTAGCTATAGCTAATTAATTTCCTTTCAGTGTGCACGAATCCATGCACCGGGCCACTAGTGTGATATATATTCCTTCTTAGCAGAAGTGACGTGTATCTTTAACAGGCAGAAGCTTTAGGAATGTAGGGGAGGAAAAATTCTCCTGTACCTTCTTTGGGTCTCTAGCTGGGCCTAAGTATGAAAGTGACATAAGATTAACAGGAGAAAAGCATACAGATTTTGTTGATTTTTTTTTTTACGTTTATATGGGAGCCTTCACAACAAACAATATTTACAAAATGTATCTAATGGCATGTAAAATTATTAAAGAAAGTTTTAAAATAGCATATGCAGTATGAACTCAGTCCAAAATAGGAATAGGAATATGCATAATGTTATAGTATTTGCTCCTGGAAGATGGCGTTATGGGTAATTTGTGACATTTACTCCTAACTGTATAATTAAATTGATCGTTTCATAGCAGACTTAGACTTGTTTTGCTGTTTATGTAATTTTAAAATTTTATTCATTCCTATAGTTTAGGAACGAAGGTGAAAGAGGATAAGCTATGTTTCTCTGAAAAAGAGAAAACAAAAAGCAGTGGTCAGGTTCTGGCCAGTCTTGTTATGTGGTTAGAGCATCAGCCCATGGCTCATGGCTTCGATTTCCATTCAAGGGCCAGTACCTGGGTTGCAGTTTCCATCCCGCATGTGGGAAGCAATCAATTAATGTGTCTCTCTCACCTCTCCTCCCTCCCTCCCTCCCTCCCTCCCTCCCTCCCTCCCTTCCTCCCTTCCTCCCTCCCTCCCTCTCTCCCTTTCACTCTCAAAAAAATAAATGGAAAAAATGTCCTCAACAACAACAAAGCAGTTGCCAGTGTCTCAGTAGCTCTGTTATTATATACATTCATATATATTACAAGAGGAAACTGGTTTGGCATATACTGCTTGCCCTGGATGAGGTGAATTAATGGTTTTTAGACCACCATGGTACTCTTCCTGTTTATTAATTTTTAAGAGGTATTTATTCTAGTATGTTTTTTGATAAAGGAATCTCTAAAATTTCAATTTTTATTTTATAGTATGTGCAGAAGCTTATAATCCTGATGAAGAAGATGATGATGCAGAGTCCAGGGTATGTAATTTACTGAATAAATTAATTTTAAATTACTCCCGTGTTTGGGTAAGGAAAAATAATAATAGGAAAGATGTTAACAAACATAATGGAATTGTGTTGACTGTTTCTTTTCCCAGTCTTATCTCTATAGCTCACTTCTCATTCAACTTCTATAGAATTACTTTAATCCAGAGACTCTCTTTGGCTAAAGGAAAGGTGAATATTAAAAAAAAATCACTGCAGTTGTGATTTTATTTCTGTTGTAAAAATACAACTTTCTCAGTGATTCCTCCAACTTTGTTCTTCTTTCTCAAGAATGCTATGGCTGTTTGAGGTCTTCTGTGTTTTTATATATTTTTTTGGAATTTTTGTTCTTCTGTGAAGTACACCATTTGTATCTTGATAGGAATTATGTTGAATCTATATACTGCTTTGGGTTTACTGTGAGGTTTTTTTTGTTGTTGTTGTTTCAGAGTAAGTGTCTGTTATTATAAATTAGCAGGAATAGAAGTCTCATCCCAGTATTTTTCTTTACTAGAAATACTAAGAAAAAATTTTTCTAATAGGTCCATGGGCATAAAACGCACCACTGCCTGAGTCTGAACTTGCTAACCTGGGGTACCATTCCTTTGAAAAACATTCAGGTGCTATCCAAAACACTAATTTGAAAAGATACAGGCACTGCTGTGTTCATTCTTTACAGTATCTAAGGCATGGAAGCAACCCAAGTGCCGGTCAGTAGATGATTGGATAAAGATGACGTGCAACATGCAGGGCGGGGCAAAAGTAGGTTAACATTTGTGAGTGTGGGAAACAGTTTATTCCTGTATTACGATTTACTATATTATTTTCCACGTGAACAACTATTCACCTGCTTTTGCCCCAACCTGTATATACAACAGAATATTACTTGGCCATAAAAAGAATGAACTCTCACCGCTTGTGATAACATGGATGGACCTAGAGGATCTTGCACTAAACGAAAGAAGTCATAGAAAGACAAACTCAAACTCCACTGGCTATCATTTATATATGGACTCTAGAGAAGAAAGTAAATGAACAAAACAGGGAAAGACTCAGATACAGAAAACAAACTGGTGGTTGCCCATGGGAGAGGAGCTGGGGGACTTGGTGAAAAAGTGGAGGGATCAAGAAGTACAGAGTAGACTCAGGATAGTCACGGAGATGTAACGTACCGCAGAGGGAATATAGTCAATAATATTGTAATAACTATTGTGTACTAGACTTAGAGGGGGATCACTTCATAAATGATATAAATGTCTAACCATTATATTGTACTCCTGAAGCTAATACAATATTGAATGTCAGCTGTAGTTGAAAAAAATTTTTTTAAAAAGGAAAAACATTCAAGTGTAATAATCAATGTGCAACCCCTCCCTGAGACAAATTGTATTCTTTCCCCCTAGTTAGTGGCCTGATAGGCGTCTAGTCACCGAAATAAACCTCAGCACTCACAGATCTTCCTTCTCTAACATCCTACTAGGAAGTTTTGTTCCTCACGGGTAAGAAGAGTAGACTAATTGTTTGTTTAAATTATTATTTTTTTTTAGATTATATATCCAAAAACTGACGATCAAAGAAATAGATTGCAAGAGGCTTGTAAAGACATCCTGCTGTTTAAGAACCTGGATCCGGTAAGATAAATCTCAGTAGTAGAGACGGTTTGTTTAGCATCTGTGGGAAGAAATGTGCAGCGTCTTGGGTTTCACTGTCTGTAGAAGCTACCACCCCCCGGGTGACATTGAGGCCCTGCCATGGGCGCCTGCACATGCAGTGGGTTCATGAGGAACATTTGTGTTGAGCTTGGGAGGTCCCCGCTGTTGGAACAAGGAGTAAGCAGGCCTGCTGTTAGTCTGGGGGAAGACTTCTCCTCCCTCAAAGTTACAAACTATCAACAAAGCCCTGAGGGATGGCCCAGCTGAAGAGAGGTCAGGACCCTGCATTTTGGTGCACCCAACCGGAACGTGCAGGGATGTGCAGGCCCCGTTGGTAATAATAACGATATTCTAATCTTTAACTTACACATGTTTTTTCAAAATGGCATTTGACTTGGTCTTCAAGGTCGGGATATTTTTCTATTCTTTGTGAGGAGTTTGAAATTTCCAGACTTCGGTTTTGGGCGTGTTCCTGGAACACCCCCCTATCAGTATGAATGAGCGTGCCGCTCAGATTTTGCCCTGTTTTACGTCTGTCCATCGTCACCGAAGGAGCTCATTCACTGCCATGCAGCCCTTTGGGGAAGAGCCTCTGCCGCCGTGCCCAGCTGTGAGCACTGAGCCGACCTGGGTGGCTTACCTCACCTTTTTTTTTTTTTTGGTCAAACATTGTCAGTGTCTTAGTTTTCAGATGGATGGCTAGAGAAGAAAGCATTACATCTAGACCCACTCTTTTTAAGGTGAGGTTTACTTTAAAAGGCCATTTTTTTTTTTTTTTATAAAAAGGAAGGTACTGCATTTTGCCAACTCTACACTGGGTTTTATTACAAACATTTTTAAAATCTCTTGTTTCTAATACCACTTGTCTTTATATCATGCTCTTCAGGAACTTGGATTACATTTTGTGACTTTGGAGATCTTGTTTTGGGACCACACGTTGTAATTTTTGACCAGTTTGACCCAGGTCCTCCAAAATTACCCCTTAGCTTGCAGAACTAGGAGCTTTAAAGAATAGGGCTGCTGGTTATTCTATCTAATAATAGAAGACTAAAAAATGGAATTAAGATAGAAAATGTAAGAACCTAGTATAGCCCTGGTGGCTGAGTATCTTTGCTTAAAGTGGTT
This sequence comes from Vespertilio murinus, assembly GCA_963924515.1. Classification (NCBI taxonomy): domain Eukaryota; kingdom Metazoa; phylum Chordata; class Mammalia; order Chiroptera; family Vespertilionidae; genus Vespertilio; species Vespertilio murinus. The sequence goes on from OZ004712.1 coordinate 37,874,516, forward strand.
ATTTTTATAAACATGGAAATTATTTTAGACATTTTTTGCTACTTTGTGGAAAGTCTTCAATATATATTTTTAAGGTCTTCATTATACCAGTATATATATATATATATATATATATATATATATATATATATATATATTTTAATAAGGAAAAAGCTAGTTCATGAAACTACTAATTAATGAATTATCACTACTGAATGTTTTATAGGTAAAAAGCAAATATTTACATAGTTGTTTCCCAGAAACCTTTTATTGTGTGCGACTCAAACCATTTTGATTTATTTCCCCCAAATACCTCACTTTCCCTTCTAGGAAAGATACAGAATATAAATAAATAAAAGTTAATTCTTCTCAGTAAATGACCACCTGTAATAGGAACTTATCTTCAAACTTGGCAGATTGAAAACCTTAAGTTAAGCTCTTATTTCAAGTAGCTTTCTAGTTGTTTTTTATGGTATACATTTTATTTTTACAATAACCCAATGCATTCATTTGAAATTACATGTTCAGTGCCTATAATCTGCTTACATTGCAGCAACTTCTTTCAGTTTAATTCCTTGAATACCCATTATGCCCCAAAGCCTGTCTAGAGTCTTGAAGGCCATAGAAATACTTAGACTCGTGGTATTGTCCTCTTGGAACGAAAATTGAGGAGAGATTCAGTTTGCATACAGAGCAGTTGAGGTAAAACATGATAAATGCTGTACTATGATCAGGGCACTAAGAGAGGAAGAGGGTCTCTCAGCCTCCCCCGAGGACTCGGGAGGCTGGAGAAGAAAATGCGTTGAAGACAAGTACAGAGTGTTAGCACTAGAGCGTCAAGTGGAAGGCATCCAGAGGTGGGAACTCAGACGTGTGTTCTGTGACCATTCCTGAATGCCATGCTGTAACATGGGACACATACTGGATGCTGTGGGTAGGAACAACTGAACATTTTAAGCAGAGGATGTGACAATCAGATGTGTCTAAGGCAGCCGTGGGCAAACTACGGCCCTCGGGCCGTATCCGGCCCGTTCGGCTATTCTATCCTGCCCATGGAGCTGAAAGAGTGGAGGGTTCTCTTGCTCTCCCCTCCGCTCCTTCACCAGCAGCCCAAGATGAGAGTGCCAGCATGGTCAGGTTGCTTTTGTTCCGGCCCTCCGGTCCAGTTTAAGAACCCATTGTGACCCTCGAGTCAAAAAGTTTGCCCACCCCTGGCCTAAGGTCATGGCTGGTGGCAGCGGAGAGGGTTGAGTTAAAGACAAGAGAGTGACAGGGCAAGGACACAGGAATGGAGCTAGGTGGGGAAACAGTGCCATGATCCAGGGGAAAGAAATGGGCCCATCGAGGGAAGGGGGAAGGAATGGTTTCACAGAATACTCAGGATTAGCAGGAGCTGGTACCTGCTGGTGGAGTAAATTGGGACCTGACAGGAAGAGCCTAGGGCGACGCCCAGTGTCCAGCTGGAATGATGGGAGAAAACTCCACGGAGGAGCAGGCAGCGGCCATCACTGACTAGCAAGAGCAGTGATCTTGGCTTCGTGTCCACTATCTCATTTGAGTTTCCTGAAGTCATTGTTTATCCTGAAAATCTTGCACCTCTGAGGCCTCAGAACATTCTTCCTTGGAGTGCTTTATATTCATACGCTAAGCACAGCATTTATAATTATTAGTCTCTTTGAAGATATTCTTTTCATGAATATTTTAATGCTCAACTCAGTAGGCCATTTTTCTTCTGAAATATTTCTAATATGAGGCAAACTGAAATAATTTTGCTAAGCTATAGGATAGTCTCATTAATGGAGAGTAAATTGTTATTTAAAAAAATATATTTTTATTGATATCAGAGAAGGAGAGGGAAAGAGATAGAAACATCCGTGATGAGAGAGAACCATTGATCGCCTGCCTACTGCATGCCCCACACTGGGGATTGAGCCCGCAACCCAGGCACGTGCCCTGACTGGTGATTGAATTGTGGCTTCCTGGTTCATAGGTCGATGCTCAACCACTGAGCCATGCCAGCCACTCTAAATTATTATTTTTAAGTGAGTCGGAGCCCTTTTACTGAGTTCTGCCTGGAAATTGCATTCTGTAGGAGAATAATACGTGGATTTCCTACAGTAGTTGTCAGTCATTGTGATAAGCCTCTGCATATTAACTGTTTCCTACGTTCTTTCCAGTCTGTGCATAATTATGGGGAAATTACATTTTGATTGACTAGAACAGACACCTGTCACATAGAGAAGTTCTAGAAGAATTAACTGTGCTGTATTTTTCCAGGAATTACTTTTTTATATGCCCATATATGCATTCTTAAGCTTCATGATGTTTTAAAATGCAGCTAATTCAAAGATAGCAAAAATCCTTATCCTAGCCGTGTGTTTCAACGGTGTCTCCATTTGACACTTACAGCCAGAGCTAATCGATAAAAGTAATATTACCCCTCCATCTGTCTTCAAAGAGTTGAAACACAGACAGTAAGGGAAACAAAATATTAGTAAACCACCTACTCACACTTTATAATTTTGATAGGCGGCCATATGTTGCCTGGCTCGTGAACTCGTCTGGGTAAAATGGCCCCTGTGGGGTCAATTAGCACCACCGCAAGGAAGCTCCGTTTTACTGCCGCCTTGGCATCCTCGTCAGCCCTGGCTGCTGGTTCGGGAAGAGGTGCCAGCGCTCACACAGAGACCCACGGCCGGGGAGAAAACCGCTTCCTATCCCATCACCACGGTCCTCCCAACCGTTTTTCTCATGTTATGTCCTCTGTTTAAATGGAGAGTCTGGGTTGTTTTTTTTTTAATATATTTTATTGATATTTTACAGAGAGGAAGGGAGAGAGATAGAGAGCTAGAAACGTCAATGAGAGAGAAACATCGACCAGCTGCCTCCTGCACACCCCTACTGGGGATGTGCCCGCAACCAATGTACATGCCCCTGACCGGAATCGAACCCGGGACCTTTCAGTCCGCAGACCGACGCTCTATCCACTGAGCCAAACCAGTTTCGGCTGGAGAGTCTGGTTTTTTAAGGAATTAAAAATGTTGAATCAGTGTACACATACAATTTACAAAGATTCAAAAAGGACAAAGGAGTAAAAATTCTAAGACGGCAAAAGAGTAGTCAGAGAAAAGAAATCTCCCTGTCATCCCTGTCTCTCAGCAGGCCACTGTCTTAGGAGGCAAGTTCTTTTAGCTCCACAGTGTGTATTTTTTCCAGGGCTGGCTATGTATATGTAAGTATAACCTTTTAAAAATATTAGTGGCAGCAAATTCTACACAGTGTTCTGCCCAGATTTTTTTTTTTTTTACTTAGTAATATGTCTGTATTTGTAGAGATTCCATAATCTTTTTAAAAAATATATATTTTTATTAGCATTAATTCATTTGTAAAAGCTAAAATTGGTAAGATGTCTTATGAAACTAAATCATAAAAATATTAACATTTTGTTGTTGTCTAATGTATTAAAATTATATATTTAACAAGGGGGCATCAATAGCAAAATAATATTGAAAAAGAGAACAAGTTAGAAGATACACTTGCCAGTTTCAAATCTTTTATTACAAAGCTATAATAATAATAAAAAAAAATGTGTTACTACTGCCCTCATTTGTTTGGCTCAATAGATATAGAGCATCAGCATGCGGACTGAAGGGTCCCAGGTTCAATTCCAGTCAAGGGCACATGCCAGGGTTGTGGGCCCGATCCCCAGTAGGGGGCATGCAGGAGATAGCCCATCAATGATTCTCTCTCATCATTGGTATTTCTCCCTCTCCCTCCTCTCTGAAATCAATAAAAATATTTTTTAATAAAACACAAGAAAACATTTTAAAAATATGTTTCTGGCATAGGGATAGACAGAACAATTGGATAATGGAGAGTCTAGAAATAAACCTTATACATCTATGACTTTGATTTCAATAAGAATTTGAAGACCATTCAATAAGGGAAAAATAGTATTTTCAACAAATGGATATCCACACATAAAAGAACAAAGCTTACCTCCTACTTCATTCCATATATAAAAATTAACTCAAAGTGGATCAAAGACCTAAATGTAAGTAAGCTCTAAAACTATAAAACTCTTAGACGAGAACACAGAGGTTTTCTTCATGACCTTGGACCTAGTAGTGGATTCTTAGATGCCAAAAAACAGGAGTAAGACAAGAAAAAATAAATAAATTGGATTTCATTAAAAAATTTGTGTATCAAAGGACATTGTTTAAAAAAAAGTGAAAAGACAACTTACATAGTGGGAGAAAATATTTGCAAATCATATGTATGATAAGGGCTTGGTATCCAGGATATATGAAGAACTCCTACAATTCAGCAACAAAAAGAGAAGCAACTGCACTCAAAAATGGACAAAATATAGGCATAGATATTTCTCCAAAGAATATACACTGAGTGGCCAGATTATTATGATCTCTGAACACATAATAATCTGGCCACTCAGTGTATATCCTATATAATAAAAGGCTAATATGCAAATTGTCCCCTCGACCAGGAGTTCGACCAGCAGACAGGCCGGCCAACTGTCCATGTCCCCTCCCCCTGGCCAGGCTGGCCAGACCCCACCCATGCACGAATTCATGCACCAATCCTCCCCCTGCCCCCCACTTCTCTCTCTCTCTCTCCACACACATACACACACACACACACACACACACACACACACACACACACACACACTGAGTGGCCAGGTTATTATGTGTTCAGAGATCATAATAATCTGTCCACTCAGTGTATATACAAATGACCAATAAGCACATGGTTAGTCATTAGGGAAATTCAAATCAAAACCAGTTCACCCATAATAAATGGCTACAACAACAACAAAAAGGAAACTAGCTGGTTTGACTCAGTGGATAGAGAATTGGCCCGATCCCCCCTGGCCAGGATGTGTACAACCATTCAATGTGTCTCTCTCACATTGATGTTTCTATCTCTATGTCTATGTCTCTCCCCCTCCCTTCCACTCTCTCTAAAAATCAATGGGGGGGGGGGGATATTCTCTGGTGAGGGTTAACAAAACAAAAAGCAATAAGAGGAAATTAAGTGTTGGTGCATCAGCTCTGTCTCAGTCTCATCATGACTGAGCCAGCTGTTTTCCAGCCTGATGGTGCCCTGAGAGTTGGTTGAACCCTTCACGCTGCAGGCCCATCTGCCCTACTTCGGGCTGTGCCCTCTCTCTGCCACCTGCCATTTAGCTCACCTGTGCTATAGAAATCTCACCTCCACCAATTTCCCCTTCCCATACTCTATATTGTGTGTATTCATACCTTCATATTGCCTATCAAAAAGAAGGGAGTCACATGTGGTCTGTTCATCCAGAGCAACTTGTTTCTTCAATCTGTGCTTTCCACTTGTGTCCCTCTCCCTGCCCCCAACCCAATCTAATTTCAGCTCCTTAACTTATAATAACAAGATGCCCGGTGCACAAATTCATGCACCAGTGGGGTCCCTCAGCCGGCCTGTGGGATTGAGCCGAAACTGTCTCTCCCACATTCCCTGAGGGGTCCTGGATTGTGAGAGGGTGTAGGCCAGACCGAGGGACCTTACTGGTGTACAATCAGGGCTGGGGAGGGATGTGGGAGGTTGGCCAGCCAGGGAGGGACTGTGGAAGGGCTCCAGGATATGTCCAGCCCATCTCACTCAGTCCTAATCAGCCGACCCCAGCAGCAAGTTAATCTGGTCAGAGATCTGCCCTCTAGTGGTCAATGCACATCATAGCAAGTGGTTGAGCAGCCTTAGCATATCCTATGTAATAAAGAACTAATATGCTAATTAGACCAAACAGCCGAACAACCATCCAGACAACCTTCCGGACAAAGCCGGAGCTGCAAGGGCTGAGCCTCTTGCAAGAATTTCGTGTGTCGGGCCCCTAATCATTAGCATATTACTCTTTGGTTGGTTGAATGGCCAACCAGTTGACTGGACACTTAGCATATTAGGCTCTTATTACATAGGATTGATTGCCTGGTGGGCAAGTTAGTGCTGTACCCTTTTCATACCCATAGAGAGTTATTCGATCAAGTGTTCAAAGCTAGCAAGTGGCGAAACAAATAATCCTCTTAAGTCTTTTGACTTTTCTATTACTATGCATCATACTGTGTTTCCATATCCATTTGTTCCCTCTGTTTGAAGCCCTTTAAATGGTTTCTGTGTTTGCTCTAAGGATTTATTTTACCTCTTACTTATTCTCACTAGCTGAAGTCTATCCTTAATCCTTGTCAGAGACAGCTTTTGGATAATAGATTTGATGTTTCTAGCTTCAGTTTTAATGGTAAATGATTGCTTCTTGAAGAGAACATTAGTGACAAAGAATAGTGATAAAATATTCACCACAATCATCTTTGGTGTTTGCTTTTGTTTTTTGATAAGTATATGTATTTTTAAATATATCTTTTTCTTGATTTCAGAGAGTAAGGGAGAGTGAGAGAGATGAGAAACATCAATGATGAGAGAGAATCATTGATTGGGGCTGCCTTCTGTACATCCCCCGCTGGGGATTGAGCCCACAAGCTGGGTATGTGCTCCAATCAGAAATTGAACTGTGACCTCCCAGTTCATAGGTTGACACCAACCACTGAGCAACACCAGCTGGGCGGGCTGCCTTCCTTCCTTCCTTCCTTCCTTCCTTTCTTTTTTTTTTTTTTCTTTTCAGTTTTTGATGCTAGACCAACAAAGACTGGAGTCAGGATTTAAATTCACTAAGTAATTACACTTATATGCATAACCCATGGACACAGGCAATAGGGTAGTGAAGATCTGGGGTGGGTGTGGGATAAGGACTGGGAAGGGGATGGGGAAAGGGAGGAAATAGGAGATATCTGTAATACTATTAGCAATAAAAATATATAAATATATAAAAATGTTATTGAAAGAAATTACAAATGTAAATTCACGAAGTATTTAGGTAATCTCCATATAAATTGTAGTGATGACTATGTAGGGAAGTTTTAAAAATAGATTTTTTAAAAAAGATATTTGCAATAGTTCTTTGCGTAACCTTATCATTTTAGTTGCTAAGATTGTATTTCACAAAGTTTATGTGGTTTGGTGGTTGATTTTTCATGTTAAAGTGGTGATAATTGCAAATATTCTGAAATGGACTAATTATAATTACTTTCATTTAGATACTGACTATGAGAGTAAATATTTAATCATCTTTGTATGTGGTCAGAAAGACTGCTGTTTCTTTCTTGACATGACTTAATAGCAATGATGATATTTCCAATTCTTTGCCCTTGTTCACAGAAATATAAAGCTAATTATGGTTACTTAAGAAAACATGTTCTAGATAAACAAAGATTATATCTTTTCTTTTTTTTAAAAAAATAGGAGCAGATGTCTCAAGTATTAGATGCCATGTTTGAAAAATTGGTCAAAGAAGGAGAACATGTAATTGATCAAGGTGATGATGGTGACAACTTTTACGTAATCGATAGGTAAGTTTAGCATAACATCCTTACTGAAATGTAGCGAACCTTTCGTGTGAAATTTCAATTGTTATAATGATAGCCAATTAGTATATAGTTGCTTTTGCCTCTTTACTCTTGTTATGACCTAATAGGCACTGTAAACTCACTCTGAATGCTTTTAGGGGTAATTAGGTGAGGGTTCTAAAATGTAATAGAGAGCAGTCTGAACTGAGTCTTTATTTCTTCACTTCTGTGAAGCGATGATTACGTGTTTACCAGACAGTTGGTATCCCCAGCCCTTCTCGCTTTGTGTGGGACACAGATCGTCTCCAGCCTGATTTATTGCATCACATTTGCTTCTCTGTGTACAACTGTGTTCAACTCAGAAGTCTTGCTGAAAATTACTCACCATCTGCTTAGTCCTCATTTCTTGTTCTTGACTCTGGCGCTGCCTTTCATAGATCAGTAGTGCATGCTCTCTGGATCGAGGGTTTTCACCGATGCCTCCACTCCCTCATCCCACATGCCATCGTGACCTTAGGGAGCTGTTGCCAAGGCGGTCATAGCCAGGGCCGTGGTGGAGTCTGCTTTTAGAACCGAACAGAACCACTTGTCTCATGTGTAAAGTCGGGGATTTGATATCATTAGTGGCTTTCATCAGTGAAGCACCTCAGAAATGTATTCAACTGTTTAATCGTATTTGGTTGTAGGGGCATATTAGAATTCCACATACAATACAGGATTAATCTTCTCATAGTCGGTAGTTGACTATAATAATTCCCTTACATTTGTGCGTAGCACATCCTTCTCAGGCAGATCCTAGTCACCCATTTGACAGGTGAAAACTCCCAGGCACACAGAAGAGACAGGAGGCTAAGATGGCCCAGATGATGGGTGTAGAGCCAGTCCTCTCTGTGTTCTTTCTGTGCCTGGGGCCTCACGGTATTAGGGACAGGATCTATGTGAAAAACAGCGCTCAGTATCCTAAAAGATTTTAGACTCATGGTTTCAACTGGCCTGTGGCTTATTTTCTTTGTCCATGAGCACACTTATTACACATTTTATCTTATTCAAAGTAGAAAATGTAGAGAACATTTTCAGTGCAAAAGTGTAAATAGTATGAAGTAGAAGAATCAATCTACATGTGAAAAATATCCGTGAAAAAAATTCTAGACGGTATCCTTGAGACAGCCATTCTGTCTGTGAATGGTATTAAAATCCAGTCATTCCCTTCCTTATTCAGGAATATCTTTGTCTATTTTTTTTTTACATTTTTTTTTATTATAGCCATTCCTAATCCATTTTTTTAATAAAAGCACCGCATTTTTGTCTGGTTAGGCTTTAGCCAATAAGATAAAGCCAAAGAACCGTGTGCCATCACAGGTGCTTCAGCAAGCCTTGTAGCTTTGTTCCCTGATACCCTGCAGTACATGGAAAGACAGCCCTCCACGGAAGCGTGTAGTCCACATAAATACAGGCTCTGGACGTATGTCGTTCAGTAGCATGAAAAATGAGGCTTACTTGCCTAGAAAAAGAATGCCAACTAAAAGATGAGCACGTGGAAACTCTAAAATTACCAGGATCAGGCATTTAGTCTGAATTTCTACCACTTTTCATGTTTTTTCTTAGGTTGGGGTTTGATGTAAAATAAAGGGCCAGATGATGTCACTTTGTTAGGCTTTGTGGGCCATGTGGCCTCTGTTGCAGCTACTCAACTCTGCTGTCACGGCGCAAATATGCATAAACCCGTGTGTTTGTATCCAGTAAAACTATCTGCGAAAGCAGGCAGCCAGTGTGTGGTCCAGTTTGCCAGCCCTTGCTAGATGATAAAGGACCTTCACAAGTACTGTACAGTAGTGATTGACCAAGTTGTTAGAACTATTTTACACACACACACACACACACACACACATAGTGGTCTGGTGCAGAAAATTCATGCACAGGGGGGGGGGGGATTCCCTCAGCCCAGACTGTACCCTCTCCAATCAGGGACCCCATTGGAGATGTTTATCTGCCGGCAGTCACACATCCCTCTCGCAATCTGGGACTGCTGGCTCCTAACTGCTCACCTGCCTGCCTTCCTGATTGCCCCTAACCCCTCTGCCTTCCTGCCTGAGTGCCCCTAACTCTCTGCCTGCCTGCCTGATCTCACCCCCAAGTGCCCTCCCTTGCCGGCCTGACCCTGCCCCCAACTGCCCTCCCTTGCCGGCCTGGTTACCTCCAACTGCCCTCCCCTGCCAGCCTGATCTCACCCCCCCATGGCCCTCCCTTGGTGGCCTGATTGCCCCTGACTGCCTCTGCCTGCCTGATCACCCCTAACTGCCCTCCCCAGTCAGCCAATTTGGTGCTGATTGGTCGGTTTCTATCCCAGTCAAAGTCTCCGAGGTGGGCTTATCAGCAGTCCCCCGGAGGCCCAGAGAGAAACAGAGGTGTGGCTGCTGGTAGCCTGGAGAGAAAGAGGCAGTGGGTGACCAGCAGCTGCCGTGGAGGCTGTGAATCTGGCCCTGCCTTTCTTTTCGGGCCTCTCTCTGGGCCCGATCCACAGCCCCCTCGGCAGTCAGTGCTGGGTTGTGTTGTTTTGCCTCATTTTCCCCAGCAGGCACAAGTATGGTCCTCACACTCGTCTCGTTGAGGGTCCCTTCATGCTTGTCTGGACCAGGTGGCGTTCCTGGCATATGTTAATGACCTTTCACCGCTTACTGTCATCAGCGGGGAGAAGGGGGCTGGGAGTGAGATTTTATTGCACAGCGCTTTTCTCTCAAGTCGGGTTTCATTGGAGTGAGGTTTTACCCGAATTACTTTTGCCTCTTATTTCCCCTGTGCCCGACAGAGGAACGTTCGATATTTATGTGAAATGTGATGGCGTCGGAAGATGTGTTGGGAACTATGATAACCGTGGGAGCTTTGGAGAACTGGCCTTAATGTACAACACACCCAGAGCAGCTACAATCACTGCTACCTCTCCTGGTGCTCTGTGGGGTTTGGTGAGTGACATCTCTCTCTGAGCTCGGTGTTATTTGTAAAAAAAAAAAAAGCATTATGACAACAACCAGGTAGAGACAGTATTTTGTTTAACACATTAAGTGCCCGGCCTGTTTCGTCTTCCAATGGATAGTCCAGTGCCATTCACCGGTGACTGACTGGGTGCTTCCCGTGTTAAGTAGGTGGATTTATCGGAGGTCACCAGGGGCCAGGGGATTTTACTTAGCAGCTGCTGGACGCTGAAATGTTGGGCACCAAGGCCGGGCTGAGTGAAATCTTCATGTCCTTCTCCCCCCGTCAGGATACTCGTCCTGGGAAAAGACACTCAGGTCCAAAATGATCCTCCTTTATTCCCTTTTAACCAGCCAGCCACACAAGAAACTACCAAAGCCTTCAGTGCTGTTTCTTTCTTTCTTTTTTTTAAATATATATATTTTATTGATATTTTACAGAGAGGAAGAGAGAGGGATAGAGAGTTAGAAACATCGATGAGAGAGAATCATCGACCAGCTGCCTCCTGCACACCCCCTACTGGGGACGTGCCCGCAACCAAGGTACATGCCCTTGACCGGAATCGAACCCAGGACCTTTCAGTCCGCAGGCCGATGCTCTATCCATTGAGCCAAACTGGTTTTGGCCAGTGCTGTTTCTTGACATAGCTTTCTGTGCAAGTACAATGGAACCTCAGTTCTCAAACTCAATTTGCTCAGACGGCCGTTCGAGAAGTGATTTGTTTGAAAACTGAATCATTTTTTTCCCCATTAGAGAAATAATGTAAATAGAAATAATCCATTCCAGACCCCCAAATGATTCCCTGTTTTAACCTTATATGCAGTACATGTGTAATGTACTATTTAATCTACAAATAGAAACTTCTTAAGTGTAAAGAACCATCCCCTGCTAGCCTTAAGCAAATTCTTAATATATCTCTGCCTCCGAAGTGCTGTCACTGCTTTTCATTTATCCAAACAACGGATTTTCTACCTATCCAATTGCCTGTGATTGTTGTTTTGTGAGCACTTTCACAGCCTTAGCAACATTATGTTTTAAGCTTGTGCTAATCATTGATTTCGCCAGCAACAAAACATCTCTTCTTGATTGCCCGAGAGATGCTTTTTGGGGTGCTGAGGTATCAGCATGAAAGGGTTGTCAGGTCAAAAACTGTTAAGTTTTGGTCGACAACCGAGACATTTTTGTGAACCTCTTAGTCGAGGTGGGAGACATTCGAGAAACGAGGTTTGACCATTGTCGTCTGTGGGCAGAACGTAGGCAGTAGCTGACCTTGGCCTGCGCTTCCCCAGAGGCCCCCGGGCCAGTGCACCCAGAGGACATCAGAGCACCACCCAACCAACCACCTCTGCAGGTGGCACACTCAAGGGGCAGACTCAGCAGGCACCAGAACCCCACTGAATTAAGTCCTGCTCTGTGAGGGAGGCGCCCATGCAGCTGACCCTCGATGGTGGTTGGTGGTCAGTGGTCGTAGTCAGTCCTCGCAGCCAATAAGCCTGAGGGTAACTCCCCCGCCCCATTGACATGCCAGCAGCAACCAAGGCTCAACTACAACAAGAAGGCATAGGCACAGCCCACCCACCTCGGGGACGGGAGGGTGCACCCGGAGCACCCAGCTTGGGTGATGGAGGAAAGCTGTGCCACTGGACCCCATGGAACGTCTGCCACATCAGGCCACCCAGCCTGAGAGACGTAGCAGCTCTACCCAGCGGATAGAAACAAACACAAGGAAGCTGCCAAAATGAGAACACAAAGAAACACCTCCCAAATGCAAGAAGAAAACAAAGCTCCTTAAAAAAAAGAACTAAACAAAATAGAGACAGTCTGCTAGACGCAGAGTTAAAAACGCTGGGTATAAGGATGCTCCGTGAACTTGGTGAGTACTTCATCAGCATAAAAGAGGACATGCAAACCATAAAAAGGAACCAGTCAGAAATGAAGGATACCCTAATTGAAATGAAGAATAATTTACAGGTAATCAACGGTAGAGAAGTTGAAGCCGAGGATCAAATCAGTAATTTGGGATATAAGGAAGCAAAAAATACTCAATCAGAACAGCAAACAGGAGTAGGTGGGGAGGCGTGCGGGGAGGGGAGGGAGAAATGTGCATACAGTAAGGAACCTCTCTAACAACTTCAAACATTCCAATATTTGCATCATGGGAGGGAGTAATGGAAGGAGAACAGAGAGGGCAAGAAACTGAAAATCTGTTTGAAAAAATAGTGACCGCAAACTTCCCTAACCCAGTGAAGGAAGTAGACATACAAGTCCAGGAAGTACAGAAAGTGCCAAATAAGATGAACCCAAAGGGGCACAACATAATTAAAATGCAAAATGTTAAAGACAGAGAATATTAAAAGCCATAAGAGAAAAGCAGTTAGTTACCTACAAGAGAGTTCCCATAAGACTGTCAGGTGATTTCTTAAATGAAACTTGACAGGCCAGAAGGATTGGCCAGACATATTCAAGGTGATGAAAAACAAGGACCTACAACCAAGATTACTCTACCTACCAAAGTTATCATTTAGAATCAAAGGTCATACAAAGAGCTTTCCAGGCAAGAAAAAGCTAAAGGAATTCATTACTACCAAACCAGTATTACATGAAATATTAAAGGGTCTTCTTCAAGATGGAGGGGCAGGTGGGGGGAAATATATGAACAGCCCCAGCTGGTGTGTCTCAACTGGTGGGGCATCATCACCTGTGGACCAAAAGGTTGCCAGTTCTATTCCCAGTCAGGGCACATGCCCAGGTTGCATGCTCGATGACCCCCCCCCCCCATAAGAGGTGTGCAGGAGGCAGCCAATCGATGTATGTTCTCATATCAATGTTTCTTTCCCTCTTCCTTTCTCTCTTTCAAGAAAAAAATCAACATCTTTTTTAATGTGAATAAAATGGCAATTAAGGCAATAAATATATATCCATCAACAATTTAATCTAAAAAACAAAGTATGCAAACTAGCAGAGCAGAAACACACTCATAAACAGAGAACATTTTGACAATTGCCACATGGGAGGGGTACTGGGAGGACAGGTGAAAAAGGTGAAGGGATTAAGAAAATTGGCTGTTACAGCCCAAACTGGTTTGGCTCAGTGGCTAGAGCGTCGGCCTGGGGACTGAGAGGTCTCGGGTTCGATTCCCGTCAAAGGCATGTACCTTGGTTGCGGGCACATCCCCAGCAGGGGGTGTGCAGGAGGCAGCTGATTGATGTTTCTCTCTCGTCGATGTTTCTAACTCCCTCTCTCTTCCTCTCTGTAAAAAAAAATCAATAAAATATATTTTAAAAAGTAAAATTGGTTGTTACAGAATAGTCATGGGGATGTGAAGTGTGGCAAAGAGAATAAAATATCTGGTCAGTAATATTCTAGTAGCTATGTGTGGTGTTAGGTGGGTACCAGATGTATCGGGATGATCACTTAGTAAATTACATAATGCAGCGGTCGCCAGCCTTTCGGTCCTCACAGACCACCAGTGACCTCTGATTATAATGTCTAGTGACTGGACTGTACACGTAAAACTAATGTGATTTGTATATCAAGTGTAATTGAAAAATAAAAAAGATTTTAAATTTTTTTGTTTAAAATAATAAAAGAAGAAAGTTGCTACAGGAGTAGATTCTCATCACAAAGAAAAAGGTTTATGTAAAGTGACGGATATTAACTAAGCTTATTGTGGTGATCATTTTGCAGTATTTACAAATATTGAATCATTGTGTTTTACACCTGAAATTCATGTTGTAAGTCAATTATACCTCAATTTAAAAAATTCTGGTCATGCTGGCCAGTGTTGCTAAGTGGTTAGAGTGTTGGCCAGTGCACTGAAGTGTTGTGGATTTGATTCCTGGTCAAGGGTACATACCTGGGTTTCAGGTTCGATCCCCAGCCCTGGTCTGGACACTGGGGATGTCGTTCTCTCACATCCATGTTTCTCTTCTTCCCTCCCTTCTATTCTCTCTAAAATCAGTGGGGAAAATACCCTCAGGTGCGAAATCAGGGGGGGGGGGGAAATGCTGGTCATGTCTTCTTGAATTGATTGTGTAATGCTGTAGACTATTATCTATGGTAAAAGAACTGAGAGCTAGTGCAAACTCATAGAAACTGAGTGCAGTGGTGGTTGCCAGGGCTAAGGGTGGGGGAAAAGGGGAGATATTGGTCAAAGGGCACAAAATTCCAATTATCAGATGAATAAATTCTGGGATATACTATACAGCATGATGATTTATAGTTAACAGTTTTGTATTATATATTTGAAAGTTGCTAAAAGTGAATCTTAAATGTTCTTGCTGCAAAGGAGAAATGATAATTATGTGAGATGATAAAGGCTTTTAACTGACTCTACTGTGGTAGTCATGTCAGTGAATAAATGTGTCAAATCAATACTGCTTATACTTTTAAGTTAATTATATCTCAAAGTTGAGGTGGGGAAAAGAACACAGTGCTGGTATCTAGTTTTGTACATGGTGCAACAGTGCCACCTTGTGGGGTTAGCCTAACTACATGGTGGTAAATCTGAATAAAATAAACTGATTCTTCGTTAAAAAACTGAATATAATGTTTTATATGGCTCTATATTTTATGCTAAGAGAAATAAAAATCTTAAGTAACATTAAAAGTATAATAATATTTTGCATTCTGCCTTTAGGACAGGGTAACCTTCAGGAGAATAATTGTAAAAAATAATGCCAAAAAGAGAAAAATGTATGAAAATTTTATCGAGTCACTGCCATTCCTTAAATCGTTGGAAGTAAGTATATGTTTTTATTTTGTTTTGAAAGCTTCTGTTTCCTTCTTAGAATGTTTATTTCTATACAAAAGTTTCTTTGAATAAAAATCGTATTTTCATTGAAAGAGTAAATTACGATTTTTGTTTAGCTCAGTATTTTCCTTTACTACTACTATAACCGCATTTGTCTTATTGTTTATAAGTAACAGATTCCTGCGAGCATCTATAGCAGAGGTATAGGTGGTCCCTTTCTAGAAGCAGACTTAAAATAGCCATGTAAGTGTCAGCAGTAGCTACTGGTTTATAGCTTTACAGGGAGAGGTGATCTAAATACACAATGCCAATATTAAACTCAATGCAGTGAATATCTATTCTAAACATATCAGGGGAAAGAAACAAAAAATAGAACAAAATTCTCTCCCTCACCAAAAAATAAATCCTTCCAGAAAAAAGAAAGAAAAAAAACAAGCCCTCCTGTCCTCACGGGCCTCCTCTGCTCAGTCATCTTTGCTACTGTATTCAGCTTCTGTTATTCGCTGGGTGAACTTGGCATGGCCCCTCCCGAGGACGCCACACTTCCTTATCTAGTTGCGTGTCCCATGTCTCCTCTCAGACACCTCAGCTCTCACATCCTCCATCCACTCTGCCCCTCTCCCGCCTTGGCGGCTGGCAGCACCATGCTTCCAGCATCTGGGCCAGATCCTTTCCAGTTAGTACTGACTCCTCTGCTGAAGGGTCTTTGTTGTATTGTCAGTATCTGCCTGGCAGAACTTGTGGCCACATGACAGAATGCATAATAGGCAGCTGATCTTCTCTTGCAGCATCTCTTTAAAAAAAACACACACACCAGGGGGCTGGAAATCCAAATGCACTCGGAGCGAGGCAAGTGCCATAAAGAAGGAGAACCGAGCCACGAGGCTGGGGTTTTGGGAAACTGGAGGACATGTGCCCCATCTAAAGAAACAGCTGCTGCTGCTTCCCCACCGGTCATTGCTGCCGGGTGGAAGTGAGGCTGGGTGCTGCTGCCGCTCCTGATTTCCCCAGAGAAGCTGGAAATTCAAATTGTTGTGGGAAATTTATTTTAAAATACCGGCTGTTAATATCACACACACAAGTCCACGTGCTGCTCGGTTTATTTGGCTTTTAGGCTACCAGTTTTTAAACCTCTGAAGTAGATAAGATTTCCCAGTTAATCTATTAAAAGTAGTCGTCTTTTTTTCCCCCTTGGTAGGTTTCTGAACGCCTGAAAGTGGTAGACGTGATAGGCACCAAAGTATACAGCGATGGAGAACAAATCATTGCTCAGGTATAGCCGTTTTTACGCACTCTAGTTTAAGGTTCCATCCCAAAAGGTTCTTACACAGTGTATGTCTTAATGAATATTAGCATGTAGTGATGGATTAAATGAATATTATTTTTACCAATGACCAGTTAAAAAAATGGTTTAATTTATAGCCATTAAGCTATTTGAATACTTTTATTTATATAACTGGAAGCCCAGTGCACGAATGTGTGCACCTTGAAAGGAACTGTGGGCCGAGAGGCTGCAGTGGGCACGGGGTGGGTCTCAGCCCATCCTTCCTGCCCCTGCCCGGTGCTCTCTCTGCCGGCAGCCCTGCTCCCGCTGCCACCACTCCCACGCACTGACAGTGCCAACCCCACTTGCACCTGCTGACGGTGCCATCAGTGGGTGTTGCAGCAGCTGCTGCCTGGGTCGCCTCTCTGGTGCATGGGAAGGTGGAAAAATCCCCTAGGAGCCGTCAGCCCGCACCTGCTGATGGTGCTGAGCGGTGGATGGGGACTGGTGCCAGGTGCCGGCAGTGGGTGGGAATGGCGTCGGTGCCAGCAACAGGTGCAAGCGCCAATCGGGACCACGGCACGCAGGAGCAAAAGACTTTTCAGTAACCGCCAGAGGCTCACCCTGATGACAGTGACTGGCGCCCCGTCTTGGACTGGCACCCCCGCTCACCTGCTCCACCATCCCACCATGGCCAATGCCCACCGTGTTCCACACACTCCCCCTGGTGGTCAGCACGTGTCATAGCGACCGGTTGTTTGGTTGTTCCGCCATTCAGTCTGTTTGCATATTAGCCTTTTATTGTATAGGATTAACTCCTAATGAATATATCGTAAATCGTCAAATGCATTTCTGCATAATTTTATATTTGTGCACAAGATGCATATAAAGAATAATAAGATGCCATTTATAAGAGGGGAAAAAACCAGGTGAGAATAATAAGGACATTGGAAAATACTCGAATTTTGTATGATCAATTCGCAATGACATCTGAGGCTTGGAAAAAATTAACCAAGAAGGGAGCACACTGTACCATATACTGTGTTGGTTTCCAGGTAGTAAATGGCTAACATGCTATTTAACTACAAATCTTTTCTAAAATCCAGTTGGAGTCAGATCCATGCCTTGGTTAGAATAGGGCTGCTAGGAAGCAGGATTTATGAAGACAGTGAAGTTCAGGAATAAAGCATGTGGATAGTACCTTATTCCTAGTTATATTTTTGGATTGAGCAATGATTTAAACAGATTTTTAGATTCTGTAATTTTTTTTCATATACTTTTCATTGATTTCAGACAGGGGAAGAGAGATAGAACCATCAGTGACGAGAGAGAATCATTGATTAGCTGCCTCCTGCAGGCCCCCCACTAGGGACCGAGCCTGCAACCCAGGCCTGTGCCCTCGACCAGAATCAAACCCTGGACCCTTCAGTCCGCAGGCCAACACTCCATCCACTGAGCCAAAACGGCTGGGGCTAGGTCAGGCGTGGGCAAACTACGGCCCGCGGGCCAGATGGCTGTTCTAAACTATTGAAATAAAAAATAAAAATAAAAAAAAAGACCGTACCCTTTTATGTAATGATGTTTACTTTGAATTTATATTAGTTCACACAAACACTCCATCCATGCTTTTGTTCCGGCCCTCCAGTCAGTCCAGTTTAAGAACCCATTGTGGCCCTCAAGTCAAAAAGTTTGCCCACCTCTGGGCTAGATTCTGTAATTTTTATCATGTATTATGTTGTGTTGTACTATTTACCAAAAATACTCTCTTGCCCTGGCTGGTTTCTCTGTGGTTAGAGCATTGCCCACGGACTGAATGGTCATGGGCTGAAGTCCCGTCACAAGGGCACGTACCTCGGTTGCAGGTTCCATCCCCGGCCCTTCTGGGCTTATTTGGGAGCCAACCAAATTGGTCTCGGTCTCTCTCTCTCTCTCACTCTCTCTCACTCTCTCCCTTTCCCGCTCTCCCCTCTCTCCCCACTCCCACCCATCACTCTCTTCTATTCTGTCTAAAAATCAATAGAAAAAATATCCTCAGGTAAGGATTTTTTTAAAATTAAATATTGTGTCTTCTTTGGGTATATGTGAAAAAAGATTCAAAGTCTGTGAGACAGAGGAAAGAATAATTGTTTTAGAAGGCAAATAAGTAAATCAATTTCTGTCCCTCCACCCCACACACTTACAGATTAGAGCAGTGACAGATTGGGAAAAAGTGGAATCAAATTAGAAAGCAGGGCTAAGATTCACTATATAAATTGATTTAAAAAAAAGAGAGCACTTTTGAAATGTTTTCATTTTAGCCTTTTTTTTTTTACACTAGAGGCCTGATGCACGAAATTCATGCAAGGGGCTTGACCCTCGCAGCCATGGCGGCTTGCCTTGGCCCAGTGCAAGCTCGGCAGCTGCCTGGGCCCTCCCAGCCCCAGCTTCATCCAGAAGGACGGCCAGAAGGATGTCTGGTCTAAATTAGCATATTGCACTTTCATTATTATAGATAATTATAGCTTCACAGGAAGTTGCAAATATAGTACAGAGAAGTCCCATGCACTCTTCACCCAGTTTCTCTCAGTGCATCTTGCATCAGTCTAACACAGTATCAAAACTAGGAAACTGACATGGGTCATAGACCTTTTCTCAGATTTTACCAGTTTTTCATGGACTTAGAGCAGGTTTTGAAAACAATTAATGACACAGCAGTTGATAGACCTACAATGATTCAAAACACTTGAAAAGTTAACATGAAGTGCCTATGAAAACCTGACGTAAAGATAAGGGAAATGATATATGTACACTTTACTTGGAGTTCATTAAAGGTATTTTGAGGTATTAGTTGTCTATTAATCATTTATAAGCATACATATCTGTCACTCCCTATACTAATACAAGGGTAATATGCTAATTAGAACGGGTCAACTGGACATCTTCTGGACGTCCAACTTCCTTCTGGACAAAGCCACAGTCATGGGGGTCAAGGCAGAGACAATTAGGGGCGATCAGGCAAGCAGGGGAGCAAGCAGTTAGGGGCAAGATCAGGCTAGCAGGGGAGAGCAGTTAGGGGCAAGATCAGGCCGGCAGGGGAGAGCAGTTAGGGAGTGATCAAGCCAGCAGGGAAAGACAGTTGGGAGCAATCAGGCCAGCAGGGGAGGGTAGTTGGGGCGATAAGGCTGGCAGGCAAGTGGTTAGGACCCAGCGGTCCCAGATTGTGAGAGAGATATCTGAGGGGTCCCAGATTGGAGAGGGTGCTGAGGGACACCCCCCGCCCCCTGCATGAATTTCGTGCACTGGGCCTCTGGTATAATATAAATCTTGACTCAATATTTTGCAATGTAATCTGATAATGTATTTCTAGAATTGTAGTACTAAAAAGTTTTGAAGTACCTAAATTTCTTCAAAGTCACTTTGAGAGACTCTGGAAAAGTCAGTATCTACTGCCGTCTGTATTATACTATTTAATTCAGAAGGCAGCATTGGAAATCAAAGCAGAGTTTATTCAAAAACACCACCAAGTCCCACTGGTATGGCTCAGTGGTTCATGGCTCGTGGCTCTTTTCAACCAGGAGGTCGTGGTTTGATTCCTGGTCAGGGCACATAGCTGGGTTGAAGGCTCAATCCCTAGTGTGGGACATGCAGGGAGCAGCCAATCAATGATTCTCTCTCATCATTGGTGTTTCTCTCTCTCTCTCTCTCTCCCTCTCCCTTCCTCTCTGAAATAAAAATATATTTAACAAAAAAATAAACCACCACCAAGAAAAAAAATGGATATGCAATTAGAAATGACACTTTTTCTTAAGGGTTTTATTTATTTTTTGTTATTTTCGCTTAATCCCTTCCCCCTTTTTCACCCAGCTCCCAAAACCCCAGTGTTTTTGAGGTGGGTTGTCAGTAAACTGGCATCTTCCGTCCCTCAACTGCAGTCAACACATCAGGACCCATATCTGCAGTTTCCAAATAAGTCTGGGCGTATTCTCTTGGAAAGTCGATGGCTTATCTTGGGCCACCATGCTTAGACTTGTTACGTGAGGACAACACAGCGTGCACAGCGCCTGCTGCCCTTCCTGTGACCGAGCGGGTGCTGCGGGGAATGGTGCTGCCCTTTCCAACCTCTGTGCCGTTACCCAGGCCGACACCTGGGCGGCATTCTTACCCACCGTCATTTGCCATATTTTCTTGACTCAGAAATGCTACGGTAGAGAGTATACTATTTCACGTAATTTCACAAATGAAATCATTGCTATGTGATTGTCTATTGTAACCTCTCTTTAGGAAGATAAACATAGTCTGTTCTCCATGAAGATTCACTTTCCAGGCAAATCATCTGTACATCAGGGTTGGATTGACTTCAGGGTTTTGATAAGGCAAGTTTATTTTTGTCAACTAAATTTGCATTTTTCACTCTCTGTTTTTGTTTTATTCCTATAGGGAGATTTGGCTGATTCTTTTTTCATTGTAGAATCTGGAGAAGTGAAAATTACTATGAAAAGGAAGGTGAGCTTTAAAAAATCCACCTATTAGCTAGGAGCATAACCAGTTTCCTTTTTGATGTTTAGACTAAAGTTAACTTTTGTTTTTTCAACATGCAGAGTCAGAGCTGATGCTTTTAATTACCTTGTCAGGGCAAAGCAGAAGTGGAAGAGAACGGCGCGGTGGAGATCGCTCGGTGTTCTCGGGGACAGTACTTTGGAGAACTCGCTCTGGTAACCAACAAGCCTCGAGCAGCCTCCGCACACGCCATTGGGACTGTCAAATGTTTAGGTAGGACTCACCACGGTGGGCATGTTTCCCCTGGAGGATGCTGTGTCTGCATTTTTTAAAAAATATTTTATTGATATTTTACAGAGAGAAAGGGAGAGAGATAGAGAGCTAGAAACGTCGATGAGAGAGAATCATCGACCAGCTGCCTCTTGCACACCCCCTACTGGGGATGTGCCCACAACCAATGCACATGCCCTTGACCGGAATCGAACCCGGGACCTTTCAGTCCGCAGACCGACACTCTACCACTGAGCCAAACCGGTTTCGGCTGTGTCTGCATTTTATGCATCCATGTTGTACAGGTTATTTTATAGGGTCCACAGGTTTTATGGTCCCCAACCTAACAAAGGAAGCATTCATTGCTTTATAAAATCAGTTTATGGAAACCATTAAAAAAATTTTTTTTTTTTTTACATAACCCAGCCAGAGTGGCTCAGGGGTTGAGCATCAACCTATGAGTTATGGTTCGATTCCCAGTCAGGGCTCATGCCAGGGTTGTGGGCTCAGTCCCTGTTGAGAGGTGTTCAGGAGGCGGCCAATCAAGGATTCTCTCTCATCATGGATGTTTCTTTCTATCTCTCTCCCTTCCTCTCTGAAATCAATAATAATAATAATAATAATAATAATGATTTCACATACATATATATTGTATTCTTTTTTCTAGGCATGAAACAACATCTTATTTTAATACTAGAGGCCCAGTGCATGAGAAATTGTGCACTCAGAGGGAGGGAGTGCACGCGCGGGGGGGGGGGAAGTTGGGGGGGGATCTCTCAGCTTAGCCTGAGCCCTCTCGCAGTCTGGGAGCCCTTGGGGGATGTCCAACTGACGGCTTAGGCCCGCTCCCGAACCAGCAGGCGGACACCCTTAGTACTGCCATGGAGGTGAGAAAGACTCCTGCCACCACCGCTGCACGCGCCAGCCGTGAGCAGCTCTTTCATTCATTATAACTTAGGCATATTCTTATTTTATTACATCGAATTGTGTCATTTTGTTAGGTAATATGCACAGTATAAACTATTCAGTGTTCCGCCCAGTGTCCCTCCTCTCCCTCCCCTACACACACACACTGATTAATATTTTGAGGATTTTGGCTCCATTTGGAGGGAGGGCCTTTTTTTTGATGAGTGTAGACTACTTTTCCATACATGGAATTTCCCCTTAGAAATGATTTTAGAAGTGGGTTTTCTTTTTGTAGCTTTTGATAGATTGTATATTGCCAAGTCACTTTCATTTGCACAAATTTACATGCTACCAGCAGTGCAAGAATGGCCATTCACTGTTTTTTTGTAAGCCATGCTTTTTACCTTTTTGAAAGGCAAAAAAAAAAAGTGAATTCTAATCTGTAGTTAGTTCTGTGGTGAAGACATCATATTTTCCGTGTGTGTATTATAAATTTAGTTTTTAGAAATGCATGCGACAGGCAGGTAAAGTGACTTATATAGTTAGAGGAGTGGACAAAAGCATTATTTTGGTTGCCATTTTTAAGTGACTAGACAATGGTATGAGTGTAAAAATTACAGAAGGTAACATTTGGTTTTCCAAACATGGCATTGTCCACCCTGAGGGAAACAGAGCACACTCCTTGACAGCTCTGAGGATTCTGTATGTACTCGGTGTTGACGTCCCTATTTTTAAAATTTTTTTTTTAATTCCAAGGCCTTGCCCTTAACAGCCCCTCATTCTTTTCCCAACCTGGATCAGGAACCTCCCGCCCACCTTGCATTACACATCACATTGTCCAGGGACTCTACTTTCTTTGGAAGTAGAACATTTTTATCTTTGCGCTTTTTTCTTGTATGTTTATCTAATATAATTGCTTTTTTTTCATTTTTTTATTAAGGTACTATTTGTGTACATATCTTACCATTGCCCCCCCCCCACACACACACACACACTCATACATGCCCTCACCCCCTAGTGTCTTACGTCCATTGGTTATGCTTATATGCATGCATACAAGTCCTTTGGTTGATCTCTTATCACCCCCCACCTCTCCCTACCCTTCCCGCTGTAATTTGATGGTCTCTTTGATGCTTTACTGTCTCTGTATCTGTCTTTTTGTTCATCAGTTTATAATGTTCTTTATTATCCATAAATGAGTGTGATCATGTGGTGTTTCTCTTTCATTGACTGGCTTATTTCACTCCGAATGATGCTCTCCAATTCCATCCAGGTTGCTGCAAATGATGAGAATTCCTTCTTTTTGATGGCAGCAGAGTATTCCATTGTGTAGATGTACCATAGTTTTCTGATCCAGTCATCTGCTGACGGGCACCTAGGCTGTTTCCAAATCTTAGCTATCGTAAATTGAATAATTGCACGATTGACATAGGCAGACTGTCATAAAATGACTCAGAAATTCTGTCGATTTTCAAAGCATGTTATTCATGTTTATTTTATTCTCCCCTTTTCTTAGCCATGGATGTGCAAGCGTTTGAAAGGCTCTTGGGACCGTGCATGGAAATCATGAAGAGGAACATCACCACCTATGAAGAACAATTAGTTGCCCTGTTTGGGACAAACATGGATATCGTTGAACCCACTGCATGAAGCAAACGTATGGAGCAAGAAGACCTATAGGGACAAAACTACACCGTAGTGGTTAGTCCACTGAGAATGTGTTTGTGTAGATGCCAAGCATTTTCTGTGACTTCCGGTTTTTTCCTTTTTTTTTTTTTACATTTACAATGTATCAGTAAACAGAGTAGTGATTTAATAGGCAACAGGCTTTAACATCACTTTCTAAAAGATAGATCATTAAAAAAATATCAACATACTGATAAGATGATTTTCTACTCCACAAAAACTGACTGAAAGGTTTATTCAAATGATTGTAACATACTGCAAGTGTCTGTTTAAGAAGATCATTAAAGGATGTTATCATAGGCGATCTGTGTTTGCTGTGTTGACTTTCTCAGAGTGATACGTCGGTGACTGTGCCCAGGTAAGAGGGGACTCGGCAAGGAATCATGCTCTATAGTATGGCATCACATTCTTTTTACAAATCATTATATATATATATAGCGAGTAGGATTTCAATAATTTTTCTTTTGAAGTTTTTTTCTGGCTTGAAAAGGGATATGCTGGCCTTGGCCTATTGGTGGAATGGTACAAAACAGCATATGCAGCTTAAAAACCTTTTATATTTTTAAAGTACATTTTGACTTCTCCGGCATAATGTCAGTAACCGATGGTTTTAAGGACAGGCAATGGAATCACTATAATAGGGAAGAATCTTTTTTTAAGTGAGAGATCATTAACACTTTTCCCCTCTGCTTCCTTTTTTTCATTTGCAATTCTCTGTATTCTTTATATTTAAAAGTTTTAGTTTGACATATAATGTCACAAGTTTTTTTTTTTTTTTTTGGAAAGCTATTTAAATTTACTTGTTGTCTTCTAAAAGTCTAAGATCTTATATATACTACAAAAAAAAAAATCTTTACCAAAAACAATTTGGGGTCCTGAACATGCCCACAGAATATTTTTGTTCTTCATGTGTATCCATAGTAGCTTTCTTTCACACATCTGCTCCCATAGGGCTCCTCCAAGGTGGTAATAAAATTTTAGAACCAAGATCATAGGCAAAGATGAAAGGAATTTCTGCCCATGCCAAATGTACCATTAGGCTTTGCCATTTGCTGTAGGGCAGAAAGAACTCAACCAGAACAGATTTCCATTGGTAATTTATAGACTTATTTTTGGCCAAGATGAATTATATTCAACCAAAGCAAGACAGCCTTACATTTCTAGCCCCCACTGTCTAGCCCTCATGATCCCAGTGTCTAGAGAGATTAATTCTAACCACTTGACTTTTAACCAACCAATTCCACTTGAGAAACATGTTTTAAAGAAATATAGACACAAGTAAAATTATTCTGTGGCTAGTGTGGTCTTATTAGAGAAGGTTTATATGGTCTTACTTGTATAATAAAAATGTGGTTTAAAATGTGAACCAGATAATATATACACACAAGAAGTTATAAAGCATAACTCTGCCATAGTTTGGAACACTTCAACAATTTTACAAACTTTTTTGTAGGAAGAGAACTTACTACATGAAGATGACTTGTTTTCTTTCTCTTTTTTTTTCCTTTTCTTTTTTTGTAGACTGGGAGGTGAATGAAAAGAGCAATATTTCCTATGCGTTCATCTCCCTTAGCCAATGTTGCAATGTCCCAAAATTTAATTAACAGAACAGGGAAGCTGCCCTGAAACTAGCTCAATACTTTGGATAACATGACTTTTTTGTTTGATTTTATTTTAAAAGCCATGTTAATAAAAAAAAAACACGCAGAACTCCAGATTTCTGGTTTATCATTCTGTATTCTTTATTCACTATTTTGTTACATAAGCTCATTGCTAACTATTCATGGAACAGCAAAAAAAAAAATGCCTGTTTAATAAAGAACTCTGAGGCTGTGCCAGTTACATTATTTTCAGTATTGGTTATATTTAAATTTTCCTTATTAATAAAGCACACTTTTATAATATACTATGTTAATTGTGTTTAATGAATTTTTATTTTTGGCCTTTTAAAAATATTCTCACCTGACAGTATTTTTTAAAATTGATTTTAGAGAGGGAGGAAAGAAAGAAACATTAATGTGAAACATAGGTTGCTTCCCATACATGCCCAGACCAGGGATCGAACCTGCAGCCTACCAGTGCACAGGACAATGCTCCAAGCCATACTGGCCAGGGCCTGAGGATATGTTTGCATTGACTTTTTTTTTTTTTCTAGAGAGGAAGAGAAGTAGACATCAATTTGAGAGAGTTATATCAATTGGTTGCCTCCCATATACACTGCAACCAGGAATCAAACCCACAGCCTAGATATATGCCCCGACCAGAAATCAAACCCACTACCTTTCTGGTGCATGGATGGCAATAGAGTTTTTAAAAATTTATTCATAGATTTGTGATATGTTTATATAATTACGGTATATTAGATCACCAAATAAATCTGGCTAAGGAATTTATGTCAGAGTAGCTAAAATGCCTCCTTTGACTTGTGGATGTTATTAATCACTAAGAATCCTTACTACTATCTGGAAATTCTCTGTTGGAAGTTTCATTCAGGAATGTACTATGTGTGGCTAAGAATTCTCAGAGGCTCTGTCCAGGTAGCTCATTTAGTTAGCACGTCACCCCAATACACCAGGGTTTCAGGTTTTTGTTGTTGTTTTTTTAAAATATTTTTATTGATTTTCTACAGAGAGGAAGGGAGAGGGATAGAGAGCTAGAAACATTGATGAGAGAGAAACATCGACCAGCTGCCTCCTACACACCCTCTACTGGGGATGTGCCCGCAACCAAGGTACATGCCCTTGACCGGAATCGAACCTGGGACGTTCTATCCATTGAGCCAAACCGGTTTCAGCACGGTTGCAGGTTTGATCCCGCCAGGGGACATATAATAACCAATGAATGCATGAAACACATTGATGTTTCTTCTCTTTCTCCCTTCCTGCCTCTAAAATCAATTTTTGAAAAAAAGAATGTCTCAGAGAATACTCTTTTAACATAAAGGTTTTCCCCCTTCATTATTATTATTTTGTTGTTAATCCTCACTCAAAGATCAATCCATTGATATCTCTCTCTTTTTAGAGAGAGAGAGCATAGAAGAGAGTGGGGGAGGCTTGAAGAAAGGGAGAGAAACATAAATGTGAGAGAGACATCGATTGGTTGCCTCCCACAAGTGCTCTGACTGGGGCAGGAGATTGAACCTGCAATCCTGGTACATGCCCTTGACTGGGATTTGAACCTTCGACCCTTTGGTGGGTAGACCAATGCTCTAACCCCTGAGCACACTAACCAGGTCACCCCTCAATTATTTTAAATAACTATAAAGAGTGTGTATATGCTACCTGCATATCCATATGAACTAGGGCTTGGTGCATATATTTTAACATAAATGCAACCTGTGACACAAGTTATATTTGATTTACTGTTACACACTTGTACAGTGGTCGGCAAACCCACTAGTCAACATAGCCAAATACCAACAGTACAACGATTGAAATTTCGAGTATCAAAAAATATATATATTATTGATTACAGAGAGGAAGGGAGAAGGAGAGATAGAAACATCAATGGTGAAAGAGAATTATTGATAGGCTGCCTCCTGCATGTCCCCCACTGGGGATCAAGCTCGCAACCTGGACTTGTGCCTCTGGCCAGAATTGAACCTGGGACCCTTCAGTCCGCAGGCCATTGCTCTATCCACTGAGCCAAACTGACCAAGGCAAGAGCCAAATTATTAAACTTCTTCTAATGCCACTTCTTCAAAATAGACTCGCCCAGGCCGTGGTATCTTGTGGAAGAGCCACACTCAAGGGGCCAAAGGGCCGCGTGTGGCTCACGGGCGGCAGTTTGCCACCCATGGCACTTGTAGGAAGCAGACCATTTACTCAAAAACGCTGCCAGTGAAACATGGTGCATGAAACAAGGGACTATGTGAAATATGTAAGATTTTACTGAAATATTTAAGATTAAGTGCTGAGTCCTTTTCCTTTCTAAAGCATCTTTAAAATGATGATATAATTTTCCCTACTTTTCTCAAGAAATGTTACATTTCTGGCAAGAATTAGGTGACCTTTGGCATTCTTAAAGAAAATTAATAACGTATAAGCCTAGAGGAGTAAGTAATACATCTGGATAAGCCAAGCTTTGTTGAATAACTGAAGAAGGGATTTATCTGTGTTAATGCCTACAATGATTAATACATGATGGAGAAATAGAATTAATGGATTTCAAGATGGTGGTGAAGTCTGTGGAAGTTATACTCACCTCCCAAGACCAAACGGGATTACAACTAAATTAAAGAACAATCATCCTGAACCACCAACTGAAGGCTAGATGAAGACAAGTCCCGTGACCAAGGATTCACAGAAGCCCCATGGAGACTGGAAGAAAGGGTGGGGCTGCTCCCAAGGGCAGGAGTTGAGGTTCTGGAGGGACAGCTCCGCTCCCTGTGTGTGGTTCCCCCGAGAAGTGGGGGGTCCCCGCCACACACTCCGCAGTCCGGAGCACCGCAGCCGGGAAGGGATGCCCATATGGTATCTGGTGTGAGGATAAGCAGGGTTTCTGTCCATCAGGGAGGACAGAGTCCACTAGAGACGCAGGCATCTCTTAAAGTGCCAACACACGATTTCGTTCACAGTCACCCAGAGCTCCAGCAGAGAGAGGACAGCGTGCACCAGTCCCATCTAAGGAGTGTCCGGGGTTTGTGGCTCTGGGGCAGGAGCTAAGGTGACACTGGCCAGAATCCCTGTGCGGAGTCATCACCCATATCACGAATTCCATCTTTTTTGGGTGGGGCCCTCTAGTTCCTGTGGCATCAGCCGGGGGAAAGCAATAGCTCCACACACTGGAAGCCCGCTGGCCCTACCCTGGGGAGTTGGGGCCCTGCTGAGGAGTCAGCAACATCGCCCAGTGGGTAGAGTTCTGGGCAGACCTAGGGGGTGTCAGTGACAGCGATGTGGCTTTGAGGTGGGGGCCATTCCACCCACTTTCCCTTGCACCTGACTGACACCTCTCCCTCATGGGAGATCCATTTGTGCCCACATCCCACCTCTGCCTGAGGCGCTCTCAGTGACGGAGCCTAACAGCCAGCCAGCAGGGAGAGGCAAGCAAAGACAGATCTTGTCGGGGTGCCTGGGGACTTTTGCTGAACTGCCCCCTCCCGCCAGAGGTGGTGACGGTAAAAGCTGACCTCAGTGCTCAGCTGGGTCCTTCCAGCCTGCATCCAAGCCCGGCTGTCAGTGGCCTCGCTCTCTTGACTCTTGGCTCCACCCTCATGAAGTGTAGGCAGAACCTAGGACAGTGGGGTAGGGGCCACACACCCCAACTTCCCCCGAAACCTGACAGGCACCTCCCACTCTTAACTCCAAGCGGCCCCTCCCTGCCGAGATCAGGCTCTGATAGAATCTGAGACAGGGGTTGAGTTGCTTGGCTCTCCATGGGAAATTTTCCTGTCACATGCCCGACCGGTACAAAGCCTTCCTTTCACCAGGTCAAGTCATGGTGTCCTTAGGGCTGATAAACTCTGTTAGCCTCGCCTTGGTGACTCTGAGACCCACCATACCACAAAGGGAGGGGTGTGAGCACCTAGCAGGTGGCAGCTAGACTTGGTGTATACCCTGGGACATATGGGGGGGCCGTAGACCCAGCCCTGGCACCAAGATGGAGCCCATGTATTTCTGGAGAATGCCTCTCACCCTACTTTGTGATTCACTGAGAACCTATTGCAGGCAACGCGAGTGCTGCCAGAGGCTCTTTCAGTGACTGACCTAACAGGCAGCTGGCAGGCGGGAGGTGGATACACACACACACACACACACACACACACACACACACACACACCCCTCAGGGTTCCTAGGAGCTTTGCTGACCTGCCCCAGGTACAGTGCTGCGAAAAGCAAACCTGGGTGCGCAGCTGGATCCTCTTGCGCACACCTAGGCCCATCAGAAGCCGCCACAAACTGGGCTGCTTTGTTGCTCCAAACGAGTTTCCCCGGGGCCAGTCACAGTTCTTGTTCGTGTCGGACACGAACCTGCACCAGAGATGACCCCCCGACAGGCCCTCAGACCAGCACACCCGGTGGACAGCCTCAGTCATCGGAGCAGCATCCAGTGAGCTTCACACGCAGCGTATCTGAACAGAGACCTTGGTAGGCACCAGGCACCCTTTGAGTAGACTAAAGGGTAATCCTACAGAAATAAAACTGTCTACTGTATCTCATCCTCCTGTGGGGGCCTCTGGAAATGTTATTTCAGGGGTACCCCAAGAACCCCACTTCCACCAGCAACGAGGAGACACACAAGCCCCTCTCCAATAACAGTCCTGATAGCACGGCAGTCACCAACCCTAGAATATTTTTTCCCATTGATTTTTAGAGGAAAATGGAAGGGGGAGGGGAGAGAGAGAGACACGCATTGATTGGTTGTCTCCCACACACACCAGGGATTAAATCTCAAATCTGCAACCCAGGTACATGCCCTTGACCCTGCAACCTAGGTATGTTCTCTTGACCAGAAATTGAACCCGGGACCCCCTGCCAATGCTCAAATTACTGAGCCATGCCGGCCTGGCCTGGCTTAGAGAGAATTCCAATGCTGATATTTAATCAGTGGGTCTGAACTATCAGGATTTTGCTCTTATATTCAATGACTTGGAAAAAAATGAAAGTATGTTAAAACACCTTTGTATCCTTATCAATTAGCAAAGTGGTCAACAAATAATGGGAACTAAATATTTTTAAATAAATGAATATAAATGACTTTATAGTGCCATGGAAAGATAAAGTATTACTTATAATAATATAGAGTATCTTTTTAAAATATATATTTTATTGATTTTTCACAGAGAGGAAGAAAGAGGGACAGATAACCAGAAACATCGATCATCTGCCTCCTGCACACCCCACACTGGGGATGTGCCCGCAATCTATGTAGTTGTCCTTGACCGGAATCGAACCTGGGACCCTTCAATCTGCAAGCCGAAGCTCTATCCACTGAGCGAAACTGGTTTTGGCAATATATACTATCTTGATCAGAGGTTAAAGTTATGCTTCCTGAGATAGGCCAGTAAGCCAGGACAAGTAGAAAAGGAAAACTGAGACAAATAGCTCCACAAACTGGTCGGCAATTTACAGCAGATACCAAAGGTCACCTCTCTAGAGAGAACACCTAGGCCTCAGCTGCATTTCAGCTCCAGCCCCAGAGAAGCAACAAAACCGGGTGGGCTACCCCAGGACCAGCTGCAATGACCATGACCCTCTGCCCGGCACTGGCCAATCAGGGAAGACCAAGGTCCCGGAGAAACACAGCTAGAAACCTGATGACCATTGGGCTAACCCTTCCCGGGGACCTCCCCTGGGATTCCCACTACGAGAGAGAAATCAATCAAAGCCTCGAGACAAAGGACCCAGTGGGCGCTCTCCTTCTGAGAAGCAGTCCCTGCCATTCCCTTTTCCCTCTCCCCCCCACAGGCATGTGCCTCCTAAACTCTAAGGGACCCCACAAGAGATGCAACCTGGGGAGCAATGGGCAGCAGCAGCAGCTGGTCACAGGTGCGTCCCCTGAACCTGTTCCCGGGCCCCCTTGTCTCTGACTTCTCGGGAGAGCGGGGGCAGCCCAGCCTGGGCTGTCCTGTTGTTTCTTCTGGGCTAAGCTCTCTCCTGCTTTACACCCCCAACTTTAATAAATGCTCCCTCATAGTCCTTAGGACTCATTGTGAAATTTTTCCTGCATGAATTCAAGAACTCAAGGGCTACAGGATGGATGGCCCTTGCAGACCAGCCAAAGGTCCTTTCCAATGCCATTCCCACCACAGCACTTGGCAACAAGCACATCTCCGCCAAGGCTGCTGCTGCAGGCACTCGGTTTGTGTGCCCCTGCTTCTCAGACAAGGCCAATATTCAATACCCCAGAATGTGGAGTGAGGGAGCTCAAGAAGACGGGAGAACCAATACTCAAATCCATCTTGAGAGAGCCCAAAATTCAGGCTTCTTACACAGCAAGGGAGGAGTGGACACCTATAGCTGGAGCTTTTAGCCTAACGGCCACAGAGAGAGGAATTATTTTACCCCCTCACAAAGCTTTCAGTAAAACTTACAAGTAGAAAAAAAACTTTTTAAAGTAAGGTTTAGTCAAAAACAGACCTCACAGTGTATGCCCAGAAGAGGGGAAAAGAGTGGCTCAAGCTATTTTGAGAACTCATTTTTGCGGGGAGGGGAAGGTTTTTAATTTCATGGAGGGAGTTAGACATAAATATCTCAGGTTTTAATTTTAAATGGTGAGGTGAATAATATGGGTTTTTCTTTTTATCAAGAAACTTAACATCGGAGTTTATATTTTCTTTTTTTTAAATATGTTTTTATTGATTTCAGGGAGGTAGGGAGAGGGAGATATAGAAACATTACAAATGACAGAGAATCATTGATTGGTTGCCTCCTGCACTCACCCTACTGGGAATGAGCTGGTATCAAATCTGGGACCCTTCAGTCCAAAGGCCAACACTCTATCCACTGAGCCAAACCAGCTAGGACTGGAGTTTATATTTTCAATTCTAAAGCACAATGAACCTCTATTGAAAAAAACTAGAAGAGGAAGAAAATAAGGACATACAGAATTGCATAGACACAGTCCAGTTCTTTTTTGGTTCGCTCTATTAATCTCTGAAGGATGATACATTCAAATCCTGTCCTTTTTCCTCAGGGAAAAAGTCTGGCATATTGTTGGCCCTCTGAATTATTTTAGGAAAAATGTATGTTTGATTACTATTTGTGAATCCCGAAAATAAACCTTTGATCACATAGTAGGAAGGACTATTTTATAAATAATTCACTTAAGAATTCAAACAGGTGTCAATGTAAAATAAGTCCAAACCTGTAACAACTTTCATGTGTTTATTTGAGCCAAACTGATGAAAAACTGCTGGGAAGCAAAATCTCAAGGGACTGAGAAGATGCTCCAGAGATTACACCTGATTTTACATATTATAATCACAGGAGGAAGCGAGAAAGGGTCACAGGAAATTACTACTAATTGGTGATAGATTAGGGTGGTGAAAGAAAACAAAGGAGATGGGTGTGTAGGGGAAATCTCTGAAATTAGGTAAAAGGTAAAAAAATAAAAAATAAAAAATAACCCGGCTGGCATGGCTCTATGAACCAGGAGGTCACAGTTCAATTTCTGGTCAGGGCACATGCCTGAGCTGTTGGCTTAATCTCCAGTGGGGAGCATGCAGGAGGCAGCCCAACAATGATTCTCTGTCATCATTGGTGTTTCTCCCTCTCTCCCTTCCTCTCTGAAATCAATATATTTTTTTTAAAAGTTAAAACGAATAGATATCTTCTTTTAGATGGGTGGGTATAAAATTGCTAATAGTCAACTATCACCATGAAGGGATTTGTGGTCTCTGTGCCCTGAGGGGTAGGGGTGGGTAGGGTGGGAGGAGGAAATTACTCGGTCTTTCCAAATGTATATTTTCTTAGATGTGAATAGACAATAGAGAGGTTTAGTTAAGGTAAAGATTGACCTTTATCAGTTAAGATGTGGGTCTGCCTGCTTTCCAGGACCTGCTTTTTGCTAGAAAGTTTTAATTTCAGCCCATCCTATGTGGTTACTTTAGATCTCAGAGTTTGTAAGGCCTGCCATGCTGGCCTCAAAGAATTTGAAAACTCTTTTCAACATATGAGTGTAA
Source organism: Vespertilio murinus (assembly GCA_963924515.1). Lineage (NCBI taxonomy): Eukaryota > Metazoa > Chordata > Mammalia > Chiroptera > Vespertilionidae > Vespertilio > Vespertilio murinus. The sequence goes on from OZ004712.1 coordinate 37,907,887, forward strand.
TTTTGGATTTCTTGATTTGTTAAATGGCTTTCATGCCAGATTAAAATTTCAAGAAATGTATTTAAAGAAATAATCAGCTATGATTTCAGGTTCTTTTCCAAAGTTTGACTTTACTGATTTCTTACTATTAAATTTTCCTCCTCTTAAACTTTAAGCATACATACAATGATCTAAAGATATAACACCTAAAGCATAGCTTAAACGATTAAACATTAAAGGTTCAGAGGGAAAAGGCTTTATAGTGGCTTTATAATGTGAATGGTAAACACATAAATTATATACTAGATGGATGGATAGCCATGTTTGAAGTGAAGGTTACTACTGTAAAGCAGAGAAGCCATCCTCTGGTGAGTCAGACAGAGCATTAGTAATTTAAGGAGGAATCCCTAGTGGAAAGGCATTCTTTCAACAATGGGAAAAGCATAAGGAAGGGGGGAAATGGTTACCAAAAACTCACCAGAGAAACTTAGATAATGACTTACAAATTATATCAGTTTAAGACACATTATACCCCTCTGTATTATCGTACCCAATGAGCAAGCTGGTCAATATGGAAAACACCGATGTGACGTCCTTCAGTTTCAAAGCAACTAGTAATCGCCCTCACTCCCCACCCCTCTTACAGCTTTGTAAGTTCTCCAGACCCTAAGCTTCTCTCTCCACCGCCCACTCCCAAGTCTCTCGGTGCCTGACACAGAGCCGTAACAAACTTTGGGTGTACTACCACTACTGAGTTGGCAAAGAAATCTTAAGGCATTGTCTTGGGAGTGATGAAGAAAGGCTCAAAATAAAGAAAATCTCGTTTGTTTTTTGTGTTGTTTTTTTTCTCACGGGAGCCTAGCACCCCCTTTATAGTCCTCATTATGACTGGGACCGAGATTTGTGGGTGACTGGGTCCCTCCAGAGGCTGCGCTGCTTCCGCTGGTGTGTAGTCATCTCCTTCCCCTCGCACTGAAACAATGCCTTGGCCAGCTGCCAAACTCTGAGCCGGGAGGCACTTTGGCTGTTTGCGGCCGCGAACCGGGTGCTGCGAGCGGCAAGAAGCCCTTCTGAGCTGCTAGGACGGGACCAGAGTAAGAGAAGGGGCCAAACCTTTAAAACACTCCCTTCCTCCGCCTCCTCCCTTTTGTCCCAGACACCAAAACAAACCCGCTGATACACGTGTCCCTATGACTCTTGTTTACTATCAAGACTGCGCGGCACACGCACCTCTGGGATATGTAGTCCAGCCGGCCCCTCGGGCGTGCTGCCTCCCAGAGGGACGCAGCCACGGCCGAGACTACAAACCCAAAATCCATTTCGCGCGCAGTGTTTGGCGTGGGTCCCCCGAGCCCCAGCAGCAACCCAATCCGAGGCGCTCATCCGAGTGACTGACATGCCGCTTCCCTCCAGTAAACACAACACAAAGTCAACACAAGCCCGCCCTCCGAGACGGGGCCAAGGAACCACCCAATGGGAGCGCGGGACGACTGACCGGCAGCTCCGCGGACCAGTGAGAGGGCGCGAGCGCTGGGCGGAGGCTCAGCCCCCAGGGGGTGGAGGGGAGGGGGAAGACGAAGCTTGAAAGACTTGGTAATGGCGACGGGTTTGGTAAGTAGGAAAGTTTCGGTTGAGGAGTCGGGGCCGCGGCGGGAGCGGTAAGGCGCGCCGGGAGGCCGGCGCCGGGTGGGAGAGGGGTCGCGCGAGCTGCTGGTGGCGTTGTCGCGGCCAGGGCCGGCCCGGCCCGCGCTGCCCGCACTCGGCGGCGGGTTTGTTGTCTTTCACTTCGGGAGAGGGTGGGGGTGGGGAAGGGAGGGGCAGGATCCCGAGGGGGAACGGACGGACGGACGGACGGGCGAGCTCGGGTCCGAGTTCCTCGACTTGGAGAGGCCGGTGCCCTCACGGGGGAGACAATTAACCACCCGGTTAACTGCCCGTGAAGAAACCCCCGTCCGGGACCTGCGTCCCCCGCGAGCTCACCTGGGCTCCGCGGCGGCGGCGGCGGCGGCGGCGGCAGCGCGGCTCGGGGTGGGGCTGGGGGTGGGGGGTCGCGGGGGCGGGAAGAGGAGGGAGGACTTTGCTCCGAGCCCGGTACCGCTGTGGGAGGCCCGCCCCGGGGCGGACCGGGGCCGCCGAACCGGCCGGCGCGGCGCAGGGGCTGCTCTGGAAAGTTTGACTTCAACTCCCCGCGGGTGGGCGGAGGGCCGGAGTTGGGCCCGCGGTGGGGGGCGGCCGGGGGTGGGGGACCCCCGGGCGGCGCAGCCTCCCTCGGTCGGGGGGGGGGGGGCGCCGGCCGCGCGGTCCGAGCCGCGGAGCTCGCGGCGCCGCCGCCGGGGCCCCCGGGCTCATTGTTACGCAGTTCGAATGAATGGGCGCCGGGGCGCCTGCGCGGTGCGGCGGGGCCGAGGGGAAAAACAAGCCCGGCGTCCCGGCCGCCGCGGTCACGTGATGGGGGGGGGGGAGGGAGGGAGCGCGGTGAATGGCGACGGCGGGCGGGGCGGGACTTGGCGCTGCCTCCCGGGTGACCGAGCGGTGCCGGGACCTGGCAGGCGGCTCCCGCCTCCGCCTCCCAGCCTGCGCCGCCGCCCCGGGCCGAGTAAAACAACAAAAAGGAATCCTGGCGGAGTCCACCGCGGGGAGGGGGGTGGGGGGGCACCCGGTTTTTTGTAACTTGTTTGAAGGCTGCGTGCTGTCTAGGCTAGGGGATTTCACTCCTCCTGGGCATTTAGAATTCATTCTTGGGCAAGTTTTTAGGAAGAATCGTTTTTTAGAAGGGAGCACTGACAGCAGGGCAGTACTCAAAAGAGTTTTTAGCTGAGGGTGCCACTGATGGGTAAAACACAAAACAAAACAGGGGTGGGGGCTGTGTCTATTAGGAGTAGTTGGGAGAATCCTACCAGTAATGCCAACGAAGTGCCTTAAGATTTACGTCGCCATCCAAGCAAGCTGTAACTGTGGACTCCAAACTGGTTTTGAAATTAAAGTTAACTTGAGACTTAGGATGATTTTAACATTGTGCATGTTTTTTTTTCTATTCTTTATTAGTAATTTACATTTATAATGCATTCCTAGGACTTTTTGGTCTTTGCCTTTTTTTTTTCTTTTTTTTAATTTTGTTTTACCTCTCTAACCAAGAGTGGTGAAGGGATTAGCCAAAGGACATATGGCCAGAGGGAAGGGGGGTGCCGGGGCTTGGGGTGGGGGAGGGCAAAGTGAGGGGAGGGTGGGGACACAGTAATAGTGCCAACAATGAAAATAAGGCTAAAAAATAAGATGTTGATGCTGAAAAAAATGTTAGGATCGTCTGTTCAGTTTCCTTGACTAAAAACTACCCAGTTATTATTGCTGGGTTGGCAATATTTGGCACGCTTTAAGGAAATTTGAGTTATATTCAAAAGAATTAAATCCACTCAAGTTTTTGAGGTACTTTATACTTTGAGGAAGCCACTTTACAGCAAACTATTGCTGTTTATTCTAACTTGACTAATACATTATTTATAGAATGAAAAGTTGCTTTCACTTTCTAGTCCATGCCCATTACCTTTTCTTTCTGCCTGGAACATCCTCCTTCCCCTTTGTTCACTTCTCAGACTGATCCTTTCTGCATACATTAAAAAAAAGGTTACCTTCTGCTGGGATTTCCCTTCTCACGTCTCCATAATCTTCCATGCTTCACAGCTGCCTCCCTCTCAGACTTCAAACATGGTACTTTCACTTTAAGGAATGGTCTCCTCCACTGTGTTTTCATTTCTTTGGACTCTTGTCACTGTCCAAGTGCTCAGTAGAGGAGACAGATATAGCTTGGGCTTAATGAATGAATAAACTGCTAGGCACTGAAGATTTCCTGGAGGGGAGAATTTCAAGCTGGTGTATTATACTTATTTCTGTTTGAAATGAAGATGTCAGTATGTTTTTTCATGTCATAAATTATAAGATACTACCATGTTAATGAGATGCATTTTGCATGTATTTTAAGTATGAAAGTAAATATTTATGTAGAATGAAACTATAAATCACAATAAATTTAAAGATTTTAAAGCTGACAGATACCTTATATATTACAAAGTTCAGGAAAAATGATATTCTTGTTAACTGTCTGAAACATCAGTAATATTCCTTTCATATTTTGCTATGCATGTACTTTGGTGCTTCATATAATAATTTATTCTATCATTTCCATAGAAAGAAAAAATAATTTTCTAAAGTAGTTAGAAATTTTTTAGTTATTGATAGTTGCTTAAAAATATTCTTTCACAAGTTGTTACAGGTAATTAAAATGTTTTAAGGTTACAATCAAGTTTAGGAAAACAAGTTTCAAATATGAAATTTATATTATTTTATTTATTTATTTATTTTTTTTTTTAAAAACATTTTATTGATTTTTACAGAGAGGAAGGGAGAGAGATAGAGAGCTAGAAACATCGATGAGAGAGAAACATCGACCAGCTGCCTCTTGCATAACCCTACCGGGGATGTGCCCGCAACCAATGTACATGCCCTTGACCGGAATCGAACCCGGGACCTTTCAGTCCGCAGACCAACGCTCTACCACTGAGCCAAACCGGTTTTGGCGAAATATGAAATTTATATTATTTTAATTGACAGTCCTCTTTTAAACAGGTTTGTGCATGGCTTCTTGTAGTGGTGTGTTATGGTTTTCTGTTGTCTTTACCAGTATCAGCATTTTGTGTCAGATCAGCTCAGAATTCATAAGAATTTGTATAGGTGTCATTTGGTACAGCAAAGGAAAGGAGTCAGTCTGAGTATCAGTGACCGATGTGGTACAAGAGTGCATGTGGGATGCAGTATCTTTTATACCTACACTAATTATAATAGGCAGATAGGCACTGGTCCCACCTATCCACTATATATATAAAAGCCCAGTGACCGAATGGTGAAACTACCAGAATGACAGTCAACCAGTCACTATGATGCACACTGACCAACAGGGGCAGACACTCAAAGCAGGAGCTGCCCCTTGGTGGTCAGTGTGCTCCCACAGGGGAAGTGCCACTCCTGCAGTGAGCTGGAGAGCCGCTAGCAGGCTCAGGGTGAGGCTGAGTTTCTGTACCTACCAAATACCTGAGACAATCCAGACTCTGGCTTGAACCTGCCAGCTGATGGCAAGCCTTCTAGGGTATGTTCTAGAACAGCGGTCAACAACCCTTTGGACCTCGCAGATCACCAGTGGGCGACTGTTGTTTCCTAAAAAGAGTGCCGGGAACTGGCATAGGTAGATGCCAAGATGGGATGTGACCGTGGACCCTCCAGGGAGGCTGTCCTGATGGCTGAGGACCCTGGAGCACAGCTGCCCTGAACATTCCCAATGGTGTCACCAATCTGGCATCACATATCAAGGACATTGACCAAGTGGCTTTGGGGTGCAGAGCTCTTGGCTGGGTTCCTCCAGGACACAGAACACACCTTTACCTAAGACATTACCCCGAAATATCAGCTCAGACTCATTTCCTCATTCAGCAGCTGCTCAGAGGGTGGGTATACAGTCACTTGGCTGACCAGCACTCTTATTGGCCAGTCCCCACAAGCCATGCCCTCATAAGTGCATGAATTTGTGCACCGGGCCTCTAGTTTATAAACAAGAAAACTGAGCAGAAACCGGTTTGGCTCAGTGGATAGAGCATTGGTCTGCGGACTGAAAGGTCCCAGGTTCGATTCTGGTCAAGGGCATGCACATTGGTTGCGGGCACATCCCCAGTAAGGGGGGGGTGGTGCAAGAGGCAGCTGGTCAATGTCTCTCTCTCATCGATATTTCTAACTATCCCTCTCTCTTCCTCTCTGTAAAAAATCAATAAAATATATTTAAAAAGAAAACAGGCATAGAGGATCAATTCTTCAGTCATATAGGTAGTAAGTGATATTCTGTAGTATATTTTATCCACTGTTGGGTTGTGGTCCCCCCTTTTTTCCCTTAGCACAATGGTAAACAAGTTGTAGAAAGATTTCTTTGAAATCTTTTGTTTAAAGTTTCATGGAAGATATTCTAGAAGAACTGCATTAAGGCCTCCCAACTACTTTTGGTGTGGAAAGTTGCACTTAATATAGTTTGTTATGGAGGCTCATTTTATTTATATTTTTACTGATTTCAGAGAGAGGAGAGAAAGAAGCATCAATGATGAGAGGATCATTGATGGGCTGCCTCCTTCATGCACCCTACTGGGGATCGAGGCTGGAACCTATGCATGTGCCCTGAGGAGGAATCAAACCCTGACCTCAATCAAGCACTGAGCCACACCTGCAGGGTTGGAGGATCATTTTAGCTTGAAATTATGCACTTCACTTCAAATACCTCAGTTCTCATGTTAATGATACAAATTCATTGCAAATTACCTTCTCTTCACCCTTTGCTCCAAACAATTTTGAGTTTGGTATAGAGTTCTTCAGGATTAAGGGATGGCATATAGAGCTCCTTTCTGTGAAATCCATAGTAAGGATGAATAGGCACTTGAAAGTAGCAGTCCAACTTGTGTTGGTCTATATCTTTTGTCATTTTTCTCTTTAAAAAGAATATGGTCTCATTTAGTCAGTCTATATTAGATCAGATAAGCTGGAAATGCTCTGCAGGGAGTAGGTAGGCATTTGGTAAAACCTATTCCCTTCTTTTTCATTTACTGAGACTTAGTTATTTCATTTTTAAAAAAATTGATTTCAAAGAGGAAGGGAGGAGAGAGATAAAAACATCAATGATGAGAGAATCCTTGATGAGAAGGCTGCCTCCTGCACGCCCTCTACTGGGGATCGAGCCTGGGAATATGCCCTGACCAGGAATCGAACCATATCCTGGTTCAAGGATCAACACTTAACTACTCAGCCACGCCAGGGGGGCTAGAATTGATTATCTAGTCCTCCTTTCCTTGCCTCTTACCTAAGATTTTGTGGCTGTGTACTTCTAAACAAAAACAGTAGGGTCTTCCCAATCCCACCCAGTAAACATTTGTAATACTGAAAATGACATTTCGAAGTACAGCTGCTGGAGAGTTTTACTCTTCCCTTTTGAGATTCAGTGATCTAATGAAGAGATGACGTGTGAATCCTATAATACTAAAGAGTATGCAAAAGTATGAATGAACAATAGGACCAGCTCTACCAGGAAATATTTGAAAGAGGAGCTTGTTTATCAGAATGAATGTCTAATTGGTACAATGTATGTGAGGGAGTATTTTTGAGTATGGACTCTGGATTGTTCCTTTACTGTTTCAAGGGTCTTGCTTCCCCCAAATAGTTTGACAAAAATAATGAGTCAAAAACTTATGTTTTCGTTCATGTATTTATCACACTAGGCCTGTGAGATAAGTAGAGGTACTGCACATCTAAGGTCAAGAGATCTACCTACCTAAGGTGACAAAGCCTAAAAGAGTGAAACCCAAGTCTATTCAGTCTAGGCTCCCAGTTACTATGCAGGAGGCTTACAGTACAAAACCTCCATTATCAAGACCAACTTTGATAGCCAGTAACCATGAGGTACACACACACAGAACTCAAGTTCTGCAACTATTTGGTCCCTTTTATTATTTGTAGGTAGCTCTGTTTTGAAATTAAATTTTTTTCAACTTTAAAGAATATTGCGATGGGATATTGGTAGATAACTAAGGCTGGGTGCTGAAGAAATGATAGCTGCAAGGAGGCAGTATTGATGTATGTACATGGCGAATGTGGACACTCGGACCTGCAGATAGGAGAAAATCTAGCTGGGAAGAATGAGAAAATCAGCTCTGCAGAGCGAGGGGGAAGGCAGACAAACTGCAACACTACCTCTGTGGACTCCAAGAACAGCGCTGTGTCACACAGTTAAGGGCAGCTCTGAGGAGATATATATGTGTAGGACAACATCTGAAATTCTTTATACAGGGAAAAGGAAAATTTCAAGTTTAAGATTAAAGGTGGGGCTGACTAAAGAACTCATAAAATGATTAGTTCCTCTCAGGCCTTAGGCATTACTAAGTAAGGAATCTACTGATACTACCAATTACCTTTTTAAAAACATTTTTATTGATATCAGAGAAAAAGGGAGAGGTGGGGAGAGAGAGAGAAACATTAATAATGAGAGAATCCTTGATCGGCTGCCTCCTGCACGCCCCTCACTGGGGATTGAGCCCACAACCCCGGCGTGTGCCTTTGACTGGAATAGAACCCTTCAGTCCTCAGGCTGACACTATCCACTGAGCCAAACCAGCCAGGGCTAAAACAAGATTTTTAAAGGAGGTCATTTCACTTTATTTTCACTCTATTTGTTTCAGTTCATCCTTACAACTCTCTTAAGGGGAAAGTTGGGCAGGTCTCATTAACCCTATTTTACATATGAAGATGTTGAGTTGTTGAGAAGCTCAATCACTTAGGTCACATTTAGCAAGTGCTCAAGCTGGAATCAAAACCGGTGTTTTCTAACACCTAACCCAGTGCCCTTTTCACTACTCCGTAGTACATCAGACAGTTGGTATTGAGTAAGGCTCTAAAGCAATGCCCAGGATGTGGGTCATTTGTGAGGCATGGGGCAGAAAGCATCCAAGATAGCATATTAGAAAATAAAGGCAATACGAAGTTTGGTTATATATGTCAATAACCTTAGGAAGATTTTTAGTTGCCAGCCACCAATATAGGAATCTAAAGAAATAAGCATATATAAGCAAAAACTTAAAAGAGAATGTAAATACAATGTTATTTAGAAGAGTGAAGAAATTGGGAACAACATGTTCAGTAATAGGAGGAATGAGTTAATTTTGGTACATGGTGAATGATGTATGTTACTTGTTAAAAATAGGTGTTTGAAAAAAGTAGATGACACAGGAAAATGCTTATGAACTTGTGTTAAGGAAAAGGTATATGAAGAAATATTTGATCTTGGGTCTCTGCTTGTAAAAGATATGTCAGATAATATATCAACATTTTAACTATCTAAATCTGGTTTGTGGAATTGGAACTAATTATTTTACTTTCTTAAAAAATGCTTTTAAATTTTTGTATATAGTCGGAAAAACATATTTCATAATTTAAAAGATTATGAAAAAGTCTTTGTAGAAAATATTTGTCAATATTGCCAGTGATTTTTGGTGTGTCATGACTTAGAAAACTCTGATCTAAATATTAAACATTTAATATCTTTTCATTGCATTTTTGATTAGCTGACCTGGGGTACTTTTATTGACTTTTAACAGCAATGTATTTTATTTATTTTGAGGAAAAAAAATTTTTTCCGTATTTTGTATTAGCTCAGAACTTTTTAAAAATTTTTTTAAAAATATATTTTATTGATATTTTTAAGAGAGGAAGGGAGAGAGATAGAGAGCTAGAAACATCGATGAGAGAGAAACACCGACCAGCTGCCTCCTACACACCCACTACTGGGGATGTGCCCGCAACCAATGTACATGCCCTTGACCGGAATCGAACCCGGGACCTTTCAGTCCGCAGACCGATGCTCTACCACTGAGCCAAACCGCTTTCGGTGGCAAGAACATTTTTTATGAGACTTACAATATATGGTCATTTAAAGAAACACACCTTAAATGCTCTTTAGACAATATAATTTTATATTAAACTTGTTTACTTTTAGAAGGTGAGAAAAATAATGAATATGGTAAATATAGAAATTAAAATAAAATCTTTAAAATAAAAGTTCTTTTAGTCTTTAACTAGGGATAGTGTGTTAATTTTATTTTACATTTGAAGATATAAGTTTATAAAGATTTTGTTGGTCTCAGTATTGGTGTCTGAAAGAGATACTTGATATAAAAACTGCTTTTATTTGAAAGAAAGGACTTTTATACATTTAATACATTATTAATCCTTGGGGATTGGGTATAATTTAGTGCTAATTATATGGATGTCTGGCAAGATATCGTGGAGTCATGTTGGTCTAAAGGATTTGATAGTGCTACAAATAGCAAAGTATAGATTATGTGATGTCTCTCTGATTTTCTATTTATGTAATTTCCATATCACATGATTTGACATTTTTTCCTTGCATTATTTTTATTTTGAAGTCGGAGCACCATAACATGGTGTGGGAAGTGAAGACAAATCAGATGCCTAATGCAGTACAGAAACTCCTGTTGGTAATGGATAAGAGAGCTTCAGGAATGAATGACTCATTGGAGTTGCTGCAGTGTAAAGAAAATTTGCCATCCTCACCCGGCTACAACTCCTGTGATGAGCACATGGAGCTTGGTAAACAAAATTAAAAAGTTTTTAGGGATATCACTGAAATTTAGATTAATTTTCATGTTTTAACCTACCTGGAACTGCTAAAAAGTATGTGAAATTTTGTACATTAGTTTTCAATGTTCTCTTGTTACTGAAAGAGTGACCTACCTGAGCCACTCCTAAGTCATTTTAAGTAATATTGCTTAAAAACATTATTTAAAATGAACATAAATTTGAGCTATTTATGGGCATCATAGAGACTAATTTACAAATTACTATCCTGCCTTGCTTTGTGGATAAAGATTGGGCTATTAGACACCTTAGGAAAGTTCTGCTTTGTGGCTTTTCAAAAGGTATTTTAAAACATCCCCATGAGTTCAGTAAATTATGCTTAGCCATTCTTCATGGCTGGATTGTTAGTATGACAGGTATATTACAGAGGATTCTTGAAGCTGTGGGTCTGACATTTGTGGTTATCAGTACTGCTGAGCTGTTGAAAGGTATGACCTGTAGAAATGTGTAGGTTTGTGGAGGTATGATTTTGAATTCTAATGTTTTGAAGTGTTGAAGAGTAAACAGCTAATGAGTAATCTTGGCTTGCTGCCCAGCTTTTCAGCTTGGCTTTGTCCCCATTTAATATGTAGTTTTCCTTAATATTCACAAAAACCTTAAGAAGATGTGATTATTCTCATTTTACAAAAGATGAAATAGAGGAGATTATATGCTGGAATGCTGTGTGAGAATTTCGAGATTCTGAAGGTCTTGGGACATAACCAGTTTGAATACCAAGAACTTTCTAATATCATTTGAGTAGTGGCTACTGTTGAACAAAGACTATTATAATCAGGTAATTGAATTCTCCACCATCACATTTTTTTTATTATTTAAATATTTTAAATTAATTTTAGAGAGAGAGAGAAAAGGAGAGGGGGAGACAAAAATTTATATGAAAGGAAACATCAATCTGCTGTCTCCTGCATACCCCCTACTGGGGATTGAGCCTGCAACCTGGGCATGTGCCCTGACCAGGAATAATACCTGCGACACTTCAGTGTGTGGACTGAAGCTCTAACCACTGAGAACATTGTCCAGGACAGAAATTAACTCATATAATAAGAAGTGATGATCAAAGAAGGATGTTGGCAATGAGGGAAGGGAAGTGGCTATACCAGAATGAGAATTATAGGGTGGGGTTATCTCAAATTGATATGATATTTTGGCTGCTTCTAAACAAGTTATTTCCATTTTAGTTGACTATCCGGGTACTTGCCTGAATAAAGGCAGGAGCTGTGTGTAGAAACATTTATAGTGACAGTTAGGAAAACTTCCAAGACTAGAAGAGTTTCATGACACATATATTGAGGGAACCAATAGATCTTTGTAGTGTGTAGGTGTGTATTTAATAGAGACTTTTTAAGGCCTGCACTGTGCTTTTTCTCCATATAATACATTTTTTACTGAATATTTTAGAATTACATCTTTTTAGAATTTCTTAAAATGCTCATAGTCTTGGTGTATACATGAATATTACTTGGGTAGTATTTCTAGTCTTCTTTCTTAGGGAGTGAAAATATCATGAAGTACCTTTGGGGAACACAGTTAACAGTAAAAATAACCAATAAATATTACTGAGTTCAGATTTTCTCAGTAAAAAAAATAATAATTTGGCAGTAAGTAGTACCTAAAAATTTATGATTTTTGTCTTTAAAAATTATTTTCACTATTACAATAATCTTGTATAACAGGTTAATAAAAATATGTGAATAGTAAGTACATATATACACACATAAAATGCCTTTTTCCTCAATGTGTTCATATAAAAAATGTCTCAATGGAATATAGATTACTTCTCAGTGAAGTATGAAAAATTGAGGGGGAAAATCAGGATTTCTGCATTAACCTTATTTTTCTAGTCTGAACAGTTGTAATTACATGGTTTAGTACATTGACATTCATTGGATTCACTTTTCTATTAAGCTCTATTGACCCTTAATGTACTTGGCGTCATTTTAAAAAATGGAAACTTCTTTTATTCAAAAAACCCCCACACATTTTGAACTAATACTTTCCCCTCACAGAATTAATAAGTTAAATTGAGGATTTTTCTTCCAATTATAACTATAGTATTGCCCAATATTAGTAATTTCCTTTTTGTAATTTTGAGTGTGTGTTTGCAGATGACCTTCCTGAACTTCAGGCTGTTCAAAGTGATCCTACCCAATCTGCCATATACCAGCTAAATTCAGATGTTTCACATCAAGAATATCCAAGACCATCTTGGAACCAAAATACCTCAGACATATCAGAAAGTACTTACCGTGAAAATGAGGTGGATTGGCTAACAGAATTAGCAAATATCGCCACCAGTCCACAAAGTCCACTTATGCAGTGCTCATTTTACAACAGGTAAGAATGCTGTATTTGTATTGAAAACCTCTATCATTACAAATGTGGTTATTAGTTATTTTTTTTCTAGTTTTAAAAGTAATGCTATTAATCATTTAATTAATGGTTTGCTTAAATTAGAACTTAAGTCATTAGAATTAAGCTTCTTATCTTATAAAAATCAAAGAGCTATTTTACTCAATAAGATTTTACATTCTGAGAATTAGATAAAAGTGATATGAAAACAGCAGAGTGAAGAATATTTGCAAGTGTTTTAAAGTGACCAGAAAATAAATCAGACCAAGAAATACTTTTATTATGCTATATTTCTATTTATTGGAATGAAAATTGTAGTTGTCCAAAGAATCATAATTATAGTAAACACTAGAGGCCTAGTGCATGAATTCATGCACTGGTGGGGTCCGGTTGGCCCACCCTGATCGGGGCCAATCAGGCCGGGGCCAGCTTGGGGGAGGAGCTTCAGGCGGTTGGCCAGCCGGCCTTGCCTCCTGGTTGAACTCCAGTTGAGGGGACATTTTGCATATTGGCTTTTATTATATAGGATTATATTTTAAAGCTTTTTTTTTTTTTATCCTTGAGTTCAGTTCCTTTTTTGTTGACGTTTATTTTCTTTTAGGGTATGTGGCCTTATGTGATTTATCTGTTTTCTAATAATAAAACTAGCTAATCTTAAAATCTTCAACTTACAAAAGTGGGCTCCCAAGTGGTGAAAACCACTGTTTCATATACCCAGACTAGGATTTAAGAAAATGAGTTGTGCTATGAAATTATAAAAGCTTTCAAGCAGTATTCCTAGAGAGGCCTAAGTGGATAATATTTTATCATCATTAAAATCGTAAAATTATCTATGTAAAAAGACATAGACAATAAGATAGATTATAGAGGGGAGAAATGCTCAAATTTGCACTCATTAGGTGATGTTGAAATAACTCAATTTTGGTAAGTACTCTTAAGTTAGTATAATTATTCCTAAATAAACTTTATAGGTGTGAAACCTGTTTTGTTTTTTTTTTACAACCCATTAAATTATGCTGCTTTTCTTCTGTATCAGGATGTTAGTCTTGATTAGAGTAAATTCATTTTAACTTTAGTTTAACTCCATGAAAATTTCCATAAGAAAGAAAACTTGCCTTTTAGAGTATTATTTCTTTCATAGTCTCAGTTTTCATTATAATCTTTATAGTCAAACAGCAAAAAATTATTTTACATTTAAAAAACAAACCCTGATTTTACCATTAGACTTTCTTTTCCCCCTATTGTTTAAAGCTAATACTTAATAATATAGTTCATGCAAAGTTGAGTAAACCTTTCAGAAGAAAATCAATATAAATAAAAGCATAAGTAAAGAAGTATCTCCCTTTTCTTGCACAGCGAGGAAGGGGGCTTGGGGGTGGGATAGAGTCCCTCAGCCTGGCCTGCACCCTCTCCAATCTGGGATCCCTCTTGCAATCCAGGACCACTGGCTCCTAACCGCTCACCTGCCTGCCTTCCTGATTGCCCCTTACCGCCTCTGCCTTCCTGATGCTCATAATTGCTCTCCCCTGCCCACCTGATCACCCCTAACCACTCTCCCCTGTTGGCCTGATCGCCCCTAACTGCTTCTGCCTTGGCCCCGCCACTGTGGTTTTGCCTGGAAGGACGTCCGGAAGACATCTGGTCTATCCTGTCTAATGAGCATATTACCCTTTTATTAGTATAGATAATTTCAGCAAAAGTTAATGAGAAAAGGTTAATGAGGATAAAATTAAAATGGAGGGCTAATAAAATTTCTCAGGGAAAGGGACGAATTGGAAACTAAGATGTCCCTTCTCCCCTTTTTGAAAAGGGGTCTAGTACAGACATGCATTAACTTTTCTTCCTATTTGGCATCTTAGAGAATTGTTCTGATTTGGGAGTTTCAGTCAGAACTACCCCCCTTGTCTTCCTCTCTAATGCTTTCCAAACTCCCGTGTTAGTACGTACACGTTAGTGGTCATCCTTTATGGGTTTGTTTCTTACTGTTACCCTTCCTGTAATAGCTGATCTGTTTGTGGGGAAAGGATTTTAATAGGTTCTTATGAGCACAAGTACTCTAAAAGGAGCAGTGCCTGTTAAAGAGACATTTGAGGGGAAAGCTGGGGAAGGGGTTGGTTTTTATAACGTGATCCTGTGGGAAAATAATTATCCCTTATATGTAGAGGCTCTTTAACAAATTTGTATTAGAAAACAAGAAATACTGTCCAGTTACAAGAAGTTGCAAATAGGCTGCTTTCTGCTACAGGAAGTTTAAGCAATTAGGGTAAGGTGGTTCATTGTATCTGCCCAGTGATAGGTGATTGGTAAAGAGTTCAGTGTTAAGCATAGATTCACTCACTTTAAGAGTTACTGACAATATCAAAGGAGAAAAAAGAAATGGATAAGGCACCTTGCACAGGAGTTATTATTCATAAATGAAAATGTTCACATTTATATGTACTTGATTCAAAAACAAATGAAACAGCAATTTGGAACTTAAAATACATTGTCAAATATGAAAAAAAAACTTTAAAATGTGTGAGGAGGGCTTGGGTAATCAAGTTAAAGGACAATCTACACTAATAAAAGAGAAAGATGCAAATTGCCTGACATTTATTTGCGACACCCACCAGCCAGTTAGGAGTGAGTATGCAAATTAATCCAACCAAGATGGTGGGTTAACTTGCATACACAGGCATGGAGCAAAGACCAAGGGCTCCACTGTGGCCAGAGCCACGCCTGAAGGCTGAAAGTTAGGCTCTGCTGTGGCCCGGGTCCCGAGTGCCAGCAGCCAGGGGAAGGAAGGCCTGTTGCACAAATCTTCGTGCAGTGGGCATCTAGTATACTATAAATGTAATCTTGTCTTTACTAGTGTTTTGTGTATATACTAATGTTGGCATTTTGAATATAAAATTTTTTCATCAAAAGCAAAGATTGACTTTAAGGACCTATCCTTTATGGTTAAAACTGCTGCTTTATTTTAGATCATCTCCTGTACACATCATAGCTACTAGCAAAAGTTTACATTCCTATGCACGCCCTCCACCAGTGTCCTCTTCTTCTAAGAGCGAACCAGCCTTCCCTCACCACTGGAAGGAGGAAACACCAGTCAGACATGAAAGGGTGAGTTTATTCATGAGATTAAACTTTTACAAAGTTTGCTCAACAGTTATAATATATTAACTTTCCCTCTCTAAAAAAGTCTTTTGAAGCACATACAGATGGAAAATAGCATGTCTGATTGTTCTAGTGGTCTGGGTTTGATTTTATGTACAGCTCTGTTAATTGGTAGGAAAGTTTGTTACAAGTGGAGAATATATATTTAACTAAAACTTTCAAAAACTTCAGTTTCAAAGGTATTTTTTTGCCCCAAGCTTAGAATGATTAAGTTATCCCGTATTTAGGAGAGAACCTGAACTCTTGAGCTGGAGACAGATGGTAATAAGGTACATTTAAAAATAAACAGTTTATGTTTTTTTTCACAGGCAAACAGTGAGTCAGAATCTGGCATTTTCTGCATGTCCTCCCTCTCAGATGATGATGATTTGGGATGGTGCAATTCCTGGCCTTCAACTGCTTGGCACTGTTTTTTGAAAGGTGAAAAAAAATACTTGAACTTGTTTACAGCTTACTTGTGTAGCACACTGTCACATAACTAATACTTGTTTTTACTTAAACTTTAGGCACACGACTATGCTTTCATAAGGGAAGCAATAAGGAATGGCAGGATGTTGAAGATTTTGCTAGAGCCGAAGGCTGTGATAATGAGGAAGATCTCCCAATGGGCACTCATAAGGTTGATATAAAATTCCTAAAAACAAAATTTTTTTTAAAGAAACATAATATTTATTGTTGTTCTGTAGGCATATCCTCCATTTACTTTCATATTTAATAATCTTAAATTGTAGGTAGTGGTTTTGTGACTAGTTATTGTTGCTTAGCCTGATAGAGAAGCTTTAGGTTTACCTTTGTAATTATGTTTTCTGAGATGGGAAAACCAAACTGGCATTAAAAATAAATGAGCCCTGCCAAGCCAGCGTGGCTCAGTGGTTGAACTTCATCCTATGAACCAGGAGGTCATGGTTCCATTCCCAGTCAGGGCACATGCCTGGGTTGTGGACTCGATCCCCAGTGTGAGTTGTGCAGGAGGCAGCCGATCAATGATTCTCTCTCACCGATGTTTCTGTCTCTCACTTCCATTCCCTTTCTCTTCTCTGAAATAAAAACAGCATATATTAAAAAACAAACAGCCTGACTGATTTTGCTCAGTGGTTAGAGCGTCAGCCTGTGGACTGAAGGGTGTCCCGGGTTCGATTTCAGTCAAGGGCATGTACCTTGGTTGCAGGTATATTCCCAGTGGGGGATGTGCAGGAGGCAGGCAGCTGATTGTTTCTCTCTCATCGATGTTTCTAACTATCCCTCCCCCTTCCTCTCTGTAAAAAATCAATAAAATATATATTTAAAGAAAACCAAAATAAACAAACAAATAAATGAGCCCTGGCCAGTGTGGCTCAGTCGGTTGGAGTGTAGTCTAGTATACTGAAAGGTTGCAGGTTCAGTTCCCAGTTGGGGCATTATGGAAGGCAATCCAGTCAATGTTCTCTTTCACATCTATGTTTCCTGACCCCCCTCCTCTAAAATCAATAAATACATCCTTTGGTAAGGATTAAAAATAAATAAATGAATAAACAAACCAAAACTTTATCTTTGGTAATCTTACAAGGTGGTTAATTCTCCGATGGGTAATTAAAAGTTGGTTATATTGTTACTTTTAAATGGGGAAGGCTGGCTCCCAATTGCACCCCCATCTACACTGGTCTGATAGCCCCCAACTGCCCTCCCCTGCTGGCCTGATCGCCCCTAACTACTTCTGCCTTGGCCCCCACCACCTTAGCCTTGTCCGGAAGGAAGTTGTATGTCCCGAACATGTCTACTCACCTGGTCTAATTAGCATATTATCCTTTTATGAGTATAAATGGTGCTCAGTAATGATCAAAGTCAGCCTTTTATTTAAAAAATATATATATACTTTATTGATTTTTTTACAGAGAGAAAGAGGGATAGTTAGAAACATCAATGAGAGAAACATCGATCAGCTGCCTCCTGCACACCCCCTACCGGAGATGTGTCCACAACCAAGGTACATGCCCTTGACTGGAATTGAACCTGGGACCCCTCAGTCTGCAAGCTGATGCTCTATCCACTGAACCAAACCGGTTTTTCAGCTCAACCTCCCCCCCCCCCCCCCTGCATGCAGATATACAGATGTCCCAGCATAGGAAAGACATTTTTTAAAAAAAATTTTGTCTAGTTGAAATAAAAAACACTGGCATTTTCTAAGGTGATAAGCAAAACAATAGAATTAATATTTGTTGACATCTTTGTTTTTGAAACCTTTTATTTCTCCATCTCCACTGTAGGTAGGAAAATTGGGCATGTGAATGAAGTGCTTCTTTAAAATTCCTGTTAGTAATCCCCTGATGACGAGCTTCTTAGAAAATTAGTCCCCACACGGGTGCCTTCAGTTTTCCCCTCTTCGTTGTAGTGGTTTGTCATAGTCTGACTTTGGCCTATACCACTCTCCTAGTTTCAAAGGTTATGAGCTTGATCTGATTACTAGAGAGGCTTCTACTTGTTCTGTTTGACATCCCTTCAGCCTCTGACAGAGTGGATGAGGGCCTGACATTGTTTTGACTTGGGTAGCCTGGCAGTGCCCTGATTTTTGAGTGGTGGTCTATCTGCCATAATGTTGAATGTAAGCAAGTTTCTGTTCCCTTTCACTCTTAATCAATTCTTCTTTGCTGATAATGTCAGCGGCACCTCCTTGGCCTGTGGAGGGCACTGTGGACTTGGAGTAGGAAACCTGGCTCCCTTTCCAGCTCTTCCAGTAACTATTTTTGTGAGTGCCTGGGGCAAATAATTAACCCTAGTAGGCACTGGCTTCCTGATCTGTAAAATGGGACTGGATTCCTTTTAAACTTTTGTAGCCCCAACAATTAGAAGATTCTGTAATTCAGTTTTTTACAAATGCATGTCTGTAGCCTTTACCTGTATGTTTTCAACTGCATGTTAGAATTATTTGTACATGAATGTCAGTTATTCAAACTGGACTTATTAGTATAATCAAATCTGTATTCACCTTTTAAAATTTCCCTTCCTGACCTACTTGCAAGTCTGTTCTTTTAAAGGTACTGTTATCCCTGATTACCAGATTCAAAACCAGGATGTTGGCTATTCCCTTTCCTCCCTCCATAGTTATCAGCTCTGTTTCCTTAAAGATTGTTACAGTCATCCTTCTCTCTCATTCTTTACTTGGTTTTGTTTTTAAATGTGTTTTTATTGAGTTTAGAGAGGAAAGGAGAGAGACTCAGATCAGCTGCTTCCTGCACCTCCTCTCCTCCCCCCCCCCCCCCCCACCCCTGACTGGGGATTGAGCCTGCTACCCTGGTTATCTTTTCAGGCTAGCATGTACTAAATGCTTAATAAATATTTGTTGAATTTAAATTTAGCCTGGTTCTACCACTACTGTACTTGTCAATTCAAGACTGATTGGCTTCTCTCATTCTGTTTGGAAATAAATTGAATATTAGAGGTAACTTTTATTCTGAAGTCATTTATCATCTTAAAATGAACAATCTTATTAATAAAATACTTTTATTGACTTCCCAATACCCTCTCAAAGGAAAGTTGGAGCATTTTGCCTGTCTCTAAGGCCCTTTACGTACTATCTGGTCTGGCTCCTGCTTTTCAGTACTTGTCCCAACTTTGAATTCATCTTGTATTTTTAGAAAATACTCAGCGCTACCCAAAGTAGTTGTTTATTATAACTATCCCTGGTGTAAGGCATGTTCTACATTTCTAATTTCATTCTTTTAAATCCCAGTTCAAAGAGGAATCGAAAGCCGCCCTGATATATTTCTCTCTCTCTCTCTCTCTCTCTCTCTCTCTCTCTCTCTCTCTCTCTCTCTCTGATTTAATTAAATTGTATTAGAACTATTTATACTTGGACTAAAATGTTTATTCCACACTTACTTATGTTGTAGTGATTTATATATGTGCCTTTGTTCACTACTGGGTCAAAAGCTCCATTAAGACAGGAATCCTTTTTGTTTATTTTTACCTTTTCTACAAAATCTTAACTGTAGTAGGAACTTCACTGTGTGTTAAATTGAATGTTGCCATTCATTTAATATATGCATGTGTTTTCAGGGCTATGGTTCCGATGGTCTGAAGTTGTTATCACATGAAGAAAGTGTATCATTTGGCGAGTCTGTACTGAAGTTAACTTTTGATCCTGGTACAGTAGAAGATGGTTTACTAACTGTAGAGTGTAAGCTGGACCACCCTTTCTATGTTAAAAATAAAGGTAGGGCTTCAATTTGAATTTTTGTAGTAACTTAAAAGAGAAATCTTAAATCTATAATATGTCTTGTGGCATAATTCTTTGGTGGTTAAGAAAAAGAATTTGAAGGGAAAATTTCAAAACTAAATAAAACTACCTCAGGAAATGCCCTGTGATGCTTCAATGTCTTAGTGGTAGTCAGACTGAGCTCTACTTCCTGTGGCTATCAAAACTTCAGTTCATGTAGCATGAATATCTTGGTGTCTAGTTTGGGGTATAGAGTCTTTTAGTAATTGCATTTTGGTTTAGGATTACTAAATACGCTGTATCCCCAGACAGTTCAGAGCCTTACTGCAATACCAAGAGTATTTCATGGTCTCACTTATCTTCACTTATGCTGATTGATAGAACCTATTAATAAAATGCTAAATTAAACTACATTTTGGAGGGTTAGTGCATTGCTTAAAGTAAATACTTATAGCTGGCTTTATGGCAAATATAAATTACTTGTATTTTGAAAAATCTCAACTTAAATTTTTAAGACTCAAATGATATGTCTCTCTTATAATAAATAATTTGGGTGCTTTCTGTCAATCCCCATCTTTGACGCAACTATTGTTTAACTTTAGGTTGGTCATCGTTTTATCCAAGTTTGACTGTGGTACAGCATGGCATTCCATGTTGTGAAATTCATATTGGTGATGTATGTCTACCTCCTGGACACCCCGATGCCATTAATTTTGATGATTCAGGTGTTTTTGATACATTTAAAAGGTAATACTGCACTAATTATCTTTTTTCTGTTAAAAGTTTACCCTAATGATTACTAAGTCAAATATTTAAGAAGTTAAATCTTTAAGAAAGCTTTCAGAATTTTAAAAGAACTTTTAAAAGGACAGTTGTACAATCTCCCAGGAGGCATCCAGAGAAAGTTTGTATGTAGATAGATAGCTGGGATTTTAAGACTCATTCTTTCTTTAACCTAATTATCAAATCTAGAGGCATTAGGTAGAGAATTCCAAAGAGTTCCTGCCTGCTGTCTTTTAGATTTTATTTTATTCCAATTTAATTTAATAATAAAATATAAGGTAAATATATTTGTTTATCAAAAGAATAAGGAAGCCCTATTTTATTTGGCTTCAGTGGATTGGACATTGGTCTGAGGACTGAAAGGTCCTGGGTTCGATTCTGGTCAAGGGAATATGCCCGGTTTTCAGGCTCGATCCCTAGTATGGGGTGTACAGGAGGCATCATTGTCATCATTGATGTTTCTCCCTCTCCTTTCCTCTCTGAAATAAATAAAATATATTTAAAAGAAAAAAAAAACTAGTAAGACTATTTTAAAAAGCACAGGCCATATGCTCAATAACACCTGTAAGATTGGAGTCTAAATGCCATTTGAGGATTTAGGATTACATCCTCATATACATCCTTTGAAAAACTAAAACATGAGACAAGTACTTTAAGATCTGATACTCTTATTTTTAACATGTAGATTAGTGATAACTCTTACGTTTTGGTGAGAGTGTAAATAAAATTTTGGAAGATAACTTGGCTTTGTTTTACAACACAGAATATCAGTAATCCCATTCCTCTGTAGAGGAATAAACTAGAGAAATAAACCCTTATAGACATGTGCTAGGAGATGTATAAATAAGTTCATTACTCATGTTAGCAAAACTTGGAAACAATATCACACTATTCATTGGCTTGAGAGTAAATATATAAATTGTGACATAATCGTACACTGGAATTCTATGTTAGTGGAATATTAATGAACCTTAGCTATACATTTAAAAATCTGGATCAGTTTTAGAAATAATATTAAGTAAAAATTAGTCTCAGAAATATATAGTATGGTTCTATTTTTTTTATGGAATCAGATGTTCTTCGGAAATATATATAGCCCTAAACAGTTTTCTCAGTGGTTAGAGCATCTGCCCTCGAACTGAGGGGTCACAGGCTCGATTTCAGTCATGGGCATGTTACCCCGGCGTGCTTGATCCCCGGCCTGGGTCTGGGTGCATGTGGGAGGCAACCAGTTGGTGTGTCTCTCACATGGATGTTTCTCTTTATCTCTCCTCTTCCCATTCTCTAAAAATCAGTGGGGGGGATGGAGAGAAAATACTTGCAGTAAAATTATAATTGTAATTACGTTTATATTATACTAGAGGCCTGGTGCACTGGGGAAGACAGGGGGGTTCTCTCAGTCCAGCCTGCACCCTCTCGCAGTCCGTGACCCCTCAGGGGATGTCCGCTTGCCAACTTAGGTCTGCTTACCATGCAGTCCGGGACCCCTTTGCTCTTTACTGCTCTCCAGCTGTGAACCCAGCTTCTGGTTGAGCAGCACTCCCTGTGTGGAAGTGCACTGACCATCAGGGACAGCTCCTGCATTGAGCGTCTAGCCCCTGGTGGTCAGTGCACATCACAGCGGCCAGTTGTTCTGGTTGTTCTGCCATAACAGTCGCTTAGGCTTTTATTATACAGACTAGAGGTCCAGTGCATGAAATTCGTGTACACAAGGGGGAGGTCCCTCAGCCCAACCTGTGCCCTCTCAACCTTGGGCAGTGTGACTAAGCTGGCAGGGAGACATCCTTAGCACTGCCATGGAGGGAGGAGAGGCTCCCCACCACCACCACTACCCTTGGCAGTGAGCCCAGCTTCTGGTCGAGCACCTGCCCCTGGTGATCAGTGCACGTCATAGCAACCGGCTGTTCCACCATTCAGTCGATTTGCATATTATGTAGGATAATATTTATATAGTATATGTAATACATATACAATTATGCTGGAGGTCTTCAAGACCACCCCCCGGGTTTGATGAGTCACTGGGAATCACAGGATTCAGCATAGAGTTATATGGCTCTGATTTCTTCCAGTGAAAGGATACAAGCAAAATTGGGGAAAATGAAAGGCATGGGGTGGAATATGGGAAGAGCTGGGCTCCCAGGAATCCTTCCCCAGGGGACTCACACAAGACATGCTTCTTCTGTCAGCAGTGAGTTGTGACATGCATGAAATGTTATCCGCCAGGGAATCTTGTTAGACATTCAGCAGCGTTTTTTGTTTGTTTGTTTTTGTTTGTATTTTCCCCCCATTTATTTTAGAGAGAGTGGAAGGGAGAGAGGGGAAAGAAACAATCATTGATGTGATAAGTGAGAGACATTGATTGGTTGCCTCCCGCCTGTGCCCCAACGAGGTCAGAGAACAAACCTTTAATCCAGGTGTGTACCGCAACTGGAAATTGAATCCTCAACCCTTCAGAGCATGGACCAACACTCTAACCCAGTGGTCGGCAAACTACGGCTCGCGAGCCACATGCGGCTCACAAGCCGCAGTTTGCCACTCTGTTGGCTGAGTTTTCCAAACATTGTATAAGGCATTACCCTTGCGCAGAAGTTTTGACTTCAGGTTAAAGACAGTACATTATTAAAATATTTTTTAAGTGGTCAGCAAACTCACTAGTCAACAGAGTGGCAAACCGCGGCTTGTGACTACCACTGCTCTAACCACTTATCAACACAGTCCTCGGCATCAGGTATTTGTTGTTTTTTCAGAGAGGAAGGGAGAGGGAGAGAAAAAGAGAAACATCAATCATGAGAGAATCATTGATTGACTGCCTCCTGTGTGCGCTCCACACTGGGCATCAGGCATGTGTCCTTGAATCAAACCCAGGACCCTTCAGTCCACAGGCCTACACTCTATCCACTGAGCCAAACCAGCTAAGGCTATTTGGGAGCTGATAATGTAGGCCACCTCAGGTTGGCACATACCACAGTTTCAAACTTCCAAAAGGGAAGCAGGTGTTTGGGGTGAACCATATTGCTTGTGCACACAGTTCAGACCCAGTGAGCCACTCCTCTCAGTTGTGGGAATGATGGGAACCTTCTAGAAATCCAAGTTAATCAAGGGACAACCTTCTAAGTAAATCTTTGAAAGGATAGCAATTAGGCCTGCTATTTTAAGTCTTTCTGCAAAACAAAATATTATGTATTATTATATAATATTATCCATAATAATAAAAGTGTAATATGCTAATTAGGAAGTTTTTAAGTGAGAGCATGATTTGAAGAAGCCCATTTGAGACATTGAGTATTGAGGCCAGTCTCTTAGGCATTAGGCAGGTTTAAAACAATTACTCTGTGAAGTTGACATTTCTGCTCGAGTAATATGACTAAACAAGCACTGTGCATATATTAGCTTATTTAATTTTCACTACCCTGTTGGATTATATTCTCATTTTATAGAGAGAGAACTAAAGCTGAGAGAGGGAAAAAGAATATTCCCCCAAAGTAGCCAGTTGGTATCAGAACTAGGATTCAAGCCAGTAACTTATAAAGATTCCAGGTTTAATATGCAAAACGTAAAAATAAATGGGTGTCTGGGATCTGGGAGAGAGACTAGCTATGAATAAAGTATGTGGAGTCAGTATATACATCAGTTTTCACTTTATAATTACCAATGGTGAAGTTGTTAGTGATGGTGACATAGGGAGAAATACATTGAAATTCCCAGTTAGATGCTAAAGGTTTTTAAGTTGAATTAAAACCATTTTTTATTTTTATTTTTTTAGCTATGATTTCACACCTATGGATTCTTCTGCAGTCTACGTGCTAAGTAGTATGGCTCGTCAGCGTCGTGCATCTCTGTCATGTGGAGGACCTGGAGGTCAAGACTTCGCAAGATCTGGATTCAGTAAAAACTGTGGCTCACCTGGATCATCACAGCTCTCTTCCAGTTCTTTGTATGCTAAAGCTGTCAAAAATCACAGCTCAGGGACTGTGAGTGCCACTTCTCCTAACAAGTGCAAAAGACCAATGAATGCCTTCATGCTTTTTGCCAAAAAATACAGAGTTGAATATACTCAGATGTATCCAGGGAAAGATAACAGGTAAAAATGGTGATTATTCTAACAATTGGGTAACACTTCAATGTAGTTCACAGGAACTAGTGCAGTTAAATTTATTCTTCAATAGCGTTTATTATTGAATTTTTTGTTTTCTTAGGTTGACTTCAAAATAAAAAGTTTAAGTGGAATTTTTAGGGTTATAATCCTATATAATAAAAGGCTAATATGCAAATTGTCCCCTTGCCTGGGAGTTTGACCAGGTGTTGGGGCCAGTTGGCCAACCGCCTGCGGCCCACCCTGGGGCTGGCCTTACCCCCAATTGTCCCCCTCCCCCCCCAATCGGGTGTGGGCTAGTCTGCCAATTGCCTGCAGCCCCTCCCCTTTGCCGGCCCAACCAGGGTTGGGTTGTCTGGACCATACCTATGCATGAATTTGTGCATCAAACCTCTAGTTATTTTATTGCAGCTAGGCATTAAAAATTTTTTACATAATGCCTAGTTATTAGGCACTGAATGGTGAGAACCTGCTTTCTAAAGTAGTATTAAATATCATTCACTGACAATTCCATCTTTATTGAAAAACTTTGTAGAAAAGACTGGCACTTTCTTGCATCATATCTTATTATTTAATAATTGTGTCATAGTATGGGATGTTTAGGAATTGGCAATGATTTGTCAAAACTAAACCTAAAAGTATCCTCAGTAGAGCCCTGGAATAAAAATTAACTCTTGTCCTTCCTATTCTGTTTGCTATACACTTACCTCATCTCTTAGAATCCTCTTCAGCTCACTCCTTCTTAAACCATCCAAGTTCTGCATGGGTGAAAATATCTTCTTCCATCTTCCTAGTTTCCTGACAAACAAAAACTACCATTTCCTTTACCCATGATATCATGAGAAGTCGAATGATTATCCACATCAAATTAATCAGGGTTGAATGTTTCATAAACAAGAGGCCTGATGCATGACATCTGTGCACTCGGGGAGGAGGAGGGGGGTGTCTCTCAGCCCTACCTGCACCCTCTTGCAGCACAGGACCCCTAGGGGGATGTCTGCTGAGAGGTCCTTAGCACTTCTGTGGAAGTGGGAAAGGTTCCTGCCGCTGTGCTCCCCAGCATGCGCCCGGCTTCTAGCTGAGTGGTGCTCCCCCTGTGAGAGTGCACTGACCAACAGGGGGCAGCTCCTGCATTGATCGTATGCCCCGTGGTGGTCAGTGTGCATCATAGCGACCTGTTATTCCACCTTTTGGTCTATTTGCATATTAGCCTTTTATTATATGGGATTTGAGATGTAATAACTATATATATATAAAAGCCCAGCAACTGGAACAGTATATGAGAAAGTGGTGGCTATGACGCACACTGTGGCAGTCAACTAGCCTGATCGCCCAGATGGGCCCCCAACACCCCAATTAGAGTCAGGGCTTGCCAGCCAACCACCTGCAGCACTTTCCCCCCAACCCCCCGCCATCCTGGCCCAATGGGCCTCCATCCAGGCGGGCCAGCTGGACTCCACCTGTGCACAAGTTTGTGTACCAGGCCTCTAATAGCATTATGTTAGTTTGAAGTGTATAAATGATTCAATCTATATATATAAAGCCAGAGACCAAAGGCCATAAGGACCATAATGACTGGTCACTATGATGTCCATTGTGGCCAGCAAACCAGCCTGATCAGGGGTTGGGGCCGGCTGGCCAACCTCGCGGCCCCTCTCCACTTCCAGCCTTCCCCAGAGTGGGTTGCTGGCTAAGTACACCATCCCTTCCCCTGCCCCTGATCTGCCCGCCCACCACCCCTACCTCCCAGCTGGCCTACTTCTGATCACACCCCCCCCCCCCCCCACTCCAATAGGGGCAGGACTGGGCAGCCAACCTCCTGCAGATTAGTCCCCGACCCTATCAGGAGCAGGGCCACCTGGTCAACAGCCCATGGGCCCTCTCCCAGTCGCTGGCCCCTGAATGGTAACCTTCACCCCCATTTGGGGATGGGCAAGTTGGCCCACCACCCATAGCCATGCCCCCAATCAACCCCCAACCCCAATTGGGGGCGGGGCCTGCTGACCAGTCACCTGCGGCCCCTTTCCCCAGCTGGCCCAGCCCTGATTGGCCCCAATTGAGGCAGGCCCGCAGGCCACCCTCACGCTATCTCCTCCTCCCAACAGGCCCAGCCCCTATCCACCTGGACCCCACCTTTGCACAAATTTGTGCACTGGACCTCTAATAAATACACTTATTATGTATTTATTATGTAAATACATACATTATACACACACACACACACATACATATGCCAAAGCGACTGTTACGACCAATTGCTATGATGTGCACTGACCACTAGGTGGCAGGTGCTTGATGCAGGAACTGTCCCCTGATGGTCAGTGCGCTCCCACAGCCAATCTCCTGTGGTCCCTCCCCCCACACAATTTCATGCACCAGGCCTCTGATATTTGTATATGTTGCAAAATGATCACAATAAATCTAGTTAACATCCATCACCACACTAATTTTTTTCTTGTAATGAGGATTTCTAAGACACACTCTCTTAGCAACTTTTAAATAAGCAACACAGTACAATAAGTCACTCTGTTGTGCATTGCATCCCCAGGACTTTATGAAAGTTTGTACCCTCGGACCATCTTTACCTATTTTGTCCCTGAATCTAGTAACCACCAATCTGTTTTCATGAATTTAATTTTAAAAGAGAACCTTCCTACATCAAATGCATTTCTGATCTAAGAATTAACACATATTTGAATATTTATTGGTTTAACTGTTAAATGTATAAACCATTATGTGGTACCTTTAACCTAGAGACTACAAAAACGGTTATTTTATAAAGGAGGATGCAGCAGTGTTTGGATTAAAGTTTTTTCTCACATTTACTTTTTCTTAGTTGTGTTTCTATAGTTACTGTTTCTCTAAAGCTCAGATGTGGATCCCTAGCTTCCCTGTCAATTATTGTAAAATCATCTCTATATACTTCATGCAGTCATTCCAGGACTTTTTGTCATGAAATTAATAGTTCAAAGCTCTTCATAGAAGGAAAATGGTTTATGTCTATTCCTAAATGAGACCATCTTAGTAGGTTTGGGAGCAGATTAACAAATATGGAGTCTAGCTTTTAAGTTTCTATCATAAGTCTTACCAGTTTGACTTCTTTCTCCTGGGAGTTTATCCAGTTTTCTTAAGTGATTGCCTAAGGTTTATTTGGTCTTGTCTAAGAAGGTAAACAGTAATGTGTACATAGTTACTGCCACATTTTCACTGTGGTTGCATGAATGAAAAAGACTTGTTTTAATCATCATCATTTGGACATTATGGACACAAAGTAAGAATAGCTTTTAATACAAGATGAATAATTTATGCTGCTGATACTGAATACTTGTCTGCCTTGATACCCTAAACATTTAAAAACCAGTGTACCAGGAAAGATACAACAGTAATTTAAACCATTTCTGTGAAATATTTAACTTTTTTCTTTAAATCTGAACTTGGTAGAACATCCATTTTTTAAGCCATTTTATATGTCCTTTGACAATTGGAAATGTTGGCACTGTTCCAGGAGGCTTTAACTGCCAAGATTATGATGAAGGGACCATATGACTTGAGATTTTACTGGAAATGACTACTATAGTTTTGACCTTTTCCCTCCTCTGTGTTGGATGATTTTTTTCTTTTTTCTTTATATTTCTTCCTGAAGTAGCAGCACTTCAGAGTTTTGTGAAAAATTCTTATCTTCAGCATGGTGTAAATATTTATTTTTACAGAGCCATAAGTGTGATCCTTGGTGACAGGTGGAAGAAAATGAAGAATGAAGAGAGAAGGATGTATACATTAGAAGCAAAGGCTTTGGCTGAAGAACAAAAACGTTTAAATCCCGACTGTTGGAAAAGGAAAAGAACCAATTCAGTATGTTTCAATAAGTAGTTGCTTAACATTATCTTCACTCTTCCCCTAGAATTGTTCTGACATATTGGAGCAGTTATAACCTTTAAAAGGTGTTGGTGCTGTTTCTCAGCCTTTTTGTACTTCAAAACTTAGTAATATTTTTATACCATCCTATCAGGCAGACTGCCTTTTCATCATTCAGTGCCATTTACTCTGAGCATGGAAGGTAGAAATGCCAGACATGCTTATGAAGAATGCTTGTCTGAAAATGTTGAGGTATAGAAATAATTTTGGAATGTAGTATTTATTTCTAGTTGGGTTGAAAAATGGGTGTTAATTAACTCAATGTCATTAGGATTTTTTCTAAGTTGGAGTTGGTATGTCTCAGCAGCCTTTTGTTTTTCTTAATTGGTGAGTGAGAGAAGTGTTGGAGGGTTAGGGTACATTACCCAACCTTCATGGGACTTCTGACATTTGTATGTAATTTCTAGATTAAAAACCCAGGAGAGAAGAAGAAATACAGCCTAGAAAGAGTGATGAAAAGTTTGCATTATAATGATGCTACCTTAATAGACCTGATTCTTAGAACTTTTCCATTACTAGACTGACATCTCTTAAGTGTTTTTAGATTAATTACAAGAAAATGTAACACGATAGAACAGAACAAGTTCCATTTGAAATACCTAAAAAACGAAGGGAAGACATCAGTTTGCAACAGGAGGGCTATGTTTATGTCTGTTTTTTTAATAGTAGCTTGCATTTCACATCTCTTTAAAGTTTTAAAGAATTTATCTTAAGGAAGTAGTGATCAGATTCCAATATTAAAGGGTAGCTGAACTGGATTTTTGAAGTTCTTGATTTCTTTAGAACTCCATGCAGGGTAGCACTCCATCCACATCCCTTTTTCTGCACATCCTAGTTAATTTCTCTCTTCATTTTCATAAATTTTCTGGTGCTTGAGCAATCAAATATTAGTGAAAATGCCCACCTTTGAGAAAGTGTTTTTTTTAAATAAGCTTATAAACATTATTCATCTTAGCTTTCATTTGTAGAATTACTGATTTGTAAACATTCACTGAATTTTCATTTTATCTCCACAGGGCTCACAGCAACATTAAACCAGGATGCTTATATTAAGTCTGCATTTGCATAAACATAGACTGCTGAAGGGAAGACTTAAGAGGACGTGGTCTCACCGTTGGTCCGGGAATTCGTGTGACCATAAGATACTGTTATCATTGGTCTTGAAATGATTTAATAATACGAGTGAGGATTTGCTTTCTCCATTAGAGCATTAAGTAAGCTAAAACTATCAACATTGTAAACCAAATTGCCTTATTTTTCTTCCAAATTTCACATGTCTATCAGGTAATATAGGCTTGAAAATTTAAATCCTGTGGTGCTAAAGTACAGTAGAAAGAGGAGAAGTGTATACATGTTTATTTTAAATTGTACAAAAGGGGAATTTAAAAATATGTAACTGCTGTTTATACATCGGCTCCTTACTGCTTATTAATCTGTATTGTATACATAATGGAATGAAACAGAAGCTGGGGTTGGCCTTTCTGAGCAGCCACCACATGGCTCAGCATCTGTGCCAAACACAGGAGCTCCGAGTCTGGCCAGTGCCAAGAGGCTAGCAGAACATGTGGCCGGCGGGCGGGCAGGCGAGCAGGCGGGCGGCTGGGGCGGCTGGCTGGTGTCAGCCTCCCAGCGTGAGGGGCACCTGCTGCAGCTGCCCGAGCATGCCCAGTGTATGCACCAGGTGGCAGCACCCATCCATTATCCCAGTGGAGACCTAGCCCGGGCCAAGGTGAAGTTAATAGCATTGAGATATAGTCACTGTGATGGTGCTATTAACAGTTGATACCATTGTATTTTTAAACTTTGTGTTCTATATCTCCTCAGCTACATATCTTAAATATGTTATTTGTCATCATATCTTTATGGTGGGGGCAGACTTTGCACTTACTGCAGTGCAACACTTGCACTTTACTTTCCTCCAACTGTCTGAAATTAGAGCAAATACATTGGCAATACAGCTGCTTTTGCTCTGAGC
This sequence comes from Vespertilio murinus, assembly GCA_963924515.1. Taxonomy (NCBI): domain Eukaryota; kingdom Metazoa; phylum Chordata; class Mammalia; order Chiroptera; family Vespertilionidae; genus Vespertilio; species Vespertilio murinus. The sequence continues at coordinate 37,938,559 of OZ004712.1, forward strand.
TACAATCATGGCTTTCATGTTACTTACCAAGTGGTGTTTCTGGTTAGGAATCACAGCTGTAAAATTGATTTCAGTTCATTACACTTCATGATGTTGCCCCTAAATTTTGCACACTATATTCTTGTATATTATTTCAAATAAAATGAAAAAATTGTTAATCTCTGACTTCTGCTGATTGATTTTGACTGAACATTTTATATGAGAAGCCAGAATATAAGGCTCCGGGATGAAAAATAAGTTGATGGGGTTTTAAGCATTAAATTAAAAATGTTAACAGGACAAGGGTAATAGAAAAATAATGACCTAGATTATCTACAGAACCTTTGTAAAATAAAAATTTTTATTTATAACTTGGCATCTGTTACAAAGCTTAACAGCCATAAAAGTCTGCTTTTAATAAAATGACAGTGTAAAGACAGCTTGGTCTAGATTTATTACAGATACAGTATAACATACAGTATTTAAACATTTAGCTCTACATCTTTGCTTTTAGGATGTGCCAGTCGTTCCCAAACTTGATTGCATCATTGGAAACACTTGGAAATGTTCTTTAAAAATACTAATGTCTGGCTCCTATTGCATATTAACACATTTGGGGGAAAATCAATATTAAGCTTTTAAAAAGCTTCCCTCACTGATTCCAATATGCAGACATGGAAACCGCTGGCCACTTACCTAGTGAGGAGGAAAGGAGGCTGGGGGAACGGTACTTCCTGTGTATTACCTGCCATATACCTTAGGAAGCAGCGGGTGCTGAGTTATGTGATGGGAAAGGAGTTTTAGCTAGCCTTGTATAAAAGTCTTTTGAGTTGGATGTGTTTCTGGAAAATCAGGCCCCCAGCATTTGAAGGTGATGGTGATTTTTGACATTTTATGCTACTTAATTAGAAGGGCTGAAGAGATCAACAGAAAAAAACCAATAGAGAATACAGAAAAGTTGGTTACATTCTTAAAACAGTGAATATTAGCTGTCTTTGGGTGAGCAACCAATGGAGATTAAGAAATACTTCACATTATTACTGAAGAGCAGACATAGCTTTCTGAAGCAGTTGGACCATTATGGGATACACTGGTGCAAATTCTTTGCCTTCTCTACTTCTTACCGACTGAACATAAGCCTCCAGGGCTCCCCTGAAAACCAAAATGAAAACAATGTCAAAAATTATACAAATTAAACAGGTTAGAGCGTGTCAATATACAAAAGAAAGAAGCCCATTTCTGGAATTGCTCTGCCCAGTCCCATAAGCTGAGTGGCCATCAAACATTCATTGGCAGTGTTACTATGGTTAAAGCGCAAAAACGAGACCTTTTCTCAGTCTGCACTGTAGGTGGTGGTCTAATTACACAACCGGGCTCTGACCTCAGGCGGTTTTCCGTTTCCCTGTAAGCTCCTCTATCAGACTTCTGAAAAGCCGCATGCAGCTTGGGCCTCCTGAGAGCTCACACCATGGGAAGGCGTGTTCAGGAGGGGGCTCTGGTGTGCACTGTATTATTATTTGATGAACCTGCAAGGAAAATTGCTCTTGGGCTCAAACTTTTTAATTCAGTTAAGGGTATGTGGTACCAGCCAGTTACTTATGATTATAATATTCTCATGAGTTAGATCAGGGGGTTAGCCAACCGCCCACAGGCCAAATCCCGCTCTGTGCCTGTTCACTTACCTATTGTCTGTGGTAGCTTTGACACTGCACTGAGAAGGCAGAGGCCATATGGTCTGCAAAGCCTAAAATATTTAGTATGTGGCCTTATGGAAAAAGTATTCAAACCCTGAACCAGATGTTCTAAGTGTCAGATCATGTTTAAGTGGAGCTAAAACAATGGTTAGCTGATTTTTTTTTTTATTGGTCTACTTAAGTCCCAGGTAAAACAAATTTTTATCATTGTTAAAAAGTTTCACAGCTCTGAGATTACAAAATTTATATGAAGATGTAAGTTAATGCCATTAGCTCACATACTTGGTCTCAACAGCCTATCTGATATTCCTCAACTGGTTGTTTTGCTCCCAAACACTGAACATATTAATCCCTGGCCAGGTCTGGTCATTACTTTCACTTAACTGTGGGGAATGTACTTACCCGGAGTCTGCCGGCTCCCCACTCCCTCTGCAGTGCCCCTCCCACTCCACTATCTACTTTCAGTCTCAGCCACTACAAACATACTTGTATCTCCAATCTCTTATTTCTGGCCCCGACCTCCCTCCTGATTTCTGTTTCTACCTGTATTCTGGATATTTTGGCCTTTCCCCGCCTAAGTATCCCTCAAACTCAGCCTAGGGCAGTCCAAACCTACAGAATGAATGTCAGCACCATGGTGAACCCTCGTGTGAACTGTGGGCTTGCTTTGGGTGATAGTGATGTGTCTGTGGTTCACTGTTACGAACGGACCACTCTGATGGGGGTGTGGGTAATGGGGGGAGCTATGTATATGTCGAGCAGAGGAAGTATGGGAAATCTCTACCTTCTCAAATCATCTTCGACCTAAATTTGCTCTAAAAAATGAAGTCATTAAAAAAAAAAAAAAAAGCCAAAACCGGTTTGGCTCAGTGGTAGAGCGTCGGTCTGTGGACTGAAGGGTCCCAGGTTCGATTCCGGTCAAGGGCATGTACATTGGTTGTGGGCACATCCCCAGTGGGGGGTGTGCAGGAGGCAGCTGATCGATGTTTCTCTCTCACCGATGTTTCTAGCTCTCCCTCTCTGTAAAAATTCAATAAAATTAAAAAAGAAAGAAAGGAACCTGGGGAGGGGGGCACACCCCTTAGGGAAGTATTGCGCCCATCTTTCCCTATTTCAACAGACGGCACCATCACCTCCCAAGGGCCTCTATTTAAGGCTCTCCTTCAGTTACCAAGTGCTATTAATCTGTCTTATGTTTTTCCACATCTAGTCCCTCCTCTTTCCTTTGCTGCAGTTTGAGTCCCGCCATTTTGTGCCCTTATCACTGCTGTAGCATTGTAGATGGTGGTCAACCCAGTGCTGTCTCCGCCCTGGACTAGACCTGCCACACTATAGGAAGTCCTTGTCTGCAGTCCATCACTGCTATGCCCTCTACCCATCAGGAGAGTGTAAACTCACCTCCCAAGCCTGACTGTGCTACTACCGGGTTCTAGATTTTGCTGTGGCATAAAAGAACTCTCCATGAGTTTCCATTGTTACCAACACACATGGCAGAGTAGCTTCACCCCCCGCCCCCGCCCCCTTGTGATTTCAAGTCCAACCCCAATGCCACCCCGGGAGAGATCAGGGGTGTGTGTGCAAATATGACTACACCAAGATGTCTGCCTAGCAAAAGAGCCACAAAAGGGCCTGTTTCTCTTCGACCATTCTCCTACCTTTCTCATGATCCTTCTTATCCTTAGAATGCTCTTCCCCTTCCTTGCCTTCTTCCTTATAGAGAGCTCTTAGCATCCAGCTCAAATGCCCTCTTTTAAAAAATATATATATATCTTATTGATTTTTTTACAGAGGAAGAGAGAAGGATAGATAGTTAGAAACATCGATGAGAGAGAATCATTGACCAGCTGCCTCTTGCACACCCCCTACTGGGGTTGTGCCCGCAACTAAGGTACATGCCCTTGACCGGAATCGAACACGGGACCATTCAGTCCACAGGCCAACACTATCCACCGAGCCAAACCGGTTTTGGCTAACGTGCCCTCTTTTTGAGGAAGCTTTTCCTATCTCCATCCAGGCAGCACAAAAGAAATGCAGCCACACCTGCATCAACAGCCTGGCTGTTGGGACCCTTCCCGGCTGGCTCCGTGCTCTGCTCAGGGGATTACCAAATGACGTGGAGGGCCGGCTACCCTTATTTAAGCAGCCAGGCTGCTGAATCAGGCTCTGGCCCTCTACCCACCCAGCCGTATGATCTGGACTGCATTTGAGCTGTTTTGCACATCTACATGATACAGTTATGAGAAAAGATTTACTCTGACTTGGCTCTCTTCCAGGCCTTCTATGTGTCTATAAAGCACTTAAATACTGTTCTCCGCACCACACTTCTAGAAGGTCTCAGATTCTCCATGTCATTGAGCAAGACGGCTACACTTGTACCACATTAGAGTGTACTTTTCATTGGTCAGTTTCCCTCTTGTGATGTAACTTCACTTTGAGGGTTGGGCTGTATTATGTAACCCAGGACCCAGTGCTTAACAAATGCATAATGAGTGAATAAAAAATTAGAAATACAGGTAGGTAAGTCAATGGAACAGAACAGAGAACCCAGAAATCAACCCAAGCCATTATGGTCAATTAATATTTGACAAAGGAGGCAAGAGCATACAATGGAGTAAGGATGGTCTCTTCAATAAATGGTGCTGAGAAAATTGGACAGATACATGCAAAACAATGAAACTAGATCACCAACTTAGACCATATAGAAGAATAAACTGAAAATGCATATAAGACTTAAATGTAAATCATGAAACCATAAAAATCATAGAAGAAACCATAGGCAGCAAAATTGTAGACATCTCTCATAGTAATATGTTTACTGATAGATCTCTGAGGGCAAAGGAAACCAAGGAGAAAATAAGCAAATGGGACTACATCAAAACAAAAAGCTTCTGCACAGCAAAAAGAAACCATAAAAAAATGACAAGAGGCCACCGCATGGGAGGACATACTTGCCAATGACATATCGGATAAGAGGTTCATTTCCAAAATATACAGGGAATTCATACAATTTAACAAAAATAGAAGATAATCCAATTTAAAATGGGCAAAAGACCTAAATAGAAACTTCTCCAAAGTGGACATACAGATGGCCAAAAGACATGAAAAAATGATTAGAGTCGCTAAGTATCTGAGAGATGCAAATCAAAATAACAATGAGGTATCACCTCATACCTGTCAGAAATGGCTACCATCAATAAATCAACAAATGAAAAGCATTGGCGAGGAGGTGGAGAAAAGGGAACCCTAGTAACTGCTGGTGGGAATGCAGACTGGTGCAGCCATTATGGTAAAAAGATTGAGTTTTCTCAAAAATTTAAATATGGAACTTCCATTTGACCCAGTGATCTCACTTATAGAAATATAGCCTAAGAAATCAGAAATACCAATGAGAAAGAAGATATGTACCCATATGTTCATAGCAGCACAACTTACAATAGCTAAGATTTGGAAACAGCCCTAGTGTCCATCAGCAGATGAGTGGATAAAAAAGCAGTGGTACATTTATGCAATGGAATACTACACAGCAGTAAAAAAGGAACTCTAATCATTTGCAACAGCATGGATGCATCTGGAGAGCATTATGCTAAGCAAAATAAACCAGAGAAAGGTAAGTATTACACGATTTCACTCATATGTGGAATCTAATGAACAAAATAAACTGATGAACAAAATAGATCCAGAGACATAGAAGCAAGGAACAGATTGTGGAATATCAGAGGGAAGGCAGGGGAGGGTGGATGGAAAGAAATCAACCAAAGAACTAGTGTGCATATATGCACATTGACAATAAGGCGGTGAAGGCTTGGGGCAGGGAGCGGGCTAGAAGGGGTCTATGGGGGAGGGGGAATAACGTAGTACTTTCAATAATAAAGATTTAAAATAAAATAAAAATACAGGCAGACAGAACTTTAATGAAAAGGAAAGCAAAAGTGCAGAAGAAAGTAAAGGAGAAACATGGTTGGAGTCCCCGAAAGAAGCAAAGGCGTGCAAAATGGAATGGAATGCTCCAAGAGAATAATCCTTTGTGAGATGCCTAGCTCATGTCAGAGCTGGGCTTTAATGAAGCTATTTCTTTGGGGCGGGGGGTAGATTTACTTCTAGTAACTCTTCAGGTTGCTATGGCCCTCTCAAAATCTAGTCCCTGGAGATTTATGCACAGTGAAAAAATCCCCAAGGGCCCCAACTGTCTGAGACAACAATGTGGGAGTGGGTGTGCGTGTATACAGGGTATCCAAAAAAGGGTATACACACTTCAATAGTTGATAGTTGTAGATTCTATTACAGTTTGAAAATGAAAATGTATCTACCTTTATAATTATTCAAAGTGTGTACACATTTTGGGGGGGGACACCCTGTATACATCAATCTAAGAAATTAGCGCACCAAAATTCTCAGAAATATAGATGTTCTGGAGTGAATGGATTATATATGTTTTAATACAATACAAAAACCAATTTAGCAGTTTCATTAGATTTCAAAAGGAAAAGGCCTATGAACTACACAATATGTAGAAGAAAGTTCAGAAATGAGCTTGGTTAGTTTTTTGTTATCCGTCAAAAACACCCTCAGAACTATGAAAAGAAAAACAGATTAAAGCCGCCCTCCCACATAAAATCAGAGTGAGATTTTCAAGCAATTATTAAATTACTTCATTTGCTTGAGCAAAACATCGGCTTTCTTGAAAGTAAGAACCAGTCTAACACTGGTTTGTAACCAAAAAGCATTATTAGCACCCTAATTGAAAAAAAAAATGTAGTACAGGAATTGTGTAAACAACTAGCAGAGGACTATCTGTCACATGGTAACACTGCGCCGTGGAGGCTTTTATGGAACACGAGGTGGGTTCTGTCAGGCACTGAGTGTCAGCGTACTTCGTGCTCAAATACATAAGTGACTTCAAGATCCACAAGCTTCACAGGCAGGTAAGGCCTCACTTTCCTGGCTCTCTCCTCCCTTTGGTCTCATCTCAGGCACCCAGTTTCCAGAACTGGTAGGTATCTAGTGCCAGCTGAGAAAGGGCTATCAGGAGGAGAGACCAATGGTTACCCGCCATCTCGGGGATTTGAGGAAATGGCTCCTCTCTGCGGCCCCGGACCAGGGACGCACCCGCACTGAGAATGGTATGACAACTGCATCTGTAAGAAGTACCGATAGGCAAATAAAGTCTGCAAACATTTTTTACATCATAAATGTGTTCTACTTAGGCCAAGGAAATGCAAAGGACGGGAAGGCCACAGGAAGAAGAGTTGCTGCTCTGTTTCAAATCTCAAGACTAAACGGGCCTGAGGCCAGTGCTCACGCTTCTGCAACAATTTAGAAATCTTTTCATCAAAATCTCAGCCTTCACCTTTGCTGAGAACACATCCAACAGTCACAGATGCACAGCGTCCCTGGGGGGCAGCCTGATACAGGTGCCCGAGGGCACGCGCGTCTGGAGGACCCGACTGGTGGGAGCTGAGTGGGTACCACTTGGCCCCAGGAGTCAGTAGTTACTCTAATTTTAAAATTAACTTGACCAATATCCCCTCAAGCTCTAAAGAAACATCTGGTGTCAGAAGGAAACAGGAAGGCAGAAGAGGCTTGGTTCATCATTTGCTATTCACTCAGCAGCAGCAGTCTCACGATCCTCAATTTGTCCTAGTTTATGACAAGCTAGCAGACTGTGCTGGGAGGAACAGAGAGTATATAACAAGGTTTGCCCCAGAAGCTAAAATAAATTTACTGACATTTAAAGAGCAATGCTCACCCTGGGTTTATCTACAGGGGAGAGGACACATCGGCGGTGCTGAGGGGCGGGGACGGAGTCAGTTGGCGGCAGCAGACAGGAGGGAACAGGCCCCCGGACAGAGCGCCCTGCCGGGCCGACCGCTGGGCGGCAGCAGGAGCCGCTGCTCGGAGCATGAAGATTCTGCTATCAGACGCGCGGGGAGACAGATAGACCTTATTTAAAAAGCGTGACAGTATTTCTTAGCATGATTTTCAGTTGCTAAATATAAGCTTAGCAACAGCATTGCTGATGAAATCACCCGGGAGACATTTTTTAAAAGAAGAAAAAGGATTTGTGATGTGTCCACAGCAGGACAACTATTGTGAACTAATTCCAACTTGTTAAGAAAACAAAAATGAACGGTATTCAATGAACTATATTCTAAATACTCTTCTAGTACCAAGGGGGTGGCAACAGAGTGAGTCTTTGGGACTCAACAAAAAAATCCACAAATTGCCCTAACCGGTTTGGCTCAGTGGATAGAGCGTCGGCCAGCGGACTGAAGGGTCCGGACTCCGGTCAAGGGCATGTACCTTGGTTGCGGGCACATCCCCAGTAGGGGGTGTGCAGGAGGCAGCTGATCGATGTTTCTCTCTCATTGAGGTTTCTAGCTCTCTATCCTCCCTTTCTCTCTGTAAAAATTCAATAAAATATATTTTAAAAATCCACAAATACATTGCAAATCCCTGGGTTAGCCCAGGCCCAAAAACCTTTTCTGAAGGCATTTCACCATCTCTTGAACTTGGATGCTTACAGCTGAGAAGAGTAACAGACAAGCAAGGACAAGAGCAGGGCGGGCTGATCTACTCTTTATTCAGAGGCGGTGGGAAGGGAGTGGCTCCGTAGTCTCAGGTGGTGCCCGCCCAAGAGCGCAGTGCCTCTCCCTGAGGCTGGCTGACGCTCCTCAAGGACCTCGCCCAGCCTCCCTCCTGCAGGCTGTCCCCTGACACCAGTCTCACGTGCTGCAGAGCGGCCTGGCAGCTAGAAGAAACCCTGGCCAGGTCCCAGCTTCAGAGATCCTCAGGGAGTCCAGGCCGTGGCCCGGGCGCCACGTTTTTGAGAGCTCTGTAAACGAGGCCGGGTACACTACCGCCTGCACCGAGGCTCACGAAGGCCTCGCTCGGGGCCGGGCCCATCACATCATCGGGACCCTCTGGGAGAACGGAAATGGGTGCAAGAGCTCTGAGGAGGTACAGCTGATGGGTTCGGAGGGTGAGGGTGATGAGGAGCTGAGTGGTGACTATAAGGTTCTAGCTTGCTCGGTAGGTGACTGTGCCACTTTATCCAAGACACAGTGTCTAGGACATTGAGCGGAGTTGAGGGGAAATATTATTTAACACTTTTGGGTGAGATTTCTGAGTCAGTTTGAGTGGTGACAAATGACAGCCAGTTTGCTGGCCTAAGGCCCCAGGCAGTCGAGGCAAATTGCAGACCTGGGAGCCACTGGACAGAAGAGACCACCGGAGCCATGCGATGGATGAGCTCGTGTGGGAGCCGAAGTACAGGAGAATGTGAAGGAAAGTGAGCCAAGAGCAAACTGGGAAACAAAGGCACGTAAGGAGTGGAGAGAGCCAACTCAGCCAATGAGATGGAGGAAAATAATGGCCAGAAAGGTGATGTCGTGGAAGCTCCTAGAAGGCTGTGTCTCAGTTTGCTCTGTGTGCTCAGGGCCTGGCACACAGTGAGCATCAAGGAGATGTGTTCTATCAGTGAGTCGATGAGGAGTCTCAAGAAGGAAGCAGTGGTCAACTCCAGCTAAAGCTGCACAGTGTAAGAACGGGAATGCCTAGGTGTGGGGGCTGAGGTCTTTGGAGATCATGGTGGAAACAATTTCAGAGGAGAATGCTGATGGAAGAGAGATGCTTACTAAGCTATATGTGACAATTAAAACCTCCAGCCCTGGGCGTGGCTGAGTGGAAGGGGTGTGTCTGTGCACATGAGAACACACATAGATTCATTGTGGGCACTGCTGGAGGGCACGTGGTATCTAAATAGCTGCTGGATTGTCCTCGTTTTCTACTAATAACTTCATCATGTTCGAGTATTTTCAAAGGTTTATTCATATATATGCTCCACTAAATCAGTAACTGCAACCCATGAAAATGAAGCAGAAAATGAGGAGCCAAGACAATGAGGAGCCTTTTCTAGCTGAAGTTGGCTTTCAAAACCAGAAGTGCATAGTTCTCAGGGCTGCATCAGGCATGGGTAGCACAAAGGGATGCGAAGACGTGAAAGTGAAGGAACCATAAAGCAAAAATGTTGTGCCCAATGGTTCTGACTGTCGGGAGCTCCAGTGCGTGTGCCCGGGCAGTGAGGTGCCTGAGGCGAGGAGGTGCCACCACATGTACACACCCACCCGGGCACTCTTCCTTCCTCTTCCCTGCGTCTCCTACTCTCCCCGGCTTCTAGAAGAGACAGGTACTCACGGAACACAAGGCTTTACCTGATGAGGAGGAGTCTGTCCTTTTCAGATGGGTGGTCATCCAGCCACTGGGAGAAGCGTGCGTGGGACCACTCTGCCCTCTGAAGGTTAGAGAAGAGCATACACATTCTTCAGTGAATGGCACAAGTACTGGCTCAAAAAGCACCCTCCAGGACTCCCAATCACCTCCTGCCCCTGCCTCAGGGAAGGTGGCTCAGCCCGAGGGGCACCTTCCTAACTCCCAAGGAGCCCTTTGGATTTGCCAATTGAAGGTGGCTCAGCAAAAGAAATAGGGTCTCTCTCAAAAAAGCTTTGTGAACATAAATTACTTGTCATTATTATTTAAAGGGCTAATTCTGGATTCATCAGGTTCTTCTTACTCTGCAGGGCAATGTGAATTTTCCTTCCTTAGTGATTCACTGCTAAGACAGAAATCCATGACGAAAAAGGACAAAGGGAAGGCCAGAGATGCGTTCAGTGAATAGGGCACTGCATTCATAAAGAGGGAAGACTCTTACTAGGGCTGTGGCTTTCCTTTATTACCTGGAAGGGAGATTTCAGCTCAGTGGGTGCTCTTGTGAACAAAAACTGAATAATGATGCTGAATGGAATAGTGTCCCCCAGAGCAGGGCTACTGGCCACGTGTTCACTTGTCTGGAAGAGCAGGGGTCTGCAAGAGGAAAACATGGATGTTATTTCATGCGTTCAACACTGAAAGAGGTGATTTGGTGGAAAAGTCATAATAACATTAATACAGGACGGAACAGCATAGGAATATAACAGTGTAATAGAAGAAGGAATAATAGCATTCTTTCTAAACTGGTCAGTTCTTAACCATTTTTTAACACCACATTCCACATACATCACACACTCTGGTAAGCTAACCTGTCCTTCATCTTGTCCTCTCTCAGGCACTTCCAAGCCTCGCACAAGCAGCAGTCATTTGCGGATCACTCTATATTTTATGCTGGGTGTCCCGGGCAGGACACATGTGGTGGATGACCTTGGCCTGCAATTCCCAGGAGGCTCCAGAGCCAACGAACTCATACTAGGAGGTCAACTTTAGAGCACACTGAAGCACCTCCTCCGTAAGTCACCTCCTCCAGGGGCAGACTCATCGGGCACCAGAGCGCTGCTGAAGCAAGTCCTGTGCCGTGGTGCCAGCCTCTGAGCAGCACATCCACCACGCTAGTCGTGGCCAGTCCTCACAGCCCACTGGCCTGGAAATAAACCACTCCCAATGACGTGTCAACAGCAATCAAGGCCCAACTACAACAGGAGGGCGCACACAGCACAGACGGGTGGGGGCGTGCACCTGAAACACCCAGCACAGCTGAGGAGGCTGGGCCACTGAGCCCTACAGCACACCTACAAGACTGGGAGATATAGCAGCTCTACCCAATACAGAAACATTCACACTGGGAGGCTGCCAGAATGAGGATAAAGAAACTCGTCCCAAATGAAAGAATTGAACAAGACTTCATAAAAAGAACTAAATAAGAGAGAGAGAGAGAGAGAGAGAGAGAGAGAGAGAAAGAAAGAGAGAGAGAGAGAGATACAAATAGGTTGTTACAGAATAGTCATGGATGTAAAATGCAGCATAGGAAATATAATCAATAATATTCTATGGGTACCAGATTTATCAGGGTGATCACTTCATAAGTTATATAAATGTCTAATCACTGAGTTGTATACCTGAAATTAATATAATACTGTGTGTCAACTGTAATTGAAAAATAAAATAAAATAAATTTTAAAAAAAAAGAACCTGAAAAAAATGTTTACAGGATACCATTTGAAGCCCATGAAATGTTTATCTTTTTAGGTACCCCAAATTCTCTCTTTGGGTCAAAGTAGACTCCAGTTACCTACATGCTTGAACCATATCCTCACAGCCTCTCTTGGAATTATTTTGACTTGGCATGGCCCTAAGTTCCCGGGGGCACCACGGGGTGCAGTCTTACAGGTCTCTGGAGGCTGACTCTGGTTGGAATGAGGATAAGGCTGCAGCCCAGTTCCACTTTTCACAGACTCTTGTCCCAGCAGGGGACGCTGAAGGGTCACGCAGCCCAAGGTCCCTGCGTGCTCAGCAGCAGCTTTCCCAGGGGCTCCCTGGCACTGCAGACGGAGCATGCGGCCCACCAGTCTGCTCACTGCACCTCGGACAAGATGCTCCCACATCTGAGCTGTGAAAGGAAAAGCCGCAGTGGGGACAGCGTCCCTCCGCTGGGCCACAGGCTCAGACGCAGGCTGGCGGGCCGGTAAGGCCGCTCTGCGGGTGCAGGGAGACAGGGGAACGCATGCCTTCACCTCTGTCCCTGCTGTCCCCGGTTCTGCGGCCTTCCCCTGGCCCAGAAAAGCCCACTCTTGTCTGAGCCACATAATGGGGTAGGATTCATCTTGACTTAAGGAGACCCGGGAGGTCAGTCCTGCATGACGGTCTCTGATTTCCTGAAGGACAGCCCTATGGAATCCTTTCTGCCCCCACAACAGGAAGGTAATCAAGAATCTGAGACCCCATCTCCCTTGGTGCTCCCTAACTGAAGTCCCGTGTAAAAGGGCTTCCAAGGGAAGTCCTAAGGAACACTGAACTTCCTCATAGGAACAGATACATTTCCTTCCTTCTGGAAATGAGAATCACATAGCTGATTCTGTTTCTCTTTTATCCTCGGCTTCAGGATCTTTAAAGTCAAAGTGGAAACTTACCTATAGCAATAAAATTAGCTTCATGGTTTGAATATTTGTGTTTTCCTTCAATATACTCTTTTAAAAAAATATGTTTTATTGATATTTTACAGAGAGGAAGGGAGAGGAATAGAGAGCTAGGAACATCGATGAGAGAGAAACATCGATCAGCTGCCTCCTGCACACCCGCCTCCGGGGATGTGCCTGCAACCAAGGTACATGACCTTGACCGGAATCGAACCTGGGACCTTTCAGTCTGCAGGCTGACGCTCTATCCACTGAGCCAAACCGGTTTTGGCCCTTCAATATACTCTTGATGCAAACTGCAATGATACAATGGACAAAAAGAAGGGAAGGAGGGAGGGAGACGGGGGAAAGGAACAGTCTGCAAGATGCCACCTCGCAGGCCGACGGGTGTGAGGGTGCTGGCTGCGAGGCCCCCAGAAGCCAGGCCTGTAACACCCGCTCCCTCCAAAATGGGGTCTTGAGGTCCATCACCTGTCTGTCCCTCTGGAGCTCTGAGTCACTCAGTTATTTTTCTGCAAAGACCAATCTTCGCCCCTGCCACTCACAGGACTGCCAAAAAGCCACAGAAAGCAAAACTAAATCTGATTCAAGATTATGCATCACTGACGTGATTAACTGTAAACATCAAATGCAGACATTTCTGGTGCTTTTTAAATAGTCTGACAGACACAGCATGAAAACCTCTGTTCTCCCTGAATCCAAGTGGAATCTGAAATACCAGCAATTAAAAAAATAAATTACCATTTGAGATAAGATAAAGAACAAAAGGAGATTAATTAAGGTGTTACAAAACACTGGTACCCCAAATGCCGCAATATCATTTTTAGAGAAAAAGAAATATAGCAGCACTTTCAAGGTTAAACTTTACAGCCAGCAGGTAGTCTTAACTAATCAAGTATTGGGCCCCATTAGGAAAAGCTGCATTTCTAGTGGGGGATCTTCACAGCTAAGGGACTCGCAGCCACGTGGCTGTAAGTCTTCCGTTCAGGACGATTACCAGGTGAAGAAAGACCAACGTCCTGCCGCTCCTATGTGCACACTCAACCTCAGCGGCGGCCATGCCACCTGCCCCCGCCCCCAGCGCCACCCTTCCGTGAAGGGCCCGGGAAGGTAGCAGGACCCCTGAGCTGTGCACTGAGCTCTGGAACCGGCACAGAAAGGAGAGGGAGGAGGAGGAAACGCAATTCCCCCGGGCCCAGGACAACTGAAGGCCTTCTGAGAGAAGGGAGGGGGGGGAGACCCAAGAGGGGCCAAGTGGATCCCAGAAGAGAGAGCATCAGGAGGGCTGATGGCTGGGGGAGGCAGGGCTGGAAGTAGAGAGGTTAGAGGACTTCCAGGTTCCTTTCTTAGGTCCAGACTGTCGATCCAGCAGGCCAGGTTGAAGCGGAGGTGAGGGTTTCAGGCCAACTTTCTATAGTACGCTGGGCTCAGGTTCCTGGTTCCTCTTCTGGAAGCCCGTGTGTGGCCTGGGACAGTGAGAAGGGGCATTCATAGAGAAGGTTCCCACGGGGGAGGGTGTGTGTGTGTGTGTGTGTGTGTGTGAGATTCTGTTTTAAATTTTGTGACATTTTCCTGGACGGTTTGTGGAAGTACTCAAAATGCGGCTCTACGACCAGAAACAGACACAGGGGCCTTCTGGACAAGAAGCGGTGGTTACAGGCACAGCTGCGGGATCGGGCGGCCCTGCGGCTGAACGCAGCTCTGCAGTTCAGACGTGCTGCCCTGGCAACGCTCCTCCTCTCCGCCTCAGCTGCCTCCAGGGGGTCGTACCTGACTCAAAAGTGTTCTGAGTATGAAATGAGAAAATATCAGCACAACACTGAGCACAGGATTAGCATAACGTAAATGATTAAAAGTGATTTCTAGAATTAAAATGATAATAAACTAAAAATCCACTCCTGCCCGTTGACTGGGCGCTCTCTCACTGCCAGGAGTATTGACAAACAACAAACCACGCCCCGGGTGCACTGCCTTCTGCGTACGATGCTGACATCTAACCTTGGGGTAGAGAACCTAAAAACCTTGGGGAATAGCTCTTTCGGGGGATGGGTTGACCAGTCCCAGATTCAAAAGTGGGAAGAGAGGATAGAACACATTGGGGGTCCCCATGCTAAAAAAGGCAGCTGCCGGGCTGGGACTTCAAGCAGCAGATGGTCAGCAACACCAACTGTAGACACGCGAAACCTTCACCCTGCCCACAACTAAAAACAGTTGACATGAACATTCTAGAATTTCTGATGGTTTCCTTCTTCCCAAGACCTCATGCTAACACCCATCACAACAGCCCACGTGGCCTGAGGCTTTGCCTGCTCTCCCATCAAACCTAGCAAAGCTGCGAGCACAGCGATGGGGACAAAATGCAGGGGCGAAGCTGATCCCTCCAGAGGAAAGATGGCGGTGGCTGCCTGAGACAGGCCTGGTCCCCAGCGGCTGAACGGCACACCGTCCCTGCTCTGCCCTTTGCCTCACAAAGACCTGCACTGCCAGGGTCTAGGGTCAGAGTTCTCCGGCCCCTGGCCAGATGAAGCTCTGCCTCTCTGGAGCAGGAATAGAAATCGGCCAGGGCAAATCCCTGCGGGCAGCTTTCTGAGGCAGCAGAAGATAATCTATGCCGCGTTCACGTGCTCCCTGGGACCCTAATGGAGACAGTAAAATGTAAATGTATGCAAGAAGCTTGTTGGCTGAATTAAATAGTCCACTAATATCACCGTCAAGAAGAAAGAGCCCTATGACAGATGGCTGCAGAAGCCTTCGTGTGTGCATGCATATGTGTGAGAGAGACATTGAGAGAGATAGACAGGAGGGGGGGGGGGCACGCCCTGGGGTCTGCTTCCAGGCTCTCTGGCTGGCACTGTCACTCTCCCTTGCAAAGGACCCACTCTCCTCTCCGGCAGCCACTGCCACTAACTCAGACCAAGGCCCAACCTGCTGAGTGTGGATGGTGTGGCTGCCCATTAGTCTTCCTCCCAGCCTTGCACACAATGCATGATGTTTAAGTGTATTTATATTATTTTTTAAAGCTCCCTTATTATTTTAAAACGGGGACAAATGCAAGAATAATTTTAACATATATTGACTTTTCTGACTACAACTATAAAACAACCAAGATAGAAAATTTGAAAAGTATTTTAAAAAACCTTTAAAGGAAAAATCACTAGTGATGATCCCTACTCTCTGAAGATATCATTTTGATGTTTATCATTCTTGGCTTTTCCTCTGCGCGCACACACACACACATTATTTAAACAAGTGACCCGGTGCACGGATTCGTGCACATTGAAAGGAAATTAACTAGAAGAAATATTTTAATACTGCTATTCATCCTTTCTCTATAATAGAACTGTCAATTCACGATCGACAATGACAGATTGAAACACACATATGCAATTGGCTCCAGCGAGTCAACTTAGCCTTTTATATACTAGTATATAGAATAAACTTGCTTAATTAGACCTGTTTTCTGATGTAGCTAAACTTTTTCCAGCCCAGTGAAGCATCCCAACTTCTCTTTCAGGTAATTGCCAGCAACACAGCAGTAAATATCAACACAAATCAGATTATTACTATAGATCACGCAGGGAGAACAAAGGATAAAATATTTAATTGCAGCAGTGTTTGACTATATTCTGTGCAATGAGAAAACCTGAAGTTACTTCAAGGTCCACCATTTCTTACTTCTTTTCAATTGGGTCAAGTTTCTAAGTTTTCTAAATCTATTTTCCAGCTAATGAAAAGAAAATAGGATTCTACCAAGTCTCCTATCTAGCTACTCCAGGACTTCTGTGAGGATCAAATGAGATGAGGCACAGGAAAATGCTTCACAGACATTTGGTTACAGTGTGAAATGTTTGCACCTGGCTATAAAGCAAGCCGTGTTCCTGGGCTGAAGAAACTATAAGGAGTCTAGTCACTACATGACATCATTACCCGGCGCCCACAGCTACCATTTTCCAGGCAGAGTTGTGGGACATAGTTTGAGCTATGGGGCCTTGGGAGCCAGCTGCTATTTGGTGGGGTGTCACTCCGGGGTGGTGGTGCGGCCTGTGTCCCACTTGGGAGAAGCCAAGTGTTGGTTTGTTGGCACAGGTCCATGGTGCCATTTATTTTTAAATGGCCAGTGCACGTCAAGCAGCTCCTGCATTGAGAGTCTGCCCCCTGCTGGTCAATGTGTGTCATAGCTACCAGCCCGTTGTATGGTTGCTTAGGTTTTTGTATATATAGATAGTAGGGATCATATCACATATACTATTTAGTAATGTTTATTAATTTCATGATGCATTAGGAAGTATTTTTAATATTATTAGTTGTTAACTAACAATACAAATTACTTATTATTGCATGTATTTGATCCACTGAACATGGCATTCAGTATATTATTTGGCCAATCTCCTACCGACCGCCATTCAGCTGATTCAGAAGGTCTGGGGAAGAGAGATTCTGAACAAGAGCCAAGCCAATTCTATACATGGCACTGGATGATGCCTATTCCCTGTCACAACTCACAGCACAGATGGGAAGATTAACAAGAGTGGGCCCTTTCATTGCAACTGCTCAGAACTAATTTTGAATTAGAGACAGATTTCTAACAAGTTTTTGCAGGCAGGCAAATAGAGGATCTAGAATTGTGTTACTGGAATTGTGTTACTGAAGGTTACTCTGTACTGATTTATTCCAATCTAGGAAGGGATTCTGTAGACCCCTTCACACAGGTAAGCTTCCTTAAGTCAATTCTCTTCACGTGACAACTGTGGAGAAGCCTGCAGTGGGACCAAGGGCTTTTCCAACATTTACAGGCAGAGGCAGTGGTGCTTACTGACATCTCTCACAAGATGGGACCTAAAACATTCTTTGCAGATATTACTAGATTTTATTTCAGAATATAGTATGTTTTCATTTTATTTCCTGATCTGGTAAATCCTAAAATTTTTATCAAATGTCTGTCCAAGTCCTATCAGTTGAAAAAATGATATTCAATACATTTCTGCTGATCCAATATGACTGTAGAAATATAGTGGCAGATAGAAACCTCTGTTAGAATTTTTCACTGAATTCAAGTTCCAGGGAATGCTCCATAGGTAGGATACAATCTACACTAATGAAAGAGAAACATGCAAATTGACCGTCCCTCCGCTATGCCCACCAGCCAATCAGGAGTGAATATGCAAATCAACCCAACACAGATGGCGGTGGCCATGGAACTGGAGTGAGAAGACGGCTTGGGTTACCCCCGGCAATGGAGGAAGTCAAGCTTCCCACCCGCCCTGGCCACTGTTCAAGGAGTGGCTGGGAATAAAAAAGGAAGGGCTGGGATCCTTGGCTGCTGGGGAGCATAGCCAGCCTGAAAATGGCCCTCAGCCACTTATCCAAACTGGCCATGCCCCCATGGAATTAGAGTCCCCACTGGGGGGCGTGGCCAGCCTGCAAACCACCACAGATTGCTCGCCCAGGCCACATCATACCCCAAGGGAACCCAGACCCTGATCTGGGACACGCTTCAGGGCAAACCAGCCAGCCCCCACCCATGCACCAGGCCTCTATCTATACTAATAAAAGGGTAATATGCTATTAGACTGGGAGACCTTCCAAGAGATCTTCCGGACAATCTTCTGGGCAAAATCATGGTGGCGGGGCCGAGATAGAGGCGGTTAGAGGCCAAGGAGGGAGGGCAGTTGTGGGTGATCAGGTCAGTGGGGGGGAACTATTGGGGGTGATCAGGCTGGCAGTGGGGAGGGCAGTTGGGGGTGAGCAGACCAGCAGGGGGTCAGTTGGGGGTGAGCAGGCTGTCAGTGGGGGTCACTTGGAGGTGATCAGGACAGCAGGAGGGCAGGGAGAGTTTGGAGTGAGTAGGCTAGCAGGGGTTCAGTTGGGGAGAGAAGGCCAGTGGGGAAGTGGGGGCGGGGAGGCTGGCAGGCAGAGTGGTTAGGGGCAATCAGGCAGGCAGGCAGGTGAGCAGTTAGGAGCCAGCATTCCTGGACTGTAAGAGGGATCTCCAGCTGCCAGTTTAGGCCTGATCCCTGTAAACTGGCAATAGAACATCCTTCGAGGGGTACGATATTGGAGAGGATGCAGGCTGGGCTGACTGACACCACCCCCTACCCCCGTGCACAAATTTTGTGCACCAGGCCACTAGTGTGTGTGTGTGTGTGTGTGTGTGTGTGTGTGTGTGTGTGTAAAGGCTAATATTCTAAGTGTCCCTCTCATCATCAGATCGGTCGCTATGACATGCACTGACCACAAGGGAGCAGACGCTCAACGGAGCAGCTGCCAAGCTGCAGTGACTTGGCAGTGGTGGTTCCTGGGTGACGCACCCCGAAACCAGAGAGGAGGGAGCCCGATTGATTCCTCACGGGGCTATGCAATTCCACCTTCGGCAGTGGGTTATGTTGTTGCTGGGGCACTGTCAGCCCTGAATCTGGTTTACTGCACACTTGTGTTTGAGTTCCACACCCTATACAACAGCAACGTTGCAGAGTGCCCTCTCGTACTCCGGAACCCCTCCGGGGATGTTGGAGAGCCAGTTTCAGCCCAATCCCCACAGGCCAGGCTGAGACACCCCACCTGCCAGAGGGATCCCGCTCACTCCAGAGACGCTGGGAGGGACTATGAGAGGTTGACTCCAGGACATGTCCAGCCCGTCTTTCCCAGTCCTGCCCAGCCAGCCACCTTCTAATTAATTCCTTCTAATGTGCACAGATCCGTGCACTAGGTCCTTAGTTACATAAATCTTTATAGTTGTAGAAAGAAGCAAACCCTACTGCTGTTACTAGAGCAGCTGAAGTGTAAGTGCTAAGGGTCCCGTGAGAGAGGTGAGAAACTGCTGGATGCAAACCATGAGTGAGTCATGAAAGCATTTAGTAGGTTAAAATAATAAAACAAAAAAGAAATGTCAGCTGAAACCGGTTTGGCTCAGTGGATAGAGTGTCGGCCTGTGGACTGAAAGGTCCCGGGTTCGATTCCGGTCAAGGGCATGTACATTGGTTGCGGGCACATCCCCAATCTCTCTCATCGATGTTTCTAACTCTCTATCCCTCTCTCTTCCTCTCTATAAAAAAATCAATAAAAATATATTTTAAAAAAAGAAAAAAAGAAATGTCAGAGCATATCACACGGAAGAATAATTGCTGCTTCATGACACACGAGTGGGCGTGTGTAGCATGTGTGGGTTTGAGTATGCCTGCATGTTTGCATGCAAATCTATGCCAGACTGTGATACAGAATAAGTCTTACTGTAAGTCATGGTCAAAAGTTTGAAACCCATTTAGGTTGACTATTGTTCCATCAGAGAAGCTAGATATAAAAATAAAAAAAACACAGGATTTTTTATTATACATTGATCAATCATTAATTTTTTTTAATAAATAGGTACTAGAAGTGCCACTATTCAAACTAAAATGATCCTTCAAAGTCCTCTTCTCATGTGAGAATTGGAAGGTTAACAGAAAAATTCCCATTTTACGTGACTGTCTTAACAGAATTGATCTTATGTAAAATCCTTATATCACCATACCGGGACATCGTTTTTTTTTTTTTTCCTTAAACTGACTTTTAGAGATAGGAGGAGAGGGAGAGAAAGAAGCATGGATGTGAGAGCAAAATATGGATCAGCTCCCTCCAGCACACTCCCTGCTGGAGACTGAGCCCCACAGCACAGGCACTGCCCTGACCGAGGGCCGAACCGGACTCCCTTTTCAATCAACCACCTTAGGCTCTCACATCTCAAGTGGCATTACACCTGACTTCCTATTACCAAAAGCTTGGATGAAGTAAGAGAGAAGAGTGATTATTTAAAGGACTCATTGCTTATTGATTACTCTGGTTTCCAGTACTGAGTCCATTTCTAGAAAGCCACATGACATGACTTTCCTTTTTTATTTTTAATGTATTTTCTAAAAAAAATATTTTTCTTTGTGACTGGACTCTCTTACCTTATCGTCATAGAAATACATTCAAAGTCCATTATATAGGGTGGGGCAAAAGTAAGTTTACAGTTTTTCATATGGAAAATAATATAATAATTAATAAATAATGCAAGAATAAAGTCTGTGTTTTGCATACTCACAGCTATAAACCTACTCTGGCCCCACCCTGTATGCTGTTAGACATTATGGATAGTTTATATGAAGGCTTCTCATCTGGTATGCCTTGGCCACCAAATGGTGATAAATATTATGCTGACCCCCTCAGTCCTCACAGATGGTAAGATACTATCTGAATGTACACATTTTCTCTGTGCCATGATGTGAAAAAGTTTGGGAAGTGGTGGCTTACTGAACAAATAGCCACAGGAACATCTTATCCTATATTATAAAGAGGTGATATGCAAATTGACCACCATGCCATCACATGATGGCAGCGCCCACAGCAGGGGCCGACTGGCCCACCGGAGGCCTCGGGTCCTCCTGCACACCCCCCACCCCCAACAAATGACTGAGAGCTCGCCCAGGCTTCTCCAATGGGCTGTCCATCCTTCTCTTCCTCCCTCCCCTGAAGCTGACACCAGACTGTGGTGTCCAACAAATTGGAAGTTATAACTCATGTCGTTGAGAGAATCCTCCCTTCCTCAGCTGGGGCCTGCCGCTCTGCGCTCCTGACACAGGAGTCCCCTCAGCCCAGCCAGGGGCCTCAGGTCCTCTTGCCCTTCCCACCCACCTCCCCCCTACCCCCACCCCCAACTGACTGAGGCTCAGGCAGCAGGGCTGGCGAAGACACAGGCAAGCCTTGGATGGTGGCTGCCCAACCGCCCAGGGCTGGCCCGAGGCGCAGATAACCAGGGCCGCCTGAGGCTTGTGCTGCTGGCAGTGGCAGCTGCAGAGGTGTATGGGGGCATCACCTTCCCCTGATCGCTGGGTTGCCTCTTGCCCCTGAGGGCTCCTGGACTCTGGGAGGGGGCAGGCCGGGCTGAGGGATGGACCTTTCATGCACTGAGCCTCTAGTATTCTATAGTCTGTGACTGAAGACACTAGTCATCAAGCAAGTCAAAATTCCTTAAAATCTAAGTTGGTAAAAAACCTATCTAAGCATTCAGCACTGAAAAGGATTTTCCCTTAAATTGTTATGTTCTTACATCACGAGTATGAATTAACTTGCTGTTTTTCTTTTTGAACTGATTTTTAGGAAGTTCAATTTTAAATTTTGTGCTCAACTATACTAGCCATCTTCAGTTTAAATACCTTTCATGACTAAACACTTAATATTCTATTCAATAGTTTTATGCAATGTAAACTATGATCTATTTATAGTAGATTGAATTGAGAATGATAAATGAAAGAACAAACATTTCAGAAAAAGATGTCTATATAATTATGAACTGTCTGGTGTTATTATTCAGTATACTTCTGTAAAAATGGAATTTAAAAAAACACCCTAGAAAACATAATCAAATTTACCAGCTCAATCTTGTGAAATGAACCTCAAAAATCACACACACAGAGAGACACACACACACACACGCACATATTAGTCATTGCTTATAATTCTATACAGGTTTCTGATTTGCATAACTTTTGAGATGAACTATAGGAAACTGCCATTGTTGTAGTTCACAAAAGGGTTACATGTTAGCAATTTCATACAGTTCCAAAGTATATATCTGCTAATAGATATGGATTTATTAACAGCAATATAGGCTATGCCTCACCTAAATGACCTCAGCATTCGATAGGACTTTCCTAAGTCAGACACTCTTCTGCAGAATGGACCCACAGCCATCTCCATCTGAAATATAAGAAGAAAACACTCAGAGCTTTCAATGTCAGAATCCTAAGGTGAGCGGGAGATACACCTGGATCATAGAAAGTTCTAGCTTGCACTAAATTTATCTTGACTGTGAGGCAAGTTTTAAAAGCCAGTCAAATTTAGTAAAAGATAAGAACTTAGATAGCTTTTGTGCTTATTTAATAAAGGGCATAAAATGAGACAATTCCTTCAAGAGAATACAAAAATATTTTT
The DNA here is from genome assembly GCA_963924515.1 of Vespertilio murinus. Classification (NCBI taxonomy): domain Eukaryota; kingdom Metazoa; phylum Chordata; class Mammalia; order Chiroptera; family Vespertilionidae; genus Vespertilio; species Vespertilio murinus. The sequence goes on from OZ004712.1 coordinate 37,961,081, forward strand.
GGTTATGTAAGAGAAGAAAGTTTAGACCTTTTCTCCATTAAAAAAAATCAGAAAAAGGAAGGCGTGAAGGCTGACTTTGTGCCTATACTTTAAGTATAAACAAGCTCTTTTATATTAAATATAAGCAATGATGATTTTTACCAGGCTGGCTCAAGTGATTAAACGCACGGATTCTGGAGGTAGCACATCTGTGTAAGAATTCCAATCTGCAATGACTAGTGTTTGGCCCTGAACTTAAACTCCTTAAGTTCCAGGTTTCTCATCTTTCAAACAGAGATAACACCTACTTCATAGAATTATGCAAGTAAATAGATAATTCCACAAAGCACTGTGTACATGGCATATACAGCAAGTCTCTTTAAATATTGGCAATTATTATCAGTATTTTTAAAAGTTTCCCTCATTTATATGATTAGTAAATTTACATTTAGACAATAATTTAGCAAATATTGGTTTCACTTCTCTTTACTTTCCTCCTTTGATTGGACATTTTACTTGGCAGTAATTGGAGCGTTAGGCTACCTGCTCTCTGCCTACCAACTGCATATGCAAAGTGTTTGCATGTGCGGCACTCAGAGGGCGCTGTCTTCCCACTCCTCCTACAAAGAGGGCCTGGAGTAAAGGCTGGGTTAGCTCAGAAAATAGCCGAATAAAAGGCTGCTCCCTGGTAAGACAGCATCTTTCTTCGAGAGAAACGTACAAAAGGAAAGTGGGGGCTTCCATCCTGCTTTTTCTGAAAAACTGTTCAAATCTCACTGCCATTGGAAGACCATGGAGACCTAAACGATCACTCTTTTGAGAAAGATTTTTGACTTCCAATCCATTGCAGACACCAAGTTAGACATGGGGGTGAGAAGATGAATGACTGTCTTACTCTCAAATTTAGCTAAGGGGATATATATTTTACATATATATTTATCTAAATGGTATAATTAATACTCAAAAATCCTAAGATGTGTGTGTGTATATACATATATGAACATACATATATACATATGCATACATTGATGGTTATTCAGCGAAATGACACGTGGTATCAAATGGATGAACTGAGTGTCAGGGGAGGAGTGGAGGAGTGTCCTTCAGAGGGTCATGAGGGTGACTTCTGAGCAGGTGAATTTCTCTGTCTTGTTTTTTGGTTAATCCTCACCTGAGGACATTTTTCCATTGATTTTTAGAGAGAGTGGAAGGGATAGAGACAGAGAGAGAGAAACATCGAAGTGAGAGAGATATCAATTGTTTGCCTTTGTACACGTCCCCACCAGGGCCACGGATCAAGCCTGCAACCCAGGGACATGTCCTTGACTGGAGTCAAACCCGGGACCCTTCAGTCCCCAGGCCCATGTTCTTTCCCCTGAGCCGAACCAGCTAGGGCTAAATTTCTCTCCTAGCACAGACACAGAGTATATACTAGAGAGAAAAACTCCATTTTGAAAAACTTGCTAAAATAGAGAAGAATAAATAAAGATTTGTGCCAACAATGTAAAATAGAGCAGCTTTGAGCTGGTGCTCAACTCAGAGGACAGTGGATGGTGGGCTGTTGTGGCCTGTGTGTCTATTCTCTGTGGGAGTTCCTGATTTTCTTTAGAATGTGTCATTTACTTCACACTGAACACAAAGGAAAAGTGTGATTATCATATATCTGAGTTGGTAATTCCAGTCATGTACCTATGTGTGTATGTGTGTGTGTGTGTGTGTGTGTGCATGCACACATGTATATAAAATAGTTTTTACACACTGAAATTATGTGAAGTATTTTTCATAAAAGCAAATAAATGGCTGCAGGGAAAAATTACGATATAAAAGACTATGACCTCGAATGGTTGTGTAATCTACGATGATGCAGGAGATTTCTATGCCATAGGACAATTTCAAAATGTTAAGTGCTTAAAATTAATTTCTCATCCATAACCATTTTCTTCTGCCAGAATTCCATTAAATAATAAAGGCCATGTTTCTAAAGGGCAGGAGTGCTACTCTGAGAGGAGGTGACCCTGCAATTAGCTGTGAATACAAAAATGGCATGCGCAACCGCCTCTCTTCAGCTCCCATTTGGAGGGAACGAACGGTCGGTCAGCTGCAGGCAGGAGAACTAATTGCACAGCTGCTCCTTCCCCTCCGCAGACATTTGGTTAGCCGCAGGGCCTCTCTGGCTGCTCCCAGGACACACCTGCCCTGACACTGCGTGAGAAATGGCAATGGGAATTAGAAGAGAAATTAGAATCTTGATTATCTTGTTTTCTTTTCCCAGTTTGTATTTCTAGGCAAAAAGTGAAATGCAGATATAAATGTATACTTCAAGGACACCAGAAGACCTATAAGTAGAAACTGCCAGAAGTATCCCTAAGTACCTAATTTAATGGTAACACCAGCAGTCATCCATTCCCTCCAGGCAGAAGCGTAACAGAGGAGAGGAGAGTGGTGCTTCAGAGGACACCGTGGACAAGTCCCCGAAGGGAGTCGGAATCAGCAGAGACCCAGGGCCTTGGACCAGTTAGTGCTGCCCACTGCGTGTGCTGAGTGCAGACACGGAGGCCATGTGGTCACAGTAAGGGATTAATTACCTGTAGGAAAGCACCTTGTGCTGTGACCTGATTCCTGAGGGGCCGTGTGTTGGGTACTTCCCCCCCAGGAACCCTCCCAATGGCATTTGCAACCACTTTCTCTTTCACCTGTGCAATGGTGTCGGTGGGGAGACGTTAGGATTCCCAAAGAAATCTTTAAAATATATCATTATCTATCTTTGCAACTGGACTTTATGCCAAATAATCAGTATTCCCAAACATACTCCAGCGGTCTCTTCTTGAGCAATTTCTTTTTCTGTCATTTACTCACAAGAACTATTTTCAAACCCACAAAGGATTTGTGTATTCCTGACTCCAGTGGCCTCAATGGTTTTGTTTAGTTTTGACTACAGTTTCAATAACAAGGCAGTCTATGGCTTTCCAGTCCCTAGTTGATGTCTGTCATGAATATAAATGTCAGCGTGAGGCTATTTAAGTGTTTTCACTGACCCCAGAAAAATATTTCCACCCAAGTACAATTCTAAAAGCTGAGGTACAAAAACACATAATTGCAGTTGTGGCAAGACAGCAAATCAATACTCCAAATTCACTTTAATTTTTAAAATATGGGCGGGGCAGGGGGAGGGTAACAGCTGCATAATATTTGCCGAAATTACTGGACACAAACATGATGATGGTAGTACTTCTACCTGTCTTTCCTGCGCCCACTGCCCCCAGGCCAGGAAGCCATTCCCCAGGCAAATGGGGGGTGTTCTGAAACCGGGGCACCCTGACCAGAGTGAACAAAGCAATCGGTACCATACAGGCTGCAGCAACCAATGCCATTACAGAACTGGAACATATACTATTAACACAGAGGAAATGCTGTGTTGTAAATGCCTTTTCTCTCTATACTTAAGAAATGAAAAACAAAGGATGCCTGAGAGCATATACGAGTTTCATTTACCTAAACGGAAGGGACCCCGGGAAAGGTCTGGTATACCAGGCAACATGTTTTAATAAAAGGAGGAGTGCCACATAGAATTCTTAATGATGAAGTTTTAGGAAGGCGGGCTCAGCCCTGCCACTGGATGCTGTGCGTTTTGGACAGGTGCCCGCTATGGTCGGAAGGGTTAAAAGACACTTTCCATCCTTCAAGACTCTCGGGAACATATGAAAATGAGAAGCAAAAACAAAAAGCGCCTTCGTCCTACAGCACTCTCCTCTGGCCATCTCTGCTGCCACTCTAATTGGACTTGAAGTGCTGCCTCCAGGAAAGTGACTCAAGAACCAGCTGGAGCAGAATGCAAATAAACTGATGGGGGAGGGAGCCCGGGAGAGGAGAGCAGAGGAAAAGAAGGAACAAAATTTAAGAAGGAAAGGGCAAAAGAAGAATAGACACTCATTTGCGTATAGCTCATAACATTTTTAATACATATGAGCAGGTCTTGGTATGCCACTGACAGACTATAAACCCAGTAAGGGACAAGTAAGACACTATTACATATAATTCTCTTTAAGCTGAAGTTTGCCTGTAATAACAAAGCAAAATGTGCAGGTGTCTGAGAATGAAGCTTATAAAAATGGGAAAGGTGCAAGGAGCCACATTAATGGTAACATTAATTTCTATTGTCATGCTAAGGCTACCAAAGGCACATTTCCCACCGGACGGCTCTTTATGTGGTCTACTGGGCTGAGGCGTATCATTTGGGGATGATAATGACTTATTTCTAGAGGAACTGATATGCAAAGAGCCTAGCTCTTGAGACATTATATTATGTACTTGGTTCCCTCAGGTAGGAGGGAGGGCTGGCCAACCACCCACCTCGCATAAGCAGCCTGCCACATCCTTTCCTCCGTGGAGAAATAAACCAAAACTTGCCCATAGATACACACAAGAATACTTAGGGACATTAAATTTTGTCTGTCTTTATAAGCAAGGGGGGGGGGAGGAGGGGAATGTCTGGGAAACCACTATGAATAATCCATTTGAATAACTATTTAGACTAGTAAAGCTAACAGCTTTGAAAGGCTTAAAAATGATTTCACCTTTGACATGTTACATGCAAATTATCTGGTTCTAAATCTTTTAATAAAAGTGTACGTTTCAGATGTTTCTCTTTGCCTCTGATACTATTAAAAGGCTTAAAAATACGTCTTAAAGGACAAATACAAAAGCCCTTTTTATAAAAGCTGATTATGGTCCTGTTATTATAATGGCATTTTACCTCATTCACATGACATAGCTTGGAATGATTTCAAGCTGGTCATATACAAAAAGGGTACTCTAATTAATATAGGGGCCCAAATACTCAGACGCTGTCTCCCCACCCACTGCACATCTACAGGCATTAAAACACTGTCTCGGGTGGTGAGCTGGCACCGGAGGGTTAGAGGTGTGCTGGGGCTCCTTCTCTTTACGGGACAACAGAGGGCCTCTTTAAAGTGTTTGAAAGATAACTTTCATTGTCTGCATTATTTCCTAGTAATTCCACTTATCAGTACTGCCCTGCCCTGGTAGGATGGTGAAACAGTCAGAAAGTGCCACATTACATAAAAGGAGGAAATGTTGCATTATTGTGGAATGAGTGACTTCAACTTAACCATAAAGTGTCAAAGATGAGTGATGACTCTTTTGTTAAATGAAAGAAAAAAATATCTGCTATGAATTATCTGCTATGAAAGTACTATTAAACATTTAAAATTATTATTACCAACTAGGTTTAAATATTTTTTTTCATCTCTTTATACCACTGAAGAAGACATATTTAGTCTTTTACTTAACAGACAATAATGAGGCTGAAATGTTTTCCCCTTTGTATCAGTTGTGCATCAATTTACCTGTGCAAAATCAGCAGCAAGTCGCATTTTCCCGCCTTCACCGAGAGGTCTTATGAGGCTGGCATTGCGGATAAAAAGTTCAATTGCTCTTTGGGCAATAGCTTCAGTGTTGTCAAAGACAAAATCCAAGCACTCGAAGTGTTTAAAGTAGTCACTCATAACCCTGGCAATGAAACCTTGGAGCTCCTTCATGTACAGAGAACAAGGGACATCAGGCCTCCCCGAGCTGGGTAATGACCTGCAAAAGAAAAAGGCAGCCCATGCACTCAACGGACTATCTGACTTTGTTCTCCCCTCTGCCCATCAATCCTAAGCATCTTCCCCCTTACAGTGCTTATCTTTATTTTTTCTAAGAGTTAAAGGGCATATAACAATGCTTAAATTATATCCTAAAGGTTGTTTTAAGGTGTTAGGAAAATTACTGAAAGAATCATAGACTCCATTTATCTAAAGAATTTGTTGGGGGGAGGGAAATTTTATTTATTGACTGATTTGAGAGCAAGAGAGAAACACCAATTTGTTGTTCCACTTATTAATAAATGCACTGTTCTTCCACGTATGTGCCTTGACTGGCGAAAAAACTCAAAGCCTTGGAGTGTTGGGATGATGATCTAACCATAAAAATGAAATGGACAACCACCTATCTTAGATAATGCCTATGAGTGCCTTACGTACTCTTTGACCTCTAAGGACTCTTCCAGATTTATAACTCTTCATTCACTTGTGTGTTTTACCTGGTTAGTAAATAAATGAATAGTGGGTCCTGAAATAGCATTTTACACTTTATAAATGCTGCCTTTCCCAAACAAACTCATGGCAAAGATGATTCTGCCATGGTCCTATTTAATCTGATGTGTCCAACAGTAGAATTCTGACTGTGGAATTGGTTATGTAACAATACATATAATATGCAACTTCTCTTCCCAGTTGATGAGGTTTGAAAAGGCTTTAATTAGGTCAATAGATGATGCCAGCTGATGCTCCATGAAATACTATTTATAAGTGTTTATAATTGCTTTTTAAGAATATATTAAAAGAATGTGAAATATTTATAGGAAAGAAGAGTTAAATCAAAATTAGAATTCACCTAATGTTAATTAACTAGACAGTGAGATCACTGGCTACATAATATTGAATCATTTAAAAAAATAAGTTAAGTGTTCCCACATTCTGAGAGTGACATAAAGAAACTGGCAATGGTCTAGAGAAAAATGGACTCAAATGCAAAAGAATGAGGTGAGCTTATTTTCAAATACAGCAATGGTAATTATGAGTAGGATGCTTCCAGAAGCAGATAGGAATAGAGTAAGTAGTTAGAAATTCCATTCAAGTTCAGGGACTGCAAGAGCCCCACAGGAAAAAGAGTTGTGTGGCTTAGGGAGAGGGCTATTTTCCTCCGGCGCCCGAACTATGCCACCATGCCTGTGTTGGCCCCCATGCCCTAACACACGGCATTCGTCTGAAGTACTGCATGAGCTGCCCGAGTGACTCCGTGGCCACGAGATGCCCAGCTGGCACATAGCTGTGGGTCTCCTGGTGGTGACCAGCCTAGCCTGTGCTGCAGCATTTATTGAAAAACTCTTGGGGAGCTCTGGGTGTGCTATGGGGGTGACAGAGACACAAGGGAGAGGCTTAGTTCTGTGGCTTTACGGTGAAGACCTTCTTCCTGCATGCCTGATGGGTGTCACCTTTCCTCCACCTGGTCCAAACTTAATATGCTTTTGCCTGATGAACTCTACTGGCTCAATTCTGATGGCTTTTGAAACTCCATTCCACCACCACCACCAATATCAAACATAACAACACCTGCATCATAGAAGAGAGAGAGCAAGAAATTTAAGAACCTATTTGAAGATTAGAACTAAAAACTTCCCTATTGATAAATAAAAAAGATACACAAGTCCAGGAAGCACAAAGCCCTAAACAAGATGGACTCAAAGAGGCCCACATCAGAACACAATATAATTACAATGGCAAAGGTTAAAGACAAAGAGAGAATCTTAAAAGCAATGAGAAAAAGGCAGTTATCTATAAGGGAGTTCCCATAACACTGTCAGCTGATTTCTCAATAGAAACTTTTCAGGCCAGAAGGGACTGGAATGAAATATTTAGTGATGAAAAGCAAAGACCTACAACCAAGACTCCTCTACCCAGCAAGACTATCATTTAAATTGAAAGAGAAATAAAGAGCTTTTAGACAAAAAGATAATAAAGGAGTTATTCATCACCAGCACAGTATTACAGGGAACATTAAAAGGCTCTAACTAGGTGGCTCAGTTGGTTGGATCATCATCCTGTATACCTAAAGGTTGTGAGTTTGATTCTCGGTCAAGGCACATGCCTGGGTTGCAGATTCAATCCCCAGTAGTAGCAGTAAGTTGAGCAGAAATTTAAGGGTCTTCACAATCAGAACCTACATACAGGAGTTAAAGATAGCCCTGACCAGGTAACTCAGTTGGTTAGAGCATCACCCTGATGCACCAAAGTTGTGGGTTCAATCCCATTCAGGGCACATACAACAATCAACCAATGAATGCATAAATAAGTGGAACAACAAACTGATGTTTCTCTCTTTCTTTCTAAAATCAATTTTAGAAATAAAGAAATTGAAGATAGACTACAAATGCACACCTGAGAAATGCTAGATGACCATCTTCCCATTGCCAATTTGTTAGTGAGTGTGTGTGACTCTCCCTTCCTCATAGGTGCTCGTCTATCACTTCAAGGATCTAGGGTCCTCCTACTTTTACTGCTTCCCCCCTCCCCACTCAAAGTAATTAAACTTTAATCATTTTATATTAAAGAATTTCAATGAATGTGTTTTGTCAATTAGACATTTACATTTTAATCTCTATCTAATTTTGAAAAAACAATGCAAATTAAAACGATAATGCGGTACCATCTCACACCTGTCAGAATGGGGACCAGGTTGGGGGGGAGGAGGGAGAATGAAAAACAAATGCAAAGGCTAGTGAAAATTTTGGTTTAAAGTTATTACCCAGAAAAATCTTCTTGGTGCATGGTGATGATTATGGCCTCTATTGCATCTCCCACTGAAGTCAGTAAGGGTTGCACAGCATTTCCCATAAGAACATGGATTGTCTGAAAAGAAGAAAAAAGGGAGAAAACACAAAATTAAAGACTAACACAAAGAAATCTGACATGAGAAGTATTCTGACTAAAAGTTTTCCTATTTTATCAAATTAGTTATAATAACTCAACAGAAGTCTGCTCCTTTTCCTAACTGCTGTCAGAAATGATTTTTAAAGCTTAATAGTTGTAGAACATGGCACTAAAAAAATCTCAACTCCTCCACAATGCTCATTTTTGGAAAAGAGAAGAGTAGGGCCACTATGAAAATGATGAAATGAACACACCTTTTCAAATTTCTGAAAAGAGTGAGGCAAGATCAAAACTGATTCTTCAAAACTGGAGTGCTATTATATGCTTGTAACCAGAGTGAATGTAATAAATATACTGGTAACTCTTATAGGGCATAATTGTTAGGTATTTCATGAGTTATGTTTCTATTTAGAATTTTATAATAGTTATTCTCAACTGGGGCAATTTTGCTCCCTCATCTGAGAAATGTTTGGAGACATAGTTCCATTGTTACAACTGGGGTGAGCCAAGGTTTTGCTGCTAGCATCTAGTGGGCAGAAGATGAAGATGTTGCTAAACATTCTACAGGAGAGTCTCCAACAACAAAGAACTATTATGCCAATAATGCTAAGACTGAGAAACTGCTCTGTAGTGAGATATAACCATTGATCAGGTTATGCAAGATGGTAGACCTTAGTTACAGGCTTTTGGTGTAAAAATATTGACTGGGCTTCAATACTTCTACACTAAAATCTGAACACTCAAAATAAAAAATTTAAGAACATTATGTACGTTATGATTATACACAGAATGAAGATGGATGGCTTTGGCTCAGACAAAATGATTTCAACCAATGATAAAAGTTTAAATAGGACCCTTATTCAATAAATTTCTAAATGTCATGTCTAGCCCTCAAGGAGCTTGCAATCTAGTGACAACATATAAATTACAGTGAAATCAGTGCTCTAGGAGTGCTAGGGAATCATGAGAGAGACCAACTCATACTGAGAGGATCTGAAATCCAAAAAGTATTGCTTGAACTGAATTTCAAAGAACAAATAGGTAAGAATCACTTGACACAGGATAGGGCTAGGGGGCTTATATTAAAGGCAGAGGAGCCTGGGAAAGCTGATGCATTTGGGGAACTGCAAGCACTCAGTGCAGATGGTGTGAGGTGCTTCCTAAGTAGAAGAGCCAGGCAGCAGGTGTACTCTGCGTAGGGGGCTAAGGAGCTGGGAGTCAATCCTGAAGGGACTGGGAAATAAATGATGGTTTAAGCTACGCAAAAATGTGGTTAAAAGTTTGAATTTGGGGAAAATCATATTGGATAGTAGACTGCATAAATCGGACTATCGGCAGGAGGACACAGTAGTATAGATGCAAAATGGTGAGCACCTGAATCCATTCACAGGCAGCACAAATAGATATGAGGAGATAAGATGAAGACACTTTAAAAAGAGAATCAAATTTTCATTTCAATAAAAGGTTTTTATTGAATTTAGAAAGAGAGGAAGAGCGAGGGAGGGAAACATCAATCAGCTGCCTCCTGCACACCCATTCCTAGAAGGGGATGGAGCCACAAACAGGAAATGGCAGGGAATTGAACCAGGGACCTCTCAGTGCATGGGACAAATACTCAAGTGAGCCATACGGGCCAGGGCTCATTTGTGTGCTTTTTTCACATTTTAAATTATTACAATAAGATTTCCTATTATTTTATTTATTTTAGTATTTTTTTCTTTACCTCACTAAAGTTCTTGCCTGATAATTGTACTCTGGGTCATCTCAAGGTTGGCAGATGCTGACCTTTTCCTTGAGAATAATAACATTTTTTAGCTTTTTGTATATGCATTAATTTTTAATATACTCTAGATACTGTGAATGTTATATTGCATTACATTGTGTAGACTTCGTATATTCAAATATTGCTCCTAAGACTGTTGTATTTCTTTTTAGCAATTAACTAGCTGGGTTAGACTCAATCTGTACACTGGCATACCTGCAGTTGGCCATACCTTAGATCTCAATTCTGTTCCGTAAGCCTTATTTGCAAAAACCACTTTTAGTTTGCTCTGTACCTGCATGGTTGGTAAGTCAAACGAAGCCTAGTGCAGAGTTGGAACAGAGAAGGCATCCTTCTTCCCCGACTCTCTCCATTCTGAGGTTGCCTCTCACTTTCCAGCATCCCTGGCTGAACCGGGCTCTTTCCCCTGGGTTCTTTGGCCTGAAAGTCTGCAGGATTCGTTGTTTTGTCTTTTTCTGATTTTTAGCCACCCAGACTTGCCTGAGGCATGACTGTAGTCACCACTTTTAGAGCAAAGTCACACAAAATGAAAAATTATCTTCCTATTGTTTGCTCTAGATTTCCACGTCCTGCTTTTTTTCCCATCTCCAAAACCTACTGGTAGGTTTTTGTTTTGTTTGTTTTTGGTATTTTCCCCATAATTATTTGTAGCAGGATGTGTAGTTTGACACACATCCTTTTATATCAGAGTAGGAAACCAAGGCTATGCAGTTATACTAGTAAACTTTCTACAAAGAAAACTATAGGCCCAGATGGCCTAATTGATGAATTCTATTAAGCATTTAAAGAAGAAAACAGTGCAAATTCTATACAAATTCTGCCAGAAAGTAGAATAGGATGAAACATTTCCAAACCTAATTGGTGAGGTGAGTATAAACCTTATTAAAAAAAAAAAAACAAGCAAAGAATTACAAGAAACTATATACCAATATCCCCGGTTTATAAACATTAGGTAAATCAAATCCAGGAATACATAAAAGAGGTAATAAATCATAACCAAGGTCAGTCTGATATTGAAAATAGGTTCCTATGAAGTGTTTTATTAACAGAACAAAGGAATAAAACCATGAGCATATCAATAGATTCAGAAAAAGCCATTTGATGGAACAATACCATTTATTATAATAAAAAGTTTCCATAAACTAAAATTAGAAGGGAACTTGCTTAAGCTCATAAAGGCCATCTTAAAACACACACACACACAAAGAAACCCCTCTAGCTAACATCATACTTAAAATAGTAAAATACTGAGTGCTTGCCCCTAGTCAGCAAGGTCCATTCTCCCCAGTTCTATTCAGAGCTATCACACAAGGCATAAAGGTCAAAAAGCAAGAAATAAAACTGTCTCTATTTGCATATGAGATGATGGTGCATACAGAAAACTTAATAGCTGATGAAGTTTCCCACTTAGGGAAAATATAAAACAGGAAGAGAAGAGAGCATCTTGGAGAATGCCTTCAAGGATGGGTAGAGTATTAACAACTATCAGAGGAAACTGAGAAAGGAGATTAAATTATATTTCATAAGCTCTTTGCAAAAAAAAAAAGCAGGGAATTCTGTCATACATTTTTAAAAGATTTACTTAAAATAACTAAGATTACAAAAATATCGAAGCCTTAGCAATCAGGAATATTCATTCATATAGAACATCAAAACTTCACAATAAGGGGGAAATGAAAAATTGTCATGTATAAACTTAGCAATAAAATCACTATCTGTACCATTCAATCACAGTAATAAATAAAACAGAATTACTGGGCCAAGATGTTTAAATGGTATTTAGAGCTGAGGTGGTTACAATGAAATGACTTCAAATTAAGAGTAATTATGCCATTCATGACAAACTAGATAATGTTTATAACATGAGATTTTGAACTTCATGCCTAAATAACATTTTAGATAAAATTTCAAATAAAAGGCTATTATGTGTCTTTACCTATATTTTCAGTAGATAAAGTATGTTTAATATCTTCTCTATCAACTATTAAAAACATAGATTTTTGGACCTCGGGCTGCAGTCATGTATGCATCATTAACATTCTATCCCTAATTCAAAGTGAGGTATGGAGTTTCCATATAATGTTGTGAAATGCAATTTTATGAGTCTTTTCTTTAAGTCGGAGGGTTTTATTAGTGTTTTCCTTAATGTGTCATAATTATTTTGATAAGACTGAACTCAAAAGCAAGGTCAAACTGTTATACTGAGTTCTGTTAACATAAGCAATTAAGTCTCTAATTGGCATGGCCACTACAAGATGCCCTTGAACTGATTGCTAATCTCCTCAAGGGTGAAGTTGGCAATGTTTCAGTAAAGTGCAGTGCCCAGCTACATGAAATACTGGTTCTGGTGGGCAAACCTCAGAGTGAGGGCTATAGCCTAAGATGAAGGCAATTTTCCCTGCACTGACCTCAACTCCCAGCCCAAAGGGACTATTAGGAATAACCTTTGTTGTATGTTAAAATACAGATTCAGAGAATCCACCCTATATGAATTATAGTCTCCAAAGATTTCTATTTTTAACTTATCCAGAAGGTTTTTTATTATCTGGAAAAGTATAGGCCTCTATCTTATAGAATGAACTTTCTCAAACATCAATTTAGTGGATCATTATCGGGATGTTTTAAAAAAATAATATATGGGTACAGAAAACAGAGTGCATCACAAAAATAAGGAAAAGTATTGTTTTGTGAAACTTCTGTTAAAACAATTCAATTCTGTGGAAATGTGTGTGTGTGTGTGTGTGTGTGTGTGTGTATATATATATATATATATATGTGTGTGTGTGTGTGTATACATGTGTATATATATATGTATATATATATAATACAATTCTGTGGAAATGTGTGTATATATATATATATGCACGCACACACACACATATATATGCATGCATTCACACATATATATACATATATATGCATGCAATTGTATATGCATATATAGTATATATTTATAAGTGCTTATGTATTATGTATGGGGTACGAAAGTAAAATGTATTTCTTATCTTGGGTAGTGATCAAAAAATGTTTGACAGTACTGCTAGAATATAAGGAAAAGATGTGGAACTACAGAAAAGAAAACAACATGTATTTCCTGCTTAGGAGCAAGAATATTAAGACCGTTTGATTTGTCATACTGACCTGATTTTATACTATTTTTATGATCAGTAATAAATTAGACAACTCTTACTAAAAACAATTATTTTATTATGGCAGCTTTAATAATATTTCGTGATAATGAGATGAGCACTCTGAATCTTATATCGACATTATTTTCCATTTAACTTCCTTCGTAGCTAGAAAGAGGGTATATTTACTAGTATGTTTAAGTATATTAAAAAGGTAATTTACTCTAGTTTCAAACCTTAGAGACACACTTTACAGTTTCTTAACCTTGGCATTATTAACATTTTGAGCTCTATTTTTTTTAAATCCTCACCTGAGGATATTTTTCCATTGATTTTTAGAAAGAGTGGAAAAGAGAGGGAAAGACAGAGAGACACATCGATTGGTTGCATCATGTGCACTCCCCGACCAGGGCCCGGGCAGGGGAGGAAGCCTACAACCAAGGTACATGCTCTTGACTGGAATCAAACTTGGGGCCCTTTGAACCCCAGGCTGATGCTCTATCCACTGAGCCAAACCAGCTAGGGCTCTAGAATTCTTTTTGTGGAGAGCTGTCCTATATATTGCAGATTTAACACCACTGCTGGTAGTAGATGCACCATTCCCCAGTTGTGACAATCAAAATGTCTTCAGGTATTATTAAATGATAGTAGGGCACAAAATTAACCTGGTGAAGAACCACTATATTAACAGGGTAATGCTTGCCTATATTAACTTAAGACTCAGTGAATACTTGTAAGACTCTTGATTCTCTTGCTTGTGATACAATTATCTTAAGGAGAACACAATCTGTAGATACCAACAGAGTCTACATATTTTTAAATTCTAGAAAACATAAACACACATGTATCCTTTCTCTTTAGGATAACTATAAACACGCTACTTTTGGTATATGTAGAGAATTCAGAATTAAATTTTAAAACGGGACATCGCCCACTCATTCAAACAAATAATTCTAAAACCTACTTTGATCTATAGAGTCAAAGATTCCAGTAAATTATTTTACCTTTAGGGCTGAAATTATAGTTTGCTCAGCTGCTGGTGGAAATGAGCTCTGACTGGAAACCACCTAAAACAAAGTTTTGATCCAGTTAAACTTTTGGTTAAGCCATTTTTAAAAGATATGTTTTTATTGATTTCAGAGAGAAGGAGGGAGAGGGAGAGAGAGAGAGAGAGAGAGAGAATCATCAATGAGAGAGAAACATAAATTGGCTGCTTCTTTCATACCCCCCCCCCCAACCAGGGATCCAGTCCACAACGTGGGCATGTGCCCTGACTTGGAAATTGAACCAGCAACCTTTTGAGATAATGCCCAACAGAGCTACACCAACCAGGGCAAAACAAGATCATTATCCAAAGTTTAGAGTAATGTCTCACAAATGGTTTAAAAATTCATTAGCATTGTTCTGATCAGGAGGCTCAGTTGGTTGGAGCTCAGTTAAACTAGGATGAAAAATAATTTCCTGTATAAAGCAAATATATACTTCAAATAATTAAACCTTAAAAGGAGCTAGCTTTCTATTACTCACTCTACATAGATTTTAATGATAAAGTTATAACTTGAATAGGTCAGTCTACTAAAGCCATATTTATATATATATTTTAAAATTTTCACTTTTCTAGGTTGACTATAACTTTAAACAGTCTTTAAAATACAAATGTCAGAGCAATGGAGATTTTGCTTCCTATCAATGCTGTCAGTTTGGCTCAAATAAACTCTTATAAAATTTTTTAAAAAGAATAATGAAAATAAAATACAAACGTTACACATTTTTCTTTTTACAAACCAATGCAAACATAAAAATTCTAAAAGTCTCAATAAAAGCATTTAAATCAGGCTAAATTACTTGTAGTGCTTTAAAGTAATAAAGAAAATGGAAAATAAATCATTTATTCTTTTTTTTATCCTTCATTGTTGAAAATATTACAGATGTCTCCTCCCCCCCCCCCCCTTTAATTCCTCATAACCCACATCCTCCCTCTGCCCAGGCCTTCACCACCCTATTGTCTGTGTCCATGGGTTATGCATACATGCATACAAGTCCTTTGGTTAATCTCTTCCAGTCCACTCTTGCCACGGATTCTTTTTATTATTATTATTTATTTATTTTAAAAATATATTTTATTGAATTTTTACAGAGAGGAAGAGAGATGGATATAGAGTTAGAAACATCAATGAGAGAGAATTATCGGTCAGCTGCCTCTTGCACACCCCCTACTGGGGATGCGGCCGCAACCAAGGTACATGCCCTTGACCAGAATAAAACCTGGGACCTTTCAGTCCACAGGCTGACGCTCTAGCCATTGAGCCAAACCGGTTTCAGCTATTATTTATTTTTTTATTGTCTAAAGTTTTACATAGGAGAGGAAGAGGGAAAGGAAGAGGGGGGGGGGGAGGAGAGGGAGAGGAAGAGGGAGAGAGAAACATCAATAATGAGAGATAATCATTGATCACCTGCTTCCTGCACGCCCCTGGGGATCGAGCCTGCAACCTGGGCATGTGCCCTTGACCAGAGTTGAACCTGAGACCTTTCAGTCCGCAGGCCGATGCTCTATCCACTGAGCCAAACCAGCTAGGACTATTCTTTTTATTAAGCTTTATTATTTACTTTTCTGAGATTCACCTGATAACCCTTTCAAAAATATTTTGCTTAGTGTGTGAAATATACACTTTTAGAAACCCCTATGTGATAAAAGGACTTGTTAAAAAGTTTAGGAAGTAAATAATAGTCACATAATTATTCTAAAATACAACCTAGTATATGAAAGGTCAAGTTTTAATTAACATCACCTAATCTTTTGCATCCTTCAGGCTTCTAAACACTTATCTCCCTATCTACTGAACACTTCGAAGATGATTTATATGGAGCAAACACAAGTGACTCAGTAGAAGATGGGATGAAAGTGCTTTCCTAAGTAATTATGAATATAGTTCAGACATATCTATGAAGGCACAAAAGTTAAAGTTCAGTCATTTTTTTTAAAAATGGCTAAAGAATATATATAGTCATTAGTGATTATATCATAAAAATTCAGTTTCCATGCAGCTCCTTCACCCTTTTTGTGAAAAAATAGAACCTTTTGACAAGGAAGGATGAGAGTTCTAACTCTGTCATTAGCTTTGCTGTACGTTACTACCACCCACAGGATACCATCTTATGCGTTTTAATAGGCATGGAACAGATAATTTATCCTTAAATTATTTGTGCAATAAACTGGATTATAACAACCAAACTTGAGAGTCTATAGTTCATGTGTTTTAAACTAAATGTATAGATAAAAATCACACAAATAAAGGCAAAGGTGAAAGACTGTATAAAAAGAGTTAATTCCTCCGTTTATTTTATAATCATCATGTTTTCATTGTATTCTTTTGCAAAAAAAATTTAAATAATTCATAAACTTTCTAGCTTTAAGGCAGAAATTAAGAAAAACTTGAAATTAAGTCAAAAGCATAAAGATAAAGGTTACCTTTGTTACTGATTGGTGCAATCTGAACAGTGAATTCACTACTGCCACATTTCTCCTCTGCCCTTCAGTAAGAGGCCCGATCACCTGACTTGCATCTCCTTGGGTGGAAAGCTGTAAGAATTCAACAGAAAAAGAAGTTACCATAATGGTGGAGGTGGGGATGGGGGTGGGATTAATGCCCTCCCCCTCCCCCCCCCTGACAGAATGGTAACTGGAAATATTCAGACCAAGCTTTGGACTTTCAGCACAGCAGGAACCTTTGTATAGATAACACCATGGATATGGAGGTGACCTTGCACAAGAGAAACAGCCTACATCAACACATCACAGCTGATGGACTCCTGAGGGGTATGACCCAAAAGTCTAGTACGTGCTGTTATTTTGATACATCAGCATATACTCCTGGGGAATACTTTCTGGTGACTGTCAAGGAGAGAAGGGAGGAAGAAATAAAGGAAGAGATGGAGGAATAAAACATAAACCTATATTCTATGTGCATTTGACAGTCATCATAATATTCCAATGAAATGAGTGGTGAAATAGGTCTTACTCTTATTTTTCATAGATTAAAAAATAATTTTAAAGGAAGCTGTCTAAGATTATAATAGTATGAAAGATCAGTAGAATTGGTATTAGAACTTTCTCCTCTTGACCTTTAACTTCTAAATGAATGAGTTTTAGGGAACAGGACATGGAATGCTTTATAGATCAATCTAAAACTATTATAATTCAACTTAAGAAAAAAATCCACATATAAATCATTCTCATATTGATCATATTTTAATCCATTCCTTTATAACAATTATTATTTAAAGGTAAATTAAACTTGATCAAGACAAATAAAATATGGTGCAGTAGCTCTATGAGTGTGGATGCAAGAACTCAAACATGAAAAATTGGCCTTTTAGGAGAGTTCCTAATAGTGAGCCAATAAAATGTGAGAGAAATACTTTTTTTCCCCTTCTGTCTTTCCTTTTATATAAATATATATTTCCAAAATGAAACTCAATTCTCAATAAAATTTCTACTTGTGGTAATAAAATACAATTTTGAAAAACATTAAAAAATGGCAATTAAAATAAAGGGAATAATCCTTTGTTGAAGTTACCACCCATGATAACGGCTATTAAGTCAACATAAAGTTTTATGACATCAGATTAAATAACTCTCAATTTATTTTGCCTTTTCTTATGGACAATCACCAACTTGCAATCAGGTTGTATTCTAAAACAACCATTTGTAGTAGGTAGGCCAAAAAAAGCCATAGTTTTCTTACATTAATTATGTGAAAAATTAATGGTTAGAATCTCAGAAGAGCCTACAAAATCCAGTTTAATCCATAAGTGGTCAACTATTACTAATAAAAGCTCTGACCTCCCATGAAACAACAAGTGATGTGGGTTCTGTGCTATGATGAGGGTGGGGAAAGGCTCCCAAATAAGCCACTTGAGGAATTAAAGCGGCAATGGCTAGTGGTATCAGTGGTTACGGCGTATATTCACTAGTGTTACAATGACCAGTGCTTTGGGTGCTATTACCCATTTTGTTTTAAACGTGACTCAGAGCTAAGATCCTTGAGGGGGGAATGTGGTAGGCAGTTAGACAGACATGGACAGAGCAAGGACCATGGGCCAGGTACAGAAGGCCACCAGGGCAGAAAGCCCCAGGTGCTTAGCAAAGGGCAAAACAGATGGCAAGGACCTCACCCCCAGGTAACCTTTCCTCCTCTAGCATATGTTGGCCATACGATTTGCCCCCTTTCCCCCACCTTCACTTTCCATGTAGCTGATCATGTGACCCTCCCCTGACCTTTCCTCGCCTGGCCTGTTGCTAGTCATGTGGTAGACACCTTTAGAGGAGGAACAAGGAACAGAATAAGCCTCATAAGACCCCCATACAAACCCCTGGCAGGACCACTTCCTTAAGCATTAATCCCAGGGATAACATCCAGGCGTCAGTTGTGTTTCAGCTCCAGGCCCAGAAAAGCAGCAAAACCAGAGGAGTGATGCCATGCTGACCTCAGGACCAGTGGTGCCCAGCTCCAGCTCTGGCGCCAACCTATCAGTGGAGACCTCCACCCAGAAAGGACCCACCTGGAAAGCTGCTGAATATTCTAATGAGACCCTCCCTTGGGACTTCCCCTAAAATCCTCCCCTTAAAAGCCCTTAGGGCTGAGGAGCCAGCAACTCTTCCCACCCCTTTCCAGTCCCTCTCTGTCCCCTTCTCTCCCCCAAGCTCCAAAGGCTCTTCTTTTGCCTCTGTAACTTGTTTCCTGAGCCTGTTTCTTCTGCCAATCACTTCTTTTATCTCTGTGACTTTCTAAATAAACTTTCTCTTAATAACAAAAAAGTGACTTTATCAGAGCTCAGTAGGGTATATATGACTGCCTGCCCCTTCCCTCATTTCTTCAATTTTTGGTGATGCTATGAGCCTTCTTACATTGCTAAGGTATCCGTTTTCTCTTTTTGATCTTCTCATCTCCCCTTATCTTGGTCTAATGTGCTTTAAAGTAAGAACTAGAGAACTAATCATACAAAAGCTGGGAGTCTTTCCTATGAAATAAGGGTATACTTTAGTGCATGGACATTGTGACATCAATTCTGGCAGTTCCAAGGATTTTTTTTTAATTATATTTTTATTGACTTCAGAGAGGAAGAGAGAGGGAGAAAGAGATGCCAACATCAATGATGAGAGAAAACCATTGATTGGCTGCCTCCTACACGCCCCTGCTGGGGATGGAACCCATATGAGCTCTTGACCAGAATCGAACCCAGGACCCTTTAGTCTGCAGGCTGATGCTCTATCCACTTAGTCAAACCAGGAAGGGCCCCGAGGATGCTTTTATTTCCTTCTTGGTTCTTATTTATACTTTAGACTGTTAAATTTATCAAATATTTGACTGATTAAAAATAAAAAGGACGCCTTGACTGGTTTGGCCAAGTGGCTAGAGCTTGGGACCCTTCTGCGGACTGAAGGGTCCCAGGTTCGATTTTGGTCAAGGGGATGTATCTTGGTTGCAGGTACATCCCCAGTAGGGAGTGTGCAGAAGGTAGTTGATGGATGTTTCTAACTCTCTATCCCTCTCCCTCCCTCTCTGTAAAAAAAAAAAAAAAAATCAATAAAATATATTTTAAAAAAAGAAAATGTTTCACTACATATCCTATCTAAAAATAAGAGTAATATGCAAATTGACCATCACACCGAGACACAAGATAGCTCCCCCATGTGGTCAAAGATGGCTGTGCCCATGTGAACACAATATGGCCACCAAAAGATGGCCACCAGAAGATGACCTGTAGGGGAGGGCAGTGGTGGAAAGTTAGGGGTGACCGGGCCAGCAGAGGAGGGCAGTTGGGGGCAGGGGATCCAGGCCTGCAGGGAAGGGCAGTGGGGGTGGGGGGTGGGGGGACCAGGCCTATAGGGAAGGGCAGTTGGGGGAGACCAGGCCAGCAGGGAAGGGCAGTTAGGAGAGACTGGGCCTGCAGGGGAGGGCAGTTGGAAAAAACCAGGCCAGCAGAGGGCAGTTAGGAGAGACTGGGCCTGCAGGAGAAGGCAGTTGGGGGGACTAGGTCTTCAGGGGAGAGCAGTTGGGGGGGGAGGGGGGAAACCAGGCCTACAGGGAAGGCAGTTGAGGGGGACCAGGCCTATAGGGGAGAGCCTGGGGGAACCAAGCCTGCAGGGGAGGATAGTTGGAGGGCACCCAGGCATGCAGGGGGAGGGAAGTTGCAGGGGGGGGGGGGGGGAGACCTGGCCTTCAGGGAAGGGCAGTTGTGGGTGATCAGGCCAGCAGGAAGGGCAGTTAGGGGTGACTGGGCCAGCAGAGGAGGGCAGTTGGGGGGGACCAGGCCTGCAAGGGAGGGCAGTTAGGAGCCAGCAGGACTGGATTGTGAGAGGGATATCTGACCGTCCGTTTAGGCCCGATTCCAGTGGGATCAGCAGTCAGACATCCCTCAAAGGGTCCCAGATTGGAGAGGGTGCAGGCTGGGCTGAGGAAACACCCCCGCCCTGCACGAATTTCATGCATAGGGCCTCTAGTTTATGTATATACAAACAAGAACAGGTTCATTCGATCACTAAGCAGATTCAGTGGTGACATTACATCTCGATATCAGACTAAACTTTCACAATTTAAAATCTGTTATCAAAGAGAAGACAACTTGAGATGGGTCCCTTTTGAGTAGTTAACATATTACTAAAAAACTGGAAACAAAATCAAATCTTATTCATACATGAGAGATGAGCAAGGCCAGCACTCAGGAATAAAATACAGCTTTGTAATTCAATGGTGTATTGCTCAGAACCTTGTATTTCTGTTACAAAGACCTTTTATCAATCTACCTTCCTCATTTATCTCCTTACATCTCTATGCTCTTGTCCTTAAAGTCAAAATCTCCACCTGGCTCATGGGGTTTGGTAATCACAAGGGGTGGGGAAGGCAGACACAATTTGCCAAGAAGGAATCACAGAGCTTTTACTTTATTTTTCTTCAAGGGCCTTCTGCTTTTGAACAGATGGAATTTCCACCTACCCATAACCAATCACCAGCTCCTAAACACTGGCCTGTTAATTAAATTTAGAGCCATAAGTCTGCGTATTTTTAATTTGTTGATGAAGAAAGAACTATTATTCACTGTCAGGTAAAATGAGCTTTCCCATTTTTCAATAATGAATGCTATAATTTATTAATCAAAGAAAAACACTTCACATGAAAGCATTTTAGAATGCTTCAAAATTCATTATCTGTTCTCCACTCTAAACTTTAATGTGGACTTGTATTTTAGTTCTATCTTGTTTATATGTCCCACATGAGTCACAATTATTTCTTATTTTTTGCAATTAAGGCTTAGATTTATTTCTACCAATTATTTGTGTTTACTACTACTTTTGTTATTCAGTCCTTGCTTTTAAGTTAGATTTCCTTCTTCTTTGTTACACCCACCAATAAATGGCTTCCCTCTCACCCAGAAGCCTAAGCCCTTTCCATATCTTGCAATGGCTGGAATGATGTAGTTATGGTCACAAGCTCAAGAATATTAGATTGGATCACAGGAATTCTAGGAAAGAAAAAGCAATGTTTATGAATCCAGCATACTAGTATAAGCAAAGTTGCAGAAACAGTGCTGAGAAGGAGAGACTTTGGGCTGAAGGTACTACTTTATGATGGTGTAAATCAAAGTCCAGAACACAGATTACTTCAACAGCTACCAGAATTCTGCTGAAAGCCACTTGCACCTGCCTCCTCAGCCCTATTCAGTGTGATTAGTCTCTAAGTGCTATTTATTCTGTTAAAAACTTGCATATGGTAAAAACTGAAATATAACTAATTCAATTCAAGGCATAAAATAAAAAACAAAAGTTTTCTCTACCCATCCTTAGGCCTAACTTCTATAATTATAACTAAATATAACTTGTGACCTTCCAGAAAAAAGAAAAAAAAGAAGAAAAAGCATGAAACTTTTATTTACATATCTATTTTTTACTTACAGGTGTGACAATGACATGCACTCTTTTAACCTTCTTTTTAACATAATAATATATCTTAAAGAATTTTACAAATGAGCACATAGAAATGTTTACAAGACTATAAAGTATTTCCCTTACTAATCTGTAACCAAGATTCCAAATTATCATTATTTCTTGAAGCATTTTCTGTGAAGGCTTGAGAAGGAAAAGAAGAGGATTTGAAGTCGCCAGGGCTCAATACTCCTTGCTACTACTGTCAATCTCTGAGGGCAATTAGAATGATTAGTTACACATTAAATTTCCTGCCCTGGCTGGGTAGCTCAGGTAGTTAGAGCACCATCCCAATATGCCAAGGTACAGGTTCATTCCTTGGTGAGGGCACATAAAAGAATCAACCAATCCTATATAATAAAAGCCTAATATGCAAATCGACTGAACAGTGGAATGACTAGTGGGGGGAGGGTGTCACGGGACTGGCAAGCGGGCAGCACCAGACCAGCCAAGGTGGGTGCCAGCGGGCAAAGGGAGGAGATGGCGATCAGGGGCCGGAAGCAACTGGTGGTGGTGAGCAATAGGGGACGGGGACAGCAGTCAGACATCCCTGAGGGTTCCTGAACTGCGAGAGGGCACAGGCTGAGCTGAGGGACCGCCCCTCCACCAGAGTTCATGAATTTCCGTGCACCGGGCCTTTAGAGAATGTATAAATAAGTGGAACAGCCCCAGCTGGTTGGAGCATTGCCCCATATATCTGGTCAGAGCACATACCCAGGTGGTGGTTCAATCCCCTGCCCTCCTCAGGGAATGTATGAGAGGCAGCTTTTCAATGTTTCTGTGTCTGTCTCTCTCTTTCTCCCTCTCTAAAATAAATGAACATATCCTCGGGTGAGGACAAAAAATACATAAGTGGTAACAACTGGACGTTTCTCTCTTTCTCCATTCCTGTCTCTCTAAAATCAATAGATTAAAATATATTCTTAAAAATTAAATTTCCCAACTAAATAGGGCTCTCAGCAAAAACAGTGCTCACGTGTTGTGAATTAACAAAAGTAAAAAGAATAAATCCAAGGAAATATGTCTTATATACACAAACACACACATATTCTTTTATTTCTCCAAATTTCCAAAATATATAGCATATTATAGTTAGTTTTGGTTAGTTCATTTAAAAAAGTTCTTAGATGTTTAAACAGGGGAGATATGGGTGGTTGTTGAACTAAGGATATGGACCCCTTGTGCACTCTTGGTGGGAATGCAAATTGTTGCAGCTACCATAGAAAAGAGTATAAAGGTAACTGCTTTTTGTCCCAGCTATTCCACTCCTAGAAATATATCTAAAGAAGCCCAAACAATAATTTGAAAGAACATATGCATACCTATGTTCATCACAGCATTATTTACAGCAGCCAATATTTGGAAATAGCCTTAGTAACTATCAATAGATGAGTGGATTAAAAAACTATGGTACATTAACACAATAGAATGCTATTCAGCTATAAAAAATAAGGAAATCTTATCTTTTTTAACAGTATGCATGGACTTGGAGAATATTATGGTAAGTGAAATAAGCCAGTCAGAGAAAGACAATTATCATATGATCTCACTTATATGTAGAATTAATGAACAAAATAATTTAACAAATAAAGTAGAAACAGAAGCAAAGACACATAGAACAGACTGATAGCTATTAGAGGGGAAGGGGATTGAGGGACTGATTGGGGAAAAAAAGGTGAAGAGATTAAGAAAAAAACTACACACACACACACACACACACACACACACACACACACACGTATGGTGATGGCCAGAGGGAAAGGCGTTGGGGAAGGTGGAAGGGGATCAATGGGGATGGAAAGAGGCTTTACTTTGACCACTAGGTGCATGATGCAGTATGTAGAAGATATTCTTTTGAATTATATATGTGAAATCTGTGTGGTTTTGTTAACCAATGTCATCACAATAAAATCTCCTAAAAAATATGCTGCTTTGGTATATTGATTATTTTGAGCAGAAAGTACTTGAAAAACAGCAAATACATGGAGAGGCTTTCTGTGAATTCATCTCTCTATCTAAAGGCAGATCCTCCAAAAGGAACTCAATTGTTGTAAATCTTCCCAGGAGGAGTTTCATCAGGAAAGATTGACTCATATCACAGTAGGTTTGGTAGCTATTGAGTAATTTGGGGTCACAGATTATTTAACCAACAGTATAAATTTATTCAGATGTTTGTTGATATGTTTTTATTATGTCAATTCTTTTTGCCATTACTGCCTTAACTGAAGTCACAAGTTACCATTACCACTGCCTCCTCCTGCTGCAAAAAATGTAAACTATTACCTATTAATGCTAGCTCTTCCTTCTAATGTTGTTCTTAGGTGGGATCATCTCATAAGGATTATCTTTCTCACATTTTCAATAATTACTCTAAACTCTATTGGATATAGTACTGAATTTCATTTATAGAAATAAACCAAGCAATAAACATCATAATAAAGCTTATATTAAAAAAAAAAAAAACCTTGAGAGAAAAGTTAGCCATCGAATTACCTATAAAGAGCTTTGATTATCTCTATAGGGCCAATTTTCAAGAAACAAAGTTTAGAAAAAGGAGGCTTCTAATTAATTTGCCAAGGCTATAAGAACAAATGAATGAAAAATAATACCATATTAATATGCCAACAAAATCTGGAAATCCTAATAAAAATAGGAAGCCTCATTATATGACTCTTATCATCAAGGATCATTTCATACAAATCCCTTCAGTTCAACTTGTTACCAACCTACCTAAAAATTATTCCAGCATCAACTGGAACTACTAGGACATGGGTAAAACCAGATTACTTTATTTTCTGACATTTCAATTGGGAGCAGTCAGAGAGACTAAAAGATATGGTTGACTACCCTATAAAGACAGTAGAGATTTCAGAGTTAGACACATTTTCTAAAATTAGTTCATAAATGGCAGTTAATATATAATAATGTTTAGATTTCAGTGAGGATCCATATATACCAGTTAAATGTGTGCCTAACTTTAAAAGATTAGTGTATAGAATTAAAATTATGATTTCATTACATAGCTATTGTTTTAAATACATTAAAATGCTGAAAGTCTAACAATGGTGAAAGAGCCATTTTTTAATAAATGCAACCTTTTTTCTGGTTTAAATTCACCAGAAAGTTTCAAAAGTTTACTAAAGTAAATAATTATTCAGTCAATTCAATATTTATTATTAGTCCAATATTGCATAATTAGTAATTTTGAACAAAATTATGAAAGTTTATAGAAGGGTTATCACTTACTAGCTGTTCTGATTTTACACCATATAACTGGATGGTCTTGGCCACGTTTTTTGACACAGCTAATGTGAGGTTTGCATCAACAGCAGCTACATTTAGTTCACTGGAAAAACAAGAGCAGACTTTATTAGCAGCACTGTTCATGACCAAAGTAAAGAACAACATATAAACCTAAAACAAACAAGTGATATAATTTTTTATAGATTTCATTGATTGCAAAAATTAATTGCATTGTTTTATTTTTCTCTCCTAAATTCAGCATTAGAAAACAAGTGCTTTGAGATGGCTTGGTTAATGACCAGTTTCTCATTAATGACAGCATACCACTGTGGGGTTAGGCTGTGATTATGAGAATAAATTGTGTACAGATTTTAAAAGTAGCACTCTTGTGAATACTGATCAGTGCAATTAGTGACACTGCATATCACAGACATCTGCAAGGAAAGGACAGCTCTTGAATGGAAATGATGACCTTGGAAGGACATGGGCTAAAAGGATATACATTAAGATACATTACAGGAGATACATTAAGATACTCAGTTTCTAGAAATTTTGCCAATTCATGCTATTTTGTGTAGCTTTGTAATTATATCAAAAGCATAGCAAGAATTTAATTTTGAATTATTAAAGTATGTTTATTTTCAACTTTAGCATTGAATTAATTGGGACATTTGAGCTATCAACCAAAAAAAAAAAAGAAAGAAAAAAAAAAGAAAAAAGAAAGAAAGGTGAAATAATACCAGGAGCTAAAAATTGTATGAAAACACATATAAAGGTAGAAACTAGAAGTTATTATTGTCTCTGAAATAGCAGAATAAATTTGGCACTTACCAGATTCTCTATATAAAGAAAATGAAGGACTTTGAAACAACACTAGTACATACTATGAGTGACAAAAATGTCTTTTCATACAACAGTGAGACATAATTTCCGTAATGTTTTCTTTTAAACAATGGCATAAGTATGCTTCTGTAAGCTCCACATTATATTTGATTACAGCATTGTCAAAATGCATAGAGGAAGGGGAGAGATGCTCCTTTAATATTCCATAAGCAGGTCAAAGAGACCAAGCTGAATCCAGGACTATTTTTGTCACTACCATGTCATTAAAGAGATAACAAATACAAATACATTAGGGTAAAAAAAAATACCTAGAGTCAGGACTTTGAAAAGTAATGGTAATTATGGAGAGATTTAGGATAAAAATGCTAGGCAATTTAGACCCTTTATAGGTATATTTGTACCTGAAGAGATTCTTATGTAAATTATACCTGTGGCTTTTTAGTCTTATTCTCACATGCCTCAGAATCACTGTCATCAAATTTGTAGTGTAAAAGAATCTAGATACTTCTATACTGTCGTCTTATATTGGCTAATTACTATTTTTTACTCCTCTAAGTGTTCATCTACAAAATGTATAAACCTACTGTTATGTCAATTTGTTAGCTATGATGGGAACTGAGATAGTTGCAGTTGCAAATTAATCTGGGTCAACTGTAAATTTCTGAAGGCAACATTATAATTACATTGCCTGTTAGCATTCAGGTGGCACCTCTGCTAGGCTACCTTCCCTTTGGGGAATTTTAAAAGCTGCCACGTTCATTCAGAAAGCTTAAAATAGCAAACACAAGCAGGCTAGTGAGGATTATAATCCTGTATATGCCATGAAGTACTTTGTGAATTTAAGGAAATAAATATTAACCTCTATGGTTTAGTTTCTCAATTTACAAAGTATACTCATATACTTTCCTGTGTAATAGAAATTTACTATAGCAAACAGAATTTGCATCATTGATTAAGATACAGAATAATTAGAACAGACTATCTTTAGACTGTATTTAAAAAATGGTTTCATTAATTGGAATCTTAAGTCCCGTATGTGCACTCCTTCACTACAAAACTCAATATAACTGCAGGACTAATCCATGTGTATAAAAGGCTAAGTGACTGTCTGCCCATCCCTCCAACTGGCCGTTGCATATGGCGCGTACTGGCAATCTAAAAATAAACGCTGACTTGAGGTATATACAAAGCTCTTGCTGGCGCCAATCGAATGCGTGTGTTTCGATCTATCATCATCGATTGTGAATTTGGTTGACACTTCTATTATAGAGAAAGGGCAAATAGCGATATTAAAATATTTCTTCTACCTAATTTCCTTTCATTGTGCACAAATCCGTGCACAGGGCCACTAGTTACTTAAATGACTTAAGATAAATTAAAATATACTGCTTTCATACATGACATTTTATTTCATTTTTACAAAATATATTTTATTGATTTTTCCACAGAGAAGAAGGGAGAGGGATAGAGAGCTAGAAATGTCGATGAGAGAGAAACATCGACCAGCTGCCTCCTGCACAACCCCTACCGGGGATGTGCCCGAAACCAATGTATATGCCCTTGACCAGAATTGAACCTGGGACCTTTCAGTCCGCAGACCAACGCTCTATCCACTGAGCCAAACCGGTTTTGGCCAAACATGACATTTTAATAACATGACATTATATTAAAAATACATACCTTGCTATAGTTTTAATAATAGCTTCCAGTTCATCTGAAGAAGGAGGATTACGACCACCAGGGGGGAAAACCAAGTTGATAGGATCAAAGAGTCGAGATAAGGACTTGGATAGGTAAGCAGCTTCATAGGGCTGTATTGAATCTTTTAAAGCCTTTTCTGGACTGTGGAAACAAAATGTATTAAAAATGAACTTAGGTTGCAAGTGACTTACTTAAAAAACAAATCTAAATAAAATGTAACTC
Organism: Vespertilio murinus; assembly: GCA_963924515.1. Lineage (NCBI taxonomy): Eukaryota > Metazoa > Chordata > Mammalia > Chiroptera > Vespertilionidae > Vespertilio > Vespertilio murinus. Next base: position 37,989,452 of record OZ004712.1, read on the forward strand.
TACATGCATAAAAAGAAAAAATTTGGTTTAAATAGAAATACATCTAATAATTAAACAATTATTAAGGACTAAATATGTTAATTTATATATGAACCCTAGGTATAAATGTAATATAACACACCAATATCTACTGAAGTAAGTTTGTCGCTTGAAACTCAAAGACTGGCACTGTAAAATCTTGATTTCTAATGGGGCTATGCCTTTACTTAGTAAATCCTATCTTTATACAGTATCAAATCTGAATAGACCTGTTCCATTAGCTATGATTTTCAACCTTTTCTTCTCATGGCACACATGAATTAATTACTAAAATTCTGCACCACGCCAAAATATATATTTTTTGCTAATCTAACAAAAATAGGTATAACTTTTATTGATTTATTAAAAAAGAAGAAGAATCAACAGCACTTTTTGTTCCAAATTGAATTTAAAAAAAAAAATCAAATGCCTATACTTATATATAAGGATTTCTGGTACCGAAAACTAACCAGTAAGATGCAACCTTATTATGTGACATGACCAACAAGATGCAACTCTATCATATGACCTATTATTTATGGTTCAAGACAGGGCATTCACACTGGACAATATTTTGTGCGAGCTGTTGTCACTTTTTTTTATTTGACAATCTAAGGGAAAAGAGATAAGTGTTCTCTTAATAAACAATCAGGACTTGTATGTTTTAAACATTTTTGCAGTTGCCCTGGCTGGGTACTCAGTGGTTAATGTGATTTGATACGTCAAAGTTGCAGGTTTGATCTCAGGTCAGGGAACATACAGGAATCAACCAATGAAGGCATAAATAAGTGGAACAACAAGTCAATCTCAATCTCTCTCTCTCCCTTCCTCTCTCTCTAAAATCAAACAGTAAAAAAAAAGAAAAGAAAAAATACTATAAAGTTTTCCTTCAAAAAATTTTAAAAAATCTTGTGGTACACTGGTTGAAAATTGCTGCACTCACTCAATTCTTTCCACCCATAGCTGGCACCTCTCACAAGCTCACTGACTGGCAGAGAAGCATACATACAGGTCTAGGTTTTTCTCTGTCTTCCCATGCCCCAGCTGTTACTAATAAAAATGAGAGAAAATAAAAAGTACTTGTTAATGTCCTACAATCACATAAATACTCCCCACTGGAGTTCTAAGCTAATTTGTTTTACAATATTCTTCACAAATGAAAATGTAACCTACTAAACACTTCTTTTCCTCTGCATTCTTCATATGTCTTCAATTATTTGTGTTGATTTTCATGTAGCAATCCAGTTATTGGGTCTTATAGTTTTCCTGTCACAATTATTATCAAAAGCTTATTATAACCATTATTTCGTTCTTACTCTATAATTAATTCCTTAACTTCTCACATCATCCCTGTTTGTGATCCTTTTACCAGCCCTACCATTCTCTTTTGCCCTGCCACTATTTTTTTAAAAATTCAATCCCCCTTTATCCTAAATATTAACCTTGAAAACATATGACCTGCTACTTCATGTATACAAAATCTGGCTTTCTCCTTTCCCACCCTTTCTGATCAACTGACAAGACCTAGGTATCAGAATGCTCTTGGCTCTGTCATAATTCAATGGTTATCACTTGATACTTTCTCATTCAATAAGTATTTCACTCGACACATATTTACTGGGAATACCGTGTACCAGGCCCTATTTAAGTGCTAGGAAAATACAGATTTAAAATGCTTAACACTCTAGTAAAAAAAAATATGCGGGCTGCACTGACCAGTGTTGCTTATTGGTTGGAGTTGCCCCCACACTAAAGGGTCGCAGGTTCGATTCCTGGTCAAGGGCACATGCTGGTTGCAGTTCGCTCCCCAACACCTGGTCAGGGTATGTCCAAGAGGCAACCAGTTGATGTGTCTCTTTCACAGTGATGCTTCTCTCTCTCTCTCTCCCTAACTCCCTTAATTCTTTTTGAAAAGCAATGAAAAAAATACCCTCAGATAAGACCACGATGGGAAAAGTGAAGAACTAGTGGCTAAATCTGTTAGAAATAATCCCCTACTGAAGTCTATGACATCTCTTTAAATGTCTCCTCTATCTTTCCTCCTGACATTTATTAATCTTAAGAAATTTCTTCCCCAACACAATACAATATACAACATACAAGATGAAATGCTGTATTATAAAATTGTACACCTGAAACCTATAATTCTATTAACCAAAATCAACCCAATTTAAAAAAGAGCATCTTCCTTGTTCCACAGAAATGTCAGTACTAACACTCTTCCTGTTCTCCAATGCTATAAGGATCCTTGGTGGCTACAATGTGAAAACATAACTTCTCACTTATCTCTGTCCCGTGCCAGGAATCCATCCACCTTTATTTTATCTCTACTAAGGAGTTTCCATATATCTGAACCAACATTTTGAACTGCTCCAACTCTAAGATCTCTAAGCTTGAGAACTTTTCCACACTCCTACTCTCTTCTATTTCCCTCCCTCCTACAAATACTACTAAGTCTTCACAATTTGTCAGGCACTTCCTAAACATAGGAAATGTAGCTGTGAAGTCAGTTACAAAAATTCTCTGTCCTCAAAGTTTAGATGCTAATAAAAGTGATAATAAATAAATAAATAAAATGTAAATGGGTTAAGTATGGAATAAACCTGTCTATTTGTGGTCTTCCCGAGTTAATCCTACTTGGAGTTTACAGGACTTCCTAGATGTGTAGGTTGTTGTTTTCCAATAAAATCTGTAACTGCGCAGAAACTCCATTTCTTTAATATAACACTTTCTCCTTTCTATCCATCTACTCCCTTAATCATTAAACCCTTAAGACATCTGATTCTGGACAGCATTAAACTGTCTTAAGAAAAAGCCTCAGGTAACACCTTACTCTAGGAACTTAGTGAAGCAGAGAAGCAGCCTGAGGTCCTCTTAGCCTACATTTCCTGGCATGAACCACTATTTCAAAAGCCAGGGGAATGTTTATTAAGAATCCAGTATTTTCAGGGAACCACAATAAGGTAGAGATGCCACTCTTGCAGTGGTGCTTGAGTATAATATGGAGTACCCACTCCTTGATCTCATTTGCCTGAACCTGGCCTAAGCTATAGGAAGCTGTGGGCAGGATGAGCCCTCCAATTGGGAGGTGGGGGATGTAGATAAAATAAATAAATAAAAAAGACTTCTATGGAAAGTAACCTCACAGAGTTCTCTGATCATAAATTCCTAATTTGGCTGGTCATGGTGAGTAGCCATTCCTTAGGCCTATAACTTCTTTGGGGAAACATTTTAAACCAGCCCTGTCCATTTTTCTAGGTTAACACATTTCTGAAATACCAAAAGTAGTATCCCTCAAGAGGAGGTATCAACCCTCAAGATAGCACATAATCTCTTTAAATATGCTGTAATCTAATGCCCATCCTATTTTCTCTAGTCTTTGTTACATCCCCTCCTTAATTTCAAATGCATAAAAAAAACTGCCAACCTGTTATTCTCTAGAGCATTTGAGATCTTGTTTCCTGGCATATGTTATCAATTTAGCTCAAATAAACTCTTATAAAAATTCTCTACAGATCTGGAAGTTTATCAACTTGTCAGGGCAAAGGGAGCCTTTTGTTCATTGTTGAAGTCTGAAGTAGAGTGTATGCCTTGCTGAGATGGGAGAATGGATGGAAGAAACAGTCTTAGCTCAAATATCACAGGCTCTGAAAGAAATTCTTTCTTACTGAATTTTCATAGATTTCAAGTAAATGACTTGTCACTTACTGTTTGCTTTTAGGACCACTTCCAGAGGCTTTAAATTGTTATTTTTAGTCCTAACCAGTTTCACTATAGAGTGGGTCAGTGGGAGTGCTAACCACCCAGAAGTCGATATTTTTCTTATTGTTGAAGCATATCCCTGATTCTTTAAAAAAAAGTATATATATATATATATATATATATATATATATATATATATATAATTGATATTTCACAGAGAGGAAGGGAGAGAGATAGAGAGCTAGAAACGTTGATGAGAGAGAAACATCGACCAGCCACCTCTTACACAGCCCCTACTGGGGATGTGCCCGCAACCAATGTACATGCCCTTGACCGGAATCGAACCCGGGACCTTTCAGTCCACAGACCGACGCTCTACCACTGAGCCAAACCGGTTTCGGCATATCCCTGATTCTTTTCCTCTCAAATATAATCTATTGGCTTGTCATCTAAATTTTATCTTTTTGTTATTGTTGATAATCCTCACCAGATTTTCTTTCAACTGATTTTTATAGTGGGAGGGATGAAAAGTGGAAGGGAAGAGGGAGAGAAACATTGATGTGAGAGGGTCACATTAATTGGTTGCTGCATGAGCACCAACTGAAACAGGGGATCAAACCTGCAACCCAGTTATGTGCTACTGACCAAGATATAATTAAATCATAAATATTTATTTATTTATTTAAAATCTTTATTGTTCAGATTACAGTTGTTCCTCTTTTTCCACTCAAAGCTCCCTTCCACTCAGTTCCCAACCCACCCCATGCCTTTACCCCCACCCCATTGTGATCCATAGGTGTATGATTTTTGTCCAGTCTCTTCCCGCACCCCCCAGACCATTCTACCCCTGAGGATTGTCAGTCCACTCCCTTTCTATGCCTCTGATTCTATTATATTCACCACTGTTCATCAGATTTTTTATTCACTTGATTTTTGGATTTACTTGTTGATACCTTTCAGCATTTCATATAATACTGGTTTGGCAGTGATGAACTCCTTTAACTTTTTCTTATCTGTGAGGCTCTTTATCTGACATTCAATTCTGAATGATAGCTTTGCTGGGTAGAATAATCTTGGTTGTAGGTTCTTGCTACTCATCACTTTGAATATTTCTTGCCACTCCCTTTTAGCCTGCATAGTTTCTGTTGAGAAATCAGCTGACAAGCATACAGGTACTCTGCTGTAGATAATTAACTGTTTTTCTCTTGCTGCTTTTAATATTCACTCTTTTGTCTTTTGCTCTTGGCATTTTAATTATGATGTGTCTTTGTGTGATCCTCTTTGGATTCCTTTTGTTTGGGGTTCTCTGTGCTTCCTGGACTTGTAAGTCTATTTCTTTCACCAAGTGGGGGAAGTTTCAGTCATTGTTTCTTCAAATAGGTTTTCAGTATCTTGCTCTCTCTCTTCTTCTGGCACCCCCATAATTCAGATTTTGGTATGCTTGAAGTTGTCCCAGAGGCTCCTTATACTATCTCCATATTTTTGGATTCTTTCTTTTTTCTTTTCTGGTTAGGTGATTTCTCCTTCTTTGTATTTTAAATCTTTGACTTGATTCTTGCGATTCTCTAGGCTGCTGTTGGATCTCTGTATATTATTTTTTATTTCAGTCAGTGTATGCTTAATTTCTGATTGGTCCTTTTTCATATCTTTGAGGGTCTCATTACATTTATCAGAGGTTTCTAGAAGATTCTTGAAAAACCTTATAACAGTGGTTTTGAACTCTATATCCAGTAGTTTGCTTTCCTCCATTTCTTTCATTTGTGACCTCTTTCTTTGTCTCTGCATTTTGGCTACTTCCCTGATTTGTAAGAGTGGCTTTGTGTGCTAGGTGTCCTATAGGGCCCAGTGGCTCAGCCTCCCCAGTTACCTGAGGTGGACACTCTTGATGCATCCTATGTGGGCTGTGTGCACAGTCTTGTTGTAGTTAAGCCTTGATTGTTGCTAGTATCACTGAGAGGAATTGACCTCTCTACACACACGCTTCCATACCTCTGCCTTTACTTCCGCAGCTCCTTTGAGTCTCAGCGTACTTTTCTCTTCCCTTCTAGTTGTAGAATTTCCACTCAGCCAGCTTTCCTATGGTTCTAGATGATGTCGGTTTTATCTTTTAGTTGTACTCTTGAAGTGGTTATGCTAGGCAACAAGTTCAGGTGTTTACCTATTTCGCCATATTGGTTTCTCTCCCATAAGTATTTATTTTTAAGTGAAAGAAACAAACATTTAAAATCACCAATGAAAAAAATCCCCAACATTTTTCTTACAAGGTAGGTGATAACAATCTGTTATCTGAGTCAACCTTTTCACTATAAATATGATTCTAGTGTTTAAAGGTATGCAAATCAATTGATTTGGTATGCAAATAAAAATTTTAAAATAATACTCTTTTTCAATATAGGAAGGAAAGGTGGCTGCTTTAAACTTGAGCATGGATGAAACTGGAGAGCATTATGCTAGGTGAAATAAGCCAGTCAAAGAAAGATGAGTATCACATGATCTTACTCATTTATGAACAACATAAACTGATGAGCAAAAACAGATTCAGAGACAGAGAAGCATTGACTGTAAAACCTCAGAGGGAAGGTAGGGGAGGGTGGGGGTAAGGGGAAAAGATAACCAAAAAGCTTGCATGCATGCATATAAGCCTAACCAATGGACACAGACAACAGAGAGATGAGGGCATGAGTGGGGGGGGGGGGGATGTGGGGGGGGTATGGAGATGAGGACACATATGTAATTCCTTAATAAATTAAAAAAAATAAACGAGATGCATGTTGTTTTCCAATGTGGCTCCTAAACGTGAGTAATTTTAAGAGATTTTCAGGTTTAATTTTGCATATTTTAAATTTTTTTCCCTACCAGAGAACCTATTCCAGCATAAGATTAAGACAAAATATTAACATGCCAACAAATAGGTTTGATTAAACAAACATACTCATAATCTGGCTTTTTTGGTATGAATATGTCTTGTGTATCATCTTCCATGTGTTGTAGGTCAGCACAGAGGTCTGTGGTTCCACTTGCATTAAATTTTCCTTGAATATTTTGGCTGTACTGTTGAAGACGCTTCCATAAGTCATTATAAAGACGCAATAGTTTAGGGTATTCTCCTTCAAATGCCTGTTTCAAAAACATAGACGCTGCCAAGCAAAACAATAAATACAATTAGATAAATGAAACAATGAAATGTAGCTGGAAGTTTCTTTTGTATATGAAGATGATGGGACAAATAGCCTACATTACAGGTCAAATCAAAAGTGTATTCCAATGAGGCCACTTAAAATAATGCTGGTATAATTTTATTAACTAATGTAATCCCAATAAATACATTTTAAAATGAGTAAATAAAATAATGCTACCCTGGATGATATGGCTCAGTGATTAGATCATCAGCCTGTGGACCAAAGGGTCCTGGGTTCAATTCTTAGTCAAGGGCACCTACTTTGTTAGCAGGCTTGATTCCAGGCCCAGGTCAGGGCCCATGTGGGAGACAAACAATTGATGTGTCTCTCCCTCCCCCTATTCCACTCTATGTAAAATTCAATGGAAAAAAATATCATTGGGTGGACCTTTTAAAGAAAATTCAGCAAATCTAGTCCATGAGTATATGAAAAGAATAATACATCATGACCAAGAGGGATTTATCCTAAGAACTTTAAAATCAATCAATGTGATTCTGTAACAGGGAATAAAAAGTTTATACAACTCTGACAAACCATGAAATGGAATTAGAATAAAATGTACTAAGAAACAGATAAAAGGAACTGACATACAATGACAGTTTCCTTACAAGCATACTGCAGGAAACAGCAGTTCTAATTTCTGCTTGTGTCAGAAATGGCCCTGACCATAACTTCAGCTGACAGAGGTTGCCCAACTGCAGGAATTTGGCTAGAACTCCCCAGTTCAAGCAAGGCTGACACTAAAGATCCATATCTGGACCAGCAAGGATACTGCCTGCCTGTCCACAGCCCCGCCTTCTGATCTCTTTGTTCTGCTTTTCCTCTCCCTCGCTATAAAAAGCCTGCTTGCTAAGGTGGGCTGCTAAGATGCTAAGATGGGCTTTGGACAAGAATCACTCATCTTCTCAAAATGCCAGTACTCCAATAAACCCCTTTCCTTTTTCACCAGCATTTGTGTCACGAGTTTGGTTTTCGTGGTAGCAGGCAGTCAAACCTTGGTTCTGGTTACAATTCATCATGGTATCAAACTAAGATGAAAAGCATGTGAGCATAATAAATAGATGCAGAAAAAGCATCAGGTTGGTGAACAAATATTCTCTGGAAATTAACAAACACAAAGTTTAAAATCATCTTGGAAATAACTATCACCCAAAGATAATTAAAGCAGCAGATTTCCTATAGAGAATATTTTGAATCTTCATTGTGACAGGTTCAGGCCTCTCATCTTTTGAATAAAGTAAATTCATTTTCTGTCCATTCCCTGAATAATATTTTATTATATCTAGTAGATCTCCTTTTTCTAAGCATGAACATTTATAATCAGAAAGAACAAGTTCCTAGCTAAAAAAATTTCCCTTTAGGTATTTTCTGCCTTAATACTATGTACTTACACAGTCTGTTACATTGTATAGACTCTTCAACTCTGCAGATGTTTGAATTTCCTTAATATTTTGTGTCTATAATTTTAAGTATTATAATACACATCAGGGAAAGTATGTGCTATATAAATGGCAGGTGCTTTATGAACAACTTAACTTTGGAATTCTACCAAAGGTAGTTACTGAAATAATAATGCTATTTAGTAGTAACAGACAACTCAGAATGTGAAATATCATCCGAAACCGGTTTGGCCTTCGGACTGAAAGGTCCCAGGTTCGATTCCAGTCAAGGGCATGTACCTTGGTTGCGGGGACATCCCCAGTGGGGATGTGCAAGAGTCAGCTGATCAATGATTATCTCTCATCAATGTTTCTAACTCTCTATCCCTCTCTGTAAAAAAAAATTAATAAAATATATATCTTTTTAAAAAAAGAATGTGAAATATCAATGAGATTTTTGCTTTAAAATATTATACTTCTTCTTAGTAGTTTCTTTGACTACACAAGCCAGATAGGTCCCATAAGATAAGAACTGAAAAGCAACCACTGGATTTAGTAATTAAGAGGTAGGTCATTGCTTACTTTAATGAGAACAATTTCAATAGAATGGTGGACAATAACTATAGTATATATACTTGAGAAATAAACAGTATGAAAATGAAGATGAAGTTTGGATAAAAGGAGGAGAGATTAAATAGTAACTTAAAGCCAAAACCAGTCAACTGTTCTCCCCTGCAGGTCAGATCACCCCCAACTGCCTTCCCATGCAGGCTTGGTCCCTCACAACTGCCCTCCCCTGCTGGCCACCTTGTGGTGGCCATCTTGTGTCCACAAGTGGGTGGCCATTTTGTATGTTGGAGTGATGGTCAATTTGCACTTTAACTCCTTATATAAATAGAATAGCTGCCAGAGGTTCAAAAATGGGAGTAGGAGGTTAACTACAAAATCACAATAGAAAAATTTCAGAAGTGATGAAAGTGTTCTCTATTCAATTGTAATGAAGGTAATAAGGGTATAAACAGGTGGGAGTGCTAACTCAATCAAAACTCAGAATTTTCTGCTTAAAATTGGGGACTTTTAGCATATTGAATTATTATCTCAGAAGAAGCTGACCAAAATAGATACATAATATAAGGAGATGTAAAGTATCTCTGAGTAGTGTGATTTATAGAAATGGAATAAATCTGCCCTAAATAAATTATCTGCTTAAGTTTTGTTTGGCCACACATTAATGGAAACCTCTTGTATAGATACAGCCTTGTTGCATATTTCCTTAGAAATAGAAGTAGAGAGGTGGGTTATGAGATTTGTTCAACTTCATGTTGCCAGTGACTAGGTAATGCAGGTGTGTCCCTCCAAAATGTATACACACTAACAGCTGATAGCTCAATTGATGTTTCTTTCTTTTTCTTTTTTCTTTTTTTCAGATTTAACCCATTGTAATTCATAATGGGTTAAAAGTGTATATAAGTTTTTTGGGGGACACCCTATATTTTTATGTACTAGGTACTTTCAGTCAAAAGTTTGTGAATAAAAATTTAACTACACACACATTCTCAAAAAACACTTAAAAAAAGCCTAGGTTCATTCACTATTCTTACATTCAGTAATTAGACAATAACTTTCATAAGGTAGTAGCTAGTTTGTATATTTCATTGTTTAGAACTACCCTGTGCAATTATTTCATGGCAAAAATGAATTAAGAGAGTTTTGTGGATCACACATTTAGATAAGCAAAGTTTAATTCATGATACAGGTATTTTATCAGTTAATTAATTCAATCTTTTGCTTTTGTTTTGTTTTGTTTTGTTTTGTTAATCCTCACCCTATGATACTTTTTCTATTGATTTTTAGAGAGAGTGAAGGGAGGGAGGAAGGAGGAGAGACGGAGAAACACTGATGTGAGAGAAACACATTGTCTGGCTGCTTCCATGCAGGAACCCCAACCAGGGCTGGGATAGAACCTGCAACCCAGGTGCTGCCCCGCCCCCCTTTTAATATATTTTTATTGATTTCAGAGAGAAAGGGAGAGGGAGAGAGAGATTCCTTAATTTGGAATTGAACTGAAGATCCCTCGTTGCACAGGCCAATGCTCCAACCACTGAGCAAGGGCTAAATGTCTTTTGTGTTTTTTAAAAATATATATATATATTTTATTGACTTTTTACAGAGAGGAAGGCAGAGGGATAGAGAGTTAGAGACATCAATCAGCTGCCTGCTGCATACCCGCTAGGTGCATGCCCTTGATTGGAACTGAACCTGGACCCTTCAGTCCACAGGCCGATGCTCTAGCCACTGAGCCAAACCAGTTAGGACTAAATGTGTGTTTTTTTTCAACAATAAGGAAAAGGCTACAGTCTCTCATTTTAATATTTTTTAGTTAGGAAAAGCATTAATTAAATTCAATATTAATTGCTTTACACCCTTTACATATAGAAAAAAATAAGACAGAATTCCTCTATGCTTGAATTATGGAGAATTAACTTATTCTCTGAATAATTTTTTTCAAGATAATAATTATAAAAATGTAAAATAAAGTTATTTGTTGCTCATAAAACTGAATATATGACTAACTTAAGAAATAACAGTAAGTTTTATAAATCAACTAGAGGCCCAGTGCATGAAATTTGTGCATGGAGGGGGGTCCCCTCAGCCCAGCCTGCACCCTCTCCAATCCAGGACCCCTCTCCAGTCAGACATCTCTCACAGTCAGGGACCACTGGCTCCTAACTGCTCACCTGCCTGACTGCCTGATTGCCCCCAACTGCCCCCTCCCCCCGGCCTAATCACCTCCAACAGACGCCGCCCTCCCCCCCCTGCCAGCCTGGCCACCCCTCACTGTCCCCTCTGCCAGCCTGATTGCCCTTCACTGCCAACCCCTTTTGGGCCTGGTTGCCCCCAACTGGCCCCTCTGCAGGCCTGGTCGCCCCACACAGCCTGCTGTTCAGTTGTTTGGTTGCCCCTCACAAATCTCCCTGCCAGCCTAGTTGCCCCACGAAGCCTGCTGCTCAGTCATTTGTTCGCCTCTCACTAACCCCCCTGCTGGCCTGGTCGCCCCCAACTGCCCCCCTTTCAGATCTGGTCACCCTATGCAGTCTGCTACTTGGTTGTTTGGTAGCCCCTAACTAACCCCCCTGCTGGCCTGGTCGCCCCTCGCAGCTTGCTGCTCAGTCATTTGTTTGCCTCTCACTAACCGCTCTGCTGGCCTGGTCGCCCCTCGCAGCTCAGTCATTTGGTCGTCCCTCACTAACCCCCTTGCCAGCCTAGTTGCTCCACGAAGCCTATTTGGTCATCTGTTCAGTTGTGATGGCTTTTATTATTATAGATACAGGAAAACTTCTTGACATTAAATTTTTAAGTAACTAAACAATTTTGAAATAAATTTACATTGTGGAATTATGTACCTGAAATCTGTATAATTTGGTTAACCCATATCACCCCCAATAAATTCAATAAAAAGGGAAAAATAAATGAATTTGCAAAATAAATAGTATACTTACAATTTGTTGCCACTTGAAATTGAGAATAAAGTGCTTGAGTAACTGAATTCCAAAATGAGTATAAAATTTCAGACTGTCCATCCTGTAACTCAAAAAAATAGATTTATTCATTAATTTTTAAAGACTATCCTATTAATAAGAGAGGAATATGCTATAATTATCCGTTATGCCCTGAGGCATAATGACCAGATCACAGATCTGCAGGAGGGTGGGGCAGTGAACAACAAGAAAGCAGCAGAGACTTACAGGAGGGTCAGGGCAGCAAGCTATGGAGGAGGGGGGAGGAGAGAGGGGGAAGGGGGAACTACAGGAGGGAGGGGCAGTGGGCACAGAGCTACAGGAGGATGGTAGGGACCTACTGGCACACAGATTTGTGAGGAGGGCTACTAGTAATGGAGAAGATGTAATGTGAAAATGTACTTCAATGCATTGAAATAAAAATTTATAAGACAACCAGAAGGGAGTGGCAAAAAATATTCAAAGTGATGAATAGCAAAATACTACAACCAAGATTACTCTACCCAACAAAGCTATTACTCAGAATTGGAGGTCAGATAAAGAGCTTCACAGATAAGAAAAAGCTAAAGGAGTTCAACACCACCAAACCAGTATTATATGAAATGCTGAAAGGTATTCTTTAAGAAGAGGAAGAAGAAGAAAAAAGTAAAGATAAAAATTATGAACAACAAATACATATCTATCAACAAATGAATCTAAAAATGAAGTGAATTAAAAATCTGAGGAACAGAATAAACTGGTGAATATAATAGAACCAGGGGCATAGAAAGGGAGTGGACTGATAATTCTCAGAGGGAAAGGGGTGTTGGGCGTGCGGGAAGAGACTGGACAAAAATCGTGCACCTATGAATGAGGACAGTGCGGGGAGGTAAGGGCAGACGGTGGAGTGGGAATCGGTGGAGGGTAGCTATGGGAGGAAAAAGGAGAAACAATTATAATAATCTGAACAATAAGATTTATTAAATTTAAAAAAATAAAAAAGTTAAACATTCACATACCATATGACTAAGCAATATACTCCTAGGTATTAATCCAAGAGAAGTGAACATATCCATACAAAGACTTGTATGCAGGTGTACATAACTGTCTTCTCCCTGTGTCTTTACATTGTCTTCCTTCTGTATGTTTCTATATTCAGATTTTCTCTTCTTGTTCATATACCAGTCATATTGGATTAAGGTCCAGCCTAATGACCCCATTTTAATTTACTTTTTTGAAGACCTATCTCCAAATGTGAATTTAAAAATGCTATCTTTGGGTGATATAATTAAATATGGTGCCTCCTATATTCTTTTAGAGGTGAAACACTGTCTTTTCCATTACGCATGATTTTATCATTTCATTGTTAATAAATGCCCTTTAGTGGGTTGAGAAAGCTCCTTTCTATTCCTAGTTTGTTTAAAGTTCTTATTAGGAATGAATGTTAGATTCTGTCAAATGCTTTTCCTGAATATCTTGAGAGGATATGGTTTTCTTTTTTTGTTTGTTGGCTTTCTTTTTCCAATTAGTTTTATACTAAAACTTAAAGTAATCCCCCACAAATTTTACTCTCTTATATTTTCCATACCCATGTCTTTATGCTACATTCTGGATAATTTAATAAATTCTCCATTTAAAGAGTAAATTAGCTGAAACCAGTTTGGCTCAGTGGATAGAGCATCAGCCTGCAGACTGAAGGGTCCCGGGTTCAATTCTGGTCAAGGGCATGTACCTTGGTTGCGGGCACATCCCCAGTGGGGAGTGTGCAGGAGGCAGCTGGTTCTCTCTCATCGATGTTTCTAACTCTCTATCCCTCTCTCTTCCACTCTGTAAAAAATCAATAAAAAATAATTTAAAATAAAAATAAAGAGTAAATTAATTTGGGTAGAAAGATGCCCAAAATAAGAAGAAATGAATGATAATATTACATGTGCAATTGGTTCCCTATAATAATGAAGACCCAATATTAGTTATCCCATCTACTAGGAAATGTAAAAAACTAATAACTATACCAATTGGCAAAAGCATCTTATGTTTCTTTCACATAATTAAAAGCCAAATATGAAGAAGGGTAATTTAAGTAAGTATATAAGTATATGTGCGGAAAAAAGTTAATAAGAGCAGGTCTGAGACTATTATAGTTAAAAATGCCTGCTTATAAGTCTGGCCCTTACCTGGTATCTAGGATTTTTAGAGGGTCCTCATGATTCTCTGATGGTAGTGCCAACTGCATATAAACCACTTGTACAAATAATGTGATTTACTAGTGTGTTGAACACCTGCTTTTCTTTGGGAAATCTAGAGTTTTGGTACGTGTTAAGCCCTGACCTCTGATGAAAATGTCTTCTAGGCTCAAAATGAGCTTCCCTGGAGGACGTTCCATGTCTGATGTCACAACTCATTGGCAGAGGAATTAAGGGTGTCTGGTGTAACTCTAAGGGGAGAGGACTCTAGGAAGCTTGTACTGGGTTTCCTCCAGACTTCACCATATGCACATTTCTCTTTGCTAATTTTACTTCTTATAGTTACACTATAATAAATCATAACCACGAGCATATGCTGAGTGCTGTGAATGCTTCTAGTGTATCACCAAACTTGAAAGTAGTTTTGGAAATCCTCAATATGATATAGAAAATATTAACATTTTAAACTATGATGGAAACTACGTATATCATGACACTGGAACCTTAGATAAATTTTTTCTTTGGAGCCCAGGTATTAATATTTAATGGTGAATAATCAGTTATTCTATTAATTATTATCAAAAACATGTCAAGCCCTCACTGGTTTGGCTCAATGAAAAGAGCATTAGCCTGGGGACGGAAGGGTCCCAGGGCATGTACCTTGATTGCAGGCACATCCCCAGTAGGGGTGTGCAGGAGTCAGCAGATTGATGTTTCTCTCTCCCTCTTCCTTCCTCTCTGTAAAAAATCAATAAAATATATATTTTTAAAAATGTCAAAAGGAATGAATAAAATGTAGAGTCAGAGTCCCCTATGCCCAGAAAGAATTCTTACTGCTCATCCAGCCAGCAGATCCGTGGATGGCAGGAGAGTGATTTCAGAATGTGGAAAACAAATATAGCAATGTACTACTGTATTTATGAAAAATTAGCAACTGAATGGATACTACTATCTTTAATGGAGATTTTATAAGATACTATAATAACCACTAATTAAATATCTTATTTTCCAAAAAGTTTCATCTTATTCTCTAGTAGAACTTTAAAGGACATTTATAGTGAATTATTTACATACCAATGGGAAATTAGTATATGCATTTCAAAAATGAAAGAGTATTGCTTCTAGAAACTACTCAATAAACAAACCTGTTTAACAAAACATATTGCAAAAAATTTGTGGTTGTCAAGAAATATAGCTATAGCCGAAACTGGTTTGGCTCAGTGGATAGAGCGTCAGTCGGACTGAAAGGTCCGGGTTCGATTCCGGTCAAGGGCATGTACCTTGGTTGCGGGCACATCCCCAGTAGGGGGTGTGCAAGAGGCAGCTGATCGATGATTCTCTCTCATCGATGTTTCTAACTCTCTATCCCTCTCTTCTTCTCTGTAAAAAAAAAAATCAATAAAATATATATTTTTTAAAAGAAATATACCTATAGCTATTTGACATGTAGCCTCTCTGTAAGATATAAACACAGATAACACTAACTCGTTTCTTCTTGCATTTTTCAATAAAGAGGAAAAAATGTTTTCATTTAAACATACCTTAACTATTTCATCAATGAAACAAATGTGAGAAACAGGATCTCTCTTCTTGGCTAATATTTTTTGTAGATGTTGTACCTAAAAAGGAAAAGAGAGAAAAATGTATACAACTGGGTATTTTCAAAAGAAACAAGTATGCAAAGTAGGTACCAGGAAGAGCAAGGGAAGGGAAATGGCATTTTGGTAGAGCCTTTCCATGCATGATAATTAGCTAATATAGTTATTTTGAATACTCAGAGATTCAAAGAAATATTTCCAAGGTCACATAACTTGAAATAACCAGGAATTAATCCATAATTAATGTTCTTTTCACCCTAAAAATATTTACCTGTCCACAAACAGTACAAATATGATCCACAAGTTTCTCCATATTGGTCCAGAGGGAAGCACGAAAAGCTGCAGTGTTTCCTGGGGTTGGCATGGTAGATCGTCCGGGTCCCCCTGTTTGTAAGAGTGACAAAGAAATATAAAAAAATCAAACTTTCTAACTATAACAACTATATATTCTTATAAAAAGCATACACAATCAGGTATCTCAGCTGGTTGGAGCATCATTCCAATACATCAAGGTTGTAGGTTCGATCCTTGGTCAGGACAACATATAAGAATCAACAAATGAATGCATCAATAAGACAAACAAAATAATACTCATCATAATGGATTATAAAACTTGATTTATAATTCATGAGTTCATAGTGAAAAATCATGCTTAAAAGGATGGGACGTGCTGTTTACAGAGTGACAGGTAATAAATACAGATGAAATGACAGAATAAGGAAAAAACTGCCATTTTGAAACTATTAGCAAAGTAATTAATTGAGAGAAAGATTATTGGATACAAAAACATTAGGAGAAATGTTACAGGAAACAGGATATTCTCATGGTCTCAAAGTATGGGCCACAATTACTAATTACAAAGAAAAGAGTATTTCTGCAAGGAACAATCCGGCATACACCACAGTAACAAAGTGATTTCATTTAGCATCAGCCATTATGAGAGAGACTAACATAATTTTGGTGCTTCCTGACATGATGTAATGGGGAATACACATCACCACCTTACCAGTTTGTTTACCCTGAATGTAATCATTAAGAAACAGTCAGTTAAATCTAGACAAATCCAGATTGTGGGGCTCTCCAAACATGTTAATACCATAAAAGACAGAGGAAGGAAGAAGGGAGGGAAGGAGGGAGGGAGGGAGGGAGGGAGGGGAAGAAAGACAAGACAAGACAAAGAAAGAAAAGAAAGAAAGAAAGAAAGAAAGAAAGAAAGAAAGAAAGAAAGAAAGAAAGAAAGAAAGAAAGAAAAGGAGAGAATATGAGATTGAACCAGGAGGTCACAGTTTGATTCCTAATCAAGACATGCCTGAGTTGAGGGCTAGATCCCCAGTGTGAGGTGCGCAGGAAGCAAACAAACAGTGATTCTCATCATTGATATTTCTATCTCTCCCTCTCCCTTCCTCTCTGAAATCAATAAAAATATATTTTAAAAAATAGTCAGGAGGCTACTAAGGAAGTGGGGCCTGCGCACATCTTGTGCTTCAGTACTTAAGAGTTGCTAGTAAGTTGCTAAATATGTTGCTAAACTCAGTTCAAGATGGAGTCATAAACATCCTGAAATAACAACTGCCCTAGGACTTCATATCAGGGATTCTCAACTGGTGTGCAGCAAGAGGCATGCTGGTGGGCCAGAGGATTTTTAAGACATGCAATAACCACACTATTCAGTCAGGGCCAGTGATCTCATTCCCCTGCCAGCCTGTTTGCCCCCAACTCCCCTCCTCTGTGGCCTGGCCACCCCTAACTGCCCTGCCCTACAGGGTTGATCGCCTCCAATTGCTCTCCCTTGTAGACCTGGTCCCTCTCAACCGCCCTCCCTTGCAGGCCTGGTGCCTCCTATCTGCCCTCCCCATGCTGGCCATCTTGTAATGGCCATCTTGTGTCCACATAGGGGCAGGATCTTTGACCACATTGGGCAGCCAGCTTGTGTGTTGGAGTGATGGAGTAATCTGCATATTACTCTTTTATTAGATAGGATAGAGGCCTGGTGCATGGGTGGGGGCCAGCTGGTTTGCCCTGAAGGGTGTCCTGGATCAGGGTTGGGGTTCCCTTGGGGTGTGGGGTGGCCTGGGCGAGGGGCCTGTGGTAGTTTACAGGCCAGCCATGCCCCCTGGCGACCCAAGTGGAGGCCCTGGTATCTGGAATTTATTTACCTTCTCAATTTGTAGCCTAGAGCAGAGCCAAGCTTTCTGCTCGCTGGGTGGCTGGCAGCCATTTCTATTGTGACTTACATACAGTACCTTCTATAATTGAAACCTTGTATCCTTGAGTGGACGCCTAGGCCAGTCAGGGTGTGTGGAAAGCTTTGCTTCCTCCGGTGCCAGGGAAACCCTAGCCTGCTCTCTCGAACTCCGTGGCTGCTGCCATTTTTCTTGGGATTTACCTTCTATAATTGAAACTTTGTATCCTTGAGTGGAGTTCTAAGCTGGCCAGGGTGTGTGGAAAGCTTGGCTTCCTCTGTTGCCTGGGAAACCCAAGCCTCTCTCAACTGTTCTCTATGGCTGCAGCCATCTTGGCTGGGGTTGATTTACATACTCGCTCTGATTGGCTGGTGGGCATGGCTTGAGTGGAGAGATGGTTAATTTGCATATTACTCTTTTATAAGGTAGGATAATTCCAACTATATGATTTCTGAGAAAGGCAAAACTATGGAAACAATAAAAAGATCAGTGGTTACCAGGGATGAGAGTGGTGGAGATGAACAAAGGATTTCTTAGGGCTGTGAAAATATTCTATGTGACAATATAATGGAGATATGACATTATACATTTGTCCAAACTCATAGAATGTCACACAACCATGAGTGTGCCCTACTGTAAACTATGGAGTTTGAGTAATTTTGATGTGTCAATATTATTTCATCCTTGGTAACAAATGGACCATCTTAGTGAGGGATATTGATTACAGGGAAGGATATCTTATCTAATAAAAGAGTAATATGCAAATTGACCATCACTCCCAACACACAAAATGGCTGCCCCCATGTGAACACAAAATGGCCTGCAGGGGAGGGCAGTTGGGGGGAACCAGGTCTGCAGGGGAGGACAGTTAGGGGCAACCAGGCTGGCAGGGGAGGGCAATTACAGGTGACCAGGCCAGCAGGGGAGGGCACTTAGGGGCAACTGGGCCGGCAGGGGAGTAGTTAGTCGTCAATCAGGCTAGTAAGGGAGTGGTTAGGGGTGATCAGGCTGGCAGGCAGGAAGGCAGGTAAGTGGTTTGGAGCCAGCAGACCTGGATTGTGAGAGGGATGTGTGACTGCCCATTTAGGCCCAACCCCAGTGGGACATCTGTCAAGGGGTCCCAGATTGGAGAGGTGCAGGCCGGGCTTAGGAACACACATCCTAGTGCACAAATTTCATGCACCTGGCCTCTAGTGCATGTACAAAGACAGTGGTATATGGGAATCTCTGTTACCTTCTTCTTAATTTTGCTCTGACCTAAAACTGCTCTAAAAAAATAAAGTCTCGCCAAAACCAGTTTGGCTCAGTGGCTAGAGCATCGGTCTGCGGATTGAAGGGTCCAAGGTTCAATTTCGGTCAAGGGCATGTAACTTGGTTGCGGGCACATCCTCAGTAGGGGGTGTGCAGGAGGCAGCTGGTTGATGTTTCTCTCTCATTGATGTTTCTGGCTTTCTCTCTCTTTCCCTTCCTCTCTGTAAAAAAAAAAAAAAAAAAAAAAAAAATCAATAAAACATTAAAATAAATAAATAAATAAATAAAAATAAAGTCTTAAAAAATAAAATGTTAAGGATTAAAAAGGAATGAATAAAGTCCCCTGTATGTCCCTCCCTTCCCGGTCATTTTCCCTGTTCTCTCCCCAGGGCTAATGCTATTATTATAAAGCATATACTTTTACTTTTATTGCATACTAGAGGCCCAGTGCATGACATTCACCGAGCCTCTAGTATACAATAAACATATAAGGGGGGGAGGGGGAAGGCCCCTCAGCCCAGCCTGCTCCCTCTTGCAGACAGGGACCCCTGGGTGGAAGGGTGTCTGGGAGCGCTCAGGGGTTGTCTGAATGACGGTTTAGGCCCACTCCTGCTTCTGGCTGAGCGGCACTCCCCACCATGGAGTGTACTGACCACCAGGGGTCAGCTCTTCCGTTGAGTATCTACACCCTGGTGGTCACTATGTGTCATAGTGACTAGTGAACAGTGGTTTTGCCATTTGGTCGATTTGCATATTAGCCTTTTATTATACAGGATTTACATATATAAGACAATATAAAGATAGCATAGTCTATTATGTTCTTAGGCTTTAAATATCTTCATATTATATATCTCTTCCAGTAACTTGTTCTTTATGTAATGTTTTTGAGTATTATCTATATTGGGAAAATAGCTTAAATATCACATAGTAGTCTACTTAATAAATAAACCAGTTTATTCATTTTTCTATTGAAGGAAAGTTGTTTTCACTATTTCACTATTGTTAATCAGAATAGTGTAATAAAAATTCTTGGCCCAGACTGGGTAGCTCAGTTGGTTAGAGCATCATCCTGATACACCAAGGTTGCAGGTTCAATCCCCAGTCGGGGCACATACAAGAATCAACCAATGAATGCATAAATAAGTGGAACAACAAGTCAATATTTTTCCCTCTCTCCCCTTCCTCTCTCTAAAATCAATAAATAAAAATAAATTCTTATACATATGTACCAGAGTTTCTCTAGGGTATGATTTTACAAGAGATATAATAAAATAATAAGGTATACACATTTAAACCTTACAGATCAATTTGATACAATTGAGTAAAGTGGTTGAACCACTTCATTCTCCTACAATTAGAGTATAAGAATTTGTGATCTCATCCAACACTTAGTTCTGTCTTAGATTTCGCCAATGTCATGACTGAGAAATAGTATCTTATTTAATTTGTATTTCCCCAATAATTATTTTATCCTCCAAAAAGAGAATGAACATCTTTTTACATCTATCACATCTATTAGATATGTTCTTCTTTAAATTGCCTATTCATAGACTTTATCTGTTTTTCCATTTAAGTTGTTTATCTTATTCTTATTAAATTATAAACTTTTCAGTACCTCATAGGCAACATTTTCCCTTTAAGTTGTATTAATGTTGTATTTAATTTTGAAAACAGAATAACATATTGCCATGATGCCCAATGCCTTTGAATGCAATGCTTGAATGCAATGCATTTCCAAAACACAAGAACATTCTAATACATAATGTTAATATCAGAAACAAGATCAGGGAATTAACATTAATATTGCCAATGTAACATTTTAAAAAATAATAGTGATTATTCTTTTTAAAAATAATAAAGAACTGATGCTTAAGGTTTCTACATTAAACCACAGTACTCACTATGTAACAGAAGATAATAAGGGTTTAAAACTCTTTATTCTTTTAACAAAAGGGCGTACGTTAGGATTGACAGAATTTGAATAACTGCTTTTATTTCCTCCCCTATTTTTTTACAACACAATGGGAACGAGATCAAACCGCTCCTGAAAATTTAAACATTAGATCAAACTTTCTGAGAATAATTGCTGGGGGAAAAAATGAGTGAAATCTTCTTAGGCAATTTCTGTTCAAAGCTCTCCTAAAACAGTCTTAATACAGACCTACTCAGAGGCTTGCACTAACCTTTAAAAACCCATTTAAGATATAAAAAATTTTCTCTTTGTATCTAGTGTAATTATTTATGAGGTTATGTTTATAACAAATATAAAAATAAAAATGGCTGCCAATAACAATATTTTACTGTTAGTCATATTTTAAGAATTCGGTTATTAATTTTACATGTTATTATTTAGGACAACCCTAGTAGCTTCTTCAATAGAAATAGGAAAACTATAGAGTACATATAGACACCACTTTGGGGAACTTTTCTGTAGTCTGAGGAAATGGAATTGTAAAGCTGAAGAAACAGAGTCAAGATAGATTTGTTTGACGGTCATTAAGCAGAAGATACACTAGCATGATTATATGTGATGGAAAAGACATGTACAAAAGGAAAAACTGATAAAGTGGCAAAGAGAAGAGATCATTCAATGCCCTTGAATGATGGGATCTAATGCAAAAGTGGAGTGCTTGGTCTTTGGTAGGAGCAGACAGTTCATCATATTAACAGGAGAGAAGAAGGACTATAAGGAGAAAAATGCAGAGTTGGGGTTACTTAGATCAGTGAGAGGTACACATAGCACGTCTTTCCTGTCTATGAAGTGTGTTATATGATGAATGTCATTATCAGGGGCAATGTAGTGCTATTCCTCTCCACCTTGAGTCTCCCTAACTTTAGTTTTCTTTACATTCTGTTTAGTTGTAATGTCCTCAAAAGTGTTTTGTTATTTTTAAATCAGTTTCTATTTTCACCATTGTTGTTCCTGAATACCAGAATTGTCATAAGGAAAAGCCCAAAAAGCTAAGGTAGAGATGGCATTTCCTTAAAAAACTATTTTCTGTCTCAATAAGAAGTACATGTGAGGATAGCGATTTTAGAGGGGAAAAAAATGTTCCTTTTTTGTTCTTGCATCTGCTTCCTCTGAACTAAATGAAGTAACAGTTTATAGATTTTTATCTAGAAGTTCTGAATATACCAATTGGCCAGTTCAACTCAAAACTGATTACACAAAAATGTTATAAATAAATTCTGAAACATAATTTCTTCTCATTTTCTGTCTACTAAAAAATGAGTCATTAAATTGCTTTGAAACTTGAGTATTTCATATACTATTCAAAGGACTTCTTGGTTATAAATAAGTAAAGAAGTTAAATATAAACCAAATCCTTACCTCTCACAGCTGACTGGGAAGGCTGAGTCAAAACTTTGATGTCTAATGCACTATTGATACTTTCTTCTATAGAGGCACAATATCCATCCACGACACTGGTAATGGTATTCTTCAAAGTTCCAAGATTATGGAAAACCTGAAGAGCTGTTCCGACTTGGGTTGGATTCTTTTAAAAGGTGGTGGGGGAGGGGAGGTAGAGTGGAAATGAATATATATGAATAGAAAAAAATACAAGTATACAATTTTTACAGATATGTGAGCAGTTACTACAATATTTTCCAATTACCAAAGACAAGCAAAAGACAATGCATTTGGAACAAATATTATTTTTAGTTATTATTTATTTCATAAAAGACAAAGTTAAATATTCTTTATATTAAAGGATAAGATCAGAAATTTGTTATATTACTAGATCATATTTAAAATTTACCATCAACCTCTATGCAGAGAGCCATCTGGTAGTAACAATTCATCATGATACACCTGACATTAAGACATCTCCAGATACACCAAGTTTTGTACATGGGAAATATTCTCTGACAACTGTAATAGATTTCAAAGCAGACAGACTAAACACATTTGAAAAACACCATGCTAGAAAGAGATATACTTCTACTGCAAAGACAGCAATGTTTCCAGACAATATCTTCTCTTTAAGTGAGGCATTCAATATTCCAAGAATAATTTGCCTACAAATTGTCACTGTGACCTTCAACAAATCATTTAACCTTACAGGAAATTAACCCACTTCATAAATTATAATATAAAATGCAATGAAGACCATGTAATAAGAATAGAAAGGATAATTTCATCAATAGATCAAGACAGACTTCTGCTTCAAAAGCATTTCAGAATATGGCATAACAACTTTATTTATTAAAATAAAATTATTTCACCTGCTTTGGAAATAAATATGATGTAATTTTTTCTTTCTCTTTCAGTGCCCTGGTAACATTACAGAATCCCACAAGAACATGCTCAGAAAAGAAGCATAGTTGTTTAAGATCCCTAAAAAAGCTTGCCAAAACAGGAACACTGTAACCAAAGCAACAGCTGGCACTGAGCTAATGGGACAGATATATCTGTAGACTACTGTAAAGATTGATCCAAGAAACAGCAAGCAACATTCCAGCATTTACTAGGCTATAAGCTAAAATAAAATTACCTTTGTGAGCATAGATATAGCATTAAGTCAAAAGTTTGGCAGGATTTTAAAGATCTTAACATCACTGAAATTAGAAATGCAGATAGAATTTAACTTAATTGGAAATAAAATGCAAAAATTACATAAATGTACAAGACCAGGATTCCACTGTGGATGGTATATTACAAGTCTGAGACCTGGCTTGGATGGCTCAGTTGGCTGGAGCATTGTCCATGCACCAAAAGATCACGGGTTTAATTCCCAATCAGGGCACATTCCTGGGTTGTGGGTTCAGTCTCAGGTCAGGGTGCATGCAGGAGGCAACT
The DNA here is from genome assembly GCA_963924515.1 of Vespertilio murinus. NCBI lineage: Eukaryota > Metazoa > Chordata > Mammalia > Chiroptera > Vespertilionidae > Vespertilio > Vespertilio murinus. The sequence goes on from OZ004712.1 coordinate 38,013,243, forward strand.
GATAGATGTTTCTCTTTCACATTGATGTTGCTCTCTCTCCCTCTGCTTTTCCCTCTCTCTAAAATCAATTAAAAAGAAAACAAAAATATTTCCTTGAGTGAGGATTTAGAAAGAATTCTGAAAGGATTGTATAATCCTTGTATCACAAAGACTATCAATTGCATTTTACTTTTTTTTCCTAAAAAAATATTTCTTCAGCAGTTAAATTACTTTTCTTTAAGTTTCATATATCAGAAATAAAATACATGCTGAGGAAAGGAAAATGACAAATATATATAATATTAATTTTGCTGATGCTATTCTGCTATTATACTCCATGCAACATTCCACAAAATGACTTGGTTTACAAAGCTTTATGCACTAATATAAAGTCTGAGTTGATTCCAACTGATTTTAACTGGAAAGAACAGCAAAAATTAAGAAATTTTACTTTGAAAACTATGAATTTATTACTTCCAAAACAAAATACTAGAATATTTCCTAAAAGTTGACTGCCAGTTCATATTCAATTAAAACAAACAATAAGGAACTCTAGAGTCAAATAAAACAGATGTGGGACATGGGGAAGGAGAGGCAGAAATTATCAATAGGTCCCCCTCTTGGCTTCCTCCAAGACAAAGGCATGAGAAAGATGCAAGTCACTAAGTTAAAATTAAAACAACAGTTATCTCTCACTATTTAGATAATCCTTACTGCTAAAAAGAAAGGAAAAGAAAGCGTAGGAAGGAAACAGATCTTTATCAAAAAGCAGGTTAATTCTTTAAAACACTCTCAGTAGAATACCTATTAAATAAAATTGGGCTGATTTTCAGGTGAATTTTAAGAATCAAAAGCACAGTCCCTAATGATGCACAATAACTGAGAAAGTTTAAAATCCAAATATTTTATTTATCAAGAGTGGTATTAATAAACTCACAACACCTTATATATAACAGGCATACATCAGGACAACATGACAACATGATACATACAGGAGAGGCCTAAAGCACTGAAAACTTAATGGAGCTGCATGGAGATAACATGTAAAGGAAGAAAAAAATCACATTAAATAATGTAATTTAAAAATCAAGAATTATATTAGCTACCTTGGTTTCGATTCAGAGCTCACCAGTGGCTTTTCTGATTCAGGAACATGAAGCTATTAATGCTTGATATGTACTTCTCAGCTAACCTAATGTGATTATTTCAGAACCTGTTAACAATCAGCAGTCAACAGTACATAACCCAAATGAAATTAAGAGACTAAGCAGGACATTTAATAGCATAATATGATCTTATCAACCAAAAACCAGCTTTATTCTAGCTCACTTTAAAGAGAAGCAGAAAAAAAAATGAAGAGCTATAGTAAGGCTAGGAGAAAAAGAGAGAGAAATAAGGAAGAAGAGGATAAATAAGAAAGTGAAAATGGTTTGGAAGAAGAAGGGTCTACGAGAGATCCTAAGAAAAAGAAGAGAGCAAAGGAATAATCAATATGGGAGGAAGGGATATATATTATTAACTTTCAAATCTCTCTCTTTTTTTTTTAAATCCTTACCGGAGGATATGGTGGGTTTTTCCAATTGATTTTTAGAGAGTATGGGGGCTGGAAGTGGAGAGAGAGAGAGAGAGAGAGAGAGAGAGAGAGAGAGAGAGAGAGAGAGAGAGAAACACTGATATGAGAGAAAAACATCAATTGGTTGCCTCCCATACTCGTTCATACCGGGGATTGAACCTGAAACCTAAGTATGTGCCCTTACCTGAAATCAAACCCTCAACCTTTAGTTGTATGGGATCTCATCATCCTACCTAATAAAAGAGTAATATGCTAATTGACTGTACCTTCCCTAGGCCCACAGCCAATCAGGGTGCGATGCAAATTAACCTGGCAAAGATGGCAGCCCCCACACGCTGCCCTGCCCCCCATCACTGAGAGACCTGAGCAGGGCGGGGTGGCATGGTGCAGGACAGCACCCACCCTGTGCCGCCCCACCGCTCTGATTACTGAGGGACCTGGGGGGGCGCCCCAATTGCGGATGGAGGCGTGGGTCTGGGCAGCGCCAGGGTCCAAGCCCCGACCCTAAAAGAAGGTGGAAGGCAGTGGCCGAGCAGGGGTGGGCAAACTTTTTGACCTGAGGGCCACAATGGGTTCTTAAACTGGACCGGAGGCCTGGAACAAAAGCAACCTGACCATGCTGGCACTCTCATCTTGGGCTGCTGGTGAAGGAGCGGAGGGAAGAGCAAGAGAACCCTCTGCTCTTTCCGCTCCGAGGGACAGATAGAACAGCCGAACGGACTGGATCTGGCCCGCGGGCCGTAGTTTGCCCACAGCTGGGCCAGAGCCAAGGCCTGGGTCCCCGGTGCCGGAGGAAAACTGGTGCCGGCAGCCAGGTGAAGGAAGGTCTATTGCACGATTCCCCGTGCAACGGGCCTCTAGTATTGGATAGTATTAGGTAATATTTCAAGGACACCAAAATGTGTTCAATAATAAAATGAAATTTATAGGACAATGAAACTAATTATGAAACATTAAGAGTCAAGCCCCAAATCTTAATCTTTTAAAAAATATATATTTTATTTATTTTTTTTTTATACAGAGAGGAAGGAAGAGGGATAGAGAGCCAGAAACATCAATGAGAGAGAAATATCAATCAGCTGCCTCCTGCAACTCCCCACTGGAGAAGTGCCCACCACAACCAAGGTACATGCCCTTGACTGGAACCAAACCTGGGACCCTTGTCCGCAGGCTGATGCTCTAGCTACTGAGCCAAACCAGTTAGGGCCCAAATTTTAATCTTTTAACTACTGGATGTGACTATTATATCAACTCATTACTCTGTAAATTGATAAAAGTGTGAAATTTATTTACTTATACTTATTTTTCCATCACCATTTATCCTCTCTATGCCCTCTTCTACCTCCACCCATCCCTCTCCCGACTCAATCACCACTTTGTTGTCCATGTCCATGAGTTCTCTTTTTCCCTCCCCTCACTACCTCCATCATCCTTCCAATACCCCACCCCACAAACAGAACTGTCTGCATGTTCTCTAACTATGGGTCTGTCTCTATTTTGCTTGATACTTCAGTTTGTTTATTAAATTCCACATATGAGTTAAATCATATGGCATTTGGCTTTCTTTGACTGGCTTATTTCACTTAGCATATGTTCTCCAGGTGCATCCATGCCATCACAAAGGGTAAAATTTTCCTCCTTTTAATGGCAGTGTAGTATTTCATTATATAAATGTACCACAGTTTTTTTTATCCACTCATCTACTGATGGATACTTGGGCTGCTTCCAAATCTTGACTATTATAAATTATTTAAACTCTTGAGAAACCAAGATGGCAGAATAGGTAATCACCTATACTTGCTGCCTCTCACAACCACATCAAAACCACAACTGAATGGCAGAACAACTACGGCCCAGAACCGCAGGGAAGCTGGCTGAGTGGACGTGCCACAACTAGAGAGGTGAAGAAAGTGCACTGAGACTGGTAAGGGTGCGGAGGCGCGGAAAGTGCTGCACCTAGATGTGCTGCTGTTTAACTGGGAGGGAGATACAAGCTCCTGCTTACTCTGAACTTCACTTCCGGGTGAGACTCCGGGGACTCAGGCACATTCGGGGTGAAACTGGACTGTTTGGCATCAGGACAGGAACATGAGGGCAGCTTACTCTTAGATATTCTCGCAGAGATCATTGTTTGTCCTTGGAGAACCAAGAATTCTCCAATTTAGGGCAGCCATTGCTGTTTGCTCTGCCCTGGTGATTCCCAGAGACCCCGCCCCATCCAATTTACAAGCCCACCCAAGCTGTGTGCATCAGCTTTTGCATATGAATGGCTGGTCCTTTTGCTTAAAACAAACTGCAGCTGGGTCTGAGAGCTGCAGAGATTCCAAAAGAAGGCCCACTGACTGGCAGCAACAGCAGCCTTGATTCACAGCTGGGCCTTGTCTGGGCACTTCCAAACCCATACAAAGAGGAGGAAGCTGCAGATGTCTCTGTAGCTCCTGCTGGGCGGCCCCAGACAGTGGCTGACCTTGCACCTCCTTGGAGATCCAAGAGCCAGTGTACCCAATGGACAGAGTGAGACCACACCAGATTACAATTCTTCAGATCACACCAAAGCCCTATTGAAGCAAGTCCTGCCCCATAAAGGTGTCCCCTGCACAACAGATCTTCCAGTGTAGACACAGCTAGTCTCCACAGTCAATTGGTCTGGAGGTCAATTCCTCCCAGTGATACCAAAAGCAAACAAGGCTTAACTACAACAAGACTGTGCAAACAGTCCTCAAAGAGGTGCACCAAGGGGAGGCTGAGCCGCTGGGCCCTATAGGACACTAACCACACAGGCCACTCTGTCAACTCAAGGCGACTTAGCAGATAGCCACCAGTACATAGAAACAAACACAACAAGAAGCCAAAATGTGGAGACAAAGAAACAAGTCACAAATGAAAGAAATGAATGAAAGCAAAATATTGGATATAGAGTTCAAAACCATGGTTATAAAGTTACTCAAGAATCTTCTAGAAACCTCTGAGAAATTTAGTGAGACCCTCAAGGATATGAAAAAGGACCAATCAGAAATTAAGCATACACTGACTGAAATAAAACATAATATACAGAGATCCAACAGCAGACTAGAGGATTGCAAAAAAAAAAGTCAAAGATTTAAAATACGAATAAGAAAAAAAACATCCAACTGGAAAAGAAAATAGAATCCAAAAATATGGAGACAGTATAGGAGCCTGTGGGACAACTTCAAGTGTACCAACATCTGAATTATGGGGGTGCCAGAAGAAGAGAGAGAGCAAAATATTGAAAACCTATTAGAAGAAATAATGACAGAAAACTTTCCCTACCTGGTGAAAGAAATAGACTTACAAGTCCAGGGAGCACGGGAGCACAGAGAAACCCAAACAAAAGGAATCCAAAAAGAATCACATAAAGACACATCATAATTAAAATGCCAAGAGCAAAAGACAAAGAGAGAATATTAAAAGCAGCAAGAGAAAAAGTAAGTTACTTACAAGGGAGCAGGGAGCACCCATACAACTGTCAACTATTTCTCAACAGAAACTATGCAGGCAAGAAGGGAGTGGCAAGAAATATACAAAATGATGAATAGCAAAAACCTAAAACCAAGATTACTCTACCCAGCAAAGCTATCATTCAGAATGGAAGGTCAGATAAAGAGCTTCACAGACCAGAAAAAACTAAAGGAGTTCATCATCACTAAACCTGTATTATATGAAATGCTTAAGGGTATTCTCTAAGACAAGGAAGAAAAAGGTAAAGATAAAAATGATGAACAACAAAGTGACAACAAATACATATCCACCAACAAGTAAATCTAAAAATCAAGTGAATAAAAAATATGATGAGCAGAATAAACTGGTGAATATAATAGAATCAGGGGCATAGAAAGGGAGTAGACTGACAATTCTCAAGGTAAAGGGGTGTGGGGCATGTGGAAGAGATTAGACAAAAATCTTACACCTATGGAGGAGGACAGTAGGGGACGTGGGGGGGGTGTTTAAGGGCATGGGGTGGGAAGTGGGTGGAGGGGAGCTATGGGGGGGGGGAATTAGGAACTATAATAATCTAAACAATAAGGATTTATTCAAAAATTTTATATAAACTCTCATTTTTTATATCATTAATATATAAAAACCCTGGGTTGAAATGACCAGTAAGGACCAAAGGCTGACCAACCAGAAGTCAATGCTGGCCCTGCCCCCAAACAAACCGATAGGGACATTCAGGCAGGCAGGCAGGCAGCGTGGTTAGGGGTTATCAGGTAGGCAGACCAGTGGTTAGGGGTGATCATATAGGCAAATGGCCCCTCACAGGGTTGGCACCATCACCCAGCAAAGAAAGAGGGAGGCTCAGGCCAGCCAAGCCATTGCACCCTAGCCTGTCGCCTGCAGAGGGAGAACACTGGTGGCAGGGAAGGAGGTCAGCATTGCACAGATGGCAAACAGTGGCAGCAGCGCATAGTGGGGCCAGCTGCCTGCAGCCCCGGGAAGGAAAGCCCTGATGGGCCCTGATCTCAGGCCAGGCCTAGGGACCCTACCTGGATTGTGAGAGAGTTCAGACTGGACTGAGGGACCCCCCTGAGTGCACAAATTTTCATGCACTGGGTCTCTAGTAGAAATAATAATAATAATGGCAATGAACACAAAGGAATTCTTTTGAATTAGTGTTTATTAGGGCTTATTTCTGGGCTTTCTATTCTGTTCCATTGATCTATATGTCTGTTTTTATGCCAGTACCATGCTGTTTTGATTACTGTGGCCTTGTAGTACAGTTTGATATGATTCCTCCAACTTTGTTCTTCTTTCTCAAGATCCCTATTGCTATTGGGGTCTTTTATGGTCCCCAAATTTTGAAATAATTGTTCTAATTCTGTGTAATACAGCATTGGTATCTTGATAGGAATTGCATTTAATCTATAGATTGCTTTGGGTAGTATAAACATTTTAATAAAATTGCAAATTTTAATATTTGTCCATAATTTTTTTTAAAACTGCAGTTCAGAGTAACCAAGTATCCTTAGTTGATGAGTGAAAGTTACTTTTTACAAAAGAATCACAGCCAATGATTAGAGGAATAATAAAAATTGAAAATCATCCTTCTTATGATCTCTGATAAAAAAATAAAGTAAAATAAAATAGATGAAAAAGGAGAAAGGGTTAAGAAGTACAAATTGATAGATACACAACTGACATGGAATGTAAAATATAGCCTAGGCAGTGTTTCCCAAACTTTTGACATATGTGTACCCCTTCTATAATTTTCATAACGCTGAGTACCCCACATAAAAAAAAATGGATGTATTTTAATAACAATCAAAATATATTTATTTTTTATTTTTTTGGTACATACACAAAATAATAATAAACAAAAAATAAAATTATTCATAATAAAATATAAAGTTATATTATAAATAATATTTATTTGCACACTGGACCATCTCACACCTCACAAGACTGTCTTGACTTGACTCAAGAGAATGTAGAATTAGGCGCAGCTAAGCACGATGCAGTGCATATCTTCACCAAACTCGGGTGTACCCCCACCAACCTGTGCCTGTACCCCTGGGGGTACGCGTACCACAAATTGGGAAACACTGGCCTGGGGAACATAGTCAATAACATTCTAACAAGTATATATGAAGCCAAATGGGTAGTAGATTTATTGAGGAGATCACTTTGTAGATTATATAGAGGTTTAATCATTGGGTTGTATACCTGAAACTAATATAATATAATAAACTCTAATTTAAAAATAATTAAAATGGAAAAAATTATTTAAAATCTCAGTATCCTCATTTTTGATATAGAAATAATAGAAACAGCAACCTTATTGGGCTGCTGAAAGGCTGAAAAGAATAGCAGTGCTTTGAATAAAGCAAGCATATTCCTTTGTTGAACTTCCCCAACACAGCTCCAGAGGCAGGTTGATGCCATAGCTGAGTTTCCAATAACCTCCTAACACCTCTCAACCCAGGTATTAACTACCCATTTACATATACACATTACATAAAAATGTTCTTTGAACTAGAGGCCCAGGGTTCCTAGCAGCTGCTGGCTTCTGGCTGGGTACTCCTTCTCTTCCCTGGCCCTGCCCCCTGGTCGAGCTCTTGGTCGAGGGGGACAATTTGCATACTATACTTTTATTATATAGGATTATATACATTTTATGTTCTAAATCTTAGAGAATCTATTTTTGGAATTAAATAATTATACTAAATAACTTCCCCTGTACTTACTTTATGTCCTATTCTCCAATTTAAATTATAGTTCTTTGGTGATAAAATGAAAACACATTACTTTTGAAATCTCAAAGTTAAATGTTAATCTGTATTATGATATATTTTCCACATTAAGAAGTTGATGATATTTCTATTACCTGAGTCTCCACACCCTGCTCCAGCAGGCGCTTAGCTTGATTTTCCACTTCAAGTCGAGCTCTTGCAATAAAAAGTAGATCATTTTCTATTACTTCAATTCCAGAAAGATCTATTCCTTGAGAAAGATAATCTATTTAAAAAAACACAAACATTTAAATATTTAAATGTCAGATACATATCAAGATATCAAGGCTTCATGACTAACTTGTTCTAAGTACTATGAATTTGTTGCTGCATACTACTCCATTTCAAAATCTGTATTCTAGAAAATATGTATTTTTAAATTACCCAAACCTTTTCTACTCAATAAATAACTTTATTCCAGAGCCAAAAGTTCCAAATAAGAGTTAGTAAAGCAAGAGTAGAAATTACGATGAGCATAAATTTAAAGTAATGTGAACAGATTATATAAAAAGTAGTGTCAAATTTATTTTTATGCAAATAAATAACCTGATTATCATAATTTTTTTTCAATTTACAAGCCTGCTTTTTAAAAGTACTCTATAATAAGGTAGCATTTGAAATAAATGTCCAACATTTGGAGAATTATTAATAAATTATGAAAAAACTTAGCATGCTTCCAGTTTACAAGATTCGTGTAGTTCTAATAGTTACTTATACTAAAAAACTTTCATGATATTACTGAGTGAAAAAAATTACAAAGAGAGCTTAATGCTATATAATTATATATAGTTTATAATCACATAAACTTTATTTATAATATATATACAAAGCAAGAAGTGTAAAAATATACATACCAAAATGTTCATAAAAATTGTCTCTGCATATTTAGAGTTTGAAATTTTTATTATTAAATTTTTGGCTTAATCTTAGACAAATGTAACATAACTAAAATGCTACAAATAAAGGTCAAGATTTCATTAAGTATCTTAGACACCATTCTAAAATTCTTATTTTCTATTTTATTTATTTATTTTTTAAAGAGTTAATTTAAAAATATATATATTTTATTGATTTTTTTTTTTTTTTACAGAGAGGAAGAGAGAGGGATAGAGAGTTAGAAACATCAATGAGAGTGAATCATCGATCAGCTGCCTCTTGCACAACCCCTACCGGGGATGTACCCACAACCAATGTACATGCCCTTGACCAGAATCGAACCCGGGACCTTTCAGTCCGAAGGCCGACGCTTTATCCATTGAGCCAAACCGGTTTCAGCTATTTTCTATTTTATTAAGATAAATTATTTATAAAAAAGCTTAACTTAGATTACTTTGTTTTCTAGGTACTCAATAAAATATCAAATGTGTTTTTCACTGCATTCTCTTAATCAGAATTTTTAAATTTTAAGTCTTATTAAAATAATCCCTAACTCTTACATATTATAATTCAATCTTATTTAAACTGGGTCACAATTACTATCTAGGTGAAACTACATTAAAGCATCCAGTATAATTCAAACTGCTTAGCAGCACTCGAATGCCTGTTAATTGAACACCTTATAGTTAGTTCTACCCAATAGGACAAAAGGAAAGGACATAGTGGTTATTGTTAACTGTACTTTAATCATGACAATTTTTTATAAATGTATATATCTAAAGGGACATGTGCCTTACCATGGTGAAAAGAAAATAGCTATAAATAATTTGGGTTCATAATTTACTCTCTAGGTCAGTGTTCCCAAACTTTTGACATATGTGTACCCCTTCTATAATTTTCATAACGCTGAGTACCCCTCCTCAAAAAAAAAATGGATGTATTTTAATAACAATCAAAATATATTTAGTTTTTTTCTTTTTTGGTACACACACAAAATAATAATAAACGAAAAATAAAATTATTCATAATAAAATATAAATAAAAGTTATATTATAAATAACATTTATTTGCACACCGGACCACCTCATGCCTCACAAGACTGTCTTGACTTGACTCAAGAGAATGTAGAATTAGGCGCAGCTAAGCACGGTGCAGTGCATATCCCCACCAAACTCCTGTGCAACGCGTACCCCCACCAAACTCTCCCTGTACCCTGGGGGTACTCGTACCACACTTTGGGAAACATGCTATAGGTGATCAGAATTAAGTGATATAGTTTCATTTGGCCTTATTTTAAAAATCTATATAGTGCCAATAATTTACAAATCATGCCCTTCACAAGCACTAAATACTGAATGTCAACTGTTTTTGAAAAATAAAATTTAAAAATAAATTTTTTAAAAAAAAATTTAAATAAAAGTTATGCCCTACATAACTTTTAAGAGTATCAGCAGAATCAAGTTAATGGATGCCAAAATATTTTATATACATATCTACTAAGTAAATGTGGGGTGATTATAATCGATGGGAAAATTTTTAAATCTGATATTTAAAATTTTATTTTTCAGAGAATTTTGAGAAAATTCTATTTGACCACAGTGTGGTAATGATCACTGAGGAAAGGCTATGTATACCCTGAAAACACTTACTAGAACACATAGAACCAAACTGGACATACAGTCTATAGAAAATACTATTTTTCTTTGAAGCTGGTTATAAACTTGTTTCTTTTTCTATTTGTTTCCTATAATAGAAAAATATCACAATTACGTAAAAAAGTAAAAAAGAAAAAGAAAGAAAAGCACCATGATTAAGAGACAGGGCTGGTTTCTAGCTTTACCTCTACCATATGTTTCTGAATATATAAGTCTTGCAATCTTTGGTACCAGTTACTTTATTTGAAAATTAAAGATTCATAAAACTTAATCCCTAAGATATTTTCCAGTTATAAATTTATAGAGATAAGTAAAGCCAAAAGTTGCTTTATTCTTATGAATGCTAACCTATAACTCTGAAGACAGTTTAAACCATTCATTGAGTATCAATCATTTATAAATCACAAATACACATAAATGAATAGGACATAAATCTGACCACAAGTAGAAAATCTAAAATAGAAAGAAAAAGCACAAAGTTAACTTTGAAAGACACATTGAAAAATACAATAAAATGTATATTATTTAAGGTGCTATGGGAACAAAAAGAAAAAGTAAATGCTATTAATGTCTTCTCAGGGTCTACAATCCAACAGGGGAGAAACAAATATAAATAATTAATCCCAATACTTTTTAAAAATAAAAACGGCACATATCACATGATCTAACCACCTCCCTCTTCCACTTTCTTTCCCTTGCTTATCAACACTATATTTTTAATCATTCACTCTAAGAAATAACCTAAAGACAAGCTAGATTTATAGTACCAAGGATTCTGGAGGCAGGTGTGGGGCGAGGGGAGGGAGGAAGAGTCATATTCTTTTCCTTACTGATTGTCAATAAACCTGCTTTTCTTTTCTTTTTTCCAATTTTTTTTATTAAGGTATTATATGTGTACATATCTTACCATTGCGCCCCCCCCCCACCTCCCATTCATGCCCTCCCTCCCCAGAGTTCTGTGTTCGTTGGTTGTATTCATGCATACCAGTCCTTTGGTTGTTCTCTTATCTCCCCCCAGGTCTCCTTCCCCTCCCCACTGTCATCTGACAATCTGCTTGTTTTATGGTGACTATCTCAGGATCACATGAATAGAATCCGCTCCTCAATTGGCAGTCTGCTTGAATAAACCTGCTTTTCAATAAAAGAGATAAATAAAAATGGATGGGGGGGGGAGCAAGAGAAAAAAATGTAGCAACACCACCTCACCCTCCAAAGGGGAATGGAGGGATCATACTCAATTTCCCCTCCTGTTTATCTGTGCATACAATCACTATCAGTGTTCAAGTTTTTTTATATCTGCTCTTGCTCTCTGTGAAACATTTCTAGGGATTGGAGCCAATAGCTTCAGATGATAACAGTTATCTCAATTAACAATCTTGAAGATCTGGCATGTGGGAGGCATTAAATATAAAATGTGTATTTTATATTTTAATGTATAAATCTATTGTATATGGTACTTTAAACAACCTTGCTAAAAATATTAACAAATTATGAACAAATTCACCTAACCAGCAAAGCAGAATTTAGATCCAGGGATGTCTACCTTCAATCTTTTCAGTAGATCATCCCAGACCAATCCTATAAGCTTCAGAAAGAAAAAGGATCAATTTTTAGAAAAATATATATAGCAAGAGGTTACTCATATTAAGGCATGTAATTCTTTAAGGACACATACAAAACATTATTCACAATAGCCAAGAGATGGAATCAACCCAAATGTCCACTAACAGATGAATAGATAAGGAAAATGTGGAGTGTTCATAGAATAAAATATTATTCAGTCATAAAAAAAGGAAATCCTATCACATGCTACACTGTGGAGGTAACTTGAAGACATGCTAAGTGAAATAAGCCAGTCACAAAATGACAAATACTGTATAACTTCACTTATGTAAGGTTTCTAAGGTAGTCAAACTTATAAAAACACACAGTGGTTGCCAGGCACTGGAGAAGATGAAAACGAGAAGTTGTTCATTTGAGTAGAGAGTTTCAGTTTTGTACAATCCTATAAACACAGAGAACACTATGAAACTATAAACTTAAAAATGGATAAGATCGTAACTGTTTTTTTTTTTATTTTTTTAAATTTTATTTTATTAAGGTATTTTCTGTGTACATAGTTTACCATTGCCCCCCCCCCCAAGATCGTAACTGTTATATATGTTTTTACCAGAACTTTAAAAAAAAGTGCTGAAGAGAATATGGAAAAACTGGAACCTTTGTGCAATGCTGGTGGAACTATAAAATGGGGTAGCATCTGTGGAAAACAGTTTGGCAGTTCCTCAAAAGATTAAACATAGAATTACTATGTGATCCACCAAATTTTAAGCTAGTATATACTCAAAAGATTTGAAAGCAGGAACCTGAACAGATATTTGTACTCTGATGTTCACAGTAGCATTATTCACAATAAAGGATGGAAGGAACCCATGTGTTCATCAAAAGATTACGGATAAAGAAAGTGTGGTTTAAATGTATAATGGACTATTATTCAGCCTTAAAAAGGAAATTCTGACATATGTTTCAAGGTGGATGAACCATGAAGACATTATACTAAGTTCAATAAGCCAGTCACAAAAGGACAAGTATTGTATAATTCCACACATATTCAGTGCCTGGGGTATAAATTCATAGAGACAAAGAAAGTGGTGGTTCCCACTGAGTGGGGGAGGAAGGAACAGGGAGAACTGACAGAGCTGCATGGGTACAGAGTTTCCAGTTGAGGAGATGAAGGGTGATGGTGGTAATGGTTGAACAACTATGCAAAGATACTTAATGCCATAAGTGCTATCCATTTAAAAATGGTTAAACTGGCAAATTTTGTATGTATATCTTCACACATACACACACATACGCAATACCTTTCTTTCCTTTTTTTGTGTTTGCGTGAAAGTGGCTTATTTGAGAAATGCAAGACAACGAGTAAGAGGAAAAAAAATCAAGATAAGGACTTAAGAAAGGATATTTTATCAAGCAGGCTCCGTCGTAGGTGACTAGAACTGAATTTCCCAGAGACACTTAGGGAAACAGTGCAGAGCCCATACCTGAGTTACCCCACCAAGGAGCAGGGGAATTGGGGTATGTATACCCCCAAACCGGTCAGTCATTGGTGAAAACTGCGCTGGCACTTGTGTCCACTGCTCAAAGGGACAGTGGTCTTCCATGGCTAACGTCAGTTAATGGAAGGCCTGGCTGGGAAGGTGTGCTGGGTACTGGCAATGTCTGCTACTTGCAGGAAAGTCAGTGAGAGTGGCATGTAAAACCTGTGGGAACATGATAGTAGGAAATGACATCTGACAGGAAGAGAGGGACCCAATTTTTTCTATTTTAAAGTTAATATTAGTATTAAACTTGTATTGCTTAAGCTTTTTAATATTGTTTATTTTTGTTTGCAAGGGAGGTTGGATGAGGGTATAATGAAAATGGGTTGTACTTTACCAGAATCTGAAAAAGTGGGCATAAGAGGAAGTACTATGCCAAAATGATATTCTAAAAATAAGATAGGCTGGGGAAAATGAGAAGACAAGAAGAGAAGGAAGTGGAGGAAAGCCAGTATCTAAGTTTGGTAAAGTGAACTGCAAAGGGAGAGGTTATGGACAAGGGACAGGAAAGAGGCCTATGTGTTTGCTGAGAGAGAGCTCAGTTTCTAGCTCTTTGATGTCAAATTTATATTCTCAGCCTCAACCTCCCCCATGAATTCCATATCTCATATATCATCTCCTCTTGGATAGTTTAACAGGCATCTCACACCCAGATGATTTGGCTCAGTGAATAGAGCATCAGTCTGAAGACTGAAGGGCCCCAGGTTTGACTATAGTCAAGGGCACATGCCTGGGTTTCAGGCTTGATCCCCAGTAGGGGGTGTGCAGTAGGTAGCCAGCCAATGATTCTCTCTCATCATTGATGTTTATCTCTCTCCCTCTCCCTTCTTCTCTGAAATCAATAAAAAAAAGTATCTCAAATTTAAAATATCCAAAAGTAATTATTTTCCTACATAAACTTCTCCTCCCTCAGTATTGTTCATATTAGTAAACAGTACCATATATGTATTTATTTGTCAAACTACACCATAAAATGTTCTTATAATCTCCTTGAGAACAGAAACTTGGCTATTTTATCACTAATGCTTAGTGCAATATCTAGGACATAGGAGAACATCTATAAATACTTGTTTGAAATAATTACCAGAAGATTAAATCTATCTTTCTGCAGAAATCAGTAAGAGAATGAAAACTTCTAAGAGTTATAACACAGTCTAGTTTTAGTCCCTCCTGGTGAAGAAAAATAAAAAAGCAAAGAAGAGTATGTATATATGTGTACTCAGTATGGAGCAGAAAGAAAAAAAGGGTAGAAAGATAGCAAAGAAAACAGTAGTGCTTTATTAATTACACACACACACACACACACACACACACACACACACACACAATAAGCAAATTTATTTGTGGCCATTTTCATGATAGCCTAGTGACCCGGTGCATGGATTCGTGCACAGTGAAAGGAAATTAATTAGAAGGTGGCTGGTGGGATAGGACTGGGCAAGATGGGCTGGGCACACCCTGGAGCATCCTGTGGTCCCTCCGTGGCTGACCGCACCTGGGGTGGTGCTGTGGATCTTTGGATTAGGCGGGATCCCCCCAGCAGATGGGGTCCCTTGGCCAGGCCTGCTGGAATTAGGCCAAAACTGGCTCCCCAATATCCCCCAAGGGGCCTGGAGGGTGAGAGGGAACTCTGCAAAGTTGCTGTCGTACAGGGTGTGGAACACAAATGCAAGTGTGTAGTAAATCAGATTCAGGGCTGACAGAGCCCCAGCAACAACATAACCCAGAAAGGTGGAATCATGCAGCCCCATGAGGAACTGGGCTCCCTCCTCTCTGATTCCAGGGTGGGTCATCCAAGAACTGCCACTGCTAAGGCACTATACCTCAGCAGCTCCTGAGTTCAGCATCTGCCCCCTTGTGGTCAGTGCATGTCATAGCTACCATAGCACAAACATTTAACATATTAGACCTTTATATCTATATCTATAACTATATCTATATCTATACCTATACTAGAGGCCTGGTGCACGAAATTTGTGCATGGGGGAGGAGGGGGTCCCTCAGCTCAGCCTGCACCCTCTCCACTCTGGAAACTCTCAAGAGATATCCAACTGCCCATTTAGGCCCGATTCCATTTAGGCACAATCCAGGACTGCTGGCTCCCAACTGCTCGCCTGCCTGCCTTCCTGATTGCCCTAACTGCTTCTGCCTAATCACCCCCTTACCACTCCCCTGCCAGCCTGATTGATGCCTAACTGCTCCCTGCCAGCCTGTTTGCCCCTGACTTCTCTCCCCTGTAGGCCCAGTCACCCCTAACTGCCCTGCCCTGTAGGCCTGGTCCCCCTCAAGTGTCCCTTCCCTGCAGGCCTGGTCACCCCCAACTTCCTTCCTCTGCCGGCTGGTCACCCCTAACTACCCTCTCCTGCAGGCTTAATCGATCCCAACTGCTCTCCCTTGTAGGCCTACTACCTATCAACTGCCCTCCCCTGCAGGCTTGATCCTTCCCAACTGCCTTCCCTTGCTGGCCATCTTGTGGTAGCCATCTTGTGTCCACATGGGAGCAGTCATCTTTGACCACATGGGGGAAGCCATCTTGTGTGTTGGAGTGACGGTCAATCTGCATATCACTTTTTTTATTAGATAGAATAGAGGCCTGGTGCATGGGAGGGGGCCAGCTGATTTGCCCTGAAGGGTGTCCCAGATCAGGGTGGGGGTTCCCTTGGGGCGTGGGACAGCCTGGGCTGGCCAGGGTGTGCGGAAAGCTTGGCTTCCTCCATTTCTGGGGAAACACAAGTCTCCTGCTTGCTCTGTGGCCACAGCCATCTTGGTGGAGTTAATTTGCATACTTGCTCCTGATTGGCTGGCATGGCTTGTGGGTGTAGATGAGTGGTGGTTAATTTGCATATCATTTTTTTATTAGATAGTATATATAATAGAGAAATGTGCTAATTAACCGAGACACCATAATGGGTTGACCGGACAGGAGGAGGTTACACACACAGCATTGGGGGTGGGGTGGCAGGAGCCTCTATACACCTGTGCTGGGGGAGGGCCTGATCAGAAGCAGCTGCGGCTGCTGCAGGAACGAGAGAGTGAAGCAGGGCTTAACCAGTGACTCAAGGGTGGGAGGCACCACGCAGTTTCGAATCGTGCGCTGGGCTCCTAGTCTACAATAATGAGTGTAATATGCTAATTAGACCAGACATCCTTCCGGATGACCTTCAGAGCTGGGAGGGAAGCCCGAGTCCTGGGTGCCAGAGGGAAGGCAGTGCCGGCGGCCGGGGGAAGAAAGGCCTACTCTTGCATGAATTTCCTGCATCGGCCTCTAATATACAGATAAAGCCTAGAACTGCTTTAAGAAGATTATAGTCTTACAACACTCAATTAGAGAGGAAACTCACCATGCAAACACTTCATACAAAGCAGATTCTGAGAAGCAGAAGAGAAAACTCAGGATTAAAACTGAAAGGGTTTGCCATTAAGGAGAAAACATTTACCAACAGGGAATTAAAGAGTGCCAAAATGTTTCCTCATTTTCTTCTTCTCTAAATTTAGAGCAACCATCTATTTCACAATTTTTCCTGGTCTGTCCTGATAATCTTCAACTGACCAAGTGAATGGAAGTTAGGTAGTTACTTGCTGGTAAAATGAGCATTGCCACTCAGCACGCCTATTTTCCAGCACCAAACTGTTTTTCACACAGTTCTAAGTGACAGCTTATAAGAAATTCAATGCATCCCCTTCATTTTAGTACCATTCTTTATCCCACCTTCAAGAGCCTGTGACACTTCCAGCTCTGCACCTTTCCAGAATTCCATGGGGTGACATGCTTCACCTTGGCTTCTCCCTTTGCAGGTATTTCTGTTTCCACTGTCTACTCCTTAATAAACCAATTATCCCTCCTTGATCTGCTTTCCATATTCCAAAATTCTGCTAATTTCTCTTCTGCTATATCTCTTTTGCAATCTTTGTCATTATGGATTTATACCTTTTTATGTTTTTGTTGTCATTTTACTGAATTTCAAGCAGGTGCAGAAATAAAGGTGTGCATTCAATCCACTATATCTAACCAGTAATCCAAAGCTTAAATTTTGGTCAAACTAAAATACATGACCCCCAACCCTAAATGCCTGCACCTTTCCAATTTCCAAACATCCAAATAAAATCCTATCTTTAGTGCTAACTACACCCGTAACATCTCTCATACTCTCCCAAACTGTAAATAATTTATCTTTCTTCTGAATTTTCACAGCAGGTTGCTTGTATTTCTTCTGGCATTTACTTAGACCATATGTGCTAAATTTTAATGACTAATGTTCAAAAATCTCCTGCAATGCCCAAAGTTATTCACTTCACTAAAAACACTTTAAATTCTATCAATCAGGGATTTATTTAGTAAAATTAGTGAACTTTAGAAATACAAAAATACTCCTCAAAACAATAAGCCTACCATGTTAGTTTAATAAGAATTTTTCCTTCTATACCAAATTATGAACCATGAACTGAGTAAATGCGATATTTGATAAAGAAAGGAAATCTTGCACAATTTAAAGTACTAGGAATCTGGCTCTAAGAAGAAATAACCAGGATATGGATGGAGGTGTGAATAATATGCAGGTGTTTAAAAAAATTAAAACCTCTAAAATATATATATATAATTTTTTCCCCTCAAGGTAAACATCAAGCCAAAAGCATATCAACAACGTTCTCTATTTCACATATATGCCTCAGGCTACATTTTACCACCTAGAAATATGGTCTTGCCTGCTATTTAAACCAATTTCATCTAAAAAGAAAAAGGGAAATATGGAAAGAGAAAGTTATAGCATGAATTCAGTCACCAAGAGAGAATTCAGAGTTGCAGATAATTTGGGTAGATAGTAGATCCAATAATATATAATAATCTATAATAATAAAAGCATAATGTGCTAATTAGATCAGACAGCCAGAGTCTTTCTGGACATCCTTCCAGCAATATATATATATATATATATATATATATATATATATACACACATATATATAAAAAATCTTCTCTAGTTGTGAAATATAAATGGGATCTCCAAAAAAGGGGTAGGAAGCAGAGAAAACATTGGACTGCAAATTTTGTAAAATTTAAATATTTTAAATTGTTACCTTAACAAAAATGAGTTAAGAGGTATGTTTCAAACAATCCTAGCAGACTAATTTTATAAGACATTCACCTCTGTAAATATATGTAGAAAAACAGGCGACTCATTTATCTCTCTGTTCTTGGTTCTTAATCTTCAAAATGAGCATGATAAATTACTAATCTCTAATGTCCCTTCCAGTTCAGTTAGTTTGTGAATTCTATACCATCCTATAATCTAGTCAATGCTACTACAATCCTACTATTTTTAGTATGCTGGTTGGTTGCATGCTAGAGCAATAAATTAATCATAAGATTTATATTTAAAATAAGAGTCTAAATTATTTAGGTTTATTTTCAATAGAGTTTAAATTATTTAAGTCCATCTCATCACCACTTTCAGCAATAATAAGTAAAAGTAAAAAGTTAGCCATGTAAAGTAGCCAAGACCAAATAGTTCAGGATTTTTTTTTTTACAGACTACAGATATTTTATTTGTACATAAGCAAAGCAGTACTAAAAGCGTATTTATGAGTCCACAATTAGTGAACATGGTGATTATCTGTTTAAAGCTACAGCAACTCAAATCCTCCTGGAGTGAATAAAGAAAGACAGGCTGAGAAATACTAGCACATTTAGTCCTATCACGAGTCTGGCTGTAAACCTATTTTTTAATCTTTCCCATATACATACATACATACATACAAACATACCACACACACACACACACACACACACACACACACACAGACACACACACACACACACACACACACACACACTTTATTGCCTTTATTTTTCTGCTGGTTTAATATAATTAGTATAATATAATTAGTAATATAAATAGTTACCTGCATATATGTAATATTTAAAAATATATAAAATGCATTGGAATAGAGCTTCCGCAGTTACAGTGACAACTGGGGGAATTAAATGGGTAACTTCTATTAATACCAAACAAACTCTCAAATAAACCTACAAGCTCAAAGATTAAATCACTTAGATATCCACATCTTTACCACACTGTTTTCTTCACTCACTCCAACTCTACTTTTCAAAATTATACCTATTCTTACCCAATTTTATTAAACTTCTTCAGGTTCTTCCCAATAGATGGTCTGTTTTCAACCTTAATAGCACGTTATTAATTCTTTTAAAATACTCACCATATTAAAATTATTTTTATACTTCTCTTAGATTCACTCATCCCAAATATTCAAATGTCATATTGTAAACTCTCAGACAGCAAAGACTATGCCTCCCCTGTAATGCTAGAACTAGCAATTTCCACATAGAAAATACTTAGTAAAATTGAACTGAATTAAATAAAATGACTCTTCTGAACAATTGAAAATTTAGAAAAGTAGCAACTACAAAGAGTATTTCTTTTTGTCTTTTGACATTTAGATACTAAAAGTTACTTATATGCCTTACACTAATAAGCATAAATATAGCTAACAAATATTTTAGATTAAAAAGTACTCAGTAGATCTATAATTGTTAAATTTTGTATTTAAAGCCATATAGAGTATATTTAACTGAAACAATAGCATGATTCCTCAAGATATTTTATATACTAACCACAAATTCTTGATATTTTAAATTTTTTACATTTACAGTGAGCTTACACAAACTGAATACAATTCTCCAATGCACAACTGCTATTTGTAAATGGGTTTACTATTGATTCCATGTTGGATTTAGCTGTTCAAAGATGTATTGAAAAATTATCTTAAAATAAATCAAATTGCCCAACAAGTAATTATACTTTCATTTATCCCATTATTTTACAAATTGCCCTAGTTCATTCTTTATTACAAACAGAAGCTTCTTCGTGTCACAATATGAGAGGTAAAATTAACATTACTTGCGAAGACTAAAAAGAATGGTATATACTTGAAAAGCATTCAAGCATTTGAATACTGGTCATATTGCCACATTAACATGGACTCATTCATCCATCCAACAGATATTTACTTGGCAATTACTATGTGCTAGGCATTATGCTACCAGGCATACCAATGAATAAGAGATACACCTATGGTAACAAGTCCTAAAATTATCAAGAATACATAAACACGGAGCCATTGTGTACAGCCTGTCCACAGTACAAACTGTCCACTGTACAAGTTAACATGAACTACATGACCACAGTAACCCTTGCAGTTGTGGTGCACTCAGCAACCCCTCTGGGAACCCTCCTCACACATGTAATTACAGAGGGAGAAATTATATTCCTATCACGTGACCAAACCTGGTTGGTTGAAGAATTTTTATGTAAGCCAAGATAAACCAGTCTTAGTGTTACGGAACTCAAAGGATTCACTGCTTGGAGTATTCTATTCATGTCTGGTTCTTTCTTGTTAGGTAGTTTTATTTACTTGCAGCAAGTAGTAAAGGAGACAGGGGATTCGCTTCCAAAACTCTGTCTCCTGGGAGGAAAGCGAAGCCATTGCTTATATATACAATTTGGTTAATTACATGCTGATTTCTTCTTTTAACACTAAACTTACTTTCCCATAAAGCTCATCAGGTGACAGCTGCATCTGCAAACTAACTGCTCCATTTTAACATATGGCAAGAATAGCATTTAGTAAAAACAGCCCAGACCTTGAGATTCTTGTCTAAGCTAACAATAGTCTTCTATCTTCAACCATTCTTTGAATTTCTAAAAAATAAAAATAAATAAAAATAAATCCTCAGGATCCTTAATCTAAAAACAGCACACTCAAAAATAGTGCCTTTCAGAATACCTAGTTTGCTTAAACTAGCTTAAGTTGATTTCTAGTGTTGAGATATAAAACTAATCTTAATTTCAAATGAATAACCCGTTTTTGAGAGGCTAAATATCTTGCACAATAAAATTACATTGCAGAAAACTAAAACAAACTCATAAATACAGGGAACAAATTGGTGGTTAGAGAGGAAGAAGGTTGGGAGGTAGGCAAAATGGGTCTAGGGGGTCTACTTTGGGGGTGAGCACTTGTACTGTATACCGATTTTAAATTAGTAATCAGAAATACATTGTTTTATATAAGGTGCTCAATATATCACATATGTACATAGACCAGCAATTTTCAACTTTTTTCATCTCATGGCACACATAGACTAATTACTAAAATTCTGAGGCACACACAAAAAAGTTTGTTTTGATCTGATAAAAATTAGGCATACTTTAGATTGATTTATATGGGGGGGGGAAGTAGTAATTACCTACCCTTTTTGCTCTAAAGTACTTTTTTTTTTTAAATTGATTTTAGAGAGGGTGGAAAAGGGAGGGGAGAGGAAAGGGGAGAGAGAGAGAAGCATCGATATATGAGAGATACATCTATTGGTGGCCTCGCATATGCACCCTGACTGGGAATCAAACCCACACATAACATTTTGGTGCCCAGGACAAGGCTCCAACCAACTGGGCCACACTAGCCAGAGTCAAAGTAACTTTTTAAAAACTCAGGTGCCTATACTTGTATATAAGGATTTCTGATACCAAGAATTAACCAATTAGATGCAACCTTATTATGTGATGTGACCAATAAAATGCAACTCTATTATATGTCTTATATAATAGTATTCATGGTTCAAGACAGGACATTCACACTAGATAGCCGTTGCCGTGTTAACTGTTATCACTTTCTTTTTAATTTGACAATCTGAGGAAAATGAGGTCAGTGCCCCCAACTAAATAGTCAAGTAATGCGTGTTTTAAAAATTATTGTGGCCCTCTGGTTGAGGGTTGCTAATGCAGACACATAAAACCTGTCAGACATTATACTAAACATTTTTCATAAATTATCTCTAAATTCTTAAATTCTATCAATAAACACTATCATTAGCCACAAAATGAAACTCCTAGTAACTGAGTTAATATTAAATCCCAGTTATTTCAAATCAAAGCTACATTTATGACACCTATTTTTCTTTTATAATCTAAAGTTCCAAGTTGCAACACTTTAAGAATCAGACTTTTATTCTAATTAGAAAGTTTTCAAAAATAATTTTCAACAAATTTTATTCTTATTGACACTCCTTCCCCCACAGAAACATGGAATGCTGTGTAACTGCACTTGACAACTGAAATTGCTTCTCACTGAAAAGGGTCATATGGAAAAATGTGCTCATAACAGTGTTCACTTGATCTCAGTGCCTGTGCTTACTGAGGTCAATAACCACTTTGTCAAATCCCAGGGAAGGTAGGGACGGTGTGGATAAGGGGAAGAGATTAACCAAAGGACTTATATGCATGCATATAAGCCTAATCAATGGACACAGACAACAGGGGGGTGGGGGATGGATGAATGGGGGGTTGGGAGTATTGGGGCATATAGACACATATGTAATATCTTAATCAATAAGGAAATTTAAAAAAAATCTGAATCTAAATCTAAGGCTACTTTTCAATCTTATTTGAAGTCTCAGCAACATCTAACAATGTTGACTACTGTAGCCTTAAACACTGTCCTTTCTTAGCTGCCATCCTAGCAAACCCTCTCTAGTTACTGCCTTTCAGTAATCTCTGTGGTCTTGTCTTCCTATGCCCATCCCTTACGTATTACAGTTACTTAGGTGTCATTCCTATTTCCACCCCTTTTGGGGGTCCAACTTCATATCTCTTCATATTCGATTGCCGTCTATGTGTGGCAACTCTCAGATCTGTATTTTCTGTCCCCCCTTTTCCCTTAGAATCTCTCCTCAAATCCACATATACAGTTCCCCCTTACATACCTGCACTTGCGTGTCCAACAAGCACCTGAAATTCAACACATTCCAACATACACTTAGAATCACCCCCACACAATACCATTCCTCCTAAGAGCCATAAATCAGTGAGTAGCTCTACCAGCTGCTGAATTGGTCAAGATAGCCCTATTCCGCTCACCAAATCTCACTGCTTCTATATCTCCTTAAAATGGGTCTTACTACTTTGTTTCACCCTCAAATATTCCAATAATTCTTACCATGATCAACTCTTGCCGAATATACTAGGTTTCTGTGTCTCTAACTATGCTCCCAACTTTCTAATCCATCTGGCATTGCTGTCAAGAGTGATTTTTCTAAAATGCAAGTGATCGCATTGCTCTCTTAACTTAAGGGCTGTCCTGGAGTCATCACTGCCCTCCTGGAAAACTTCAAAGTCTCTGACATGGTTTGCATGACCACTGGCCCTATCTCTCAATAATTCTCTTTCCTCCTCCCTTGTCTTCTGTACCTCAAACTCCTTCTAGGGAGGCTATTTCTTTTGTCAGGTATACTAGTACTTTCATCAATCTGTTCCAGCACCTATCCCCTTGATCTGGCTAATATCTGAGTATCATTAATATCTCAGGTTGTCTACTTCCTCTGAAAGTTTCCCCTAATCACTTCTGTCCGGAATACTGACTTTATGATTACATAGCCCCTCATTATTTGACCCTTAGTACTGCACTTACTCTACCATCGATGTATTTCTCTCTCACTAACTAAAAGCTAGTTATTTATCATTGTTTCACTAGCACCTTAGCTACTATCTGACACATAGAATTATTGAATAAATATTTGTTAAATGACTGACTGAGTCATCAGACTTTCCTATGGTGAGTTTGATATTATTTAAAATAACATTCTGAATAATAGTCATGTCTTCACAACATAAGTAAGAAGTTCAGCTAAAAGCATAAGAGTCAAATCTCCCATAAAATACAGTACATTCAAAATATATAAATGACAGTAACTTTAAGAAGTCCATAGTTTTTAAATAGTATTCTTATGAGAATTCCTGTGAGTAGAATCATTAATGAAAATATGAGAAATAATAGAGAATTAGCCAGGATGAGACTGGGAAAGTGGGTGGGCTAGGTTACATATTAGCAAAATGACTCCCTGAACATCAGCAACACCATGTGTTTCATACTCTGTCTCCGCAAATGCATCACTATATGATAAATCAAAGAATCTTCCAAGACAAATGAAACAGAGTCAGAACCTAATGTGTTAAATTTAGTGTTTTCCCAGAGCAGTTTCTCAGGTAACAAGTCGTGATAACACTTCTACTGTTCTCCTTTATAAAGCTAGTGAAAACAACTGTATTTTTAACTTATCTGAAGCACCTTCATTATATCACATACTTTAAAAAAAAGAGAGAGAGAGATATCATAATAGCACAGTACAAATTTTGATTCTAACAGTTGTAAGATTTCATATGATTCAACAAACTTAAATATTCAACACAGCTATTATGATACTGACACAGTTCTTTAGTCTAGACTCAAATACTCTCAAATTCAAGATGATTTTAAACATGCATTTAAGAACATTAAATTATTGTATTCTGAATCCTTCCAGGTCATTCAGAGCACCTTTCTCCAATTTTGAAAAATTTTGAGTTATATTGTACATATCTAAATCATCCAATTCAGAACTAATTTTAGAAATTTACTCAAATAGAATACTCATTAATGATGCCATTGAGTGTCCATCAAAAGGAGGAAAAGGAAAATTCAAGAGTACAAGACCATTATAAAACTAGTCAAATGAGACAGAAGCAAGCAATAGACATACAAAACATAAAGCACTGCCAACTTGTAGTAGAAGTGATTGCAAAAGAATAATTAAAGAATAATTGCACCTAACAAAATATGTAGTCTTAACACAGAGTATAAATAACTATGATATAGCCACTAAAGAGAACAACCTAACATAAATACAGTTTTTGAAAGCCTAAAATGATTTCAAATTTGAATTTCACATAGAAAATTATATGAAATCTGGAAAATAAAATCTACAGATGGAAGTCTAGTACTGTGTGTTTTACCTCTGGGAGTTGCAGGCTGCACCATGATTCTATTCTTACATTATAAATCTGTTGTGTGGGGAGCGGGGGAGGAATAACTATGTTACAGAGGAAAAAGAAAAAGGATAGAACAAATTGCTGTCAGAACATGTAGTTTTTTAATGTGTCTTAATCTTTACAAGTAACCTTACTCTTTACAGTTTCTTATTTATATAAATGGACTCATCTATATTTAAAACACCGAATGCCCTTCGTGTTTCTTAGTATAAGAATTATCCAGAGAAGGCATTGCTACTTAATTCACATCACATTATTGCTTTTTTGAAACCCATACTCTATCATAAGAAAAACGAGGAAGGGATTCTTTTGTATTTTTGCCTTCCCCATCATAAACCAAAACACACCAATGCAAAGCATAACCCCCTACATCCGGGAGAAGAGGGGGGAGGGACTGTTGGGGCAGCAGCTGTGTTGAAGCTCAGAAAGGACACGCGTTGGCAGATTTGTGAGGCGATGCCTGCAACACAATGTGCCTAGAAATACTCTGACTCCTAAATTTTAAAAAAGAGTCTGTACTTGATGCTTCCCTCCCTACCACAGAATATTTCTGATTGAGATGTCCCAATTCATCAGTCTTAGTATGTTGCCACTGGGTGGAGGGCTGTTAATTTATGAAATGATGAAAAGTATGGTCAAGATTAACTCAGTAATGAGTAGGCATCATAAAAACACCTCATACCTATGTACTTTACTTCAGTTTTAAGCATTCTCTTTTCATTTAGAATTTAAACTCAACTTAACAGGTGTAAATGAACATTGGGGAGTATAAGAGCAGGAATCCACATAGCAGGCTTAGGTTTAAATGAAACAATATGTACACATCTACACTCGACACAGAATGAAAGGTGGACAAATACTGAAGATCTAGACAGGTTTTGGAGGGGTTACATAGGAAGCAAAAACTTGACAAGGTTCAAGCCTCTATTTTTATTATTTTTTCCTATATTTTTAACATTGATAATTAACTCCTTTTTAATTATAATTGGCATGGTTTATTTTCATGTGTACAACATAGTGATTCAACATTAATAGACCTTACAAAGTGAATACCACAATACATCTAGTAATCATCTATCACCATAGAAAGTTACTATGGTATTTACTTTACCAGAGGCCCCGCCTGTGCCCTTTTGTATTCCAGGAGCCCTCAGGAGACATCTTTAGCACTGCCAGGGAGGAGGGAGAGGTTCCCACCATCCACTGCCATTGGGCTTGCCAACCCTCAGCTCAGCCCAGCTCAGGGCTTCTGGCTGCACAGCACTCCCCCTGTGGGAGCGCACTGACCAGCAGGGGGCATCTCTTTCGTTGAGCACCTGGTGGTCAGTGCGCATAACAGTGACTGGTTGTTCCACCGTTTGGTCAGTTTGCATATTAGCCTTTTATTATATAGGATTTCTTATGCTGTACATTATATCCCCAGGACTTATAACTGGAAGTTTGTACTTCTCAATTTTTATACCTTTTTTTCCCAGTGAAGTAAAAAGTAAGGCCTTCTGGTAAAAGTAAGAGAGGGGAAGATTCATTGAACAAAGTAGTGTTGAAGTTAATCAAACTAAGGCCCCTGGGCCAAAGATTCAATCTAAGAATTCGATTCCCAGTCAGGGCACATACCTGGATTGTGGGTTCAATCCCCAGTGTAAAACATGAAGGAAGCAGCCAACTAATGATTCTCATAATTGATGTTTCTATCTCTCCCTCTCCCTTACTCTCGGAAATCAATAAACATATATTTAAAAAAATAAAAAATTTAAAAGTCTTAGAAAATAAATAAGCAAACAAACAAAATACAGCAAATTAGAAAAATAACATTTGCATCAGTTACTGATAATTTTTCAAAACTATAAATGCTCTCCAGTCCAATTAAAAGACAAAAATCAGGCCTTAACTGGTTTGGCTCAGTGGATAGAGCGTCGACCTGCAGACTCAAGAGTCCCAGGTTTGATTCTGGTTAAGGGCATGTACCTTGGTTGCAGGCACATCCCCAGTATGGGGTGTGCAGGAGGCAGCTGATTGATGTTTCTCTCTTATCGATGTTTCTAATTCTCTATCCCTCTCCCTTCCTCTTTGTAAAAAATCAATAAAATATATATTTTAAAAATAAATCAGAATGGAAAAAAAACCTACTGCCATATACAGAACACACACCTTAAAAATAAAGACAGAAGAGTTTAAAATAAAATACTGACAAAATATGTAAGATGTAAACCACGTCAAAAAGAAAATAAAATCTGGAATACCTACATTGATACCAAACAAAGCAGACATTAGAAAATGAAATATCATCAGGAATAAAGACATACATTTCATAACATCCTGAAATATGCATGAATCCAATATTAATGCATGGTGCAAAAACTGGAAAAAAGTGAAGGGTAGACAAATTCTGAATTATAGTTGAGAACCTCACAACTTCTATTTTAGTAAAAAGTTACCTTCAGTAAAAAGCTAAAACAAGTAAATGAAAAATCAGTAAGGTGAGAAAAGATCTGAATAATACTATCAATTAATTTGACCAATTTAATATTTATTTATAGAACACTATACACAACAATAGGGGGAAAACCATTTGTAAAAGTACATGGAACATTTACCATGACAGACCTTATTTTGAACTATGAGACAAACCTAACAAGTTTTTAAAACCTGAAATTGTATAAAGCATGTACTGTGACCATATGGAATTTAATTTGAAATCATTAACAAAAAAAAATTAGAAAAATCACCAAATATTTTGAAATGGAAAAGTACACTTTTAAATTATCAATGTATAATCAAAGAAATACAAAAGCAATCAGAGAATATATTGAATTGAGAAATATATAATAAAATAATCAAATTCGTGTGATGTGGGTAAAGCCATACTAAACATATACTAGATAGAAAGAGATTAAAAGACATTAAAGATACTTTCACCAGAGTAGTAGGAGGAGGAACACTGAAGAGAAGAATCAATAAGATAGATCAAAAAAAAAAAAAAAGAGCATTGTTCACTAAGAAGACTGAAACCTAAAGCTGGTTATTTGAAAAGAGGAGTAAAAATGACAAACCTCTAAACAAAATGACCCCCACAAAAATACAATTTCCAATATCAGCAAAATTGAGACAGGAGAGGCAGTTAAGGAAAGGGGACATGGGAAAGGAATGCATACGTGATGGACAGAGACAGCTCCAAACCTCCAGATTATTTATAAGAATGTTACAAGATAAGGGGAAGAAGAGGAGGGAGGCACCAGGTGAACTCTGAAACTTTGAAACTGATACCATGCAGGGGAAAAGGGGGAAAGTGGCCAATTAGGATAGAATGGGGACATAAAATAAGGAAGGGTACAATTAGAAAGTGGAATGAACAGACAAAGCAGCTATGAGCATTTATAAACCCGTAGACAGTCTCAAAAGACTGCTTGTTTGTTTGTTTGTTTGTTTGTTTGTTTTCCCATTTAGAGAGAGAGCAAGTTTTTTTCCATTTTGGGGACCCCTCCCAAGGTGGTTTCCCTTTGGGAACAACCAGGCCAGCAGAGGAGGGCAGTTGGGGGTGACCGGGCCTGCAAGGAGGGCAGTTGGGGGGTGATCAGGCCAGCAGGGGAGCAGTTAGGCATCAATAAGACTGTCAGAGGAGTGGTTAGGGGCCGATCAGGCTGGCAGGCATAAATGGTTAGGGGCAATCAGACAGGCAGGCAGGCAAGTGGTTAGGAGCCAGCAGTCCCAGATTGTGAGGGATGTCTGACTACCAGTTTGGGCCCTCCAGAGGATATCCCACCAAGGAGTCCCAGATTGGAGAGGGTGCAGTCTGGGCTAAGGGACACATCCCCCATGCACGAATTTTGCGCACCAGGCTTCAAATCTATAATAATAAAAACATAATATGCTAATTAGACTGGATGACCTGTGGGTTGGGGCTAAGCCCCTTGCACAAATTTTGTGCATCAGGCTTCTAGTTAAAATATAATGATAACGTTAAAAAAAACCAACTAGCTGCCAATAAATTTGGCAAATAAAATGACAAAAACAAATTATTTCAAAGATATTTATCACCAAAACAAACAGGAAAAAAATATAAAATTTGAATCTATTATCTATTAAATTTTTAAAATTTAAAACTTCAAACAACATAAATCCTCCTGACTCAAATGCCTTCTCTTTTGAATGTTATCAAGCATTTAACAAAATGAACTGTTTTAAAACTAGATATAGGAGAAATATTTTTCAATTAATTTTATGAATCCAGCATTGCTCTGATTCTAAAACTAGGCAAAAATATTAGAATAAAAGAAAATAACAGACATTATCTGTCTGAACATAAAAGACTTTACCCAAATAACTATAAGAAAAATCATACAATATTAAAGAGTTATCAATCATGACCAAGTAGGATCATAAAATTATTCTATTAATATGGGTAAAAAGCTGCAAAGAGAGCTGAAGTTATAGGGCAGGCAACCAACCCAAACTCTAATGAAAAGCAGGTGCCCTGAGGGATAAATAGGACATGAGCACCTGAGAACCTGGGAAGACAATAATGGATGCCAGTAAAAATAATTCAGCTAAAACTATTTATGATTTGCTGAAGACTGAACGTGTACTAGGGAGAAAATACAGAACTCATGGAGGCCACAAACACAAAGGGAAGGCGTACCCATTCACAGGTTCTTCACAGACCCACCAGAGAAGCACAAAAAAGCAGAGGGAGAGGCCTGAGAAAGCATCCCTCACCGTGTGGGCTTGGGGAGGAGAAAACAGCCACCGAGAAAAGGGCATGAAATCCAGTCTGGATCCTTTCTACTATCTCTAATACAAGGCGGGAGGGGATAAAACCACTGAGGGAAATGCACACTCTATCACTCTAGACATGCTGAAAACAAACCTATTTAGAGCAAGGCCAGAGGGAGGAGGGGGAGAAAATAAGCAAAAAAACCTAGATGTTTCCAGGAGGAAAAGAAATTTGTCCAACAAATGGAGGTGGGGGAAGGGCATTGAGAAGTCGCCTTTCCATAAACCCAGGCTACAATGGCTGCCCAGTATATTAAGTGGGCATGTTGCTACAGGCCTTACAATAATGAATCCAGGTAGAAATCGCAGCAATCTGAGTACAGGTTCAAGTGACCAAACAGCTACAATTTGTTTCCATGGTTTGCAGCCCCAAAGAGAGATGTTGTTCATCTGAGGATCTTCCAAATGGCACACTCAAAGGCCAGGCTACTCACAACAGCCCAAACGTCAGTAAAATGCACCAACTTAATGAACAGGAGCATTGGTCAGAGCTATGAGAATGAAGTAGAGTGGTCACTTCCACTCTTAGTTTTCTGCAGCTGGCCCTGAGGTCTAAAGGCAGCAACACAATGGAAATAGTCGGTCTTTACCTTGGCTGAACCATCAAGTGTTTACAGGAACTTCTGTGAATCAAAGGCCCCATTAAGCCAGCGATTGCTTTGGTGAAGAAGATGAGGCTTCCACCAAAAGGGCTCCTTTCCACCCCTTCATTCAAAACCACAATGACATTAAGGCCAGGCAAGATGCCCCCTTGAATAAACCATTTTCTTTTGATCAATTAAGTCTACTGGGCCATTTCCTTATTAGTAGTCAAGTACAAGTTAACCTAGCTCAAAATGGTGACATCAGGTTTGAGTCACAAGGCATCTATGGATCAGGTGTTTATGTGTGTGTGTGTGTGTGTGTGTGTGTGTGTGTGGTGTCTTGTTCTAACATGCTAACAGTAGGCTTTTAAGAGGTGCACTTGGTAGCTGGGTCAGGCAGGTGGCACTGCTGTACTAAGAAATAACCTAAGTACTTTTACAGCTTTAGAATCACGACTAAAACAATGATTTTCTTTTCTTTCCTCCTGAAATGATACACTGTGTGTGCTGGATGACGTGAAGAGAGGACATGAAACAGCCCATGAATGGGGAACTCTCCTGCAAACTTATAAGTATGTTTAAAATGTCAACACCAAGCACACACATTTGGCAGAGGAAGCCAGAACAACAATACACTAAATAGACCCCGAGAGACTCCACCCACACTTTAGCTTTTCTTGAATTTAAGTGTTTTTCCCTCTGCAGAAACCACATCCAAAAGGACGGTAGCCATAGCTCCCAGGAGACGACATTAGTTTCTGACTAGGAGAATGCGGAGTGCAGGAAGAATGAGGAGGTAGGGGGCTTTTCTTCTAATAGGTCCTCCCAGGGCCGCGTCCTCCTCCTCAGCTCTGAGCTCCTGCAAACACTTAACATGCCCTCGTACAGGCGGCTACAGCTCCACCCTGCAGTCTGAGCTTGCCCCTTACTGTTTTCTCCCCACAGGACCCGGCAAGATGGTGCTTGGGCACCTCTATCCAACAGAGCTATAAAAGTTTGAATCTCTCTCCCCCCTGAGGCTCCCTAACCTCCTTGGCTTTTATCCTAAGCAGCCGAGGTTAGAGTGGAGGGAGAGAGGAGTTAGAGGGCACAGAAGGAAAGAGGAGCTCTACACCAGTAAGTCAGACTTCGCTTTGCATTTACTTTCAATTTCAAGTGGCTGCCTACTTGGATTCAATAAATGAACATAAAGTGTATTCATTCTCACCAAACCTCTGTATATTCTCTCTGCGGACACCTTATATTTGAGCTCTGGGGAGCAGGAGCCACAGATATACTTACTGCTATCTGCCTAGGACCCAGAGGCTTGCTGTCTCACTGATGGAATAGCAGTCTTTCCTCCTCTAGCCTAGAGGGTGAGCAATGATCTACAGCACCGTTCAAGAGCTTCATTTAATTTACCTCTCACTGCTTAGCCTCTAAAAAGTCAGTATGGAATCTACTACCCACCACTTAAACAAGATCATTTGCTACTAACTCTCAAATTCCCTAAACTGGCCCACAAGAACTCTTGTCTTTTCTCTTACAGAAAGCCACGTTTCTGTCAACATTACATCCTTGTTTCCAAAACTGTGAAAAACTGTGAAGGGTCTATGAACTTACCCTACTTGCAAGCTACATTGCTATGTTTCTACCATAGATGCTGACAAGGCATAAAATGTTTGGGTTAGAGGCAAAGAACCTTATCTGCCATGACACAGCAAGCAGCAGAGGATCAGTGACAGTTCACCTTCCCTCCAAGTCCCCCGGTAGAGGGGCCTAGGTGGATATTTTGTGTACAGTAGGTTTGCATCACAGCTGAACAATACTGAGCTTAGAACATTTACTATTTTATACTAAGCAGAAGGAAGTCTGCTCTTTGCCTGGGAAGGCAATACTGCATCTCTCAAGGTTGCTAGCTTCAAACACAACCCTGAGAAATGGATCGGATAAAGAACAGAAGGTCTTTTCATTCCCAGCATATCCAACAATACCCAGCATGCCCTGGGACACTCAGGGATGCTCAGGGCCCATGGCAGTTTGCTTCTCCCCACTCACTCCTATCAATTCTAATACCAAAGGTCTTAGCAAAATAAGGCAAGTAAATAAAAGTCGCAGGTGGTTAAAGAAAAAGTTAATGGTCTCTATTTGCAGATGGCATTATCTAGATAGAAACCACTATGAAATTCATTTAAAAAAGTCCCCAAGAGTTTATTGTATGAATTTAGTAAAGTTGTAGGAGACTAGGTCAAAATATAAAAAGTAAAAATTGTATCTATCTCTTCATGGTAAAAATGAACAATTGTAATTTTGTTTTTGTTTTAAAAAATAGGTGCTATTTCAAATAGCATTGAAGAAATGCTAACCTAATATGTGCAGGATCTAAAAGCTAAATGCTATAAAATAAATCAAAAAAGACCTAAAAGTAGTTGAGATATTGTATCTATAAATTGAAAGAATCAATATTGTTAAGATGTCACTTCTCAAATTGATCCATAAATCCTCTGAAATACTAATAAAAATCACAGTGCTTTTTTTGAAAGTATAAAATTAGTATTTATTGAATCTTCACTATGTGCTATTCTTTTGAGATATTTCTTTTTTCTTTTTATCAGGAGGACACTGAGGCCCATGAAGTTAAAAATCATGCTCAGATTCCACAGAGAACAGAGTGGAGAACTCTACCCCACAGGCAATCCAGTGCTTACTCCCAAGGGACTAGCTGAGGCTGGGTTTCTTTGTCACACAAAATCAGGGAAAATCACAGTACTTTTTCAAGATACTACAGCAATACTTTTTTTTAGATAGTATATATCTCTAAATGGGGACTAGAAGGTAGCATTAACTGAAGATATATTGCTGTATTTTACTTGCAGAAAGACACCAGTGAGCATAGCCTTTAACTATTATTAGTAAATGCTTTACTATTATAAGTAAATTAGTAATATTATTACCAAATCATTTCCCAAATGAATGTCCCAAGTAGTACTGTGGAAATTACTAACTCTATAGCACTTTACCATTCTCTGGATCTATGCATCAAAAATAGCAGCCTTTTTATAAAGGTATTATGTATCTAATTTCAGTAACAAACTACTAGTTCATAGACAGCCATTCAGCTGCATCTCCTACCAGAGCACAAGAGAAGGAATTTGATTTAGCTTTGTTAAATACATATTCTACTTCATCAACTGACTTGATTTCAGGACAAACAAGTGAATTGAATTCTGTAAAATAACCTCTAGTGGAAGAATTATGCAAAGAAAATGAAACAGCAAATAAGAAAGAGAAACCAATGTGAAAAAGAAGCACAAATACGACTATGTAATTCTTTGATGGAAATATAAGAAAAACATTAACAAAATCCATAATATTTAAGGATATAAAGCAGTCAAAATAGTAAGCCAAAAAAATTGAGGGCAGAAGCGGTAATAATTTGGACAAGGACAATGGTAATATATGTACACAGATAATAATTTAATTAAAAAAATTAAAAAATTTTGGACAAGGAGCCAAAGATAACAGTAAGACAACAGACAGAGATTTGAAAATAATAATAGCCCTGGCTCAGTTGGTCAGAGCATTGAACCATACACCAAAAGGTTGCGGGTTTGTTTCCCAGTCAGGCACATACATAGGTTATGGTTTTTGTATGAGAGGCAAATGATCAATGTTTCTCTCTCTCACAGATATTTCTCTCTTTCTCTCCCAACCTTCTTCCCTCTTTGCTTTCTTCTCTTTCTAAAATCAATAAGCTTATCTCAGATGGGAATAAAATAAATAATAATAAACAGAGTCCAAAATTTAGGTTGGATGAGAAAATGGAATGAGAAATGCCATGTTTTATTTTTATAATGTATGTGATGCTAGATAGCCAATTACTTACAAATACATAGTATAAAAAATAAAAAATAAATAAAAATGCCATAAACTTAGGTGAGGTATGAAAGGGTGGGGGGAAATGCTTTGTGAAGTTATTCCATGAAGAGTATAGAATCTGCCCAGCCAGCATGGCTCAGTGGTTGAGCATAAACCTATGAACCAGGAGGTTATGGTTTCATTCCCAGTCAGGGCACATGTCCTGGTTGTGGGATCAATCCCCAGAGTAAGTCATGCAGGAGGCAGCCAATCAATGATTCTTTTTTGTCACTGATATTTCTATCTTTCTTTCCCTCTCCATTTCTCTCTGAAATCAATGAAAATAAGTTGGTTTTTTTTTTTATAAGAGTATAGAATTTTACCCAGAAAGACCACAGGAATATTGAGAAAGAAGAACAAAGTTAGACGAATACCGCTACCTGATATCAAATTATACTCCAAGGCCATAGTAATCAAAACAGCATGGTACTGGCATAAAAACAGACATATAGATCAATGGAAGAGAATAGAGAGCCCAGAAATAAACCCATGTCTTTATAATAAATTATCATATGACAAAGCAGGCAAAAACATACAATGGAGTAAAGATAGTCTATTCGAAAAATGGTGTTGAGAAAATTGGACAGAAGCACCCAAAAAATGAAACTAGACTACCTTCTTACACTGCACACAAGAATAAACTAAAAATGGATTAAAGACTTAAATGTCAAAAGCCATAAAAATAATAGAAGAAAACATAGGCAGTAAAATCTCAACATTTCTTATAACAACATTTTTGCTGATATATCTCCTTAGACAAGGAAAAGAAAACAAAAATATATAAATGGGACTTTATTAAACTAAAAAGTTTTTGCACAACAAAGGTAACTATCAACAAAATGAAAAGACAACCCACTGAAGGGGAGAACATATTAGCCAATGACACATCTGGTAAGGGGTTAATATCCAAGCTTCATAAAGAACTTAAAAAACTCAATACCAAAGAAACAAATAATCAATTTAAAAAATGGGCAAAGGACCTGAACAGACACTTCTCCAAGAGGACATACAAATGGCCAACAGACATATAAAATGATGCTCACTGTCACTAATCATTACAGAGATGCAAATTAAAACTACAATGAGATATCATCTCACACCTGTCAGAATGACTTTCATCAATAAATCAACAAACAGTGTTTGTTGGTGAGGATGTGGACAAAAGGAACCCTTGAGCACTCTTGGTGAGAATGCAGTTTGGTGCAGCTGCTGTGGAAAGCAACATATAGTTACCACAAAAAATTAAAAATGGAGCTGCCTATGGCCCAGCAATTCCACTTCAGGAAACTTACCCGAAGAAGCCCAAACCACTAATTCAAAAGAACATTTGTACACCTAAATACAATTTAAAAAGTGACTTTTCAGCAATTAGAAACAGCTTTTGCATATATAGTTCATAAAATAGTTTCAAAGTACTTTCAATTGTGGTTTGTTCCAATATTTTGTGAAGTTTTTTTTTTATATACAAACTCTGAATCATTAAAAAATGTAGCAGCAGAACTACAGGGGTCTGATATAAATAGTGCAATGTAAGTGTAAACAATAAACTCTCATACTCACAACTGTCCAAATTTAAGGGGGAAAATGTATAAAATTCATTTTTAAAGGCTCCCATAACAGGAAGCTTAGAAATTAAAATTCCTATGCAATCAAACTATAACTAAAAAGATAAACATAACTTGTGAAAAGGGACTTTAGTAGAGATATATAGGGTTAGATTCATATATGTTGTTATCATTAGAAAAGTTAAACTGCTTTTCCAGGTTGTTAAAATAACTAATTAATAATCTATAGATATTTCATAACAAAATTTGGCTTTAAATCACCAATTATAGCAGTTAGCAAAATTAGTAACCTATATGACTACAAAATATGTTAAATGTACAAGCATAAAAATTTATTACTATGGAAATAAGAATGCTTATAAATTCTGATATATGTAATTTGATATTAATTTTTCATGAAATAATACCATCTGATTTTTCAATACAAAGGTATAGATATTTTCGTCTTTGTTAAAGACAAAGAAAGCTAGGGTTATCCTGATGAAAAATCAGAAAACTGTGTAATTACAAAACCAATTTGTGGTGTTTAAAAGAAAACCATATTAAACATTGTACATAATAAAAAATTGTTGTTTGTAATATATTGTATATCTTTAACAACAAATTACTTGCACAGGGGATAGAGCAATGTCCAGACCTGAGCTTTTCTGCTGCCATTATTTTTAAAAATATTTTTATTGATTTTTTAAAAATATTTTTATTGAGAGGAAGGGAGAGGGAGAAAAAGACAGAAACATCAATGATGAAAGAGAATCACTGATCAGCTGCCTCCTGCACACCCCCTACTGGGGACTGAGCCCACAACCCAGTACATGCCCTTAACTGGAATCGAACTTGGGACCCTTCAGTCTGCAGGCCGATGCTCTATCCACTGAGCCAAACCAGTTAGGGCTCTGCTGCCATTGTTTTTTACAGAGATCCCATAATTTGTTTTTTTCAAAATAGTCTCCATTTAACTTGGAAATACTGCCTCACAAAGAGTTAAAGCCAGAAATATATTCAACAACAAAAAATCAAAGTTATATTGTGGCCCAGAAAATGTTTGGCCAAAAATCATGTAGCTAAATAATAAGTAGTGAGTAAACCCAGATCACCCAAAACTAAAACCCAAGTAACTTCAGAATTTTCTAAAGAGAGAAGACCAACTACAGGGAGTTTGCTGAGTTCTAACACTAGTTCTGCTACTTTCAAGTCATTAAACTTCTCTGTGTCTTGGTTTCCCCAATTTCATAGGATTATTTTAATGAAATACACAGGCAAATACTTGAACTCTAACATGCTAATTATTTCTCATCCCCACCACAAGTATCAACTGATGCTAATACCTTTTCTCTGGTTTTAGTTTTATCAGGTATACCGGTTAATAATTCAGATTTTTTTTTAATAGATAGAGTTACACATATATTGATATATATGCAATTTGCTATGATGCTATTTTGTTGTATTGACAGCAAGCTTCAAAACTTTATTATGTCAAATTTGCTGAAGATGTTAACATCATAGATATTTTTATGCTTAAAAATGTCGAATTTCATGCAAAAAAAAAAAAGAACATTTGCGGGAAGTTTTAATTCATTATTTTCAAATGCTGACAGTTATCATATACTTTGGGAAGCTTATGGTGAACATATTCCATCTCAAGATACTTGTGAACGCTGGTTTAAAAGCTTTAAAAGTGATGATTTCAATGTGAAAGACAAAGAATGTCCAGGTCAACTGAAAAAGTTTGAAGACCAACAATTACAAGCATTATTGGATGAAGATGCATGTCAAACTCAAAAACAGCTTGCAGAAAGATTAAACGTTGCTCGACAAACAATTTCCAGTCATTTATATCAATGGGAAAGATTTTAAAGAAAGGAAAATGGGTGCCACATCAACTGAACGAAAGACAAATGGGAAAACAAAAAGTCATCAGTAAAATGTTGCTTCAATGGCTTTTTTGCATCAAATTGTGACTGGCAATGAAAAGTGGATTTATTCTGAGAATCCCAAATGCACAAAATCATGGGCTGATCCAGGTCAACCATCAATATCGCTGCAAGGCCAAACTGCTTCGGAAAGAAGGCAATGCTCTGCGTTCGATGGGATCAGGAAGGTGTGGTGTATTATGAGTTTCTAAAACACGGTGAAAACATTAATACTGATCGCTACCGACAACAAACAATCAATTTGAACCACACCTTGATCGTGAAATGACCAGAATGTGCCAGAAGACCCGGCAAAGTAATTTTGCTTCATGATGACACACCATCACACACTTCAAAACCAGTTAAAGACACATTAAAAGATCTTGTCTGGGTAGTATTAACCCACCCACTGTATATTGGGTCTCTGAATGGTTTGCCTCAAAGCAAGAAAAGTTCTATTGGGACAGTATCCACAAATTACCTGAAAGATGGGAGAAATGTGTAGCTAGTGATGGACATTACTTTGAATAAAGCACTTTTGATATTTCTCTTGTAATTATTGTGTTTTCTTTGATTACAAAACCTGCATTATTAATCGGTACATCTGGTAAACTTCAAATAATGAGTCTGCGCACAAGCACACACCATCTTTCAACGTGCATAACATCTTAACAAGATCTTTTGCTCTAACTTTCAAAATGCATGAAAAGTGGCACAACATTTCAATTTTTTAGCATTACCAAAGCCTTGCCACAGAAGACTATGCAAAAAATTTTAGAAAATTCACAATAAAATTTTCTACTACATTACTCTCAACTTCTACTCAAAACTCACATACTACTCAGCCAGCCTCCTGTATAGCTTTAACTCTACCAAAAAATTATAAAAATGCACACTACTTTTCAAAATCATAAAGTAATAATTCTGATTACATATTTAAAATTTAGCATACATTTTAATAAATGATCACTAATATTCCTCAAATAATGGAAATAGATATCAATGTCCTAATAATTCAATCAACTTGCATTATCTATTTTGTCAACAGATAGAAGACAGCTACTCTATATAATCAAGTCTAAAAAAATATTCAATGTTGAGAATAGAAAATTACTTATAGATGAACAAAGTTAATAGAAATCTAACTTAAAAGTAATATTTTATTTATATATACAGAGTAATATTTAATTACATATAATACCATTTGTTCTTTTGATAGCATATCTATCTCAAAATAATTTAGCTTTATAATTTATGAACACTTGTAACTAACTCCCTTTTTCCCTTACCAAAATATTCACCCAATAACATTAGTATATAGCTATATATAATAGTTAGGACATTGCTATACACTAATATAGAAGTAGTCAATTAAAATAAAATATTATGGTGAATATAACATATAGTCAGTATAACACTACTAATTAAAGGTTTAGTAAAGATGAAGACTGTATAGTAATCTCAAAAGTAATGCACATGATTAAATCTTTAAACACAGAATATACTAATAGAAATGGATCTTTTAAAAAAACATTTAGCAACTTAAGATGTTCTCAATTTGGAATACACAGAGAAGATGACTTGAATACAAACAAACTAGTTGAAATTCAATGTGGTTCACAGTAAAGATGCAGTGGCTTTCTATTTGTACAACAAAGAATCTCAACCAAAAACATATATGACTAAAATATTCTCAAGTTCAATTTTCGGAGCTTTTAAAAGAATACATACTCTTACAAAGTGAATTCTTTTGTGACTCCCCCCCCCGAACCCCCCCCCCCAGCATTTAAATGTTTGGCATAAGTAAATAACAAACCAGAATATACATTTTTAAAGGACTAGTTTACTCATGTTCTATTTAAGAGCAACATACAACCCCTTATAAATACAGCCTTTTAAAAAAGCATCCTTATATAAAAACAGTGTGGGGGGGCGAGGGGGGGGAGCCCTGCTATACATATGAACACATTTCAAGCCCAATACAACTGACCAATCAAAATTAGTGAATGCACTGCATCTCTCTGCAGTGGAGAGCAGCGACAAGGTAGGCTGTCATTCTGCTAAAGCTGCCCAGAACGGGCTTTCCTCTGAAAAGCAGTGCCGTTCCTTTTTAGAATATGTTGTCTCTGGAGACAAGAAGACTACAGCATGCTAAATTACTTTCATTATGTATTTTCAGACGCTTATTGATTTCACAGGAGGAAGAGTGAGAGACTGCAGCAGCCTCGGAGCAGCACTACATGCTCCATACATTAGCAGCGCTGCTGAAACAATGGCACAGCACAGACACAGATTTCCATTAAGGTCTTCTCCAAGAGGTGTTTATGACTCTCTTCCCAAGTCCTCTCCTCGCAAGTGAACAAAATGAATCAATCAAAACTGGAAACGCTTCAACTACATCAGGAATTTATCAAATCTTTAGCGGAGGTAAGATTCCTTATTATAGCATGCAGCTGCTTTTGAACTGGCATTGAGGGGTAAAATTACTTTGAAAAAAAGCCTGAATTTTAAGAGTTTATTTGCTTAATATTACTTATTGTCAAATGTGTATCTTTTAGATTTATTTTAAGACATGAAATATTTTATATGTAATTTTAAGATGCTATGTCAAATACAAAAATATTCTTTGTTAATTCAGTATGAAGACATCAGCTTTTAAGCCACTTCAAATATACTAAATAATCTTAGAGTCATCAACATAGTTTTTCTTAAGAAATGATTATTTTTCTTAAAAGAACCAGGTTTACTATTTAGCTATTATTTATTACTCAATTTCTGTTTCAGTTTATCATTGGGCATGGTCATTGAAAATTATTTAATTTGCAGTTACATTTTACAGTTTACCTTTTATATTTCAATTACATAAATAATTCTTCAATGGAAATTTATAACTTACCACAAAATCTGTTTTAATCAATTAAATTCAAACTATGTGCTATAATGTAGCAAGTTACAATATTTTACAGCAGGAAATATTGTTCAATTTATTATAAAGACACGAGGGAATGACAGTATTTTTAATATAAGCTAATTGCTCATAATCTTTGAAAATACAGGTTAGCTTAAAAAGTGAGAGCAGAAATCAGATAGCTTTAAAAAAAACTATAGCTTTTCTTTCATGGTTATATTTGTGATGTTAATTCTGTTATTAAATAATTTACAATCCTTGTTAGGGAAAGGGAATATTGTAATTAAAGAAACCATTAAATTTGTATATAAGCTGTGGCTATAAAAATACAGTTTGCTTACTGTGATAATAAATGCTATATGTAGTGTTAAATAGACAAAACTAAAGTAACTTTCAATTAATCTGAAATTATTAGGAAGCCCTATTTCTTAACCTTTTTTTTTCTTTTGCACAAGGGCCCACAGCAGCTAATTCAGTACTTACAACTGAAAATATGAAGAATGCATCGGATTGAGCATCTATCTACCTAGTTGTCTGAACTATAAACTGCAGGATATCCTTGTGTCATATGATTTTAAGTTACTAAGGAGTTAAAAGCCAGAGAGTATAGGTCTACATCACTGCTGGGATGTAACATATCAACAGTAATCATCGACAGAAGATGCTATATAAAATAACCACAGAAAGAGAAACAACATAATTGTAAAATCCTGACGACAAAATGGTGAGCACTTTAGAGGGTGTTTATGCTTTAATGTACCAGAATCGTGGAGCTACTGGTTCTTAAAGAAACAATGAAACGTGGATTACCAAAATGAGAATGCCAAATATTACCAGCAAGCTAAATGAAGCTTTAGCAAGTATTTTCTGCACTAAATATTCAGATATTTGTATTAACTGACATTACTAAAGGATTTTTCCATTGGAGTTTTATGACCAATTATATACCCTCTTTTAATGAAAACAAACCAGATTAAATAGCAGATGGTTTTTATCAAAAGAACATGGACTGGATTTATAATATAAAACAAGTTATGTGATCTAGAAATCATTTCAAAATAATCAAGACTGCTATAGAAACAGTGTGTTAACAAAAGGATGTCTAAATACATTTTAGGAGCTAGAAACCTTTTTTGTTTTCACATGTTCTGGAAAATAAAAAGACGCTATCATATATTTCTATAAAGGGAATCATAAATCCTATCATTTGAAGAAGTTTTGCTTGGTCGTGACTTTTTAAGACAAAACAAACAAAAATATTGTTTACTGGCCTTTAGAAATCCATCAGCCAACTAAATCTTACAATTCATGCACTTGAAGTATTGGAGAGAAAAGGAAAGAATGCCTACAAGACATGAAATAAAACACAGCTACTTCACTGCTGTCAGGTAAAAATTAATGTCAAAATTTGTCAATGACATCATGCATCAATTTGTGAAAAAATGCTATAGTGAGCCAAAAGGCCTATAAGGCAACAGCAAACAGGTAGGTCAGAAGATGCATGTTCCCCATCACACTGTTAAACATTTACAAAAGAAAAGAATCTTGCTCTAGAGGAGATGCATTTTTCTTCATTATCACCTAACTTGACATTTCTGCCTTATTTACTTATAAATCTAACTGATGTGACATGATGTTTCATCTGTCAGTTCAGAAAATTTGAAAACTTGACACACTTAAAATTTTCCATTTTTATAGGATTTCAATGTTAGCTAAGACCTTCACTAACTTGAATATGTGCCTCTGGTAATATTTTATACCAACTTCAAAAGAAATATTTTTATCATTTATTTGTGCTTCTGAAATATTACTCCTAAAATATGCATGGATAAAATTGTATTCTAGAACTTATAAAAAGTTACATCAAGAGGTTAACCTAAGTTCTGAAAATTACTAGCCTTTATAATTTATGCTTATAATTTTGCAATCAAAATTCTGTACTAAAAATGTGAAATATAGTTGGTTGGATGATTTTATATTTTACTGAATTTTATATTTTACTGAATATATTACTAGTAACTGATAGTTTGCCCAGAAAATCAGACATCAGTTTTATGAATTACCCTAAATCTCTATATATTAAAATATAGATTTGCATGAATTAGCAAAAGGTTGTTTGTTTGTTTTTTAAGTTTCTTTTTATGGTTAGGGTTAGGGTTATATACAGGGTAATTTATATAAAAGGTTCCAGAGAGAATGTGTAACTTAAAAAGATTCCTCAGAAAATAGACTTCAGATACTCCCTTTTCCCTAAAATTTAATCTTTATTTACTTTAAAAATTCTGCTTATATAAAATCAACTCATCTGGCATTTTATACCACTTCAAAAATGGCTACTTCTTAATATGATATTAAATTTCAATTTTCTCCTTCCACAAGATACAAGAGGGTGTGGTCACAAAATAAATCATTCATAGGAGTGATTACTGTTCCAAGCTTTGTGATGTTTTACTTTAACATATGTCCTTTTTCTTCCAATTTTTTTAATCTACGTTGCTCACTATAAAGTTCAGTGAACATTTTCATAATTAAATTTGAAATATCTATCCTTTCTCTAATTCTATGGGGGAAAACTCCCAATATCCCTAAATCACACTGTTGTCTTGTGAATATGAATTACAATGAAGAACATGAACAAAATAATTTAAAGCAAACTGGTATTCTATACTATTTACCTTCTAAATGAACACTTGTTTTGTTCATTTGAAATATCAGGGGAATAATTATACCTACACTAATTATACTGGGACAAATTAAAACAATGTTTACTTCCCACCTACTCACAACACTTTAAAATGAATCTTAAAACATTCGGCTAAAAGCAGTTTTGCATAATAGGTAGTTTTACTATACAAAAAATATACTGTGTCTCAAATAAAATCATGAAAAACTCACATGAGTAGAATGTTTTCAATGTATGAAATAA
The DNA here is from genome assembly GCA_963924515.1 of Vespertilio murinus. Classification (NCBI taxonomy): domain Eukaryota; kingdom Metazoa; phylum Chordata; class Mammalia; order Chiroptera; family Vespertilionidae; genus Vespertilio; species Vespertilio murinus. Next base: position 38,057,111 of record OZ004712.1, read on the forward strand.
TTTTGAACTCTATAAAAGTAAACCCTATATAGTTATTTCTTCAAAGGGAGAACCCAATTTCCTTTTATATCAAAATAATGCAACTTTGCTATTTCCTAATTCTGCTTTCCATTAATAGTAAACTTAAAAATTAAACTAAGTACACAATAAAAAAAAAAGGTGTGTTTTTTTTCCCCCCACAAAGAACACGTCATTTAAATTGCCAAATAATCAAATAGTTTTTCTATTTCACTTTCTAGGGAAAAAAATCAACTGCTCCAAAAGAATGTGTTTTTCTCCCATTCTGGAAATCAACATGCAGTCTGAATCTAACATTACAGTTCGAGATGACATTGATGACATCAACACCAAAATGTACCAACCACTATCGTATCCATTAAGCTTTCAAGCATCTCTCACCGGATTTCTCATGTTAGAAATCGTGCTGGGACTTGGCAGCAACCTCACCGTACTGGTACTTTACTGCATGAAATCCAACTTAATCAACTCTGTCAGTAACATTATTACAATGAATCTTCATGTACTTGATGTAATAATTTGTGTGGGATGTATTCCTCTAACTATAGTTATCCTTCTGCTTTCACTGGAAAGTAACACTGCTCTTATCTGCTGTTTCCATGAAGCCTGTGTATCTTTTGCAAGTGTCTCAACAGCAATCAACGTTTTTGCTATCACGCTGGACAGATATGACATCTCTGTAAAACCTGCAAACCGAATTCTGACAATGGGCAGAGCTATAATGTTAATGATATCCATTTGGATTTTTTCATTTTTCTCTTTCCTGATTCCCTTTATTGAGGTAAATTTTTTCAGTCTTCGAAGTGGAAACACATGGGAAAATAAGACACTTTTGTGTGTCAGTACAAACGAATACTACACTGAACTGGGGATGTATTACCACCTGCTTGTACAGATTCCAATATTCTTTTTCACTGTCATAGTAATGTTAATCACATACACCAAAATACTCCAGGCTCTTAATATTCGAATAGGTACCAGATTTTCAACGGGACAGAAGAAGAAAGCAAGAAAAAAAAAGACTATTTCCCTAACCACGCAACATGAGACTACAGACATGTCACAAAGCAGCGGTGGCAGAAATGTAGTCTTTGGTGTAAGAACTTCCGTTTCTGTAATAATTGCCCTCCGGAGAGCTGTGAAACGACACCGTGAACGAAGAGAAAGGCAAAAAAGAGTCTTCAGAATGTCATTATTGATTATTTCTACATTTCTTCTCTGCTGGACACCAATTTCTGTTTTAAATACCACCATTTTATGCTTAGGCCCAAGTGACCTTTTAGTAAAATTAAGGCTGTGTTTTCTAGTCATGGCTTATGGAACAACTATATTCCACCCTCTATTATATGCATTCACAAGACAAAAGTTTCAAAAGGTCTTGAAAAGTAAAATGAAAAAGCGAGTTGTTTCCATAGTAGAAGCTGATCCCATGCCTAATAATGCTGTAATTCACAACTCTTGGATCGACCCTAAAAGAAATAAAATTACTTTTGAAGACAGTGAAATAAGAGAAAAATGTTTAGTACCTCAGGTTGTCACCGACTAAGGAAAAGTCCAAGTTTTACCAAATCCACATTCAGAAGTTTTAAATTTAAATTGTAGAAAGTAAAATTACTGCCAAATATAAGAAAAAACATTTTAAGTATTGGTTTATGTTGTAAATTTTCAATGTAAATGTCAAGATTAGATTAGGTCATATATATTCAATTTCTTCATAACTTAATGTACTTGTTGCATGGCAGTTTGTTAAAGTAATATCATATGTATATTTTGTCAATATTATGTCCATCAGAAGATATTCATGTAAGTCATATTTTCTAAATAATAAATACATAGCCTTAAAATAGTCTATAACTTAAAAATATAACTGACACAGGTATCCTTGTTTTTTTCTTTTTATAAAGTATATTGTTTCTAAGCCGCAAACTATAGTTACATTTATATGACAAATGGAATAGCATTTTAACATAAGAACCAAAATTACAGCTTCAAATAATCAAAATAATCCAGAATTTTCTGTACCACTATATTGTTTTCTGAAATAGTCAACTTGCTATAATATTTGATGCATCAAAAATAATGAACCATGCATAAAACTTTATCTTTTTAAAATGTAGAAATTGTAGGGTTTATCAGGATTTTAATATTCAAGAACAAAAAACAAATAACATATATTGCCCACCAAGATAGGGAAACTTTTTAAAGTCAAGTTTATTATGAAAAAGAGTTTGACATTCTAAAAACAAGGGCATTATGCCTATACTATATAAATGAACTCATAATAAAGAGGAAGAAAACTAAAGCACCAGCCCATTCTTCCTTTTCCCACTTTGCTTCAGTCTAAGCCAAATACTTGGAATTAATACAATCTGCTGGTAAAAACAGTGTAGTAAAATAACTTTATTCAAATTGATCTTTTTGTGTAATAGAAATTAACTAATAAAATCTGAATACCAGGGAGAAAGAAAGGACTACATTATTGTAGAAAAGCTTAACAAATTCAACTATTTTTAATTTTAGATATATAGCAACTTTAGAGTAATACAATTTACACAATATTACTACCCTAACTGTAAGTCCCAAATGTTTCAAAATACAGTAGTTCTATTTCCACTCTGAAAATCATTAAAGTGGCAATAAACCTTGTCAATTTGTTTTACTCTATACCACTTAATTTAAGCATTTTTGTCTCCAATCCTCAACTCATGTTGGAAAATTATGAAATTACTAATCCTAACTATAGATATCAGGTTTGGGAATTCTTATAAAATATTTTCAATTGTAATAATCTAATCATCTATTCATGAGGGCTAAGTATAACTGTATCAGAAAAACAGCAATAAATTACTTAAAGTAGGCAAATACTTGCTACCTTATCATTTGAATCACTAGATAATTTTATTCTATTTTAACACTATATTCACTAAATAAAGTAGCAACTCACTTTTAATTAAATTTTATATTAAACAATTAAATAATTTATTACTTTTATATAAATAAATGAAATTCATTCAGTCTCTTTTACTGAATACCCTAATCATTGGGAAAATAAGCATCATGCAATAACAATTTCCTGAGGTTACACAACAAATTTATTTATTTCCGATAATAATGCTAACAATGTCAAATCTTGGCAAAGCTGAAAATAATTTCTTCCTACTCATTTTCTACACTTTTATAAAATTAAAGAAATGCTGCTACTTGACAAAATATACCATAGGATTTATTTCTTGAAACCTGGAAGACAAATTAAGAATTCATAAACAAAAATGTTAAGAAAATTTTCATTTGATAAGTATATTTGGCATAAAATATCTGCTAATATATTAATTTAAAAAATTAAACTTATTGTATAGTTGAACTTCCAAGTGCAAAATAGAATTTTAATATTTACTTTTATAATCTTAATAAAAATTCAACTATTTTTAGATTTTTCATATTAAGAGAAAACCCTTTGTGTTTTAAATATTTTTAACCCTCAAGTCTATATATACATGCCAAAAGAGTCAGTTAAAAAACATTTCTTTAATATATTTGCATAAACTCTTTCAAGCCCTCTTGTTCTTTGTAATAAGTAATCTATCAAAATAATAAATAAATGGCAAATATTATAATGTTGCCCTCTAACTGTTATTATTTCTACACTTGACATTGAAACAGACAATTAACAAGCATCTTTGCCCATCTGTAATGATTTTTCAGGTAAACAAAAGCATATCCACTGACTTACAATAAAAAAAGCATACATACCAGACAATTTCTAATAGCTTTTTAATGTTAAATAATATATCAATCAGAATTATATTTATAAGTTTAGCTTTTAAAAAAAGACACATATGTTTGCAATTACCTCAGCTTAAATGAGAGGAGAGATAGAACAATGTTTTTGTTAAATGTTTGTTCTATGAAAAGGTGAAAATTTTTTTACCTTTTGACAACTTTCACCACCATGTATAAATTTTTCAATTTCAAATAACTTTAACCAAAAAAGCATTAATGGTAATTTCTCATGTTAGAATGAAATTTTTTAATGCAAAAGAAACTGAAGTAACAGTAAATTCAATATGTGAATCCTTTTTAAAATTATGTTTTTCTATCCATATGTCACAAACCACAAGCAAAGTTATCAATTTCAAATAGTTAACTGGGTTAGTTCTTTAAAACTATAAAAATAAGAAGTATTATTATAAGAACTAACTGAAGATGAGCTCAACAAGATATGAACCTGTTATTTTCTCCTGTTTGATTTGTTATTTTAAGGAGGTTATTATTGTACCAACTAGCCCCAACAGATGATCAACCTATTATGAAAACTGAATTATTTACAATTATGCTTTTTGTTTAATGGCATTCATAATAGTTCTGTACTTCTCACTCATCATAAGTTAATTTTTAGGTATGTGATCTATTTTTTAATACTCCAAATAAAATTGTAACAAAATCTCACTTCTTTGGACATTAAAAATCAAAATCCTCATTTAACTGAGATTAGACTTAAAAGTAAAAACCTAAAAAGTGAAAGAAAATAGGTCCTTATTAGCTCTTTATAATAATAAATTATCATTTACTTCCGATAATTTCAAGACTACTTTCTAAAGTCAATAAACTTTTGGTTTTCTTACATTTTATGACTGTACATTTAAGTAAGCTTTGTAATGCAATTAACACTTTAATTCTTAAAATGTAGAAGGCATTACATCAAATACTCATATTCATATGGAATAGAGTCATTATACTCAGAGCTTAAAACCTAGAATCATGGTAATAAAAAGTATAGCAGTATCTTAAAAAGGTAGAATGTGATAAATGCTACAAAAAGGATGAAGTTAATAGACTTAAGAAAAATAAATTATGTTGGATTTTAAAATAATATATAAATAGTCCTGGCCGGTGTGGCTCAGTTAGTTGGGCATCATCCTGTGCACTGAAAAGTTGCTGGTTTGATTCCCAGTTAGGGCACATGCCTAGTTTCAGGCTCAATCCCTGGTGGGGGATGTGTAGTAGGCAGCCAATTGATGTCACACTATTATCAATGTTTTTCTCTCCCTCTCCCTTCTTCTCTCTAAAAATCAATAAGCTATTCTTTTTTGTTAAATATATTTTTTATTGATTTTTTTTTTTGGGGGGGGGGGAAGAAGGGAGAGACAGACAGACAGAAACATCAATCGTGAGAGAGAACCATTGATAGGCTGCCTCCTGCACGCCCCCCACCGGGGATCAAGCCCACAACCTGGGCATGTGTCCTTGGCTGGAATCCAACCTAGGACCCTTGAGTCCGCAGGCCTATGCTCTGTCCACAGAGCCAAGCCAGCTAGGGCAATAAGCTATTATCATATTAAACACACACACACACACACACACACACACACACACACACACACAAACACTATAAACAAAAGCATTGTTGAGGGAAGCTACTGAAACATATTCTGGAAATGGTCAATTGTGTTCTTTAGAAGTAATACAGTAGTGAGTTCAGCTGGTTTAAGTTAAATTGGGGCAAAAGGCAGAAGGCCTTTAATGTAAGCAAAGAAATTGGAGGGGAATAAAACAATTATAAATGAGCTACATAAATAATAATAATAAACAGCAATATGTAGAAAAGTTGATTGGGTAAAACAGTAATGGGAAGCTGAGAAACAATTACTGTTTGTTGCTGGGTAAAACACAGAAGATGGGAACTGCTGCCATCTCCGGGATACGGAATGAGCCTGGTAGCAGCTCTGCAAAGGAGCACAGAGATGTGACAGGCAACGTGAAGGCAGAATCGATAGGGAATGCCAACTGACTGAAAAGACAACTGGGATAAGAGAATTTTAGATGGCCACAAAAAGAACCATAAGAAACAAGATTAGCCTCAAAGAATTAAGAAATTTTAAATTATATGTTGTATAAAGTACATAGATAACAGGGGCAAAAACAAAAAAGCATTTCTGGCAAAGCAGCAAATTCAACAAAATAAAATCAATAATATTCAAGAATGTTCTAGTTATTAGAAACTATTCAAAATAAAAATTTCAAATTGATGTTTTAAAGTATTATAATTTATATATTAGTTTATTCAGCTTTTCCATTAAATATATTTTCTTCTTCAGTAATCTTTTAATTATAAAAAATTATAAATATAATGGAAAAATCTCAAGGTATACAAAGTACAAAATGTAAATATTCTTTGCTTTTAAAAATAATTTATTTTATTCATCTAACTCATTATACACATAGCCCCTTCATTCCTTAATGGCGTTAAAAATATATTCTTAGAATATTAAAAAACATATAGCAATAGTTCTAAAAAATAATATTGATAAGATATCAAATATCTAAACCTTTTTCTGTTAAAATAGTTTCAAGCTACAGTCCAGATCATCTTATTAAAGGTAAGAAAGGTGATCTGACAAACTGTGAAGCACATTACTTTTCTAAATGGTGGAAAGAAGCAAAGGGAAAAATGTAAAATAATCTATTTCTTTTCAACCTTTCCACTAAATGAGAAATAAAAACTAAAGGAAATTTGTAGAGCCTATTTTCTTTACATCTCAGAGAAAGTCACTTATATGCACTCCTCCTGAATCTAAGCCTCTTATGCAATAATCTCAAAGAAAGCTAACCATGAGATAATAATAAATTATAATAAATGTTAGGGGGGAAAGGAGCTCAAATACTATTATAAAAGAGAAAATTAGACTGACATAAGGCAGGAAAAAAGATCTAAAATACTCAGATGATAAGCTCTTAGAGAAATGCAAAGAGAACACAGAATTGTAGGTTAGAGTTTACAGAAGAAAACTAATTTGAAGACTGACTTTTTGTAAAAGACTAGAGGATTGATGCACGAAGATTCGTGCAAGAACAGGCCTTCCTTCCCCTTGCTGCGAGCACCGCCTTCACTCCAGCGGGAGCTGCGTTTTCGCTCCGGTCCAGAGCCACCTTTCCACCTTTCCCACACTGCTCAGAGGCCCGGAGCAGCTGGGGCGGTGTGGAATGCCTGTGTCGTCACCATGGTGTGGAATGCCTATGTCGTCACCGTGGAAATGATGCACACAACCAGCACCAGCATCCTGGCACCTGTGTATGCAAATTAGCCTGCAATCTTTGTTGGGTTAATTTGCATACTCACTCCTGATTGGTTGGTGGGTGTCACGAAGGTAAAGTCAATTTGCATATTAATCTTCTATTAGTGTGGATGCTCAATGTCACTAATCATTAAAAAAATGCAAATTCAAGCCACAATGAGATATCACCTCACACCTGTCTGTGGCAAGCCGGCACAGCCATGGCACACTCAGCTCCAGGGCACCTTATGTGCCATGCCAGCTCAGCCAGGTTCAGTGACCCTGAGAGGGGGCATTGAAGAATTGAGAAAAGACAGACAAGAGAATAAAAGTTGGGTCTGGGTGGGACGCTGCTTCCGGATGGAGAGACAGTGCCATAGACTACAAGCCATGTCTTTATTTTATAACTAGATGCCACGAGGCAAAGTAAGAGCATGGTCAAGATATTTACAACATTTTCATGGATTTCGATCCTACTCAATTACATGCACTTGAACTCTATCAAGCCCACATCACTCAGGCAGGTGGGGCCACGTGTTCGGACCATAAGTTCAAGCTTACAACTACAGCTGTTGGATATAATTGTGCTGGGAGGGCTCTGCCCTCCAAGCTGGGACTTGTACGTGGCCATGAGAGGCCTGTGCCCTCTCATCAGTCCGGGGCTTGAACCTGTCCAAACCCTGTGACAGCTCTCCACACCAGTTAGAGTGGCTATCATCAATAAATCAACAACAACAACAACTAAAGTGTTGGCAAAGACATAGAGAAAAGGAATACTGTTGGTGGGAATGCAGATTGGTACAGCTACTATAGAAAACAGTATGGAGTTTCCTTAAAAATTAAAAATGGAACTGCCTTATGACCCAGCAATTCCCCTTCTGGGAATATATCCAAAGAAACATAAAACACTAATTCGAAAGACTACATACACCCCTGTGTCCACTGCAACATTATTTACAATTAGAGGCCCATTGACAAATTCATGCATAGGTAGGGTCCAGCAGGCCAGCCCCAATCAGAGCCAATGGGGGCCAGGTGGGGGGAGGGGACACAGAAGGTTGAACACCAGCCCCACCCCCAAACAGGTCTGATCAGGGCCAAGCCAGTAGCAGGGAGGGAAGGGCCAGGAGGTTGGCTGGTCAGTCCTGCCCCCGATCAGGTTGGGGGGGGGGGGCTGATTAGGGATGGGGCAACCCAGGGGAAGGGGCTGCAGGAGGTTGGCTGGCTGGCCCCCTTCACTGGGCCAGTCACAATGCACATCATTAGTGACCAGTCGTTCCGGTTGCTTGGCTTTTAGATAGATAGATAGATAGATAGATAGATAGATAGATAGATAGATGGATAGATAGATAGCCAACACTTGGAATCAATCAATGTGACCATCAGCAGATGAGTGGATAAAAAAAGCTATGGTACATTGACACAATGGAATACTACATGGTCATAAAAAAGAAGGAAATTTTACCTTTTGCAACAGCATAGAAAGACCTGAAGAATATTTTTCTAAGTGAAATAAGCCAGTCAGAGAAAGACAAGTACCATATGATTTTTCTTATATGTGGAATCTAATGAATAAACTAACAAACAAAAGAAAACCCAAATCATAAATACAAAGACCAGAGACTTGACTTCAGGTGGTGAGCATATGATGCAGTAAATAGATGCTGTGTTATAGAGCTGTACACTTAAAACCTGTATGATTTATTAACCAATGTCACCCCAATAAGCTCAATTAAAAATACATAAATTAAAAAAAACATAAATATTTTTAATGGGAGGGGAAAACATTCAAAACATGAAAAGAATTTTTTTAAAAGAAATCACAATTGACAGACTGAAAAATTTAACAGCTGATAGCTTAATTTTAAAAATGAAATGTATTTTAATAAACACTGCCTTTATAATTATTCAAATTGTATGTATACATTTTGGGACACCCTACATTTAATAACATCTATTGTACCATAAGAAGTAGACTATTAGAATATTACAACTTACAAACATTTGGAAGACAGTGGCACTGAGATGTAAAAACAAATGAAAAACTAGGCTCACACTAATACAAAAACTATCACCTTTGAAAGAATATCCATATTTGCGGGAGAAAAAGAGCTTTGCAAACTAGGATAATATTTCTCCCCTTGGTAATATTTCTCCTCATGATAAAATAAAATGTATTAATCCTATGTATCTGCCCTTCTTTATACACAATTGTTTTTACAGACCTCTATAAGATGTACCCGAGCATGACAGCTTTGTACTTCCTTCAGCAAGTGGTACAAAGTGCTGTCATTCCTGTCACTGCCACCTATATAAGCCGCATACCACTACCAAACCCTGAAGCATCAAGTAAGATAAAGGAAAAGAGCTTAGGCTATCTGGCACTGAAGTAATTTTCCTCATCCTGATTCCATGAAAGAGACACACCATATATTTCTGAGAAGCATTAAGTAAGGCAGACTACCAAAGCACACACCGATTTTTTAGATTGAAAATAAAAAGGAGCAAGAGAAAATGGGGATCTGCTTTCTATTCAGACAGTTATGGACATACAATACTATTAGTATACTAGTAGTATAGATGTCAAATGAAAAAAATTTTTAATTCAACATAAAATTTTTTAAATGTTAATGTTAACAAATGAGTTGTATACTTAAAACCTGTATGGTTTTATCAATATCTATAATAATAAAAGCATAATATGCTTATTAGACTGAACATCCTTCCAGAAAGAGCTGGGGCTGTGAGGGAAGCCTGGGTCCCAGGTGCCTGCTGGCAGACGGAGGGAAGACCGGGTCCCAGGTGCCTGCTGGCTGCCAAAGGGAAACCAGAGCCAGCAGCCTGGGGAAGGAAGGCCTACTCTTGCGAGAATTTCATGCATCAGGCTGAGACGGGGCGGGGGTGTGCAGAGGGAGGGAAGGACAGATGATAGACACCTAGATACACACACACACACACACACACACACACACACACACACACTAGAGGCCCAGTGCATGACAATCATGTGGGTGGGGTCCCTAGGCCTAGCCTCCTGTGATCATCTTCTGCCCGTTTGCCAGTCCCCAGGCCAAATGCTGCCTCTGCCGCCAGGCTGTCAGACATTGGGATCAGCTCATCCCTGGCTGCTCCGGAGCTCAGGCCTGCGGGAAAGCATGTGCCAGCAACTTCACCTCCATGTGCATGTGCCAGCCGGCTGCTGATGGAATGCGTTGCCCAACTGGGGCCACTGCCACTGCTGCTGCTGCTAGGGCTTGAGGTGCCGATGGAAGCTGTGGGGCGCACCCGTGACCTATCCAACACAGCGTGAGTAGCCCCAAGCGGGCAGTGCACTCCATTAGCGGCCAGCCTGGCACATGCGAATGCAGATGAAGTCGCAGGCGCCTGTTTTCCCACAGGTTTGAGCCCTGGAGCAGCCAGGAATGAACTGATGATCCCAACAGCCTGACAGCCAGGCCAGACCTCCTACTACCCAACCAGTTCCCCCGCTCACCATCAATTACCCGTCAGAGCCTGCAGGCTGGCCGCAGAGACCAAGAGGTCAGCCGCTCAGCCCATTCACCAGTCCCTACCACAGCAATGGGCCAAGGGGTAGGGATCAAGAGGTGGTCAATGCTACCTCATGGTGACTGGACCAGCGGTCGTCCCGGTTGTGATGCTTCTGGCCTCTGGCTTTTATTATATAGATACACACACACACACACACACACACACACACACACACACACAAACATACATATGTCATTATATTATACACAATTCCAAATGTCATATACTGAATATTGGGTGTTATGTTTTATATTGAGTGAGTAGAAAAGAACCAAAGATATACATTTCACTCTATTATTTGTTAATGCCTTAGGACAGCTTGAAATGAAAAATTATTCAAATCTATTCAAATCTACAGTCTACACTTTATTTTCGTCCAATTCTAAAAAACTATAGTTTTTTTTTTAATGTTGACTTTTGTTCCAACTATCACTTCTTATAAACAAAACAAAAAAAAAGGCAACATACTTAGCTACCTAATTTTATTTTATTTTTTTAAATATATATATTTTTTACTTCAGAGAGGAAGGAAGAGAAGGGGAGAGAGAGAGAAACATCAATGATGAAAGAGAATCGTTGACTGGCTGCCTCCTGAACTCCCCACCCTGGGGATTGAGCCTGCAACCTGGGCATATGCCCTGACTGGGAATGGAATAGAAATTGAACCGTGACCTCCTGGTTCATAGGTTGACATTCAACCACTGAGCCATGCCAGCTGGGTAGCTATCTAATTTTATAAAAACATCTTTAACCCACACAATAATAGTCTATAATATTAATGTAAGCTTTAATAATGCTTCCTCAAAAGTGCCCGATATATACTAACAATCAGTAAATATTAGTAAAATTAAAATGAACAATGTCCAGACCCTACTGTATCTTGTGTAGGGGAATGTTTCTCAAAATATACCCCACCTATATGAGAATCCTCTATGGTGCTTGTTTGAAATTTCAATTTCTGGACTTAAACTTAATGCATCAGAATCTTTGTAATTGCAGCCCTGAATAATAATAGTTTTAATAAGTACTCTCAGGTAATTTGAGTGCAAAGCTTAAGAATCACTACTTCATATATTAGAAGATAGACTATGTACCAAAGTGACAGACATTCAAGTAACTAATAAATGAAAAGGAATACAGCTCTGAGCTCAATTCAGGCTATAGTGCCTTCTCGAATACAAAATTTTTAAGCTTATTTCATTTTAACTAATAAAATCTTATTTGGGTTATCTATACTATAATCCAGCAGGACACTGGCTTGCTAAGGACTAAAAGTTTAGTTTTTTAAAAGAAGTTATCTAGCTAAAAAGTTTCCTTTAAAAATCATACACTCATATATCTACACAGATAATAATTTAATTAAAAAAAAGGGGAAAAAATAAAAATCATACACTCAGAAGGCAAAAAGCTACTAAGCATGACACATGACACCAGAAGGTATTATTTGCTTTTACTTCATTCAGCCAAGTAACTCAGCTAATTATAAAATTTCATAACTTACTCTGATCAAAAGGTAAGTATAATACTGGCACATTTTGCTCATTTCAATATAAAACTTTTATTAAAGCATAATGCTATACATAGAGATAAGGAATAATTCTAAAATAAATGTTCAGCGAAAACACTAGCCTATATTTTGCAAATCTTTTTAATAGCTGTCACTGAAGTTAGGCAGATGGTCTGAGTCAAACATTTTCCCTTTGTTATTTTAATTTCCTTTGTACATCAACACAACTTAGTGAATATTCAGCTACTCTTGATAATTTATGACAACTTTAATTTTCTATGCAGTTGTATAACAGCTTAAGTAACACTTATATTCAATAAATAATTCAAATGTACTGAATAAACACTACCTCCCTGGGGATATTTCTTATTAACCCTTTCACTAAGAATTTTTCCCAATAATACTGATATTATCATCTTTGGCTATAACTCTTACTTTTAGCATTTTCATTCATTGAGTAATAGAACTAAATTATAACAAGCTAGTATTATTGAGAATAGGCTCCAAGGGAATACAATTTAAACATATAAAGATAACAGTTCAGGTGATTGGCTATAGTCACCTTACAGAAAAACATTTACCAAATAATATATTCCAGATAAACAATGACTTTGGCATTAGCTTTCTTGGAGTCACATAAATCCCCTGAAATTGTGTGCAAAATTTCATGGGTATGTGTTTTTTTCCTCAGGAGCAAACATCTACAGATAAATAAGATCCTAAAAGAATGTGTAACCCAAACTAAAACTAAAACTACTCTTAGCCTTAAGAAAAAAGTAAGAAAGTAAAATTAGTAAATATTACTTACAATTTTATTTACTCATATTCTGCCTTATTCAAAAGACAACTTTTAAATATCCATAATTTTAGATACAATTAAATATGTAATAAAGTTAGAATAAGAAGGTTGAAAAAAAATTTAACTCTGGTATGAAATGAAAATGTAAGATGCTTACTTATCATTAAGTCCTACATTCTTGTAAAAAGTGAGTTAAAACCGTACCTATGTTTTCTATTAGGTAATATAAAGAGAGAAAAGGGTTTGATTACAGGACTCTTAGCATGTTAGCTAATAAAAGAGTAATATATAAATTGACCATCACTCCAACACATAAGATGGCTGCTCCCACGTGGTCAAATATGGCTACCCGCATGTGGACACAAGATGGTCACCACAACACGGCCAGCAGGGGAGGGTAGTTGGGAGGGGACACGCCTGCAAGGCAGAGTAGTTGGGGGCAATCAGGCCAGCAAGGGAGGGAAGTTGGGAAGGACCAGGCCTGCAAGGGAGAACAGTTGGGATGATCAAGCCTGCAGAGGAGGGCAGTTAGGGGTGACCAGGTTGGCAGAGGAGGGAAGTTGGGGGCGACCAGGCCTGTGGAGAAGGGCAGTTGGGGGAGACCCAGACCTACCAGTAAAAGCAGATGGGGATGACCAGGCCTGCAGGGGAGGGCAGATAAGGACAATCAGGTTGGCAGGGGCATAGTTAGGCATCAATCAGGATGGTAGGGGAGTGGTTAGGGGCAATTAGGAAGACTGGGAGGCGAGCAGTTGGGAGCCAGCAGTCCTGGATTGTGAGAGGGATGTCCGACTACCCATTTAGGCCTGATCCTATCTGAATTCGGGCCAAAACGGGCAATCAGACATCCCTCGAGGGGTCCCAGATTGGAAAGAGTGCAGGCTGGGCTGAGGGACACACACCCCCGTGCACAAATTTTGTGCACTGGGCCTCTAGTCAATAAAATAAAAATCAGCTAGCTGTTTGGTAGAAGTACAAACTATTCTTAATACTGAAACCAGAGACCACTGTCCTTCATGAATCTTCTAAAAAAAGTATATAATGTGTAAACAATGTTTCTACAACTTATTTCTTATGAGCTTCAACATACAAAAATGGCCACAACAGCCAAAACCGGTTTGGCTCAGTGGATAGAGTGTCAGCCTACAGACTGAAAGGTCCCAGGTTTGATTCTGGTCGGGGAGCATGTACCTTGGTTGTGGGCACATCCCCAGTAGGGGGTGTGTAAGAGGCAGCTGATTGATGTTTCTCTGTCATCAGTGTTTCTAACTCTCTATCCCTCTCTCTTCCTCTCTGTAAAAAATCAATAATATATATATATATTTTTAAATGACCACAACAACTTTTCAGAAAAGGCAACAAGAAATCTTTATATGATTACAATTTTCCTCACTGTACAATTATTCTAAATTGAAGAGAAATTTAATAAAAATAATTATATGGGAATGAATAACATAATGTCCAGGTACAAAACCCTATTCTGATTTACTCCAAGGACAGATTCTAGAACAGTATATCTCAATCTTTTGTACTTATCTAAGGGATTGATCAGACTCCTTGGAAGAGAGATGTAACACTTCGAACTGAAGACAAGTGTTCTTAAAATCAAACAAGGCCCCCTGGTAATTCTAACTCACCACTCCCCCACACACACTCCCCAACCAGCAGAGATGCACTAATCAAGAGAAATGGATGGATTAATTAGCCTTCAAAAATATCTTCCAAAATATTATGTCTCAATAAAATTCTGGAAAAAAAATAATTATCAGAGAAATGGTTAAGTGCAAACCATAAACTTGAATAGCCACCTAAACTGAGGGAAAGACTAACATTTGCAGATTGGCACTCCACTCTTGCACAAAGGAAGCTGTTAGTAAGTACTAAAATGACAAGTTAAAAGCCTGAATTTTCATCAACCAATTTTCAATAATCTACTTTGCCTGATATTTCTGATCCTCATTAAAACATCTTCCTACTGATGATTCAAAGATACAGTTAGAATAGATACAATAAGAGCTAAAAGAACTGTGCTTTCAACTACATGGTAAAAGACACCATACAAATATTTTATCATAGTTGTAAATACAAAAAATAAGATACAGGAAGCTTTTACTTTTAAATATGGTACTCTATCATACCATTTATATTAACAAATATGCCTACTAGTTCTCTAACACATAAATGTTTCTAAAAACTTAATAAATAACATATGTCACAGGATCTCGTAGGCAGATACAAAAAACATCCAGACAAAATTGTCAAGGAGCAATAACCATAAAATCCTAGTTACTATCATAAACAAGTCTGTTATCTTATAGGCACTTAAAAAAATCATAAAAGCACTTTTAAATGGACCCTTATAATAGCACTTAGCCCTCACTTGCCCAAATTTGAGCATTACATAAAAGGGTAGGGTTGCATGCACTTACAGAAGCGGTGGCAATAAGACAAATATGTCAACATTGATATCACAAGGCAAAGTGCAGCTACCATTAAGAATACAAATGAAGAGCAGCGGGGCCGAGAGGAAAAGGAGCACGTGTACCTTGAAAAGCTGCAGAAAGGAAACGGCAACTGGAATGAACTTTAACTGAGGGATGAGAGGGCTGATGCCGCCTAGGCAACAGGAGCGTATCAGGCAGAGACACAGCATTAGCAATTACACAGAAGCAAGAAAACGAAGTCTCCAGACCAGGGAACAATCCAATTTGGCTGGTGCACAGATTAAGAATATGGAAGCAGGGAGACATCACCTTGGAAAATAAGTTATAATGCTGTCAGGCTAAAAAAGTTTTCATTTAAACCCAAGCCCAGTGAGTCTTTCTAGGTTTGAGGGCTTCTAAAACATATATACTTATACTTTATTTCTATTATCATAGTTTGAGCTCCTAATACCTAGATCCGTGATCAGCAAACTACAGCTCGCGAGCCACATGTGGCTCTTTGGCCCTCTGAGTGTGGCGCTTTCACAAAACACCACAGTCTGGGGGAGTCTATTTTGAAGAAGTGGCGTTAGAAGAAGTTTAAGTTTAAAAAATTTGGCTCTCAAAAGAAATTTCAATCGTTGTACTGTGTTGATATTGGGCTCTGTTGACTTATGAGTTTGCCGACCACTGACCTAGACCATTATATTAGCATTTGACCTGGTCTCTCCATCTCAATCTCTCAATTTCCATTTTCCACTTCTAAAGTACAGTTCTGCTCATTTTCATCCCCTGATTACAGCAGATGTCCCATCAGATACGTTTCATCGAGACTTAAAATACAACATAATATTTATTAAAAATTAAAATCCAAATATTAGTAGTAGTAGTAACATCTCTATGTTTTCCAAATGTAGAATTAGAGATAACCCAAAAGTTATACAAAGACACAATCTTGAGAAAATGTCACTAAAAAAATGAATGTCTAATTTTATTTTCCTATTAAAAAGTATAAGAAAGGAAGTACGGAAAAAATCTAGATGTAAATACTAAGTAAAATAATTAACATATGAGATGAAGTGATATATTATTCATTAAGTGGTACTGAGGAAATAACTAAACATTGGCAAAATAAAGTCAACTGCTTACTACCCTTAAAGTCAGTGAATGCCATTGCCTGGTGTTATGAAATGTGGTGATTATATGTGTTTAAGTTATACCAAAATAAATTGCAGACAGATAACAAAATCATAAAGATATTTTAAAAGTATGTAAGTGAATATTTTTGTAATATTATGGTGAGGAACCAAAGTAATCCATTAAATAAAAGATTAACAAGTATAACTATAAAACTTTAAAAGGTATACATAAAAAATCAAATAAGATAAAAACCATATGAGAAACAAAGTTACAGTTTATATAGTTATGTAAGTGTATCTCTGTTATGTAAAGAATATTTATAAATCAACACAGCAATAGAAAAATGGGCCAAGAATAAAAACAGGTAGCCCTCCCCATAAAAAAACAAACACAAAACTGTTCAACCACAGTCAGCAAAATAACAAATGAAAATTAGAATAAGTTATAAAACAAATTAATATACAATTTTCACATAATTAATTAGCAAATAATTTTTAAAATGCTAATGTCTGCTAATTATAACTAAGCTATAGTGTGCTGTTACCATAAGACTTAAATAAATTTACAGTAAACCCTGTATTTGCTGACTTTGATTTAATGGACCTGGGATTTTTTAAAAACCTTTTATTTTTATTTTATTTATTTTGTTAAATCTGTATTGTTCAGATTATTACAATTGTTCCTCTTTTTTTCCCATAGCTCCCCTCCATCCAGTTCCCACCCCACCCCATGCCCTTACCACCCTCCCCACCCACTGTCCTCATCCATAGGTGTATGATTTTTATCCACTTTTTAAAAAACATATATATTTTGTTGATATTTTACAAAGAGGAAGGGAGAGAGATAGAGAGCCAGAAACGTCGAGAGAGAAACATCGACCAGCTGCCTCCTGCACACCCCCTACCGGGGACGTGCCCGCAACCAATGTACATGCCCTTCACCGGAATCGAACCCGGGACCTTTCAGTCCGCAGGCCGATGCTCTACCACTGAGCCAAACCGTTTTCAGCTGATTTTTGTCCACTTTCTTCCCACACCTCCCACACCCCTTTTTCCCCAAGGATTCTCAGTCCATTCCCTTTCTATGCCCCTGATTCTAGTATATTCACCAGTTTATTCTGTTCATCAGAATTTTTGTTCACTTGATTTTTAAATTCATTTGTTGATAGATATCTATTTGTTGTTCATAATTTTTATCTTTACCTTTTCTTCTTCCTCTTTTTAAAGAATACATGCATAAGTAAAGACAACATTATACTAAAGAGAAAAAACAATATCTGGATATTGACATAAATTAGTCTCAATCTGGAAAATGTCTCTTTTAAATATATCAATTAACTTGACTTTTAAAGTTTCAACTTTCTTTGTATAAGCTTAATTTAATAATATGATTTTCCACTTATGTTTGGTGGCTATTGTTAAGGTCATAAGTACAACTGAGAAAGGAATTTTGATCAGGCCTGCCATCTATTGTATCCTTTAATGAATAGGTTTAGAATAACCAGCTCAATTCTGTATTGTTTTAAAAATTAAGTACTACTGCCAGACTACTATGAGTGGTTTAATAAAACAATGTTTTTATTTTGTAAAATTATACTAACATATATTCATTGTGAAAATTAGAAACTTCAGATATACATTAATTGTTGAAAACCAGAAAATGTAGGTTGGTATCACCTAGAAATTCATTTTGGGAAACTAACCCCCCAACTATTTGCCTATATATTACTATATTGTTGATATTTTGTTCTTAATGTTACGTTATGGGCATCTTTCCATGTTAATAAACATAGATCTATATCACTTTAATGGCTAGATTATATTCAGTTGAAAACTTTCTGGTAATTTAATGTAAATAGTCTATTTTAACAATTTGGGCTTTTTTTTCTTTCTTTCACTAGTGTAACTATCCTTTGATGACCATACTTGACTATACATTTTTGCAAAATTGTTTGTTTTCTTAGGATATATTTTGGAAGTTGAATTTCTTGGTCAAAGGTTAAATTTAAGATTTTGTTTAATATTTCAAAATGAAATGTATTTCCAGTACCAATGTGAAAGAGCATAGTGAGGATTTTTCTTACTATTTTATGGAAAATGCAGATGGCCAAACAAGAAAGCTGAGATACTAGTTTCTCTTATGGATGATCATGATCATGATGATCATCATCACTGTCATCATTAGTTTTAAGCTTAGTTCTAAGAATTTAAAAAATATATTTTGACTGATTTCAGAGAGAAAGGTAGAGTGAGAGTGAGAGAGAAACATCAATGATGAGAGAGAATCGATTGTCGGCCTCCTACAAGCCTGCAACCTAGCACGTACCCTGACTGGAAATCAAATTATGCCCCTCTGGTTGACAGATCGACACTCAACCACTGAGCCACATCAGCCAGGCTATGCTTAGTTTTAGAAAAGAGTATACCTTAAGCTTATCAAACACAAAACTACATCTCTTTCACTCATTTTTATGTGAGGTTTCTAACAAACTGCAAGTCTTAATGCATATTGAAACCTAATTGTTTGATAAATTTAATTATAAATAATAGATTTTAATAAACATAAGTTTACATGTTTTTTTAAAAAAACTATAAAACTTCAAAAATATAAAAGTAGAGTGGCAGAAATGAAGAAATTTGCTTCTGTTTAGAAAACATCATTATTATAAAAAAGATACAAAATTTATCATATTAACCTATAAATATGAAGTATCCAAAGCTAACAAGTTTGGGTCAAGATGGCAGAAGAGGTAAATGTGCTACTCCCATCTTCCCACAACCACATCAAAATTATAACTAAACTACAGAACAACCATCATTCAGATCTGCCTGACATCTAACTGAATGGAAACTCTACAGCTAGCAATGAAAAGAACCCACGTGGAGACTGGTAGGAAGGGAGAAGATGTGGGGGAATGGGCTGATCCCACACCCACATGTGATAGGGATATCTGGGCTGCAAAGGTGCCCGCTGAGGAGCAAGTGGTCTCCATAATTTCTGTCTATAAAAACCAACAGAGATTGTGGCTGGATGAGAAGGAGATTGCTAGAGTTCCAAGCAGTTTCTCCTAAAAGGCCCACACTTAGCCTTGCTTGGATTCACTCTCTCTGAGCTCCAGTGCTGGGGCAGCAGCTTAAACAGCATTAGGGACTTATATGGAGAAGAACTGAATCAACTGGAATCAGGGCCAGACCTAGGGGGCAGCTTTCTACCAGACAAAAGTTAGCAGACACCACTGTTTCTGTTCTGAGCGCTTCCCCCAACGAAGCCATATCTGAGTCTCCATCAACCAGGCTCACACTGTTTGTTCTGCCTGGTGGTTCTCTGAGACCCTGCCTTCCCCAACATGCTGGCCAGCCAAGCAGTTTCCAATGGCTTTCCCATAAATGGTCTGTCCTTGCTCACACTTCAAATATTCGTACTAACTCTCAACAAGCAGCATCTGGCCTCACAATAACCTATACCTCTCGCTAAGTGGCCCCAGGCCCAGCACTAGCAGCAGCAGGCCTTGGTTCAGTTTGTCCTTGCCTGAGCACCTCCAAGTACAGCAAAACAGCAGCCATGTGTAGCTCACTTTGTACTTCGTGCCAAGTGGCCCAAGGCAGAACACAGGTGGTGGCGAGTTTCAGATTGTACTTTCCAGGAGGGCCCAGAGTTAGTACACCCCGTATACAGTCTTAGATCATGTCAAAGCACCGCCCAAACACCTCCACAAGCTACACACTCAAGGACGGACTCAGCAGGCAACCAGAGCCCTTTTGAACTAAGTTCTGTCTGTGGGTGGGCCCCTATACAAACCATCCCCCATGGTGGCAGCCAGTCCTTGAAGCTTTAAAAATATTTTGAAGTTAAATTAATGCAATCCATTTTGAGATAAACCCACCACAAACTATACTTTCTCAAAAATCTCTCATCATCATTTATAGTAATAAAAGCATGATATGCTAATTAGACCAGACAGTCAATCAACCTTCCAGAAGAAGCTGGGACTATGAGGGCCAAGGCAAGCTGCCGCAGCTGCGAGGGCCAAGCCCCCTGCATGAATTTCATGCATCAGGCCTCTAGTAATATTTATAAAACTATGGGTAAAGCCAACACCTCATTGGGAGGATAGTGGGTTTATGCTCTGCACTGCACAAACTCAAAGCATTATAATTGATATTTGTGCCTGATTTTTTAAAAGTTAAAGCAAAATATAAGTTCTGATACTAGAATTTTTATACTCCTAAATTTAGCACAGTCTGAAAAAAAAAATCATTACTCACTGCTAAAAACTTAACTTTTTATACAATATCTTCCCAGTAATTACAAATCACAAGTTGGATATATTCCCAATGATGTGCCTAAGCAATGTATTGAAGTATTATAAACTGAAATGTGGCCGAACCGGTTTGGCTCAGTGGTAGAGCGTCAGTCTGCGGACTGAAGGGTCCCAGGTTCGATTCTGGTCAAGGGCATTTACATTGGTTGCGGGCACATCCCCGGTGGGGGGTGTGCAAGAGGCAGCTGGTCGGTGTTTCTCTCTCATCGACGTTTCTAGCTCTCTCTCCCTTCCTTTCTGTAAAATATCAATAAAATATATTAAAAATAAATAAATAATAAAATAAAATAAACTGAAATGTGTTGAAGCATGATTTGTGAAGGATATTACATTTCTTAGTGAAAATATGGAATAATCTTTACTAGGCAGTTGAAATATCAAACAGAAAATTTCAAAAAAAACATGTAATACACATCTTTCAGATATTATTTTGCCATAACTACTTTCATAGCACACCACCACGACTAAATAGAATCTTGACATTTGAGATGAATATGAAGACCTTTTGAACCAACAAAGTTACAAATACTACTAAACACATCCACTTCAGAAAAATTACTGTGTGCCTATTTGGAAAAAACACACAAATCCTCATTAAAATGCAGGTGCTTGGTAATTCTATACCCACTCATAGGTATTCAAAGTTTTGCCTGAAAATTTATCAACTGCTTCATCACAGACCTTGCAGCTTTTTAATAGTCAAAAGCATGAATGTTAAACCCTTGAATGTCAAGAGTCTAAATGTTTCAGGAACAAATGAAGAAATGAATTCAATAATCTCCTAGGCATAATGTCAACATGAGATTTGTCACCTAAAAAACAGCATTTCTCCTAGGGAAATAAAAACTTGCACACAAATGTTTATAGTAGTTCTATTCATAATCACCAAAAACTGAAAATGCAAATTTCCTTCAATCAGTAAATCAAAAAACAAATAGTGGTACAACCACACAATGGTATCCCAACAAACACAAACTAACAAACTATGGTATATACAAAAACTTAGATAAATTTCAAAGGTATTATGCTGAATACAAGAAATCAGTCTCAAAAGGTTACATTTAATTCCATTTATATGACATTCTCCAAAAGACAAAACAACAGTAATGCAGAACCAATTGGGTGGTTGCCAGGGTTAGGCATGAGGGAAGGGAGGTGGGTAGGCATCACTATAGAAGGAGATCATGAGGGTGAAGGAGCTATTCTGTACCATGACTGTGGTAGAGGTTACATGAGTCTATATATATAGGTTAAAATTCACAGGCCTATATTTTTAAAAAGGCCAATTATACTATATGATCATTTTAAATATAAACTGCATTTCTAAGAAATCAACTAATTTTACTCAACCATTTTGAAAAGTGTGACAATGTTGTAAACAATTATTAAATAAATTTGCTCAATAATTTTTGTTAACGGTGATAAAGTAACAAAACAACAACAAAATCAAGCGACTGAAAAACCTTTAAAACTCTACTAGCTTTGTAATCAAAAGGACTTACCAAGTTCATTGAGACTCTGGGCAGCCTTTGTTATCTCTCTACTACCCCCTTGCAGTTGTCCTTGGAGTCTTTTACTGAGATGCAAGATGCGAATTATCCTCCGAAGCAAATCACAGGCAACCTGTACAAATATAATGTTCAATAAGTATGTAAATCTGGCCCTCGCTGGTATGGGTCAGTGGATAGAGCACTGGCTCTCTGACTGAAGGGCCCCTGGTTTGTTTCTGGTCGGGGGCATGTATGTACCTTAGCTGCATGCTCGATTCCAGCCCCAATTAGGGCGCATGCAGGAGGTAACCAATCAATGTGTCTCTCTCACAGAGATGTTTCTCTCTGTCTCTCCTCCTCCCTCTACTCTCTCTAAAAAAATATCCCCAGGTGAGGATTAAGAACAACAACAACAAAAAATAGGTAAACCTGTTCATTATTTCCAAATGCTACAGATTCATTGTCTTTTTTGTTTTTCCACCACTCAGTAACCTAAATAATCACAACTTTTAAAATTCATCATTTCAAAAACTCCAATTTATCCCCAATGGAGAGAAATTGGGATTGAGGTGCAATGAAACCCAGGGACTCTTCTCTATGCCAGTGGTCCTCACTCTTGACTTCATATTAAATTCAAGTGTAGGTTCAAAACGTTCCAATGCCCAGGCCATAGCCCCGACCAATTAAATCAGAACCTCTAGCAGTGGGAACTAAGCATGTATAGTTTTAAATATCCTAAATGGTGCCAGTGTGCAGCCAAAGCTGACAACCACTGCCTAGTACTGCCCAGCTTCCTACTATGGCCTCTTACTGTTTCCAATCCTGGTTTCTCTTTTTTAGGTCCCTAGGGGAACAGACTTAAAACTTCTCCCAACTTTACTAGGCCTTAAAGAATAAGTATGTCCTAGTTGTATTTTTCTAATTTTTTATCACTAATAATTATCCAAGAAAAAGTTATTTAAAAAAAATATCATATATGACCTCCTATTACCTTTTCATTATCAGATCTAACACTGGTTCTTTACCTATCCAAAAGACTATGATATGAAGTAAAGACTGATGTCTTTCAGGGTACTTTACTATAGAAGCAGGACCCAGGACAATTGCCTGGGGGAGAGTGTGGAGAAAAGAGACTGGTGAAATAATATATACTAGTATGTAATGACCTTCAGCGTCAGCAGCGACAATGAAGAAAAGAGGGACAGTCTATGCTGCTGCTGCATTATCACCAACTTTGAATGGCCTTGAAGCTGGCTGAAAAGCAAGGACATCTCCCATCTAAAGAGGAAAATCCTAACGGGTGGCAATGAAAATTAAAAGCATTGAGAGCACAGGGTTCTGAGGCTCCAGCTATCAACATTTGGTTTTTCTGAATGAAATACACACATACTAGAGCCACACGGCCACATTTATGCACCCGTAACATACACACACACAACATATACAAACCTAAAATCAAATATGCGTTTATAAACATACATAAGTCAAAAGCAACAAGGTATTAAACATGTTTGCCTGACTGCACTTATGAGTAACTATAGTCTGAAGTGCTTAAAACAATAAAGTCGATGACAAATAAGAAGTTCCCCCCTAGAAAGTGGAAGATTTGGGCATCTTTATCTTTTAATTACTACATTTTATTTACTCTTTGAATAGATAATATAAGCATATGATCCAAAAGATAATGTCACCCTCATATTTCTATATCCCAAATATGAACTTGCCCAAAATAACCACTATTATCAGTTTCTTGCTTGTTATACTGAATTTTTAGATGGACCATTTGGCAAGTAGAATCCCTAGCAATCACTCCTCTGGGTTTCTAAATCCATCATGAGAAATACAGATCTTACTTTAGTCTAATCAGAATTATCTTGACAGAATTCCCCAGTACCTACCCAATAAAGAATATAGCCTCAAACATTAAATCTTTGAGCTTATTTCTAATGCTTTTACTTTTAACCATATTAATCTGTCACCAAGTCTTACTGAGGATTTTTCTGCTGCATAACATAATAGTTGCTTTACTTCTATTCCTACTAGCATCACCCTAATCCTAATCTTTATCACCTTTACCTTAATACTGTGGTCTCCTGGCCAGCTTTCTGAAATCCATCCTGCCATATTTATTGTCTTAGAAACAGTTTTCAGCACTCCAGCCCCATTTTTAATAAACTTCACTGGCTTATTATGTTGAATATTCTCAGAATAGTATTTAATAAAATCCTCAGTCAACAAGTCTTAGGTAATCTGTAATGCATCACCTTTCACCATTTCCTAATACAGTTGCCTCCACTCCAATCAATCTCTTTTCCTTCCGCATTTCTTATTTTAGAATTTATTATCAAATAGAATACAAACATATTATTCAGCACTAAAAATAAATGAGCTATCAAACTATGAAAAGACAGAGAGGAACCTTAAATACATATTTAAGTGAAAAAAGCCAATCTGAAAAGGCTACATACTCTATGATTCCAACTATATGACATTCTAGAAAAGCCAAAACAATGGAAACAGTAAAAAGATCAGGGGTTGGAGAATGAATAAGAGAAGAGGTTTTTAGGGCACTGAAAATACTCTGTATGGCACTATAATGATGAATACATGTCATTATATAGCTGTTCAACCCCATAGAATGTATACCAAGAGTGAACCCTAATGTAAACTATGGGTTTTAAGCGATTCATCAATTGTAACAAAGGTACCACTCTAGTGGGGGGATGTTGATTAAGGAGGCTATGCATGATGGGTGCAAGGGATATATGGGAATTATCTGTATTTTCCTCTCAAGTTTACTGTGAACCTAAAATTAGTCTTAAAATAAATAAAGTCTTTAAAATATATAGATAGATATAAATACTACATAGAAAATCACATACAGAAATCACAGCTAAATAAACTTGGAACCACCACATACGCAGATCAGTAGAAAGAACCATGTCAACCACTACAGAAGGCCTCCAAGTAAACACATAACCCTCCATCCATCCCCCTCTACTCATCCCAACCGAAAAAAAAACCCACTATACTGCCTTTTGTGGTAATCACTTCCTTACTTTTATTTATGATTTTATTGCTTAAATGTTTATACATAAGTGCAATAGGTTAATTCTTCTTTTTATTTTTTTAAAATATATTTTATTGATTTTTTACAGAGAAGAAGAGAGAGGGATAGAGAGCCAGAAACATCGATGAGAGAGAAACGTCCAACAGCTGCCTCCTCCACACCCCCCACCGGGGATGCGCCCGCAACCAAGGTGCCCTTGACCGGAATCGAACCCGGGACCCTTGAGTCCGCAAGCGGACGCTCTATCCACTGAGCTAAACCGCTGTCGGCTAATTCTTTTTTTAAAATGTATATACATTTCCTAGCCATCTTTTCTTTTCTTTGCAATCTGTTGAACATACTGGATCATTTGTCCTATACAGTTTCCCACAGACTAATTTTCTTGGTAGCATCCCAATAGTGTAGAGTAACATGTTCCACTATCTTCTATACTTCCTATAATTAGTAGTTGGATGTAGGCAGTTTCATTAGGTTCAGGTTTAATATTTTTGGTAAGATCACTCATTAGGTGGTAGAGTACTTATAATACATGTATGATTTTCTTTCTTTTAGTGCTATTAGCAACCACTGAAACAATGTCAAAATCCAATAAAATGATGATTATAAAATGCTGATACTGCAATTCTATCATTTTGTCTTTATTTGATAGCATACAAAATTTGTCTACTAAAAAAACACAACATTACCCCATCTACTATTTGTTTAGCCAGTGATAATAATCATACAGAAAGTAAGAATAAATGCTTGATTCTTTGTATGGTTTATCAGTTTTCAAAATTAAACACTGCTTTCCTTACATCCACCAAAGATGAATTGGTTTTGTTTCAGCTATCATTATGAACACAGATTTAAGCATAATAAAGAATGCCAATCCATTTTAGCTCTCATCCTTATAGATGCTCATACTGTCCCACTTTTGGCCAATTTGAGCCCCTGAAGGTGATCAAATGTACAGATCTGTGGGAGAATGAGAGGTTTCCTGGACACAGAACTTTCAATTCTAAAACTTGGAGAGTTGGTCATCCTAGAGCACAGGTGGGAAACATCTGGCCCGAAATCATTTGGCCTGGCCCTGCCAAGGCATGAGGGGTGAGTTAATTAACTGTCTGACCAAATATAGCAGGTGGCTAATTTTTAAGTTGATAATTTTGTATGGCCTCGAATGATGTTAAAAGCATCCAAATGGCCCTTGGCAGAAAAAAAGATTCACCACCCCTGCCCTACAGCCTCATCAAGTTGGCTGCTGAATCATCTTTTTTTCCCCCCTGAATTGGAATTCTTTTTTTATTTTTTTATTTTTTGTTTAAGAGAGAGGCGGAAGAGGGAGAGGGAGAAACATCAATGTGAGAGCACAAAATTGATGGGCTGCCTCCTGTATGCTCCCGACCATGGACTGAGCCTGCAACCTGGACATGTGCCCTGACCAGGAATCCAACCAGCAACCTTTCAGTCCACGGGAATACACCCAACCAACTGAGCCACACTGGCCAGGGTGGCTGCTGAATCCTTTTGTCATGACCTCTAGTTAGTAGTCGTTGGTGGTATAAAAATATCTCAGGATCATTTTATATAGTCCATGTCCCAGTCCTGGAATGAATGATTTATCAAAGGAGCCCTGGTTCCTTTTAGAAATCAAGAGTGTGTCAAGACCATATTCTGGGAATATAGGTTTTCATTCCTGGGACTTCAGAAGATAAATATAGGAAATGTTAGAATTAAAATATTATATCAATATTCATTTTCTTTATTCCACAATACACATAAAATTTCTCAGATTAACATTATACATATACATTTTTACAAAAATATACACATTTATAATGTACATACAATTTTAAGATAAAATGAGTTCATACTGATATTCTGATTAAAAATCAAGAACACAGGGTATGTATTTAATCTTCTAATTTATTTCTTCCACACAGGGACTCCAGACTCTCAAGACACAGGAAATAACAGAATTATAATACTTTAAAATTATTCCTTAGCTTTGCTTCACAATGCACAGAAAACATTATCTTAATATAAAACCAACACTACAAAAAAATAATTGCTGAATTTTTAAAAAATTGTTGTGCCCTAGCCGGGTAGCTCAGTTGGTTAGAACAGCAGTTGCCAGCGGGTGGTCCACAGACTGCTGGTGGTCTGTGAGGTCCAAAGGTTGTCGACGCTGGGTTAGAGCATCGACCCAATATGCTAAGTTCCAACTTCGATTCCAGGTCAGGGCACATACAAGAATCAACCAAAAAATGAATAAATAAGTGAAACAACAAATTGATGTTTCTTTTTCTCTCTCTTCCTCTCACTCTCTATAAAAATTATTTTGCACATGTTCTTCACACATTTTTCTATAATTAAATTTTATTTCTTTGCCAAAATATACAGTTAATTAAGTAAGTCAGAAAAATACAAATACTATAAGATTTCACTTATATGTGGAATCTAAACAGCAATATAAATGAACAAACAAAACAAAAACAGACTCACAGAGAATAGACTGACAGTTGCCAGAGGAAAGTGGGTTGAAGGAATGGGTGAAAAGGTGAATGGATTAAGAAGGACAAATTGCTAATTACAAAATCAAGTACAGCACAGAGAATGTAGTCAATAATACTGTAATAACTATGTATGGCGCCAGGTAGATAGAGGGGAACACTTTATAAAATAGATGATTGTCTAATTACTATGCTGTACATCTGAAACTAATACAAAATAATATTGAATGTAAACTGTAATTTAAAAATAAACTTTTAAAAAATAAAGCTACTACATACTATACTCTCCTATACTATCAGTCACTTAATCCTAATTCTAATGTGCATCACTAGTCTTACTTTGATGTTTCTCTAGTCATTTTGGTTCTCAAGTCATTAACAGATTCCTAGGAAAAGCTCAGGGGAATCACCCACATATAGGAACCTGCATCCTTACATGTGGATAGCCATCTCTATATCTGAAAATCAGTTTGGTTGGTATATCAGTTTCTATTGCTGCATAAGAAACCAACTCAAAAACTTAGTGGCTTAAAATGACCTGTTATTTCTCACAATTCTGTAACCAGGTATTTAGGCAGGGTTGAACTGCTCCATGTGGTATGACCTGGGATTACTCACTATGCTGCATTCACCTTTGTGGAACAAGAAGGCTTCCTCACAGCATCAAGGTATTTAGATTTCTTACATGGACAGTGGCCTTCTTAAAACTGAAACAAAAGTTGCTGTGCTTCTTGAAGAGAAGGCCAAAAAACTAGCACAGCATCATTTTCACCAGCATGAGTTCCTTGGTTCTGCTATCCTAGCAGCTCTATATGTTTTAATGTTTGGGGACAGTGGCATTTTATGCTGCTGCTGTCACCCTCCCTCTTTATTCCTTCCTAGTATATTCATTTGTTTGGTGGGTAGTTATAAAGCCAGTATGATGAGTCATCATTCCATATTAATAATGCAGACAAAATTATTTGATATCATATAAACTGAAAACTAAAAAGACTCCTACAAAAATATAAAATGAAAACCATGTACATATAAAACATATCAAAAAGAAAAAAAGAGCCAAAACCGGTTTGGCTCAGTGGAAAGAGCATCAGCCTGCAGACTGAAGGGTCCGGGGTTCTATTCCAGTCAAGGGCATGTACATAGATTGCCAGCATATCCCCAGTAGGGGGTGTGCAAGAGGCAGCTGGTCGATGACTCATCCATATTTCTAACTATCTATCTCTCTCCCTTCCTCTCTGTAAAAAAATCAATAAAATATATTATTTCTAAAAAGAAAAGAAAAAAGGTTGTATGGATGATTTCCTCCTTCATTCCAATATTTTCTTAAACATTCTTACTTATAATTTCAAAGTTAAAAAAGTAAATAAAAAACTTTTAATTGAAAAGTTAATGTATATTTATAATTTAAAATATTAAGAGATGAAATGTAAAGTTAAAAAAATAAGTTAAAATGATAAAAAAATGTATATAATATGTATGTAAATTATCTCAAAGCTATATTTTTAAAAAATGATTAAAAGTATTTAAAAACTTACAAGATATTTATCCTCAGGTGAGGATTAAAGGGAAAAAAAAGATTTGAAGTTAAAAACTCATTTTCTTATATAATTTTAAGATAAAAAATTTAAATATCCTATGTAAGGAATAATAGAATCCTCAAAACTTCTTTCTGAAAGAATGTTACTAAAATGAGCTAAGAGAGAGCCTAAGAGATGATTTTTAGGGTGATAATTAAATTCAACTCATGTATTCATGTACATAGATGAACTCAGAAGCTTCTGCTTGAAGAAAGAGTGAAATGGTAATAAAAAGCAAAAAGAATTAAGTTTAAATGTACTTTCTTCCAATTGAGAGTATAATCATAGAGATTTTAAATTCAAGGCAAAAATAACTTCGTAGCTATTTCTTTCTTGCTTTCAAATACCACATGTATTTAAATGAAATAGAAGCTCAAAGAATAAAAAGATTAAACAGGAACATTAAAGTTTCCCAGACAAAGTGAACAGAAAAAAAATGGTTAAGTAAGCTTTCAAAGAGGCCTCAGACTTCAAAAGTGTTTGAAGGGCAACAAATTTATAAGATAAACATCCTCCCTAAGGTAAGAGTGTATATGAGTCAATACAGGAAGAATTAAATACTGAATATAAAAGTACCAAGGCACATTTCTTTTTCCTTTTACTCTCTTCTCTCTTCCTTCATTTATAATAATTTGACCACATTCAACTTGTCTTTATAATATTACATTTTTTAGAGTAAGAGCACAGAATTAGAGCTAATAGTTAATAACAATAAAAATAAAAAGTGCTTATCTTAATCACAATCTTAACCTCTTATGCTTGCATCACCATAAAAAATAAAAACATCCATAAAAGAAACTCTCACAGCTTCACAGAATTATAGCATTTTAGAGCTAGAAGAAAATTCACAAATCCATCCCGCACTTAAATTGTAAAAATATACTATACCACCACCACTACAACAAAAATTATAATCATGTGAAGTAAAGAATGTTTTACTAACTGTGTTGTTAAATTATTTCACAATATATCCACATGTCAGATCATCAAGTTATACATATACTTTTACAATGTTACATGTCAATTATATCTCCATAAAGATGGGGATAGAAAGACACTAAAGTTCGTTCATCAACATGCAATGAAGTGTAGCAGTCAGAGCTCATAACCCCTGACCTGTGCTCATCTATACTTTATGAACCCAGATTTGTTGGATTTTTTGGTGTTATATTGCGTGGTGTTTTTTTTTTAATGTCTTTATATATTTTTAGAGGGAGAGGGATAGAAAGAAACATCGATAAGAAAGAAACATTAATCAGCTGCCTGCATATTCCCTATGGGGGATGAGCCCATAACCTAGCATCTGCTCTGATGTGAATCAGACCTTAACCTCCTGATTCATAGGTTGATGTGCAACCACTAAGCAACACTTGCCAGGCTTAGGAGTGTTTCGTTTTGTTTTGTTTTTAAAAATATATATTTTATTGATTTTTTTTACAGAGAGGAAGGGAGGATAGAGAACTAGAAACCTTGATGAGAGAGAAACATCCATCAGTCGCCTCCTGCATACCCCCCACAGGGGATGTGCCCTCAAACAAGGTACATGCCCTTGACTGGAATCGAATCTGGGACCTTTCAGTCCGCAGGCTCTATCCACTGAGCCAAACTGGTTTCAGCTAGAAGTATTTTTTTAATAGCAGAACTATCCAGCACTGTTAGTCCTATGTTCATCATAGAATAGTGTTTTGATTATAGATTGTTTAATTTTAGGCAATGAATTAAAATTTAGTTAAATTAAAATTTTAATTTCTGTTCACTTCTCTGCTTTCAACTCCAGATCTTAAACATGTCAGAATCATGTTTCTTTTTTTCTCCCTTGTTCAATGCAGCCTTTTGAAAGTAAGTTTAAAGAATAGTATTTGTCACCTACCTAGGTATTAGTGATAAAAAAAATTTTATGCCAAAACCGGTTTGGCTCAGTGGATAGAGCATCATCCTGCGGACTGAAAGGTCCCAGGTTTGATTCCGATCAAGGGTATGTACATTGGTTGCAGGCACATCTCTAGTAGGGGGTGTGCAGGAGGCAGCTGATCGATGTTTCTCTCTCATTGATATTTCTAACTCTTTATCTCTCTCCCTCTCTGTAAAAAAACCAATAAAATATATTTCAAAAAAATTTATGTTTATGCAGAACTTTGTAATATAAGAAAAATTTCAAGTATTCTAAATCATTCAATTTTTATAATAATTACTAAGGGCCAGGTGCATGAATTCATGCACCTTGAAAGGAACAGTGGGCCATGAGGCAGTGGTGGGCACAGGGGCAGGTCTCCGCCCATCCATTGCACCCTCACTCAGCCCCTCCCACCACAGCCCTCCCATCCCCCCTGCTGGCAGCCCCACTCCTATCTTCACCGCTCCCACATGCTGACAGCATGGAGCAATTGGGCCAGTGCTGTCAGCAGGTGCAAGTGGCGGCTTCTGCCCTGATCGCCCCTCAGGAGTAGAAGGTAGAGAAGCCCTCAGGGGTGATAGGGGATGGCATCTGCTGCTTGCACCTACTGGCAGCGCTGAGCAATCAGAACCAGCACCGAGAGCCAACAGTGGATGCAAGTGGTGGCTCTGGGGCACCAGCTGCTGGTGTGAGTGGGGCCATCGCCAGCAGTGGGTGTGAGAGGCGGCTGGCAGCCCTGATTGACCCTCAGGAGCAGGGGGCGGTGCAGAAGTCCTGAGGGGTGATCGGGGCCGGCAGCCACCACTCATACTCACTGATGGCACCAAGCAATTGCAGTCAGAGTGGGAGCTGGCAGTGTGTATAAGCTCCGGAATCAGCAGCAGGTGCGAGTGCCTGACTGGACTGTGGTGCACGGAAGAATTTTCAATAACCATCAGAGGCTGGCCTTGGTCTGGCACCCCCACTCACTTGCTCCACCATCCCGCCATGGCCAATGCCCACGTTCCGCACTCTGCTGATGCCCACCATGTTCCGTGCGCACTTCCTGATGGTCAGCGCACATCACAGCAACCGCTTGTTCTGCAGTTCAGTCTATTTGCATATTAGGGTTTTATATATATAGATGTTTAGAGGCTACAAAACTCATCATTTTATGGGTGAATAAAACAAGGTTCTTAAATTCATATAGCCAAAATGCAGCAGCATTAAGATTGTGAAACAGATTTCTTTCTCTAAATTTAGTATTCGTTGCTTCTGATTCTGTGGAATATGTAAAAAAGTAAAAGATATAGTTTCTGTTTTTCAGATGCTTTTTGTAGGGAAAAAATACACAAAACAAATCTGGCCCAGCCAATATGATTCAGTGGTTGAGTGAAGACCCAGTAGCAGGATTGCAGGAGGCAGCCAATCAATTATTCTCTCTCATCATTGATGTTTTTATCTCTCCCTCCCTCTCCCTTCCTCTCTTAAATATATATATATATATATATATATATATATATATATATATATATATATAAAATCTATTAGAAAAGGCATAAAAAGTAAAAACTTACCTGAAGTCTTGCTAGTTGTGCAGTACGGGATACTATTTTATTATATGGCTCAAAGATTTTTGCTTTCATCCTAAAGGAAAAATAAGGAGAGGAGAAATAATAAAATCACCTTAAAAAATATCACCAGGTGATAATCCTTCCATTCCAATTATTTACAAAATGAGTAACAGTACCTATCAACAGCTCCCTGTAATGCCCCAATTCTTGTCTGCATCATCTGAAGAACACCTAGAAAAACATAACAGCTTACATTACTTTACAAATTTACAAGGGCTCAAATTGGGTAAAAAAATAAATTACAAGAAATATATATACACATATGTAGATAAAAATTTCAAGTTTTTCTGCTACCACAGTAATGTAAGCAACCAATACCTTTACCTGCTTTTACTATTGTAAAAGCCTCTATCTCCCCCTCCAATCCTTGTTCTGCTGTAGGCAATTAGACAGACACGAGCACAGCAAGGGAAGGCTGCAGGTGCCTAGCAAGGTACAATCAATTGTAGGGTGAGAACTCACCCCAGGGTGACTTTTCCTCCCCTTAGCATATCACTGGTCATGAATTTTGGACCCCCTAACCTCTCTTCCCCAGAGACAACATCTAGGTCTCGATTGTATTTCAGTTCCAGGCCCAAATAAGCAACAAAACCAGCCTTGTACCAGGTGCATAGAATAATGGCCCCTGCCCTGATTGGTGTTGGCCAATCAACCAGTGGAGACAACAACCCTGAAAGGACACACCTGGAAAACTGCTAAATATTCTATTGAGACCTTCTCCTGGGAGCACCCCTAATATCTTCACCCTTAAAACCCTTAGGACAGAGGAACCAGTGCACTCTCCCTTCTGGAAGCACAGGCCTTTCCTTTCCCTTTCCATTTCCCGTCCCTCCCCAGGCACTTTACCATTAGCTTCCTCACTCAAGCTCCAAGGACCCTCCCTTCCTTTACCTACATAACTCGTTTCATTAGCCTATTTCTTCTAGGAATTACTTCTTCTACCTCTGTGATTTACCAACTAAATGCCCTCATACAACTTGGGTCTTGGTTCTGAATTCTTTCCCAGCCAGAACCCAAGTACCAAGGTTGCTGAACCTGGAATCTAGCAAAATCTCAATTAATATTAAAATGAATAAATGAACAAAAAATAAACAGGGGGTTACTTTTAATAAAATAGATTTGATAAATACATCTCTAAACTAATTATATAGTAAATATTAAAATATATTAGAAAATACATGAGAGGAAAAGCAGATGAAGTACAAGTTGGGGTAATACTCCTTTTCAAATACATATCATACTTTTCAGCATCCTATATACTAAAGTGGTAATATGCAAATTGACCCTCATGCCCTCACATCACAAGATGGCCATCCTCATGTCATCACAAGATGGCCACCCCACATTGTCTCAATGTGGCCAGCAGGGAAGGGTATTTGGGGGCAACCAGGCCGGCAGGGGAGGGCAGTTGGGAGTGACTGGGCCTGCAGGGGAGGGAAGTTAGGGGTGATTGGGCTGGTAGGGGAGCAGTTAGGTGTCTATCATGTGGGTATGGGAGTGGTTAGGTGTCAATCAGGCCAGCAGGGGAGCGGTTAGGAGGCTATCAGGCTGGCAGGCAGAGTGGTTAGGGGCAATCAGGCAGCCAGGCAGGTGAGTGGTTAGAAGTCAGCAGTCCCAGATTATGAGAGGGATTCCCAACTGCTAGTTTAAGACCGATCACACCTGGAAGTCAGACATCCTCCAAGGGGTCCCAGATTGGAGAGGGTGCAGGCTGGACTGAGAGAACAACCACCACCCAAGTGCACGAATTTTGTGCACAAATTTCCTGCACTAGTCTCAAAATAATATCCTAAAAGGGGTCAGAATACACATCAGAAATGTACACTAACTCATTCATACTTTGACTTTTTATGTTCAAATAATCTGGAGAATATTCTTAAGTAATCATAGAAATTTGGAGAAGCCAGCCTTTGTACTCTATACAACAGGGTAGGAACAACCAGCCTGAGGGCTGCATAAGGTCCGTGGTATCATTTGATCCTGCCAAGGTGTTAGGGGTAAGTTAATTAAATGTTTGACCAAATATAGCAGGCTAATTTTTAAGTTGGTAATTTTGTATGGCCCACAAATAATGTTGTAAATATCCAAATGGCCCTTTACAGAAAAAAGTTCTCCACCCCTGCTATATAAAAATGGAACAAATAGCTATTCTAATTCAATCCAACAGTATATTTTAAATATTGTAATTAGTGAAAAGCATTCTGGGAAAAACAAGCACATTACAGTACTAAACACATAAGAAAACCATAATTTTTGTGGTGATAGTTCATACACAGTCATATATGCACTCAGAATCAATGTACTACCATGCCATCCTTATGAATCTTACAGATGAGAAAATCATTTAACATTTGTTTTTTAAAAATTAGCATTAAAACAGGATATTATTTACTTGCTTCCAGAAACACATACTAAATATTTAGAGATTGAAAAAACATAATTTCCATTAGTAAATTAGAACTTATAACCATGGTCTGATATGCATCCTTAATATTAAAATAGCAGCTGAAACCGGTTTGGCTCAGTGGAGAGAGAGTCGGCCTGCGAACTGAAAGATCCCAGGTTCGATCCCGGTCAAGGTCATGTACCTTGGTTGCAGGCACATCCCCAGTAGGAGGTGTGCAA
Source organism: Vespertilio murinus (assembly GCA_963924515.1). Taxonomy (NCBI): domain Eukaryota; kingdom Metazoa; phylum Chordata; class Mammalia; order Chiroptera; family Vespertilionidae; genus Vespertilio; species Vespertilio murinus. The sequence goes on from OZ004712.1 coordinate 38,092,684, forward strand.
GAGGCAGCTGATCAATGATTCTCTCTCATTGATGTTTCTAACTCTCTATCCGTCTCTCTTCCTCTCTGTAAAAAATCAATAAAACATATTTTTTTAAAATTAAAATAGCAGTCAAACTATTATTTCTGAAAATACTAAGTTCTTCACCAAGATGTCTTAGAAATAGTGTACAAATTGAGAATAATACCTCAGTATACTTAAGAAACACTGAGGGAAGCATTAAAGAATATGGCATCACAATAAGTAATATCATTCCTCAAGAATTTCATTAAAAGAAAATGATCACTTAGCTTTCTTTTTTTTTTCTTTTTAAAAAAATATATTTTATTGATTTTTTACAAAGGAAAGGAGAGGGATAGAGTCAGAAACATCAATGAGAGAGAATCATCGATCAGCTGCCTCTTGCACACCTCCTACTGGGGATGTGCCCGCAACCCAGGTACATGCCCTTGACTGGAATCGAACCTGGGACCTTTCAGTCCGCAGGCTGACACTCTATCCACTGAGCCAAACCAGTTTTTTCCACTTAGCTTTCTTTTGATGTGCAATAATTAATAATAGTAATCATAACACAATATTAACATTTCATATTTATGATAGTTTAATCAAGAGGGAACCAAAATTCATAAATATTAGCCAAACAAACATAAGAAGACTCATAAAAATAAAAACCCAATGTATTGTTATTCTACTATATTTGATTGAAAAGAAAGCCAAAAAAATTCAAGCTTATTTCTACTACAAACCACTCTGATGTTGCTGATGTTTGATTGTTTTAATTAATTAACAGTTAATAGAAGTACTATGTATGTGCCAGGAATTGTTCTAAGCATTTTTCTAACTCATTTAATCCTCAGAATAACACCATGTTCATACATATTAATACTTTTCTCCTTTATGGATAAAACTGAGGCACAGAAACATTAAGTAACTTGTCTAAAGTCACACAGCTAGCAAATGGCAAAGCAAGAATTTGAACCCAGATAGTTAGCTCAGGGTACAAACTTATTAGAGCATAGCCAGACACAGTCATTTGTATATTTTCTGGCTTCTTTCACTTTAGTAGTTGGCACTTTAGTGGCACTTTAGTAGTGGCAACAGACAGTAGTTGCAAAGTCTACAATATTGACTATCTGACCCTTAACAGAAAAAGGTTGCCAATTCCTGGTCTAGCTCTATATAATCTATAATAGTTCATGGAAATATACCTTCCAAAGACTCAATCCCAGTTGCTTGTGCCAGTAAATCTTCATGTCTTGCAACAACCTGAAAATAAAAAAATGAATAATCAGCATATGCTCTAAGTATAAGATATTTTTCATTGTGATTGCCATGTAATCATATAGAAAGGACACAAACATTAACATGAAAAAAATATATAGGTGTTTAAGATGCGTTATTAGCAGGAGCACAAACACACTTATAGTTCAAGATAAAGCAAAAAATAAAAATAAATAAAAATACAGCCTTTTCACTAGCCCCTCACTTTCCCAATGGGATGTGCAGGTGGACCTGTGCCAAAACTGAAAAATAAAAAACAACTAGAGGAGAAACCAAGATGCTGACATAGGTAAACATCTAAACTGCTGCCTCGCACAACAACTTCAAAACTACAGCTAAAAGACAAAACGGACATAATCCAGAACTGCAAGAAGACTGGCTGAGTGGAAAGTCTACAACTAAAAGGAAAGAGAAAAGCACATTGAGACAGCGTGCAGAGGACTGGCAATTGAGGATGCGGATTTTTTTTCAAGTGAGAGGGAGACAAAAGCTCCCAATTGCACTGAACTTCCGGGCAAGACTCTGGGGACCCAGACTCATTTGGGAAGAAACTGGACTGTCTGGCAGCGGGTGGAACTCAAGGGGGCTTTCTCTCATAGGTGCTTGCATTGATTACCAACAGACACCGAGACCCAGGGGCCTATTAGGGCAGGGCCGATGAGAAACCAATGCTGTCTGCTCCACCCTGAGGATCCACCCCATCCAAGCTGATCACAGAGATTTTTGCTAGTCTTATCTCATAAGGGTGTCTCCAGCACAAAAGTTCTCCCAGCATAGACACAGCTGATCCTCACAGCCAATTGGCCTGGAGGTCAATTCCTCCCAGTAATACTAACAACAATCAACTTAACTACAACAAGGATGAGAACACAGTTCACAAAGGGGTGCACCAAGAGTGTCCACCTCAGGTAACTGGGGAGGCTGAGCCACTGGGCCTAATAGGACACCTAGCACACAAAGCTACTCTATCAACTCAGGGAAGCAGCCAAAATGCGGAGAAAAAGAATGAGGTCACAAATGAAAGAAATGGATGAAAGCAAATGACTAGATATAGAGTTCAAAACCAGTTATAAAGTTTTTCAATAATTTTCTAGAAAAATCTGATAAATTTAGTGAGACCCTCAAGGATATGAAAAAAGGCCAACTAGAAATTAAGCATACACTAACTGAAATAAAAAATATTATACAGAGATGTAACAGCAGACTAGAGGATTGCAAGAATCAAGTCAAAGATTTGAAATACAAAGTAGCAAAATACACTGAACTGGAAAAGCAAAAAGAAATAAGAATCCAAAAATATGAAGATAGTGTAAGAAGCCTCTGGGACAACTTCAAGCGTACCAACATCAGAATTATGTAGGTGCCAGAATAAGAGAGAGAGCAAGATATTGAAAACCTATTTGAAGAAATAATGACAGAAAACTTCCCCCACCTAGTGAAAGAATTAGACTTACAAGAAATGCAAAGAACCCCAAACAAAAGGAATCCAAAGAGGACCATACCAAGACACATTTTAATTAAAATGCCAAAAGCAAAAGACAAAGAGAGAATATTAAAAGCAGCAAGAGAAAAACAGTTAGTTGCCTACAAGGGAGCACCCATATGATTGTCAGCTGATTTCTCAACAGAAACTATGCAGGCCAAATGGGAGTGGCAAGAAATATTCAAAGTGATGAATAGCAAGAATCTATAATCAAAATTACTCTACCCAGCAAAGCTATCATTCAGAATTGAAGTCAGATAAAAAGCTTCGCAGATAAGAAAAAGCTAAGAGTTCATCACTACCAAAGCAGTATTACAAGAAATGCTAAAAGGTATTCTTTAAGAAGAGTTAGAAGAAGAAAAAGGTAAAGATAAAAATTATGAACAACAAATACTTATCTATCAACAAGTGAATCTAAAAATCAAGTGAATAAAAAAATCTGATGAACAGAATAAACTGGTGAATATAATAGAATCAAGGGCATAGAAGGAGAGTGGACTGACAATCCTCAGGGATAAAAGGGGTGGGGGGGTGCAGGAAGAGACTGGACAAAAATCTTACACCTATGGATGAGGATAGTGGGGGTTAAGGACAGAGGGTGGGGTGGAAACTGAGTGGAGGGGAGCTATGGTGGAGAAAAAGAGGAACAATTGTAATAATCTGAACAATAAAGATTTATTCATTTTTTTTAAAAAAAGCTAATTCTTGCCACGCTAATGCATGTTTTCATTTTAAAGAATGTTTTTCAAATATCAGATTCTCATAGTTCTTGAACTTAATTCAGCATAATCAAGAGCACATAATTCATCCAAGCACTGTAGTTCAGTGGCTGAGTGTCGACCCATGAACCAGGAGGTCATGGTTCAATTCCAAGTCAGGCACATGCCTGAGTTGCTGGCTCAATTCCCAGTAGGGGGCGTGCAGGAGGCAGTCAATGAATGATTCTCTCTCATTATTGATGTTTCTCTCTTTCTCTCTCCCTTCCTCTCTGAAATCAATAAAAACATATTTTAAAATATAAATTTTTAAAAAATGTTTAAATTTTTAAAAAAATTTTTAAATTATAGAATTATAGTAAAGACAGGAACCTTCAAGATTTCTTACTACAATCTCCTCTCCACTTGATAGATTTTTTTTAAAGCAAGAATCAAAGGCATTAAATATCAATGGCAACAGCACAGCTGAGATTAGGAACCATATCCTAAGTCCCTATATTGTGTTCTATCCACCACAAATTGATCAGTTTTCTGTAATTTCACCAATTGTTATACTTTGTGCTCATAATGTATGAACTGCCAAAGTGAACATCCCAATTTTTCTTATTCACAATGTTCTACTTTCAAATTCCATTTTCTATTATCTTTATAAAAGTCATCTTATTCTTTGCCCACCTATATTCACTACACATCAGTTAAGGTGGTGAAAACAAAGTATGAATAATATATTTTAAAAAGATCAGTATATTAGTTTTTCAACTAACAAAAAGTAGTTTACAGAAAAGTAATCCACGCCAATAATTATACATTTGTTTTGTAAATATTCATTTAGACTAAATAATAAAAGGATTATAAAAATTATAAATTATCACCTTGGGCTGAATAATCTAAATGATTTAGAAGACTGGAATTACCTGTAGGTGTAGTTCTTTATCCAACTGACTGATTCCTTGGGCAAGTTTTGCTAGTTGTTCAGCAATTACAGCTTGATGAATAGATTGGGAAGTATAAGTCTTTACATCAAAGTCTTCATTTAAAAAGTCACTATAACACTCTGGGGGAAAAAAAGTATTTTTTAAGTACATTGTACTAAACCGCAGATATAAAGCAACAGAGCAATTCCAATCATAGTTAACATATTCTAAGGTCTTTCTAAAACTGCTGTAAACTCTTTCTTTTTTTTCAACATATGTTTTTATTGACTTCAGAGAAGAAGGGAGAGGGATCGAGATAGAAACACCTCGAGACAGAATCATTGATTGGCTGCCTCCTTTATGCCCCACACTTGGGATTGAACCCTGGTTTATAGGTCAATTCTCAACCACTGAGCTATGCCGTCCAGGCTGTAAATACTTTATGTTGTAAATAAGGAGGCAACAGCAGAAGAGAGTGGTAATATTCACTGACAGCTTATTATGTGCCAGGCATTGATCTAAGCAATTTACAATTATTAACTCATTCAATATCACACAATCTGTTTGAACTATCATTTTTCCCATTTCACAGATAAAGAGAAAGGCACACACAAAGTAAGCACCTTGTCTAACCTGTCTGAGATTTAAACCCTGGCAGTCTAGCCCATACTCTGAACCACTATGCTAAAAGCTTACTTTTATCAGTGAGCCAAAAAGAAAATTGAGTAAAATATTAAGTACCCACCATCGCCTTCAACACATTAAAACAAGGTCACTGACAATGATAACAGAAAAATTAACTATATTTTATATTTATGGTCTCTGATATCTCTTGATCAATGGTTCCCGACCTTTTTGCCATGCCCCACCTAAGCATCTCTAAAATACTGATCCCCCCCACCCAGTGACATATAATCTTATTCTTTGAAAAGTGAACTCTATTTATGTTCACTAAGCCTAAAAGGCCATTAACTTGGTCTAAACAAGCTTCCAAAGAATATGGCACCTATGAAAGAGAAAAATAAAAAGTATGAAAGGACAGCTGAAGTACTGAGGAAGAAATCACTAAGAACTTGTTTTAAAAAATAATAATATAAAGTGAAATGCAAAAAAATCACTATTAATAGCTCATTCTTTAATATATATATTAAAGAATTTTACAGAGAGGAAAGGAGAGAGATAGAGAGCTAGAAACGTTGATGAGAGAGTAACATCGACCAGCTGCCTCTTGCACACCCCCTACCGGGAATGTGCCCGCAACCAACGTACATGCCCTTGACCGGAATCGAACCTGGTACTTTTCAGTCCGCAGACCGACTCTCTACCACTGAGCCAAACTGGTTTGGGCTAATAACTCATTCTTGAACTGACCCCCTTAAAAATCAAATGCTGAGAACCACTGCTCTAGATCAATATACAAATATTGTTATAATACAGTAAATCTGGAATTTTAATAGAAATATGCAAACATAAGCTTATAATTATTACTAAAATTTGGGATTTATGGCTAAAAGATTAAATGAAAAAAGAAACTGTTCAATGTAGAACCTTAATAGACAAGAAAAAAGTGATGCTAGCTGTTAACATATCTTTCTATATAGAAATCCCCAAACCTGTGAATGAAAGAAAAAAACGGAATTATGAGTTACAAATAGATAGGTAGAAGTGAGCTCAATGTAGGTATAAACCACTATATCCTAATCATATTACAGATATAGGTAAGTCTGCCCTGACAGACTTTGAGATAAGCAAAATACAGTACTTCTGAAAACACTTCAATTATCTATATCCACTAATGTGTATGTGTATTGCCCTCATAAAGACCATGAGGGCAAGGTATTTACTACCACATCCCTAGAGCCTGAACAATGCCTGGCACATGTCAGGTACTCAATATTGGTTGAATGAGTTAATTAATTTATTAATCAGCTGGAAGTATCACTCTGCATTCTTGACTACTTTCAAAGTACAGTGGAATAAAAGAAGGAGACTTCTACTTTGGCCTTAATTCTGAGACACATTTCCTTCCAGTTTGTCAAGTAGTTCTCAGAATTAAGAGTGTGCCATGCACACAAGTGTAGAAGGCCATTCCAAGAAGAGGGAAGGTTTAGAGGGCAGCATACACCATGGCATATTTTCAGAAACAAGGGGAATACTGACTTCAGTATGTCTAGACAACAGTGTGCATGTTGGCCAGAAAATCTCCCATATAACCAAGAGCTAATATGTAAATGGTCACACCCTCACCCCTACAAGGCTCAGACATTCAACACTGGGGAGAGGAATGAGGACCAGCCAGGCACAAATAAGCTCAGGAGAGATAAATAGGGACCAGCCAGGCACAAATGAGCTCAGGAGAGAGAAATGGGGACCAGCTAGGCACAAATGAGATCACGAGAGAGGATGGAGACAAGCCAGGCTGTGGCCCAGGAGGACAAGCCACATGCCCTACAGACCCAGGTGTCAGCAGCTATGCCTGCAGCCTGGGAGAGGGACAAGCCGCACGCCCCTTGTTCTTGGGTGTCAGCAACTGTGCCTGCAGCCCAGAAGGACAAGCCGTCCACCCCATAGTCCAAGTACCTATGGCTATGGCCCAGGAGCAGCCGCCCACCACAGTCCCTGTGGCTACAGCTGGCCCAGGTGAAGCTGACCCAGGTCCTGGGTTCCTGTGGCTGGCCAGAGGAGGGAATTATGGGTCCTGGGTGTGGGGCAAGGCAGAGACGGTTAGGGGTGATCAGGCCAGCAGGGGAGCAGTTAGAGGCAATCAGGCAGGCAGGCAAGCAGGCAGGCAGAGGTGGTTAGGAGTCAGAGGAGGTCGACATCCCTGAGAGGTCCAGGTTTGGAGAGGGTGCAGGCTGGGCTGAGGGATATGTCCCCTGCCCCCGTGCACAAATTTCAGGCACCAGGCCTCTTGTTAATAATAATAGAGTTGAGGTTCCAAAGGAAGGTTGGCAGAGGGAGGACAGTTTTAAAAAGAGGTTAGTAAGCAATCCAATGTTCAAACTATATCCCATTTAAGGTTTTAAAGCCTTAAATAAAGAGCACTATCAGGTTTATTTTAAGAACAGTTTCTAGCCCACCCAGTGTAGCTCAATGGTTGAGCAACAACCTATGAATCAGGAGGTCGTAGTTTGATTCCCAGTCAGAACATGTGCCCAGTTGCTAACTCAACCCCAGTAGGGGGCCTGCAGGAGGCAATGGATCAAGTATTCTATTTCATCATTGATGTTTCTATCTCTCTCATCTTCTCCCTTCTTCTCTTAAATCCATAAAAGTATTTTTTAAGAATAACAAATAAATAAGAATAGTTCTAGGCGCAGTATAGAGGATGAGTGAAAAGGGATTAGTCACACAGTGGTGTTTTGCAGCTGGCTCATAGTGACTCCTGAGAGTTAACTGATAAATTTTCAGGAATTGTGTGAGCCAGTTGACATCACATGCATCTTAAAATTGACCACGGAGAGAGGATTTACATCATCGAAACTGGCATACCCTACAATATTAAGGCTTTTCCTATTTCCCAGAAAGCTGATTTATTAGCACAATCATGGTACAGAGCCATAGAGGCCAGTAAGTTGCTAATTAATAGCCCAAGTGGCATGATGAAGACCTAAGGCAGTGGCACTAAGAATATCAAAGAGCCAAGACCGATTTGGCTCAGTGGATAGAGCGTCAGCCTGCAGACTGAAAGGTCCCAGGTTCTATTCCGGTCAAGAACATATACCTTGGTTGCAGGCACATCCCCAGTGGGGGGCGTGCAGGAGGCAGCTGATCTATGTTTCTCTCTCATCGATGTTTCTATCCCTCTCCCTTCGTCTCTATAAAAAATCAATAAAATATATTAAAAAAGAATTGACAAATATTTAGACATTGTAATGTGTAGGACTTAGAATCAAGCTGAAATGGATGATTAGGTAGAGCAAGGATGATTTCTAAGTTCTTTGATTAAGTAATTGACATAGGGAATTCAACTTTGCATTAAGCCAGACCACTAGGTATAATAAAAGCCTAATATGCTAAGTGTCCAGTTAACTGGTTGGCCGTTCAACCAATCAAAGTGTAATATGCTAATGATATGCTAAGGCCACTCAACCACTTGCTATGACATGCACTGACCACCGGGGGCAGGTGCACCGCACCGACTGGTAGATTAGCTTGCTTCTGGGGTCCAGCTGATCTGGACTGAGGAAGACAGGCCGGACATCCCCTAGAACCCTCCCAAGATCCTTCCCTGGCTGGCCAACCTTCTGTGTTATCCCCCAGCTCTGACTGTGCACCGGTGGGGTCCCTTGGCCTGGCCTGTGCCCTCTCACAATCCAGGACCCCTCCGGGAATGTCGGAGAGCCAGTTTCATCCCAATCCCACAGAGGGAGCACTGCTCAGCCAGAAGCCAGGCTCAGGGCTGGTGAGCACAGCAGCAGTGTCAGGAGCCTCTCCCACCTCTGCAGCAGCACTAAGGATGTCCAACTGACGGCTTAGGCACACTCACTTAAACTGTCAGTTGGATATCCCCCAAGGGTTCCCAGACTTTGAGAGGGCACAGGCCCAGCTGAGGGACACCCACCCCCCTTCAAGTGCACAAATTTCATGCACTGGGCCTCTAGTCTTTATATAAAAATGAATATGAACATAATTCAAGGATAATGCTTATTAACATTCAAGAATTATTTTAAAGTTTGTGTACGACAGATGATGTTTCTCTCTAAGTATGACCTCAGGTGCAGATTAGGGGGGGGGGAGTGTAAAAAAAATTTTTTTAATCTATTGGGGTGACACTGCTCAATAAAACCATATAAGTTTCAAATGTATAACTCTATAACTTATCATCTGCATACTGTATCATGCACTCACTTCCCAAAGTAAAGTCTCTTACAGCCACCATTTATCCCTCTTTGCTCTCTTCCACCTCCCCACCACCTCCTTTTCCCTCTGGCAATCACCATACTGCTGTCTGTATCTATGTGCGGTTTTTTTTCCTTCTTAATCTCATCACCTTTTTCACCCAGCCGTCAATCCCTCTCCCCTCTGACAGCTGTCAGGCTGTTCTGTGTTATCTGTTATTCCATTTCTAGTTTGTTTGTTAGTTTATTTTGTTAGATTCCACATGTAAGTGAAATCATAAGGTGTTTTCTGACTGGCTTATTTCACTTAACATAATATCTTCCACGTCTATCCATGCTGTCACAAAAGATATGATCTCCCTGTTTTTTCACAGCTGAGTAGTATTTGATTGTGTAAATGTACCATAGCTTTTATTAAAAATTATTTTTTATTGACTTGATTTTTAGAGAGAGAGAGAAAGAGAACATAAATGTAAGAGAGAAACATCCATCCGTTGCTTCCCACACATGCCCCAACCAGGGATTGAACCCAAAACCAGGGCATGTGCCCTGATAGGGAATCAAACCAGCAACCTTTCAGAGCACGGGACTACACCCAACCAACTGAACCACACCAGCCAGGGCTCACAGCTTTTTTATCCACTCATCTACTGATGGGTACTTGGACTACTTCCAGGTCTTGGCTACTGTAAATATACTGTGTCCATTTGATTTATCTACAAGGGACTCATTGGAGACCTGGGCAAAGCGATTTCAAAGGCATAGCATGAGGGTGACTGGGTCCTGGAGAAGACAAAAAGAAAACCCAGAGCACAAGAGGAAGGCAGTCCTTAGGAAGGAGCAGAGACTTCACTTCTGTTGTAATTTAAAGTATGAGAGGAACGGGAAGAAAAGATGGCTGCAGGTTCAGGTTTAGCTTATAAGTTTGATGGCAAGAAGTGAAGAAAGCTCACATCTGGTAGATTCCGTCTCCTCTTTCTTTCTTTTTACAACTCACTGAAGATAGGTTGAGAAAGAGAAAGAAAAGGAAAGAGAGAAATGTGAGAAGCATGGATCGGTTACCTCCAGTACAAGCCCCAACCTAGATATGTGCTCTAACCAGGAAACAAACCTGTGCCTTTCGGTGTATCAGACCATGCTCCAACCAAATGACCCACCCAGCCATGGCTATTTTTTTTTTAAAGGAAGTTGAGGAGACTCTTTCCTCCTCCTGATGTGGGAGTTTATGCTATGAGATTCTTTCCCTCTTCCCACTCGCAAGTCTGTATTTGTACTTCAATAAATTTCCACCTTTGCTATAAATAAATAATAAAAAATATAAGGAAGTTGAAAATTATTTGTTAAGTTTGAAGTGAGAGGTTTGAAAAGAGTAAAGAAGATTTAAATAACCACCATGGAATATAAATAAGAGAACTAAACAGGAATATATAAAAAGCATAAGTGAGTAATATTTAACCTGCAAAAACTGATTATAGATCCTGGAATGCATCCTACTGAAATATATACCTATGTCTGACATGTGTTGTTTTTTCCACTTCTGGGGAGTTCTATTTACACTTAAAAAACCAACTCTATCTAGACTTTCCTGACACTCCCCTAACCACTCCCCGTTACCATCCTCCTCTGTACATATTAATGTTTTACTTTGTACACAATTTACTGCTACCCTCACAATCCATTACAGTCCTGTCTTTATAGCTCCATAAGACTACAGTATTTCCTCTACTAAAATGGTAGGCTACTTGAGGGTGGGAACTGCCCATATATCAGGAACTCAAAATTTCACTCAAATGATTTTACATTAAGATACAAAGATACATTAGACAGAATCTAACTTACAGAGTCTAACAAAATCTAGTTCATAAAACACCACCATTAGCATTGGCTGGTGTGGCTCAGTTGGTTGAGCACCATTCTGTGCACCAAAGGTCACCAGCTGGATTCCCGATCTAGGGCATATGCCTAAACTATGGGTTCCATCTCAGGTCGGAGTGAGTGTGCCAGGCAACCAATCCATGTTTTTTCTCTTACATGGATGTTTCTCTCTCTTTCGCTCTCCCTTACTCTTTCTAAAAAATCAGTAAGAAAATTAAAATAAAAAAAGGAAAACACCACCATTAGTTAAGTTTTGACAAAAGTATATATGTTATGAGAAGCCAAGTAATTGCCCTAGCTGGTTTGGCTCAGTGGACAGAGCATAAGCCTGCAGACTGAAAGGTCTGGGTTCGATTCCGGTCAAGGGCACTTGCCTAATTTTTTTGGCTTCATCTCCAGTATGCATGCAAAAGGAAGCCCATCAATGACTCTCTCTCATCATTGATGTTTCTATCTCTCTCTCATTCTCCCTTCCTCTCTGAAATCAATAAAAATAAGCCAAGTAATTAAGGGCAATAATAACATATACAACAGTCGGAGAAAAGTGTCAGACCTAAGAAATACCCAAACCCTGTAAGAAATTTCATGTGTTTATTTTAGCCAAAATGATGACAATGCCAGGAAGCAAAATCTCAATGGATTGAGAAAATGCTCCAGAGAAGACGTAAGGGGTTATAGGAAATCCATTGGTGGTAGGTTAGGGAGGCGTAAGAAAGCAAAGCTAGGAATTCACTAAGATTGGATAAAGAGTAAAATGAAAAGACAAATACTTCTTTTACATGGGTGGATACTGGATAGTTAACAATTAACACAGCAGATAGATGTGGGAGAACAAGATAACAATGAGGCCCTAACCGGTCTGGCTCAGTGGATAGAGCTTTGGCCTGTGGACTGAAAGGTCCCAAGTTTGATTCCAGTCAAGAGCATGTACCTTTGTTGTGGGCACATCCCCAGTAGGAGGTGTGCAGGAGGCAGTTGATCAATGTTTCTTTCTTATCAATGTTTCTAAGTCTCTATTCCTCTCCCTTCTTCTCTGTAAAAAATCAATAAAATATATATATTTTTAAAAAGATAATGAGGGGGCTCTGTGGTCCAGTATTCTGGTGGGAGATTGTGCCCTGAAGGATATGGCAATAGGGAGTTACTCTGACATTCCAAAGATATATTATTATAGATGCAACAACACAGTAGACGGCTCAATTAAACATTGAGCTTTGTAAAGAAAGACACCAGTCTAGGACATGACTAACCATCCCAATTCATTTTCAGTTAGTAAATTTTAATTTCAGACCATCCTATGTGGTTACTTTAGGTCTCTGAGTTTGTATGGCTTACCAGTCAGGCCTTCCCTGAGGTTGTCAGGTTTAGCATGTGGCCCCTTTTTCACCCACAGAACTTTCACTTATAATCTACTATGGTCTCCAAATGTTTGCATATGATTCTTGCTGTGATGTTCAATTTAAAAAAAAAAAAAAGGAATTCTGCACCTACTATATGCAACATTAACAAACACTGTGGAATATAACTAGTGGTTTTACAATGAAGTAGAAAAGATTAAATTATCAAATTATTTTAATAGAGGCCCAGTGCACAAAATTCATGCACGGGGGGGGGGGGGGGTATCCCACAGCCCAGCATGCACCCTCTCCAATCTGGGACTCCTCGAGGAATGTCCGACTGCCTGTTTAGGCCTGATACCACCAAATCGGGCCTAAATGGGCAGTTGGACATCCCTCTCACAATCCAGGCCTGCTGACTCCCAACTACTCACCTGCCTGCCTTCCTGATTGCCCCTAATCACTTGTGCCTGCCAGCCTGATCACCCCTTAACTAATCCCATGCCAGCCTGATTGATGTCTAACTGCTCCCCTGCCAGCCTGTTTGCCCCCAACTTTCCTCTTCTGCCAGCCTGGTCACCCCTAATTGCCCTGCCCTATAGGGCTGATCACCCCCAACTGCCCTCCCTTGCAGGCTTGATTGCCCCCAACTGCCATCCACTCCTGGCCTGATCACCCACAACTGCCCTCCTTTACAGGCCTGATCCCTCCCAAATGTCCTCCCCTGCTGGCCATCTTGTAATGGCCATCTTGTTGTCCACATGAAGGCAGGATCTTTGACCACATGGGGGCAGCTATCTTGATCTTGTGTGTTGGAGTGATGGTCAATCTGCATATTGCTCTTTTATTAGATAGGATAGAGGCCGGGTGCATGGGTGGGGGCAGGCTGGTTTGCCCTGAAGGGTGTCCCGGATTACAGTGGAGGTTCCCTTGGGGTGTGGGGCAGCCTGGGTGAGGGGCCTGTGGTGGTTTGCAGGCTGGCCACACCTCCTGTCGACCCAAGAGGAGGCCCTGGTATCTGGAATTTATTTATCTTCTACAATTGAAACTTTGTAGCCTGGAGTGGAGGCTTAGGCTGGATAGGGCAGGTGGAAAGCCTGGCTTCCTCCATTGCCTGGGAAACCCAAACTTCTCTGTGGCAGCCATCTTGGTTGGGGTTAATTCAAATATTTGCTCTGATTGGCTGGTGGGCGTGACTGGTGGGTGTGGCAGAGTGATGGTTAATTTGCATATTACTCTTTTATTAGATAGGATGATTGAATGTGGAGACAATTCAGGAAAAAAATGAACATATTAGAAGGGTCTTAGAAATTTGAACTTTATTCTGAAGAATAAGCGATTTGGGGTATGTTAGCTGAAGTAATACAATTGAATGTGTTTCTCAAATGTTTTCAGTTTTAGCTTATCTTCTAATATCTAGCAATTTCTATCCAAAACTGTCAATAAGCCTGACTACTGCACAGTATACAATATAATTAATCCCAGCCTGAATGAATGCTCCAAACCCTCTCCCTCCCATGGTTGTGGATAAACAAACGAACCTGCAGGAGATGCCACCTGTGCACTCCAAGCATTTAACAGAGGGCTCGTCCCGTTCCCCAGTGCACTTAAATATAAGTCCCTCTTTCACTAAGCGGCCGTCATCTGCTCTGGTCTTACAGTTTTCAAGGGATGAAACCCTTCACCCTAGGGTCAAAACCTGCGGCACCGGCCAGTGACCGCCAACGCGAGTCACCGGTGGCCGGGTCCCGGGGCTTCTTCCGGGAACAGCCCCAGGCGCGGGGAGGGCAGAGTGGAATGAGGAGCACCCAGACACACCAGGTGTCCCAGGAAGCCAGTTGGCAAGGCCGGCACCCGGACGCCAGGGGGCCGGGCGGAGGGGACGGGTCACGTCGTCCAGACCGGAAAACTTTCTGCAGAGCTTCTGCGGGCTGAGTCCCCTACGTGGCCCGGCGCGGAGCGGGACAGTCCCTCCGGCCCACGACCCGACCCCGCCGGCCCCCTTACCGTCCTGCAGAAGCTCCCGGACCGTCGCTGCAGCCGCCCGAGAGCCCGTGGCTCCGGGTCCGGCTTCAGCTCCGCCGCCGCCGTCCCCACCTTCCATGTTGTCAGGTCGCGCGGTGATGACGTCAGCGGGGCCCCGCCAGCCCCAGTGGTGACGCAAACTCCCGGCGCCGCCCGCGCCGCCCCGCCCACGGCTCCGGATCTGCCCGGTGAGTTGGCTTCATCGGCCGCAGCTGGACGGGTTCTGTCCGGGGAGCCTGCGGGTCCCAGCGCCGCAGGGAGACTGGAGCCGGGGGCTGGTGTGGTTCCCGGGCCGCCGAGGAGAAGGTGCGCGCCGGAACTTGGCCGCGGGGCTCCTCGCTGAAGCAAGTGTTTAACGTGAGAACCGGGGCCCCGCGGAGGCGGAGAGGGGCGCGGGGGGTTGTGGGAGCTCCGCCTGGGTCCCCCGGCTCAGCTGGCGGGAGTTAGTGGTTGCCCAGCTTTCTCTGCCCCGCGCCCCGATCCTCAGTCCGGAGCCAAAGCCTGGGAGGGAGAGAGAATTGGGGAAAGCCGGGAGCCGGGGAAGAAGGAAGACAGAACCCGGAAAGAACCAGTGGGCTCGGGCTCCGTCCTCCCTCCTGGGAGGTCCGGACCCGCTGTTCTGCTTCCTCCCGGTCTCAGCCGCGTGCTTTGAGGGATGCCAAACTTGTTCATGTTACACACGAATGGGCTTTCCGTATCTCAGCTAAAAAAAAGCTGTAAAGTCAAGTTAGTTCTCTTGCCCTGGCCGGTTCGGCTCAGTGGATGATGGAGTGTCGGCCTGTGGACTGAAGAGTCCCGGGTTCGATTCTGGTTAGGGCACATGCCAGGGTTGCGGGCTAGATCCCCAGTGGGGGGGGCGTGCCGGTGGCGGCCAATGGGTTAGTCTCTCATCATTGATGCTTCTCTCTCTCTCTCACTCTCCCTTCCTCTCTGAAAGCAATAAAAATATATATTTTAAATCAAGTTCTCGTCATCTTCTCCGCTGCCACATCTGCCTTAGTCATTCACCTAGATTTCTCCCAAGATAAATGCTGATAAATTAACAGGTCAATCACGTGCGTAAGAAGGTTAATTTAAACATTTCTTTATATAAAGAAAAGGTAAATCAACTTTATATACACACAGGGAGCTATTTTCCCCCTAATTCAGAGTTAGGTGGTTCTCTTAGTTATGCTAAGAATATTTCAAGAAGTTGCAATAATAGTAATTATTACTCTGTGCTAAACACCTTTCTAAGTACTTTATAAATCTAAATGTATTTAATATTTCAACAGCTAGGGTAAGCAAGTCTTATGGTACACCGAATTGTGTTTTCCCTTTTAAAAAAATTTGTTTTTATTGGTATTAGAGAGAGGAAGGGAGAGAAACACTGATCAGCTGCCTCCTGGGGATGGAACCCGAAACCCAGGCCTGTGCCCTGACCTGAATAGAACCAGTGAACTAACTCTAGAAGCAGGGGAGTAGGCAAACCCGCCGAGGGCTTGCTTTCTCTGTCTCAGGTGTTTCCTAATATTTGTTTGATCTCAGTTTGATCTCAATCATGATGGGCTTAATGGTTTTGAATAGAGGTCAAATGAATTATCAGGGGCAGTGTGCTCAGACTCAGGTTTCATAATCTGAAATACTATATTGTTAATAAGGTTGTCTTTGAAATAATGAAATTTGTTTTTCTTTGCTTGGCCTTTACATTGGATGGTACCCACGATCCAGTTATGTGCCTTGACTGGGAATTGAACCAATAGCCTTTCAGTATAGCTACACTGGCCAGAGAGCTGTGCTGCAAGAATTTTAAAAACATGCAATTTAGGTAGAGGCACTGACCTCTTCTCCAAGATTGTCATATAAAAAGATAACAGAGGCCAACACAATAGCCGTCTGGTGTGAGTGAAGCAAAATTATACCTGCTCTGGCCTGGAAGCTCAGTTGGTTGCAGCATCATCCCAATATGCCAGGGTTGTGAGTTTGATCCCTTGTCAGGGCACATACAAGGATCAACCAATCCTATATAATAAAAGGCTAATATGCAAATTGTCTCCTTGACTGGGAGTTTGACCAGGGTCGGGGCTGGCCAATGGCCCGCAGCCCCTCTCCACTAGCCCAGTCCGATGGGGCAGGCTGACTGGACCCCACCTGTGCACCAATTTGTGCACCGAGCCTCTAATAAATTCATAAATAAGCAGAACAAATCAATGTTTCTCACTTTCCCTCTCTCTAAAATCAATAAAATAAGAAAATATATCTTAAGTCACAAAAATCAACTTTAAAAATTATACCTATTTTTTTGTCAGATCAACAGAATATCTTTTGTTTTGTTTTTTGTTGTTTTTTTTTTTGGTGTGCTGCAGAATTTTAGTAATTAGAGTATTTGTGCAATGAGATGAAAAAGGTTGAAATCACTGACCTGCATTATAAACTCTAAAAGAATCTTAACTGGTGTATAAGGCTTATGCCAGTCTAGGCCCTCTCACTCTTCAGTTCAGTTAGAGCTCAGACAACACTAAATTATTAATGGTTCACTGGAAACATCAAGCATTTTCAAGCATCTGGTTTTATACTATTGTCTGTAGCTATACACTCCCCCATCTTCCAAGTAGTGTGTGCTGAAGCTTTCCTTCCTCCATTGTTGACTCCCCTCACTTCTCTAGACAGTTATTTCCACAGTAGCTAGATTGTGTGTTTGTGTGTGTGTGTGTGTGTGTGTGTGTGTGTGTGTGTGTTGGAGCTATTGTGTATGTCTAACATACACAATATAGGAAATATATTTTCATCTCTTTCCAACATTCAACTTAATATTTGTTGAATGAGTAAATACATGTTCATGCCTTCTAAAACTCATGAAGAGACTGATATGTGTTATACTCTAGAAAAGTAATTGAAAATTACACATGATAACATAAAGAGGAATGGGGGTAGTCGGTAAATAAGATCAACTCTATTTGGGATTCAGAAAAATTGGCTGCTGCCACGGAGCAAGCAGGAGGCTTGGCTTCACTCCAGGTTACAAAGTTTCAATTGTAGAAGATAATAAACCCCAGAAACCAGGGCCTCCAATTGGGTCGCCAGGGGGCGTGGCCAGCCTGCAAACCACCACAGGCCCCTCGCCCAGGCCACCCCACACCCCAAGGGAACTCCCACCGTGATCCAGAGCACCTTTCAGGGCAAACCAGCTGGCCCCCACCCATGCACCAGGCTCTATCCTATCTAATAAAAGAGTAATATGCAGATTGACCATCACTCCAACACACAAGATGGCTGCCCCCATGTGGTCAAAGATCCTGGTCCCATGTAGACACAAGATGGCCAGTAGGAGAGGGCAGTTGGGAGGGGTCAAGCCTGCAGGGGAGGGCAGTTAGGAATGACCAGGCCAGCAGAGGAACGAAGTTGGGGGTAAGTGGGCCTACAGTGGAGAGCAGTTGTAGGGGAGGGCCATGTCTGCAGGGGAGGGCAGTTAGGGGCAAACAGGCTGGCATGGGAACAGTTAGGCATCATTCAAGCTGGCAGGGGGTGATCAGGCTGGCAGGCAAAAGCGGTTAGGGGCAATCAGGAAGGCAGGCAGGCAAGCAGTTGGGAGCCAGCAGTCCTGGATTGTGAGAAAAATGTCCCAGATTGGAGAGGGTGCAGGCTGGGGTAAGAAACACCCCTCACCCCCCCCCCCCCCCCCCGTGTACAAATTTTATGCATCGGGCCTCTAGTGTTACTATAATGAGTTAAGTATACAATTTGAAACTGTTAGTGTTTGACCTGAACAAGCTTAATCTGTACAGAACATAAATATCATAATTTCCCAAAGTGCTAAAACTATCAGTGACTTATAGAGGCAGAATTTTGTGATATCCTATTTGATACTATGAAAAGAAGCTAAAAAGACTTCAATGCCCACTGGCCTGATGAAAAATGTGTGCTCTTGGCCATTGAAATTGTTAGGATGATAGGAATTCATCTAATGAAAGTACCTTTTTTCTATGTAAACTGATTGTGGTTTTCTGTGGTATGTGTGTTTTGTTTGTTTGTTTGTTTTTCAGATTTGAAACAAATCTGTGCTCGTGAAGAATGACTGCACACAGAACACAATATGTCAAGAAAGATAGAAGATCCAGTAGAACTATTTCATTCTGGGAAGATGGTAAAGGTCTCCGCCCCAATGGTTCGATATTCCAAGTAAGTGTTGTTAAATGGCGGTTTCCTTTTTATGCTCTGACTTTTTCAAAGCAAGACCACTTCACATGGCATCTCCCAACACTTAGCTTTTGGATCATGATCAAGGTTTGAGTCCTGGTGTTACCAGTTGCCTAGTATGTGTGTGGCCCTGAGTAAACAGTTAACCTCTCCAAGTTCCTACTGGCTGGCGTTGCTCAGGTGGTTGAGTGCCCTCCCATGTACCAAGAAGTTGCTGGTTTGACTCCAGTCAGGGCGCACGCCCAGGTTTCGGGCTTGACCCCCAGTAGGGAGGCGTGCAGGAGGCAGCCAATGTTTCTCCCTCTTATCCATGTTTCTTTCTCCCTTCCTCTCTCAATAAAAACATTTTTTTTAAAAAACAATAGTGCTTATAACTCCTACTTATAATATAATGGATGTTAAATACATATAAGCATGTCTCCACAGGTTTTTGTGTGAATGGAAGTTTTTATTTATCTAGGACAATATATATGGTGGTTATACGTTTAATTTCTTTAAGAAACTGCTAAACTTTTCTAGAGCGGCTATATTGTTTTATGCTCCCACCAACAATGTATGAGGGATCTGGTTTCTACTTCTCCTCCTCTGCTTCCTCCTCCTCCTCACCAACTTTTCATAATGTCACTGTTTTTATTATTTTAGCCCTTCGCATAGGTTTGTGGTGATATTGTGATTTTGATTTCCATTTCCTGTGTGGCTGATGACATTGAGCATCTTTTCATGTGCTTACTTGCCATTTGTATATTATTGAAGAAATGTTTCTTTATGTCTTTTACTAATATTCTAATTGGATTGTTTACTTTTTAAAAAATATATATTATTGATTATTTACAGAGAGGAAGGGAGAGGGATGGAGAGGTAGAAACATTGATGAGAGAGAAATATCAACCAGCTGCCTCCTGCACACCCCCCACCGGGGATGTGCCCACAACCAATGTGCATGCCCTTGACTGGAATCGAACCTGGGACCTTTCAGTCCACAGACCGACGCTCTATCCACTGAGCCAAACCCGTTTCGGCTGGATTGTTTACTTTTTTATTATTGATTTGTTGTCTTTAATTTTCCAATTGTGACAAAATACAAACTTAAAATTTATTATTTTAAACATTTTTAAGTGTATGGTTCAGTTTAGAATAAGTAAATTCACATTGTTGTGCATCAATCTCTTTTCATCTTACAAAACTGATATTCTATATCCATTAAACAATAAATGCCACATTCCCTGCTCCCTCCAGCTTCTGACAACCACCATTCTTTCTCCCTTTATGAATTTGACTGGTCTATATGTATCATATAAGTGGAATTGTACCTTATTTGTCTTTTTGAGACTAGCTTATTTCACTTATCATATATCAAGGTTCATGCATGTTGTAGCTTCCTATATAATAAAAGCCTAATATGATAAGTGTCCAGTCTTCCAGTTGGCCATTCAACCAATCAAAGCATAATATGCTAATAATATGTTAAGGTTGCTCAACTGCTTGCTATAACATGCACTTACCACCAGGGGGCAGACAGTTAACCGGTTGA
Source organism: Vespertilio murinus (assembly GCA_963924515.1). Lineage (NCBI taxonomy): Eukaryota > Metazoa > Chordata > Mammalia > Chiroptera > Vespertilionidae > Vespertilio > Vespertilio murinus. The sequence goes on from OZ004712.1 coordinate 38,112,863, forward strand.
CCAGTTGCTATGATGTGCACTGATCACCAGGGGGCAGACACTCTGACCAGTAGATTAACAAGACTGGAGACTGTACAAGATGGGCCAGATACTCCCTGGAGCCCTCCCAGGGTCCCTCCTCAGCTGGCCAACCTCCTGCATCCCTCCCGACCCCCATTGTGCACCAATGGGGTCCTTAAGCCTGGCCTGCACCCTCTCACGATACAGGACCCCTCCAGGGATGTCAGAGAGCCGGTTTCTGCAGGCCAAGTCAAGGGACCACAGAGGTGCATGAATTTGTGCACCAGGCCTCTAGTATATCAGAATTTCCTTTTTAAGGCTGACTGATATTTCATTGTATGTATATACCACATTTTGTTTATTCATTTATTAATTGATGACCACTTGATTGCTTCCATCTTTTGGTTATTGGGAATAATGCTGCTGTCAACATGGATGAGTAAATATCTCTTTGAGACCCTGCTTTCATTTATTTTGGGCATATGCTCAGAAGTGGAATTGCAGGATCATATAATTCCTTTTTTAATTTTTTGAGAAAACTCCATATTGTTTTTCATAGCAGCTATATCATTTTCCATTCTCATCTGCCATGCACAAGAGAGAAACATTGATGTGAGAGTGCATATGGATCACTGCCTCCTGCATGACCCCTGCCATGGATCAAACCCCCAACCAAGGCATGTGCCCTTGACCCAAAATTGAACCGTCAACCTCCTGGTGCAAGGGACAATACCCAACCAACTGAGCCACACTATCCAGGGCTTTTATTTGTTATTATAGCCATCTTATATGACGTGGATACCATATGACGTGCTATCCACTGTGGTTTTGATTTGTATTTCTCCAGCGATGTTGAGCTTCTTTTCATGTGTTTTTACCTATTTGTATATCTTCTCTGGAGAAATGTTTATTCAAGTCCTTTGCCCATTTTTTAATCTCAGGTGGTTCTTTTGTTGTTGCGTTTTTGTTTACTATTAAGTTTTGAGAGTTCTCTATGTATTCAAAACTCATCAGATTTATGGTTTGCAAATATCTTCTCCCTTATACAGCTTATATTTTTATCCTCTTAATGAACTATATTTTGCAGAATCTAATTTATCAGTTTTTTTCTTTTGTAAGTTGTGCTTTTGGTGTGGAGTAAGAAATATTGTGTAGCTCTGGATTCTACAGATTTTATCCTATTTTTTTTTCCTCTCTAAAAGTCTTATAGCTTTATGTTTTACACTTAAGTCCACAATCAATTTTGAGGGTTTTTTTTGTTTTTTTTTTTGTAAGTGTGAAACTTAGGTTAAGGTTCTTTTTCTTTTTTACTGTGGATGTCTAATTACTTCAGCATCATTTATTTAAAAGGCTATTTTTCCACTATTGAATTACTTTTGCATTTTGTCAAAAATTCATTGGGAGTATTTGTATGGCTCTTTATCTGGATTAGTTATTCTGTTCCATTAATCTATGTGTCTATTCCTCCACCAATACCATACTATAGCTAGCTATATAATAAATCTTGAAATCAGGTAGTCTGAGTCTTCTACTTTATTTTTATTTTTCAAAATTGTTTTAGCTATTCTAGGTCATTTGCTGTCCTAAGTAAATTTTATGGTGATGTTCTCTGTATATATAAAATACCTTGCTGAATTTTCACAAGAATTACATTAAATATTCATATCAACTTTGAGAGAATCAAGTCCTTATTGTACTAAGTCACCCAGCTCTTGAACACAGCTTGCCAAGATTTATGTAGATCTTATTTGATTTCTTTCATCACTTTTGTGTAGTTTTCAGCATGTAAGTTCTATATGCTTCTTGTTAAATTTACACCCAATTATTTCTCTCTTTTTGAGTGATTATAAATAGTATACTTTTAGTTTCAATGTTCATGTGTTAATTGCTTGTATATAGACATAAAATTGACTTTGTATGTTAATCTTATATCCTGCAACTTGAACTCACTTTTCGTTCTAGGAGGGTTTTTTTTTTTAATATTTTTTATTGATATTTCACAGAGAGGAAGGGAGAGAGATAGAGAGTTAGAAACGTTGATGAGAGAGAAACATCAACCAGCTGCCTCTTGCACACCTCCTACTGGGGATGTGCCCGCAACCACTGTACATGCCCCTGACCGGAATCGAACCCGGGACCTTTCAGTCCGCAGGCCGACGCTCCACCACTGAGCCAAACCGGTTTCGGCTCTAGGAGGGTTTTTTGATAAATTATTTGGGATTATCTATGTAAACAATTATGTCATCTGCAAATAGGGACAGTTTTCTTTCTTACTTTCTATCATATGCCTTTGATCATGCCTTATTACAGTGACTAGAAGTTCCAGCACTGTGTTAAATAAGAATAATGAAAGCAGACATCTTTGCCTTGTTCTTAATCTAGGGGGAAAGTAATCTGTCTTTTACTGTTAGTATAATGTTAGCTGTAGGACTTTCTGTGGGTCCTCTTTATCAAGTTAAGAAAGATCTCCTTTTCCTATTTTTCTGAGAGTTCTTTTTATCATGAATGAGTATTATTTTGTCAAATGCTTTCTCTGCATTGATTAATATAATCATGATTTTTTTTCTTTAGCCTATTAATATGGTAGATTATATTGATTCTGAGTATTAAACCTTCTGTTTTAACTGTTGTTTTTTTACATCACTGCAGCAGGAGAAAGATGAGGCACCACCTCATTACAATCGGGTGGAGGTAGAAGTCCAAGTCCCCATTTAGTCTCCTTTGACACTCTGAGGGCAAAGGACTCCTCATTACTGCTGAGCAGGGGGGAGAGTTCCAGGTCCACATGGAGTGGGTGGCCTGGTAGCGACTGGGCAGTGATGAAAGTCCTGGTTCTGCTCTAAGCGTGCTCTGATACTACTCCTGTGGGGAGGGGGAGGAGGCCTCCCTACTGCCGGGTAGGTGTGGGCTTCCCATGAGGTCTCCCCTGATACCACTGACGGCACCTTGTTACTTGCCAGCAAGGATTAAAGGCCCAGCTACCTACCTGGCCTCTTCTGATACTACCTTTGAGGGGTGTTGGAGAACCTTGTCACAGGCGTGGAAAGGTAGAAACCTAGGCTCCCCACTCAACCTTTGTGGAGAGGAAACCACAGTTGTCTTTTCTTGGTGTTTGCTGGAGTTGAAGTGCTATTATGTACAGTTTTCTGTCTTGCGAGGCTGACCCTTTTCTGGCTGTTTGGCTAGGGAGACAGACTTTTGTTGAGGCTCTTTTGTCTGCACATGTTGGTATTTCCAGTTGCCAGCTTTTTCAGCTCCAAGTGTGGGATGTCTGAGGTGAAAAGAAAACCCAAGAAACTCACCATTGTTATTCCTCGGGTCCTGAGGTCACTAGCATGTCTGTTTCCTTCTCTCCACCTTTGAAAATTTTTCTTTCTTTCTTTTTTCTTTTTTACATATAAAAGCCAGGGGTTTTAGTAGTAGGAAGTCCAAAGGAAAGTACATTTCCATCATCCAATACATAGATCTTTCCTCTAATAAATATTTAATAGTTAACTAAAATAAACTTGGAAGTGCATATGATTGGGGTGATTTCTAAATGCCTAATTAAAGTTTTATCCCTTTACAGGTTAGCGTTTAGAACACTGGTAAGAAAGTACAATTGTGATCTTTGCTACACACCAATGATAGTGGCTGCTGATTTTGTCAGATCCGAAAAAGCCAGAGACAGTGAATTTACCACAAACCAAGGTATGTGAAACTCAGTTTGTTGACTTGGTAAAACTTAAAAATCCCAATTCAGAGATTTTATTTTTGAATCTTTTAGTATATAATGTCTCTTAATAAGCCATTCTAAAATATGTTTTTACTGAGTGTCTTCAAACTGGATGGTATACAAAATACTAAGCCTTCCTAGGACCCGTGTTCTCTCACCTAGACGGTTAAATTGGATTCCTATCTCACCGCCCCACTCTGGTCCCAATCTAAGCTATCCTCCAAACAACCCAACGTGACCTTTCTAAAATGTAAATCTGATCACTTCTCTTAGACCTCTTTTTTTGCCTAAAGCAGTGATTCTCAGAGTGTGATTCCCCAGACCAGCAAGATAAGCTGCATCTGAAAACTTATTAAAAAAGAAAACTCAGGACAGCCTTCACCCCAGGCCTACTGAATCAGAAACTCTGGGTATGTGGTCCAGACCTGTTTTAAAAGCCTTCTAGATGATTCTAAGCTTGCTAAAGATTGAGAACCACTGGCCCAAAGAGTGAAATTCTAGCACCTGTGAATAATATGTAACATTCTTCATGATCTAGCCTCTGAGTACATCCTCAGCTTTATCTTCTATTAGATTTTTTCCAGAGCCCACTGACTTTGTTACTCACAAATGCTGTTATTTGAAGGCCCATGCTCTATTTCTCTCATGCTTCTCTACCTGGATTGTTCTTCCCAGGCATGCTTATCCCTTTATCCGTATTTCTCTGACAAACAGCAGTTTATGCTTCTGAATCTAGCTCTGGGATTTTGTGGCTAAGGTACTTTCCTAATCAGCCTCCACTCGTATTATTTCTTTCAAGCACAGTCTTTAAATGTTGCACTCAATCCTGCTGTGTTATAATTTCCTCTTTGAATGCCTGTGTTTCCTCCTGGACTGTGGGCTCCCTGAGACCTGGAACTATTTCTGACTGATTCATATCCTCAGTATTTAGCACAGTGTTGAAAATAGATTAAACCCATAAATAAATGTTAAACTGAAATTCTATAACTCTCTTGAGTTACAAAGGGGAAAGCACCCTACATTCTCAGGAAAAAGCAAACTTTCTGATCCCAGGATAATACTGTAAATTAGTGGAACTAGGATGATACCCAGAAATCTGCATTTTTGGCAGACACCCAGCAAATCTAACACAGGTAGTCCTCAAAAAGTCTTTGGAAAAATTAAAATACATCTATCCAGAGTTTTAACACTAGCCCAAAGATGAAAAAAAGAAAAAATTGCCCTTTAAAACCTAGGTAATTCTGATATATTTGGCTGTATTAAAATTTAAACTTTTATATGTAAGAAAATAGCACAGATATGCTCAAAAAGCAAACTAAAATTGGGAAGATGTTTATTATCCTATCTAATAAAGTGGGAATATGTTATTTGACCCTCATACCATTGCTAAGATCTCGGCACCTTTGGCCAGCCTGAGGCACAGGCCAGCCTCAGATGGTGGCTGCCCAGCTGCCCAGGGCCGCCGCAGGCTCAGGTAACCAGGGCCGGCCGAGGCTTGCGCTGCTGGCAGTGGCAGCAGCAGAGGTGTGATGGGGCACTGCCTTCCCCTGATCGCCGGGTTGCTTCCTGCCCCTGAGGGCTCCTGGACTGTGAAAGGGGGCCGGCCGGGCTGGGGGATCCCACCTCCAGTGCATGAATTTCATGCACCAGGCCTTTAGTATTTTTATTTTTATGATAGAGCTAATTTCATTGTTTCATAAAAAGTTAAATAATAAAAAGAAATAACTAAAAGAAAAATTGTGCATATAAAAATGTGTAAAGAATATGGAAAGCCCAGAAAGAAAAATATACACACTATTGGATATACAAATAGGATAAGTTACAAGAAAACAAGAATTTAATCCATATTGGTATGTATCTATGTTGCTGTTAGAACTCAGTTCCTTCATCCTGTTCCACTATGCCAATTGTTGGGTCCAAGCCCCTCTGCCAGGCCTGGATCCCCTTGATCACCAGGTATTCGATGACAGAGAAGCCATGAGAAGTTGTGGGTATATATGAGAGTCTTTATTGTGGGAGCCAGTGGCCAAGTAGCCATTGCTAACAAGGAGCCACTAAAGAAAACAGCTCTTCAAAGCAAAGTCCCATACAGTAGCCGCACACCAGCTAAGTACAAATACATCTTTCCGACAGCAGCAGCAGCCTCATTAACATTTTATACTACTTAGACAAAAGAGGCTTCTTGTCAAATAGTGACCTCAGTCTTTTGAGTTATGGAAGCGCACATTTGTGCAGTGTACATACAGATTACTGTGGCCTTGCTCTTGCACCTGGGTATAGCATCTTAGCCTTGAACACTTAAGATTCCCACACAGAATGGCCTTGAACATCTGGTGTACTCTGAATAGGCCCACCACACTCTAATTGACCTTGAGCATCTGAATAGGGTCCCACAGTTGGTAAATTGTTTTGAAAGAAATTTTTGTAATGTCTATCAAATGTTAGATGCTTGTCCAAAAGTTACACACCTAGGAATTTACCCTCTGAATGTACGTACTAACAAAAGCATGTGAGAGTACCCTCATCACATTGTTTGCAATAGCCACAAACGAAAAGCAATCTAGAAGTACACTGTGTCGGATCATCTATATATAGTGGAATATTCCGCTGAAGAGAAAAGTCTGAGCACAGCTCCCAGGCACATCAGGTTAAGAAGCATTGTAACCATGTACATAGATTGTTCACATTGGTTAAAAATTTACAGGTCCACATAAGATTGTTCTGGAATACAATAATTCTCACCTTTGGAAAGAGGTCTGTTTGTCAACGGTGTTGTACTTTTCATTTTATCAAACCTTACATTTGAATTTGAACTAAATGCGAATTGCTTTTTATTTAAAATGTTTTAAAATATTTTAATGCTCTCTTTTTTGAACAGAATCTTCTTTGGCTAAAAATAGTTATTTTATATTGGTATCTCGTGTGTGTGTGTGTGTGTGTGTGTGTGTATGTTTTTGTGAATTTTAATGTTGAGCTATTCGTTTTATCAGGTGATTGCCCATTGATTGTTCAGTTTGCTGCTAATGATGCAAGACTTTTATCTGATGCTGCTCGTATAGTCTGTCCTTATGCGAATGGAATAGACATTAACTGTGGTTGCCCTCAGAGGTAAAGCTCAAAAGAAGTTGGAAGAATTTTCAAAAAGATTAGGAAAAAACTATGTGAACATGGTAAACTATCTTTCTAGTTTTCCAATAATTAAAAAGTAAGGAAAATAGAGTTAAAGCACTTGGGCTCTAAGAATTAAAAATAAGGAAAAATTATTTAAGAACATACATACAGAGATATTTTCTGATGGCTGAAACAATGTATCGACCCCTTGACAAGCTGTTTTATCTAATCTCACCATTAGAATTTTTTTAAAGTATGAATCTGCCTGAAGCTTCATCCATAAGTAGTTATATGAGACACTGATGTTTATAGCAAATTCTAAAATGTATTTTTACTGTCATGTCAGACACACATGCTCTAGAAACTATGATTCTATGATTTGGGAGCTCACCACTTATTTTCTCCTACTTAATTTTCTTTATAAGAATAACTTCTTATAATTACCTTTCTTTCCCCGACATCACAATTATTTGGTTGATTCTAAATAACTGTGCATTTGTAGGATGTACTTAATTTGACAATATCCCTATGTTTCTGACACTGTACCAGATTATCTGACAATTCAAAATGTGTCCAAATAATAAAATCAAGGTTTTAAATACAGCATAATCCAAATCAGATTAGGCATATTTGTATACTCATTAGGAGAGTTAAATAAGCTAGTTAGTCATGTTGGAATGCTATCAGCCAAACTTATCTCTCTACTATTAAGACTAATAAAACCTCTTATTATGTATAATAAACATCAAATTTGGAATTTAAAAAATCTGAAATAATTGAAATTAATTACAAGTACTTAAATCTGTTTTGGTTGAATGGATAGTAATTTAATTTTCTGACTTGCCAATAAAAACCATTTCCTCTAAGTACTTTTTGAACTGGGAACCTGTTTTCCTAATTTTAAATTGGTCCACTTAGAAATGTTGGGTCTGACCTAACCGGTTTGGTTCAGTGGATAGAGCATCAGCCTGCAGACTGAAGGGTCCCAGGTTTGATTCTGGTCAGGGTCATGTACCTTGGTTGCAGGCACATTCCCGGTAGGAAGTGTGCAGGAAGCAGCTGATCGATGTTTCTATATCATCAATGTTTCTACCTCTCTAGCTCTCTCCCTTTCTCTCCGTAAAAATTCAATAAAATATTTTTAAAAAAAAGAAAAAAGAAAGAAAGAAACGTTGGGACTATGATTTGTAAAAATCTGATTCCATTCAAGATTGCTAGATAGAGAAATAGTAGATGCATTTATAGTGCCTTCAGAAATGTATCCTTTTTTTCAACTACAGTTTATTTGTGCTTGTGTTTGCTTCATAAAGGTGGGCAATGGCTGACGGTTATGGAGCTTGCTTAATAAACAAGCCAGAGCTTGTTCAAGATATGGTGAAACAAGTAAGAAATCAAGTGGAAAATCCCAGATTTTCAGTATCTATTAAAATAAGGTAAAAATATTTTAACCTGTTGACAGATAGTTCTTTACTTAGGAAATAAAAGAATATTCCGTCTGTTTGGGGCTGCAGGGTTGTCTATCCTTAACTTGCAGGTGGTGTATAGAAATGTTGAAACAAGATATTTAGTAAGAGGATACATACAGTATTTTTTTTTTATAATCCAGAGCAATTTCCTCTTTGTATTGTTTAACAGAAATGAAAACATCCCTTTATTATTAAATACTTTTATCCAAGCCTGGCCAGTGTGGCTCAGTTGGTTGAGCGTCATCCCAGGCACCAGGAGGTCACCAATTCAATTCCTGGTCAGGGACATGCTCGGGTTTGGGCTTGATCTCCAATGTGGGGTATTCAGGAGGCAGCTAGTTGATGTTTCTCTCTCTCAATGTTTCTCTCCCTTTTTAAAAAAATCAATTTTGTAAAAACAAAAACAAAACTTTAAAACTCTCCTCAAAAAGAAATCCTTAACTTTTTCTATGTACTACTTAATTAATGCTAAGATACATTTCTGGTACCAAGAGTAGAAAATAGGAATGGTATTTGCACTAAAATTTCACAATGAAAATAAAATAAACCAGGAATCAGTTTTTTGGTGACAGATTGAAAACATATTTCAAGATAAATGAGTATTATATTCTCTCACTTGGGAAATGGGCATACACATGCAAATATTAGGATAGCATCTTTCAATTCATGTGTGGAGTATTTGGATGGCATTTTCAGTTTTGTAAGCCAAAGGGGAGGAGCACTAGATAAGATAAAACTTGTCCTCCTATTGTTGCCAATAGTGAAATAGCTACATTTGAAATCTTAAATTGGAACTGATCCCTGAGCAAAAAAACCTCACTGATAGTGATAATATGATGTAGAAAAACTAACTAGATAATCTGGTTTTATATGAAATGTTATTGATTTTAGCTTTGATTTGTGTGGTATAATAAGATGGCTATAATTTTAAAATTCTAGGATCCATGATGACCTTGCAAGAACTGTGGATCTTTGTCGAAAAGCTGAAGCAACGGGAGTTTCCTGGATTACAGTCCATGGAAGAACCGTTGAAGAAAGACACCAGCCAGTTCACTATGAAGCCATTAAAATAATTAAGGAAAATATGTGTATCCCTGTTATTGCTAATGGAGACATCAGAAGCTTAAAAGAAGCAGAAAACGTGTGCCATGTTACTGGTACAGAAGGTAAGAAATAAGTACCTGAATCTTTGTCCTTTAACTAGCAAAAAAAGTGGGGGTGGAAGAATAATGTTAATGTTTTCATTATTTTTCTTTAAATTGGAACTATATTTTCCTCTTGTGTTGGTTTAAGCTAAGCAACTTATTTAAGTATGTTAACTCTTGAACTTAGAAACAGTGGATTAGTTGAGGTAAATTCATTCTTTTTACTGCTTCCATCATATCCAGTGAAAGACTAGTTAAGAATCTTACAGATAGCCTATTAGTACAATAGAACACCTCGACTAGAATTGAGAGTGAGCGAACTCAAGAGTAGTTATAGGAACCAAAAGAACCCCAGACTTCTATGCAGTTTCCTTATCCCCTTAAATTACTGGCACACCAAGCTCTGTGATACCTATTGCTAGGGGGGAGAATGCAGATAAAACTTAACTTCAAGCAAGCCCAGTTTATGACCATTTGGATTTGCCCTTAACAGAAAACATAAAGATTAATTGCTTAATGTAGAAGTCTCAGTAAAATAAAAAATATCTGTAACTACTTTTAGACTTATAAAAAGAACTATAAAAATTGTATTATAATTGAATTACACAGACTAATATCAGGGTATTGTGAAAACTTGTAATATACTTTATTTTTTAATATTCTCTGTTTGAGTGTGACCTTATAACTATGAGTTCTTAATATGTGGATAAATGCTCTTTGCTTTAATTTGTAGGTGTGATGGTTGCAAGAGGACTCTTAGCAAACCCAGCCATGTTTGCTGGATATGAAGAAACCCCCCTGAAATGCATCTGGGATTGGGTTGACCTTGCTCTTGAACTTGGAACTCCTTATATGTGTTTCCATCAACATTTAATGTACATGATGGAAAAGATAACTTCAAGGCAAGAAAAAAGAGTATTTAATGCTTTGTCAAGCACATCAGCAGTCTTAGATTACCTTACAGACAATTATGGGATTTGATTGGACTTCCTAAATTGTTTTAATACGTACTTTAAATGAATTGTGTTTTTAACATTTTTAAATAAATTTTTTATTTTAATACTAAAAGTATGACTCATGTACCATCTGTAAATTAACATGAACTATGTTTTTAATGAGAAAAAGTACAGAGAAATTACAAAACAAATGCCAACCACTGCAAAATGAAAAGGAACAAGACAACCGAAAATGGTTTGGCTCAGTGGATAGAGCATCGGCCTGTGGACTGAAGGGTCCCAGGTTCAATTCCGGTCAGGGGCATGTACATTGGTTGCGGGCACATCCTGGTAGGCAGCTGGTCGATGTTTCTCATAGAGGTTTCTAGCTCTCTATCCTTCTCCCTTCCGCTCTATGGAAAATCAATAAAATATCTTAAAAGAAATACAATATATAAAAATTCATGAGTCCATAATACTTTTAAAAAATGAAAGAAAAACAAAAAGAGAAAAAATGCCTCATTTGCTACTACTGGATGTGACTATTATATCAACTCATTACTCTGTAAATTGATAATTGGAGAGGGTGCAGGCTGGGCTGAGGGACACACAACCCTTCGTGCACGAATTTCATGCACCGGGCCTCTAGTAGTAATAATATTTTAGTAACTATGTATGGGGTCAGATGAGTGAGATTTATCTGCATGGTCACTTATGTAATGTCTAATCATGGGTGTACACTGGAAACTAATTCAATACCGTATGTCAACTGTAACTGAAAATTTTAAAAATGGCAGTAAATACTACGTAACATTTTAAAATGCAAGTATAATGTTACCCTGGGGAATGGTGATAGAAAGAAAATACCCGTGCCTGCACAGTTTCCCTTTCCTAACAGTCTCCAAGCATCCTAAAGCTGATGGCCTCCGCCCAGCCCACGGACCGGCGCAGTAAAACAGAGCATGTTTTCACTGTACTGCTCTGCGGTCCCAGAAGAACAAAATGATGCTCAACTAACCCAATCCCAACCCTTCATTTAACTACAATTTCTTTCTGGACAGTGCAATCGGTTCTCTCATAAACAGCCTCAACAGAAAGGAGTCCGTTTCAAACGTGTTCACAGAATTTGTCCCACCCTATCGAACCCTCCCCTCCCGCGCCCCTTCCTCCCCCTGGGCCCCCGGGAAGCTCTATCAGACAACTTCGCTTAATTAAGGACCCCTGCTCCCCACGCCACACTTTTAGAAACTGGGAGCCCGAAGAAGCCTGGGTCTTCCTCTAATCCCATCATCACCAATTAGAAACAAACCAAAGAGTGCTAATCCTCGCATTCTCGGCGCCCGGAACCCCGCGGGGACCCGAACCCGGGGCGGGGAGCGTGGTTCCCTGACGGAGCGGGCCCCGCCCTCCCTCGCTCCCTCCCGCGCGGCGTCTGACGTCACCGCGCCGGCGCCCGGGCAGCGCGGAGCCGGGCCGCAGGCGGGGTAAGGCCGGGCGGGGACCGGGGGCCGCGGTCCGCCCGGCGGCGTGGGCGCCCGGCCGGGGGCGCGGGGCCGCGGCGGTTGGGCCTGGGGAGCCGGCCCTGCCTCCGGCCCGTCGGTCCGGCGCCCAGCGCGGCCGTGGCGGAGGCCGGCCTCAGGCAGGTGTCGCCGCGAAGGTGGAGGAAACACTCGTCCCGGGCGCCCGGCGGGCCGCCCCGAACCCTTCGCCCCGTCCCGCCCGCGGCCTAACGCCGGCGCCTCCCTTCGGGGAGCCTGGGACCCCGGCCACCCCTGGGAAGGGACGGAAGCATTGCGCCCTGGGGGGTAGGGGGGGGGGCGGTCACCCCATTGTCGCGGAAAGGCAGCCAAGTAAGATGAGTGCTTCTCTATTTAGGTGAGAAGAGAAGAAACAAAATGACCCTCCAGTGGACGGCAGTGGCCACCTTTCTCTATGCTGAAATAGGACTCATTTTGCTCTTCTGTCTACCTTTCATTCCTCCTCAGAGGTAGGAAGCCTCTACCTTGTTCCAATAATACATACAGGCTGCTGAGTGTGATATAAAAACAAAAACAAAACAAAACATTTTTTTTCTTAAGATTTAAAAGTTTTGAGTGCTGATTATCTAAAAGGTGTACTTCAAAATAAACTCCAAAGAAACAAAGGATAAATATATAATGGCAATATTAAAATGTCACTCTAGGAAACTTTGTTGTGAAACGTACAAATGAACTAACTTCCTCACCTCCCTTCTAAAAGGGAAAGGGCAGGTCCTGCGGTTTCTGTTGGTTGCAGATAGAATAAAAGGCTATACTGTTAGCGCCCGTCCTGTCACCGGGTTCCACCTGCAGGGCCCAGAACTGGAAGAGCGGACTGAGTGAGGGCAGATGGGCAAAAAGGGGGTGGACGTGCCCCCCACTGGGGCAGTCAGATGACAGTGGAGAGGCCTGAGCCGATAAGTGACTCTTCGTTTTGGCCTAAGTAGTTTCCTTATAGCTTAGTCGTAGTTTCACTACTTTCTCCCCACACACACAGAGCTGACGTGTATATGTTAAAAGTGCTGGTTATGAAGAAAAGGAGCGGAGCCGTACGTTAGCGTTAGTTCCTTAGGAAAAGGACCTTCAGAGGACTTTACTGACTGTTTTCACTGAAGCATTGCCTCCCTTGACCCTGTGATCATCCATTTGCTGGGAGTTCAGTTTTAGGTCCAGAGACTTGCTAGTATGAATGGTGAAATATACGTGTAATAAAAAAACGATGCAACACGTTTGTTGGTACTCGTGTCATAAAAGGAAATCTTGCATCAATGAGATCCTGGAGATGACCCACTGAAGTTTTTGGTAAGATCCGATGACTGTTAGCAAGTTTTTAACCTTAGCTCGGGGTTCAGGTAGTCTTTCACAACTCTCACCTTGTTTCTTACCTACCTGGACTTCTACTCAATTCAGCCTTTGCGGGTGATGCCATCACTTTTTTCTTATTAAAGAAAAGAGGTTGAATCATACTGTAGGAAAAGGCCTTTGGGGTAATTGTACCCACACCAGTTATTTGTAAGGAAGGTGGTCTAGCTGATCCATGGAAGATTCCAGACAAAAATCTAGCTTTCCGTCTAGTGCTCTTTCTACTCCATCCTACCTACCTGTCATCATCTTGATTAGGTTTCTTTGTTGTTTATGAAGTTTTACTGATTTCAGAGAGAGAGAAACATCAATGTTGAAAGAGAATTATTGATCGCCTGCCTCCTGTATGCCCCTATAGGGGATGGAGCCTGCAACCCAGGCATGTGCCCTGGCTGGGAATGGAACTGTGATCTGGGTCATAGGTCGATGCTCAGCCACTGAGTCATGCAGGCCGGGCTTGATTTGGTTTCTAATCTTCAGTAACGCCCTGTTGCGCTTTCTTGCTAATACTAGCAAAGACTTGCAAAAAAATATTTTTGTCATTTTATCTTTTCTCCATCAAAATGACCATAAATGATGGATCTTTTTCTTCCTGCCAAGTATAATTTCCCCCCATCCTGATCAAGTAGCTATTTGATAGGTGTGTGAATATATGCACACATTACATAAATATACCCTCTTATACATGAGAAAATATGGTATATTTGTGCACATACCATTTATGATATGTCCTTTGTGTGTAGCTCCATCTTTTTATCTTTTATATGTGTATCACCATAATCTTTTTTAAAAGATTTTTTATTGACTTTAGAGAGAGAGAGAGAGGGAGGAAGAGAGAGAAGCAGTGATGTGAGCGTGACACATCATTGGCTGCCTCCTGCATGTGCCCTTTCTTACCAGGAATCTAGCCGGCAGTCCCTTGGTGCATAGGATCATGCCCAACCAACGGAGCCACACTGTCCAGGGCTCACCATAATCTTCAAAGGCTTCAGTCTTTATTTCATTTGGCTCTCCATTCTTTTCTCATACAGCCCACTAGTTAGACATATACTCAAAGGTCAGAGTCCTTGGGTTTATATCCCAATTCTGCAAGTTAATTACCATCTCTAGTCAGTTTCCCCATTTATAGAATGGATGTAATACCGGTATCCACCTTATATAGTGGTTGTGGTCATAAAATTAGCTAAAACATGTAAAAATTCTTAGAATCATAGTATAGCAAGGACTCAATTTATGGTAGCTATTATCAATTGTTCCTTGAATTCAGTGTTAATATAAACTGCTAGTTGTTCCCTGCAGTTATGTTTCCTTTCAACACTGGCCCTTGAAATGTGAATTTTCATTTGGACCTTGACCAAGGTATTGCCACTTACGTTCTCCTTCTAAAAATAGGAAGTTTTATCATGTAAAATTGAAATAGCATTTTTGAAATTGAAAGCACAGAGACAAAAGGAAACAACACTTTAGCTTTTATCAGTCTTCCTTTCCCCACCAACGTCAAGTTATTACTTAGAGTTGTTCTCATTAATAATTTGTCATAACCTTAAAGTAAAACTTTTTAAAAGCTGTGTTTTAAGTTTATTTAGGTGTTTATTATATGTGCAGTAGAGACCTGGTGCACAACTTTGTGCACAGGCGGGGCCCCTTGGCCTGGCTGGCAATCAGGGCCTATTGGGGTCCGCCGGCCAAGGGGGAGGGACCGCAGGAGGTTGGCGGTGGGAGTGCGCTGAGCACAGGGGGCAGCTCCTGCGTTGAGCGTCGTCCCTCTGGTGGTCAGTGTGCATCATAGCCACCGGTTGACTAGTCATTCAATCAGCTAGTCATAATAGTCACTTAGGCATTGATAGATAGATAGATGATAGATATGTATATATATCTTTGGAATCAGTAAACATGTTATTAATTTTAAATGCCCTGTGCAAAGTTTGTTACTATTTCAATTGTGTGATGTTACTTTGTCACTCTTTGTCATTTATAATCCATTCATTCTTACCTCCATATCTTAGTTTATACCTTTTAATTCATCCATTCTAGAATATTTATTACCCCATTTTATGTCCTCTATGTTTAAATCTTGACTGTGGTAACTGCATGGGTGTATGCATATCTATGTATTTATGTATAGATTCATTAAACCATATATTTAAGACTAGAGGCCCATCACATGAAATTAGTACACTGGAGGGGTGTTCCTCAAGCCAACCTGTACCCTCTTCAATCTGGTACTCTTCTGGGGACATCCTTCTCACAATCCGGGACTGCTGGCTCCTAATCACTCACCTGCCTGGTTGCCTGATTGTCCCTAACTGTTCCCCTGCCAGCCTGATCACCCCTTCTACTCCCCTGCTGGCCTGATTGACACCTAACCACTCCCCTGCTAGCATGATTGATACCTAACTGCTCCCCTGCTGGCCCAATCACCCCCAACTGCCCTCCCTATTGGCCATCTTGTGACAACGTGGGGACACTCATCTTGTGAGAATGTGGGGGCATCCATCTTGTGATGATGTGGGGGTTGCCATCTTGTGGTGGCCATCATGTGACAATGTGGGGGTGGCCATCTTGTGATGCGAGTGTGTGAGGGTAAATTTGCATATTACCTCTTTATTGCATAGTATTTTTGTACTTTACTATGTGTATGTAATACCTCAATGATTATTAAAATTTCTGGTAAAAGTAGGGAAAGTCTTTTACTTGGGATAAATGTTAAATTGTACTCTGTAAAAATAGTTTAAAAAAATAAATAGTTTAGAGAGTTGGACCCCTCACACCTCAAATGTTGCTAATTGTTGGACCAGTATTTGCTATTTCTGAGTTATTACCCTGTTTAGGAAAAAGATACAAAGTGGTAGCTTCTATCAGCAATATAACATTTTACTATAATAATTTATTTTTGAGATTTTAATCATATGTTTTGCCTGTAAGTTATTTTCACTGTATAATATTTAAGCTACTAGACAGAAGATAATCAATGTCAGGTTATTATTAAATTTGGAAGAAATTCTTTATTTTATGAGATGGTCTTATGAATTAATAATGCTCTGATATGACATAAAAATAAATTTTTGTTATTCTTTTTACTTACCGTATTTGCCGGCGTATAAGACGATTTTTTGGCCCTGAAAAATATGCCTCTAAGTTGGGGGTAGTCTTATACAGCGAGTATATAACAAACTCTGTATTTTGAGTGGAAATGTTAGGGGGTCGTCTTATACGCCCAGTCTCTTATACGCCGGCAAATACGGTATTTTTCAGGGCCAAAAAATTGTCTTATACGTCGGCAAATGCAGTACTACATAATTACCAAAATGTCACTTCAGTATTCAAAAACTATTTCAAAACATTATTTTGATATTTTTCATACCTAATGTAATTGTATTGCTTTACAGATGGCAGAAGATTTTTTCATTTAATGTCTGGGGTAAAATTGCAACTTTTTGGAACAAGGCTTTTCTTTCTATTATAATCCTATTGATTGTCCTGTTTCTAGGTAAGTACTATTCCTCCTTTGAATGAGCTTACTCTAATTTTTATTAATGAATTCATCGTGTTTTTTTTAATTAAGTTGGTGTTGCTATTGATACACAGTTGACTTTGTATAGTATATTGATAGCATAATAGAGTAGATATTGATATTTGTAAATAGACAGTTAATAGGTATTACTATTATATATGCAGAAGCATAAATTTCAACAGAGTACAGTGGTTCTTGGCCCCTTTTAAGTTGTTTGAAGATTTAAGTATACCGATGTATAGCCCACTTTTCAGAGATACCAGCTATACCGCCTTTTCTAACTGGTGTCATAGGCACCAGGGGCTTAGAAGGAATAGAATCTATTCCTGTCAGGAAGGCATAGAGGAATAGAATCATTAGGCCCTCAAAAGAAGTCTTAGATGCAGATTGTGACTCTTGATTGGATTCTGGTTAAAGAGCAACTACAACACAGACATTTAAGGACTACTGCAAAAATTTGAATATGGACTGATGGTTAGAGAATCTTGAGGAATTTTTGTTGACCTTATTGTGATACCAGTGTTGTTATATAGCATACGTCAGTAACCTATACTCTGCAGAACAAATGCCAATTTTGGAAATTAAAGTTTTAGTGGAATATAACCGTGCCCTTTGTTGTCTATGTATGTTTCCATGGACAACTGCAGAGTGCAGTAGTTGCAGCAGACACAGCATATGGCCAAAAGCATTCACTATCTGCCCCTTTGCAGAAGTTTATCAACATCTGTTATAGGAATATGTCCTTGTTTATAGAAACTATATGCTAAAATATTACAAGTGTCATGATATTTTCAAATTAATTTCAAATGGTCAAAAAATTAAGACAGATAAAGCAAATATGGGAAAAAGCAATTATTGAATCTAGGTGGTGGAAATATGGGTGTTAATTATACCAGTTTTTCAGCATGTTTGAAATTTTCATGATAACAGGTATCGTAGATATTAGATGTAAACCCTTAAGACTCTTGTCAACCAGAAATTCGGTCAGTTTAAATAATTATATTTTATAGAAGAAGTAGCTGAGCTTAGAGAATTAAGTAACTTGTCTGACCACCCAGCTACTTCTTGGCGCTTCAGCTTTTTTTAGAAAATGTATTGACTAATTAAAGAGAGAGAGAAAAAAATCAATTTGTTGTTCCACTTATTTATGCATTCATTGGTTGCTATTTTAAAATTTCTTTATTGATTTTGGTGTCATAATTGTCCTCATCCCCCCATTCCCATCCCAAACCCCTCCCCATGTATGCCCACCCCCTGTTGTCCATGACCTCTGGTTAGGCTTATATGCACGCACACAAGTCCTTTGGTTGATCTCTCCCCTTTGCCCCTACCCTTCCCTACCTTCCCCTCTGAGGCCTGACAGTCTGGTCGCTGCTTCTCTGTCTCCAGGTCTGTTTCTGTTCATCATTTTATGTTGCTCATTATTTCCCCTAGATGCGTTAGATCATGTGATACAAGGAATTCCCTTATAAGAACCGAAACTGAGACAAGCCATAATGGTTATGCTGAGAGGCAAATGAATCAGTCTGTAGTGAGTTCCTTTCTGGGCCAACAGTTCTTTTGAGTCCCCATTTCAATGTCAAACAGTTCCTTATGTGTACATGTCAGCCATGGTAGTTCAGATCTGGTTGGTTGACAAATGGTGTTTTGCTTCTTACATGTGCCCTGACCAGGGATCAAACCCCACAGTCTTGGCTTATTGGGATGATGCTCTAACCCAGTGGTCGGCAAACCGCGGCTCTCAAGCCACATGCGGCTCTTTGGCCCCTTGAGTGTGGCTCTTCCACAAAATACCACATGCTGGCACGCACGTACAGTGCGATTGAAACTTTGTGGCCCATGCGCAGAAGTCAGTTTTTGGCCTGGGTGAGCCTGTTTTGAAGAAGTGGCGTTAGAACACTCAAGGGGCCAAAGAGCCACATGGGGCTCACGAGCTGAGGTTTGCTGACCACTGCTCTAATCAAATGAGCCACCCAGCCAGGCTGGCACCTCAGCTTTTAATACACACTGCGGGGTATGTTTCCCCCCAGAATCCCCAAAGAGTGTCGTGTTTCAGGTTAAGTTTTACAAGGGCCGACCTGGAACCATAACCACCACATATGTCAGTGTTTTGTGAGACAGTGTTTCCTCCATGCCGAAACACCAGCCTCTGAAATGGAATCCTTTGAATAGGCCTGGGACCAACTGAGAGGGTATGGCTAGGTACTTGTATCGGGATGTGAATGGATTTCTGCCCCATTCAAAATGTCAGTATTCGTCTCATGGTACATTATTGTTAATGTTATCGATTTAATCTCCAGAGTAACACTAAGTGGGTAAACAAGGAAAATAGATCCCACTTTGCCACCAGCCAACTGGATGTCCTTTGGAATGGCATTTCCTCCAAATTTGGTTGATCTATTTGCAATGTAAAGGGAGAAGAGATGGTCTCTGCAGCGTTTACTAGCTCTGAAGTGTTTTGAGATCTAACTCTAAAATTATCACAAGAATTTCTGCTGAGAACTGCCACATAGCCGTATAAGGAAGGGGAGCTTTAGTCATGGTTCTTTTGGTTTCTCTTATCAGAAACCAATTTGAACTCACTTGAGCAAGAAGGGGGATTTGATAATAACATACGCAGTTGTTTCCGAGCAAGCCAGGGGAGGGAGGAAGCCAAATTCCAAGTGGGAACTTGTAGGAGCTGAAGCGTCCTGTTGTGTCTACTTGGCAGCCGCTTCTGAATCCCAAATCATGCCTGCTGGCTGTAGCTCACACTGTGGGCACAGTGTGAAATTCCCAGAGAATGAGGAAACCATGGATGGCAAAGGCAGGCAGAGAGGGACTTACTTATAAGCTCAGTGCTTACATCTGAGAATAGGGTAATAACTTTTACTTCCCCGAAGGGTTGGAAGGTTTAAATGCGGTAACACAAGTAAAGTACATCATCCAGACTTCTTGTCACTAGAATGACAGTGGGGTAAATAATGCAAAACTAGCTACTCAAGCTTAATTTATGTTTTACTTTGGAATTTATTTCATTTTTCTTGTTGCTTGTCTTCAGTAAGGTAATCATTCCAAGATGTTTATTTATATTCCTAGAGCTAATTCCAACTCAGAAGTGCATGTGCATCTGTGTGTTTCACAGTTGAGAATAGGCAGAAGGGAAGCAAAACACCCAGGAGTATGTTTAGTGTCAGCAGAAATTCATCCCAGGAAGTTTCCACGACTGACCCCAAAAAAGATTATCTCCACATGGCTTATAGAAAATTGACTATGCGACCAACCTCACCGTATTGTGGCCCCCATTCTACTTTTCAGACATAGTCTCCTAGTTATTATACAGGTGATTCATTCTATGAGTGGCTTTATATGACTAACCACATTTATACATTTCTTTGACTTTATTCGTTAATTTTCAGCTTTTCTGTGTCATGAATCCAGGAGTATTACTTCCATTTAATTTTGAAGGAAGCTGAATCACAATCATAATGGCCCTTGAAGCACTATTTGGTTCCTCTGGCCTGCTCAGAATAATTCATAATTACTATTTTGTTTGTGGTTTTAGTCATATTGTAGTGGTTAGAATGCTCTTACTATATTGTTGAGGCAATCTGAGAAATGACAAAAGGGAAGTAACGATTAAAACCAAGGAAATTTTTAAAAGATAATTTAAAACTACCTTATATACTTATATGCAAACAAATGGAAAACGTAAATAAAATGGGTAATTTTGCAGAAAAAATATAATTTACCAAATGAATCCTAATAGATCTAGAAAATGTAAGGTCCGTTTTCATAGCATTATAAGAAGTTATAAAAAAGCTACCCCCTCCCAGCCGATGTAGCTCAGTGGTTGAGCGTTGATTGACCCATGAACGAGGATGTCACGGCTTGATTCCCGCTCAGAGCACATGCCAGTGTTTCAGGCTCTGTCCCCAGGAGGGTCATGCAGGCTGCAGCACGTCTATGTTTCTCTCTCATTGATATTTCTGTCTCTCCCTCTCCTTCTCTCTCTAAAAGTTAATAAAATGTATTTTAAAAAGAAAGGTTAGCCCTAACCGGTTTGGCTCAGTGGATAGAGCGTCAGCCTGTGGACTGAAGGGTCCCGGGTTCGATTCTGGTCAAGAGCATGTGCTTTGGTTGCGGGAGCGTCCCCGGTGGGGGGTGTGCAGGAGGCAGCTGATCGATGTTTCTCTCTCATCGATGTTTCTAGCTCTCTAGCTCTCTCCCTTCCTCTCTGTAAAAAATCAATAAAATATATTAAGGAAAAAAAAAGAGCCGAAACCGGTTTGGCTCAGTGGATAGAGAGTCAGCCTGCAGACTGAAAGGTCCCAGGTTCGATTCCGGTCAAGGGTACGTATCTTGGTTGCGGGCACATCCCTGGTGGGGATTATGCAAGAGGCAGCTGGTCGATGTATCTCTCTCATCGATGTTTCTAACTCTCTATCCCTCTCAATTCATCTCTGTGTAAAATCAATAAAATATATTTAAAAAGAAATGTTAAACATTTAAAAAAAAAACCACCTGATGACTTCACACACAAAAACCCTGTTGGAACTAATAAATGAATTCAGTAAAATTGCCAGAAACATCATCAATATGCAGAAATTTACATTTCTATGCACTAATAACAAACTATCAGAGAAATGAAGGAAATTTCATTTATGCCAAGCTGGTGTGACTCAGTGGGTTAGAGCCTCATTCCATGCACTAGAAGGTCTCGGGTTTGATTCCTGGTCAGGGAATGTACCTGCGTTGCAGAAGGCAGCCAATTGATCTCTCTCTCACACTCTCTCTCTTTCTCTCTCTCTTCTCCTTCCCTTCCTATCCCTTTCCTTGTTTTCCCCTCTCCCTCTGCCTCCCTCTCTCCCCCTCCCTCCCTTTCTACCTTCCATTCTCTCTGAAATCAATGAGGGGTGGGGGCAGGGGACAACCCTTGGGTGAGAATAAAGAAAAAAAATAAAACCATTTATAATTGCATCAAAGAGAAAATATCTGGGAATAAATTTAACAAAAAAGATGGAAGACCTATACACTGAAAACTATAAAGCATTGATGAAAAATAAATTAATAAATAAATAAATGAAAAGATTCCATGCTCATAGGTTGTAAAATTAATATTATTAAATGTTCATACTACCCAAGGTAATTTTCAGATCCAGTACAATCCCTACCAAAATCCCAAAGGCATTTTTTACAGAAATGGGACAAATAATCCTAAAATCTGTGTGGAACTACAAAAGACCCCATATAGCCAAACCAATCTTGAGAAAGAACAAAGCTAGAGCCCTCATGGCCCTGGCTGGATAGCTCATTTGGTTAACCCATCATCCTGGTACGCCATGGTTGTGGGTTCAATTCCTCTTCAGGACATGTACAAGAATGCATAAGAGGAATAACAAATCAATTTCTCTCTTTCTCTCTCTCTCTCTCTCCCTCCCTCCCTCCCTCCCTCCCTCCCTCCCTCTCTCTCAAATAAATAAAAAATAAATTAAAAAGCATTATGCTTGCCGAAACCGGTTTGGCTCAGTGGATAGAGCATTGGCCTGCGGACTGAAGGGTCCCAGATTCGATTCTGGTCAAGGGCATATACCTTGGTTGCAGGCACATGTGCAAGAGGCAGCTGATCGATGATTCTCTCTCATCGATGTTTCTTACTCTCTATCCCTCTCTCTTCCTCTCTGTGAAAAAATCAATAAAATATACATATTTTTAAAAAGCATTATGCTTTCTGATTTCAAACTATATTACAAAGCTATAGGTATCAAAACATTATGGTATTGGCATAAAAACAGACACACAGATCAATGAAACAAAACAGAGAGCCCAAAAATAAACCCACACTTATATGTTCAACTAATTTATGACAGAAGAGCCAAGAATATGCAATGGGGAAAGGCCAAGCTCTTCAATAAATGATGTTGGGAAAACTGGACCACTCTCTTACACCATACAAAAATTAGTTTAATGTACACCTGAAACTAATACAAAATAAAATTAAATGTAACCTGTAATTAAAAAATAAAATTTTAAAAATTAATTCAAAATGTATTAAAGTCTTGGACTTAAGACCTAAGACCATAAAAGTCCTAGAAGAAAGAATAGGTGGTAAGTGTCTTGGCAATGATTTTTTGGATTTGACAGCAAGAGCAAAGGCAACAAAAGCAAAAATCAACGATTGTGACTACATGAAACTAAAAAGCTCTGCACAGCAAAGGAAACTATCAACAAAATGTCAGATATCATAAAATGCTAGCACAGTAAGAGAAGTAGGATTGTCTCAGATTGTAGTGGGATATGACCTATACGTTATTGCCAATAGACTAAAATTTAGTGAACCATTAGTGATAGAAAGAATAAAGGATAATAGTTTTCAGTGTAGCTAGAGATGAGAGATGGTACAATGATGATGAGTCCTAGATGAATAGTAAAAAACAAAAATGCTGTTACATTCAAGGTTTACCACTAGTATCCGTGAACAAATCATCTGTTTTGAGCATGGTAGCCTCCTATATCTGTAGAGGAAAAGACAAAACAGCCCCTACCAAAGCAGCGTCTACCTAAAGTCCATCATTTAAAAGTTAGGTTAGTTATTCTAAAACTGCTTTCCATTTTAATTGTAATTTTATATTCCTTTATTTTTTAATATGTTTTATTGAATTATTTTATTTTATTTTTATTTTTTTTGTCTCTAACAGATGCTGTGAGAGAAGTAAGGAAATACTCCACTACTACTGTCATTGAAAAGAGCTCAGCCAGCCGACCTGGTGCCCATGAACACACCCAGATGAAACTTTTTAGGTCTCAAAGAAATCTTTACATTTCTGGATTTTCATTATTTTTTTGGCTGTAAGTAAAAAAGAAACCACACACAATTTAAAAACATAAATTATGGTTCTCATTTTTTTAACCAAGACTTATAGACTTTTTCTATAATATCTAGTATACTAACATCTTCGTAAAAGAATTCAAACTACATACCCAAATAAATAACAAGCAATATGTAGTTATAACTTGCGGGTTTGAAAGGTTAATAAGCCCCTCATGACCTGGCCCTCTCCTCTCTGGAGCCTTGTCTCATTCTGTTCTCTGGCGTGTGCACCACATTCTCCCTCACTGACCCCCAGTGTTCGTTCGTTCGTTCATTCTTGCAAGGAATATTTATTGAGTTAATAATGTCCCCAGCTCCTTCCTACTTCAGGGTCTTCACACCTGTCTCTCCTTTTTCTCTTCCCTCTTTCCCTGGCTAACCTCTCATCCTTCAGTCTCTTTCTAAAGAAGCCACTGTGACCATCACTTCCCCCGAAGTAAGTAGGTCTCCTCTTGCACACTCCCATAGAGTGTCTATATACTTTGCTTTTGAGTATCGTTCATTCTTATCCTTTTAACTCTTGCCTCTCCAAATAGAACCTAACTTTTGAGAGCAGGTACTTTGCCTCGGTTCTTGCTATGTTCCCAGGGCCTAAAACAGTGCTTACCACTTAGCAGTTCCCGAGGAAATGTCCGTGGAATGAATAATTAAAGACACTGGCTACTACTTCTCACAATGGGGGTCACCCATAAATGTGAATGAGCAGCTTCGGGGCATGACCAGGCTCCTACAGTCATTGCTCTTTAAATAGCAAATTTTGAACTGGGGGGTGGGGAGGACTTCTTACTGGCCCTGCCACACTGTCTGAAATGCTGTTTCTGCTCCTCCTGGCTAGCGGCCTCTATAAAGGAAATTATTAAATTAGTAAGTACCATTGAACCTATATTCCAAATGCTAGTCTTCTAACAAAGATTCTAAATGAATGAGACAAAGGCATGTTTTGACTGGAAGACTTGGAATTTTTTTTAATACTACTATGTCCTCTCTAACCATCATCTCTCTCCACCACTAAATGAAAGTTGTTTGACCAAGACTATGTACTTTAACATTTTTATTTTCATTTTCTTAGAGTAATGAGACGTCTGGTTACCCTTATTACTCAGCTGGCAAATGAACTGTCAAACAAAGGAATACTTAAAAATCAAGTAGAATGTACTAACGAGGATGCCAGAAAATTAATGAAAGAGAATGAAAAACTAAAACAGGTATTTAAGTTTTCTTTTAAAAAATCTGAATAATATTAATATTCCCAAGGGGTGGTATATTGTTTTTTAAAAAGAACCTTTGCTTGCACTGGAAGACTTGGAATTTCCAAGTAGTTACAGCATTGCCTGCGGTTCGATTCCAGCCAAGGGCACATGCCTGGGTTGCAGGCTCAATCCCCAGTAGGGGGCATGCAGGAGGCAGCCAATCAATCTCTCCCTTTCCTTTTCCTCTCCAAAATCAATAAAAATGTGTTTGTTTTTTTAAATAACCATTTAGATGGGAAGGGAGAACATCTCCATGTCCTGGGCCCCCCTGAGGCCAAAGAGCTTGTGGGGTGCGGGATGTGGAGGGAGAAAAAGAAGAACAAATGGAAAAAAGGAAAGATACAAAATTACTTTGGGCATTTTTTTTTCTCTTAAGTTTAAAATTTAGAACTCAGATCTCATACGTAAGTGGTTTTCAGTTCAGATGAAGCCCCATGTTTTGCTAATTCTGCTTTTCAGTAAAAAGAATCAGTGGAACCAATCAGATGCAAAACCAATTTTCTCAGAGAAAGCATTCCTAAAATAATGCAATAAGATCATTTTCTTATTGTAGATTAATGAAATGCAAACAAACAATTATATGTTAGACCAAGTCGTAGTTATGTAAACAATATAACAGTAGAGAATTCAAATCCTTATCCAAGTCCTAAAGCCTCGCCTCTTGTAGAAAGAACTAGAAGCACCACCCTTCATCAGATCTAAATGAGTTAGATGCTGCAGAGTACAATATAAAGCTTTCTAAAACCTATTAAATACCTCAAAACTTATTTCCAAAAATTCTGCTTGGTGCTGCAGTATCATGGTCACCTACTCAAAACCATTTTTTACATTTGTTGATATCTACCTTATTTCACGACAACAGAAAGGTATATGTTTTAAAGGTGTTTTTTTTTAATTGATTTTTTGAGAGAGAGAGAGAGAGAGAGAGATCGGTGTGAAAGTAAAATATCAATTGGTTGGCTTCTGCACACACCCCAACTGGGGACTGAATTCAAAACCTAGGTTTGTGCCCTGACTGGGAATTGAACTCACAACCTTTTGGCGTATGGCAGTTGTTGGCAGACTGCGGCTCCAGAGCCACATGCGGCTCTTTGGCCCCTTGAGTGTGGCTCTTCCACAAAATACCAGGTGTGCGGGTGCGCACATACAGTGCAACTGAAACTTTGTGGCCCATGCACAGACATTAGTTTTGGGCTCTCAAAAGAAATTTCTATCGTTGTACTGTTGGTATTTGGCTCTGTTGACTAATGAGTTTGCTGACCACTGGCATATGGGAAGACACTCCAACCAATTGAGCCACACCAACCAGGGTCAAAAAGGTATTTTTATAGAAATAGAATTAAAAAATGTTTCTTAGATTGTACTCAGCATCTTTTAAGGAAACTTTTAGAGAATAAGCATCAGTTTATTTTTTCACTCTGTTTTGTTCTGTTTTAAAAGGCATTGATTCACAGATGTCGTGTAAATTTCCCTTTGTAGTAAATATAGGTCTGGGAAGTCAGACTGTTGATATTTCTGGATATAAAAGCAAGCTATCGTTATTTTTGCCTTTTGTGGACTGTTTCAGCAACAGAATGAGCCTCATTTTTTTTTGTTTTTTGTTTTTGTTTTTGTTTTAATATATATTTTATTGATATTTTACAGAGAGGAAGGGAGAGAGATAGAGAGCTAGAAATGTCGATGAGAGAGAAACATCGACCAGCTGCCTCTTGCACACCCCCTACCGGGGATGTGCCCGCAACCAATGTACATGCCCCTGACCGGAATCGAACCCAGGACCTTTCAGTCCGCAGACCGACGCTCTACCACTGAGCCAAACCGGTTTCGGCTGAGCCTCATTTTGTACCTTAATATTATTTGCTTCATTTTCTGTCATTTGATCTTATTTTCCAGTGGTAAAAAGAAAACAAAATCCTCAAAGCTTTAATCAATATGAAGGCTAACCTCATAGTACACAGCCTTGTCTTTAGTCTAACTGTGGGCCTGTATTGACTTAACATTGTGCCCGTCATGTCAGATTGATGAGTTGTAACTACTGTTATTATTCTTCAGTTATTTTCTTCCTACTCTTCCTACTCTTGTTTTGTAAAGTTTGGGTACTATTATTTTTCTTATATACATGATAATTAATGTACTTAAATTAGACTCGTCCTTCAAAGAAAGCATTTTCCTCAAAACATTTTTGGAATTGTTTTCAGACCCAGTTACTATTGCAAGGAAGATTTATTTATGACTACTGATTCTTTGATTCTCTCCCCTCCTACCCCCCCCCTCCCCCCAGTTTCTTTCTTTTGTTGTTTTTCTTCCTTTTGGTTCCATGCTGTCCAGGTTCCCTGCTTCCTGCATATCTCTGACCCAATCAGTGGTCTTAGATCATTAGAGATACACAGGTATGCTGGGCTAGAGAAAGTCTGTGAGCTGGACATAAACTCCGTCAGTGCCCAAAGTGCATCTACGTGACCAAGAAAGGCCCTAAGTCAGAATGTCAAAGATGACTTATTTCAAGATATTTCCTTCTTGTAGGTTTTTAAATACTAGTTAAAGAAGGATAAAAATGCTAAAACACCTCTTCATTCTCTATCAGAGACACAGTACCTAATGGAAAGTATATTACCCTGGGATCTAAGAGTCTTAGGTACTAGTCCCAACTCTACCAATAATGAGCATTGTTACTTAGGGCAAGTTACCTCATGCGTGTAGGCCTCAAGGTCATAAATAATAACTAATAGGTGCCAGGTATCACTTCAAATGCTTCCCAATGAGGTATTAACTCTTAATTTGTGCAATAACCCCATGAGGTTGATACTGTTATTATGTGTATTTTATACATGAGGAAGGGGAGGCACAAAAATGTTAAGTGACTTCCACAAAGATCATCCCACTAAGTGATAAAACTAAGAATCTACTCTTAACCACGTTGTTTTGTCCCTTTGCTTGTATGTTAGCCTATTGTGACTTGCAGATTGTGCCGAAGACCCTTTTGTGTTCTGATATTCAGTTAATTAAATGAAATCATTATGAAAGACCAATCAATTTTAATTGCTTTAAAAAATTAGTTAGAAGAAAGCTCCATCACTTTTGTTACGTAAGAGAGATTAGGTAACAAAAGTGATGGAGCTTTACTTCTAACTAGTTTTTTCCCCCCAGTCCCTTTACCAAGTTGGGATAAGGTATGTAGGACAGTGAACACATGCATTATTGTAGCTGGTAGCTGTTGAATTTCATCTTTCAATTTCTCTAGCATCTAGTCACACATAATAAATTTGGACAAGTTTACAGGTGCAGTAATGAAAGCTTATTTACAAGACCAGCACAAATCCAACTTTCCCAAGTAAATGGCATAATAATTTAAGCAGTCAGTGTAATAAACATTCCTACAACTCCGTGGTTCCCTCCCAATTACTGGAGACTCTAACCTAAAAGTAGTGAAGCAACAACGATGATTGTTTAGAATTTTAATATGGGCAACAAATTTATAGAGATTTGCAGGGGAAAATATTGGTCTTTTTTAAAAATTTCTTTATTGATTAATGTGTTACATTTTGGTCATATTTTTGCTCTTTAATTTAAATTTTTTTAAAGTAAAAGTCTTCTGTTATACTGTGTATTTCAGTCTTCTTATCTCCTAAAAATACAATTTCCTGCGCTTATGTAATATACTTAGAAGAGCTTTAATTCCTCCTGAGCTGCCTAATCTCTCTTCTAACAAAAGTAGTGTATTTGATCTTGTGCTACAATATGCTCTTGTCTCATCCTTTTCACTAAATTGAAGTTACCTGAGAGCAGGGATCATATTTATTTCACATTTTTATCCTTTATAACCCTACTATTGTAAAAATTTGCATGTAATCAGTGCTCAGTTGAACATTTTGTTTGTTGAATATACCAGCTTACATTAGAAAAGGAACCATCTACAATAGAAATTCTTTTCTACTCTTGGACACTGTCAGTATCAGGTTGCTGCACTTTAGTCAAATAACCCATGACAGTATGTACATATTTTTCAAATATTAATATCCCCTCTTGGTAACTTAAATTTCTTTACAATGTCAACTTCTAAGTCTATTAACAATGGTAGTTTCCATCCATACATAGAGATAATAAATTTTTACTTCATTATATTTTTATTTTTTAAAGGTTTTTACATTTTTTATATTTATCTTTATTGAGAATGTTACAGATGTTCCCTATTTCCCCCACATTATTCCCCTGTACCCCACCCCAGGCCTTCACACAATTATATTTTTATTTTAGTCAGATATTTTACCATACTATTCAGATTTTAATTTTTCTTGCCTAAAAAGGATAGGCTAGAAACATAAAATAAACATTTTACAAGCCAGAATAGATTTTAAAATATGAGCATCATAAAGGATTAACTGAATAAAATTAATTTGGAGACTGGTCAATGAAAATTCAATAGAATTTTCCAAGCATAGATATAGCCTTATCATTTTCTACTTACCCATACCCCCCTGACATTATATTCTTATCTTACAAATCTACCTTTATAAAAATAGTCTGAGCCGAAACCGGTTTGGCTCAGTGGATAGAGCGTTGGCCTGCGGACTGAAAGGTTCAATTCCTGTCAAGGACATGTACCTTGGTTGCGGGTACATCCCCAGTAGGGTTTGCAAGAGGCAGCTGATCGATGATTCTCTCTCATCGATGTTTCTAACTCTCTATCCCTCTCTCTTCCTCTCTGTAAAAAAAAAAAAAAAAAAATCAATAAAATATGTTTTTAAAAATAGTCTGAGCCTGGGGTGTGGGGCAGGGTGGGCAAGAAAAGACCAATGGGGGGATGGCGAAGGGAGACATGTGTAATACTTACAACAATAAAGTTTTTTTAAAAATAGTCTGAGTAGACAGCTCTGTAACTGGAATATAATTATCTCTCCCAATTAATAGACCTACAGCTATGTTTTTTTTTAAACTTAGATTTTCATTACATTTAGTTGATAAAAAGATATGCACATTGTTTACCTAAATACTTTTGAAAATAGAATTTTAATCATACCCCAACCAGAACCTCTTATTTTCATTTCAGAGATCTTAACCATTGTCGGAAGAAATTTATTTGTGTTTGCCAAATGCTAAGTTTATGTTAGCAGAATTCCATTGTAGAAAATTATAAAATACTTAAAAAGACCAAGAATAAAATAAAGATCAATAATTTAAATACATTACTCAGACCATTTCCTGGAAGAGTGTCTGGCTATTGCAGTCTAAGCTCATTTCTATCACTCTCTTTTCTGATAGCTCTTGAAATGCGGTAACAAGGAAGAGGAACACGTTTTGGAAGCAGAAAATAAAAAACTGGTAGAAGACAAGGAAAAACTGAAAACCGAATTAAAGAAAACTAAAGATGGTAACTTTGTGTGCATGGGCCAAAGCAGAAAGAGCATGATATTTTATGCTGTTACACTTCACTGTTTTCCCTAAAACAAATCTAATGGCTAAATAGTTCTTCTGACTGAAACACCACGAGCGACCTATTTATAAGTTCTGCTCAAATATGAAGATAAAACATTGTTTCAGCCAAGAGAAACATGCTGTGTTATACAGAAAAACATGTAGGTGTTTCAGATCTGTGTTGTAAATACAGATGTTCTTACCTTAGCAAAAGAGCTATGTTCCTAAAAAGTTGGTTGTAAACACAGTATTGGAAAATAAATCACATTCTTCCATCATAGTACATTGCTCCTTTCAAAGAAGTGATCGCAGGTGGACAGTTTTGGTTATAAGAAAGTATATTGCTGCCCTGGTTCCGGGTGGCTCAGTTGGTTGGAGTGTCATACTGTACACCACAAAGTTGCGGGTTTGATTCGTGGTCAGGGCACATGCCCAGGTTGCAGTTTGATCCTAGTCCAGGCGTGTATAAGAAGCAACTGATCAGTGTTTCTCACATTGATGTTTCTCTCTCTAAAAATTAATAAAAACATATCCTCAGGTGAGGATTTAAAAAAAAAATGTTTTTAAAGAAAGTATATTGCTAACCCCAAGCCCTAGTATTCCCTACCTGCCAGATATAAGGAAAACATTCCTTGAAACAGATGGGTTGGCATAGAGTAAGACAAATCAGGATGTCAGCAGAGAATTTGAATATTTCATTTCAAAACACATTGCAATGAGGACTTGGGTAGAGCATCCTAACTTCATTTTCCTGAAGGCAGCTATTTCTTTTACATTTTCTTTTTGTCTTTTAGTAAATATGTTTTAATTGATTTTAGAGAGAAAGGTAGAGGTAGAGAGAGATAGGAGCATTGATGCATCTACATGGACCAACTGCCTCCTGCATGTCCCCTGCTGGGAATTGAGCCTGCAACCCAAGCATGTGCCCTAATTGGAAATCAAACCTGCGACTTCTTGGTGCATGGGTCAGTGCTCAACCACTGACCATATGGCTGGGGCCATTTTTTTAAATAGTTCCAATAATATTTTCTTCTTTTTAGTCAAACAAATTATTATTGCCTGCAACCACATAGCACAGAAAACTGGATACCCCAAGTCCAATGTTATACCAGGAAATTCTGTTTAAAAGTTTGTGACTTGATCCCTGTGAACATTTCTGCACAAAACAGTTATTCCTTGATGTTGTCCAGGCATGGGGAACCTCTCAGTCAGTCAGAGTTAAAGTAATGATCAATGTTTAGATCTCCAATTTTAAGAAGTCTCTTCCATTTATGTTGGAGATGAGTTAAAAAATGTTCAGTGACTGAATCAAGGACCTACTTTATGCCATTTATAAATTTAGATTTTTAAAATAGGCCTCAGGCCCTAACTGGTTTGGCTCAGTGGATAGAGCGCCAGCCTGCTGACTGAAGGGTCCCAGGTTTGATTCCCAGGCAAGGGCATGTACCTTGGTTACAGGCACATCCCCAGTAGGGGGTGTGCAAGAGGCAACTGATCAATGTTTCTCTCTCATCAATGTTTCTAACTCTCCCTCACCCTTTCTCTCTGTAAAAAAATAAAAATAAAAATAAGACAATAAAATAGGCCTCAGGATAATTGAAGTTCTCTGTAATATAACTTGCAAATTGATTATGCATTTACATTCTTTGAGTAGAGTTTTCATCATCAAAATATTTTGTGGGTTTTTAATATATATATTTTTTTATTTCAGAGAGGAAGGGAGAGGGAGAGAGAGATAGAAACATCAATGATGAGAGGGAATCATCAATTGGCTGCCTCTTGTGTGCCCCCTACTGGGATTAAGCCACAACCTGGGCATGTGCCCTGACTAGGAATTGAACTTTGACTTCTGGGTCAATCACTGAGCCATACCGGCTGGGCCTTTGAATTTGAAATGGAAAAAATCTGAAGGTAAAAGCTAATTCCATTTAAAAAATAGGATATTTAATACAATATTAAAATTGTATTCACTTCTCTACTTCTTATTTAAAGTTAAGAATGTAAATCACAAAATTCTTTAGAGGTAGTAAGTTAAAAAATAAGTTACTTCTCTGGTCAAGGTGGTATAATATATGGTAGGGATAGTGTAGCCATAATTTCAAAATCTTGTCATGGTTGGTACAGTTGGCTCTTCTGCAATTCCAAATGATTTGGAGCATGATCAAGAAATTTTAATATTTGTATAAAAATAAATTTAATAATCACCTACCCTCGACGTTAGACATTTCAGAACAGAAATCATGTTCTTTTTTAACCCAACACAAAATATTGGTGTTAATCCTTCTGAAGAATGCAAAGGACTATTTTCAAAATACCTTTTATTAGTTAAAAAAAATTATTTTAAAACTTTGCTTTTTTCACATATGCCAATTTTCTTATGTTGTTAGCAGGATAGTATAAAAATAAAAGACAGACAGGAGGAGGTTATGTGCCCTGCTACCCATCTCAACCTGAGCTCAACTTCACAAGTCTGAGATGTAACTTTCTAAACTCAGTATTATTTTAGATGAACATAAACACAATATTTCTTTGAGAGACATTTCAGATGTTTGGAGAAAATTAACTCTCTGGTAATATAGGCATTGTGTTTATAATCTGATAACAAGAGACGCCAGCTCCTGTGTTTGAAGTGTAGACTGCATAGCTATTTTCAATGTGAATCAATGTTGAGGTAAAAGCAGATTTTACCTGTTTGAGTACGTCCTATTTGGTTCTTGCAAGGTGTGTAATATTTTATGAATACATTTTATTTACCCAAAGTTATTATTTTAGATAACATTACTAATGACCTTGAGAAGATCAAAGTTTCATTTCTAAAGGAGTTAAATTCTAGGCTATGTTCTCTTGACCTAAACTAGTCAAATTTGTTAAGGAAAGAATTCAGAAATTACATAAACAAATAGTACAAGATTTGGATAAATTTAGAAGCACCATTCTTTGGACATAGTAGCATTCAAAAATATTCACTGATTTCTAAAAGATTGAGGATATAAAGGCTAGCAGTGCTTACCAAATGTTTCAGAAAGTTCTTTTGTACTGGACAATTGAGTAGAAAGTAATGTGGTTTATTATCTTTAAAAATATATGTTTATTGATTTCAGAGAGGAAGGGAGAGGAAGAGAGATAGAAGCATCAAAGATAAGAGAGAATCATCAGTCGGCTGCCTCCTGCATGCCCCCTACCGGGATCAAGCCCACAACCCTGGCATACGCTCTGACTAGGAATCAAACTGTGACCTCCTGGTTCATAGGCCGACACTCAGTCAGCCACTGAGCCACACCAGATAGGCTCATTTATTTTTCATTAGGGGTAAAATGATTTGTCTTACCCTTAGTATTTCTTTAAGTAAAACATTTTCACTGAAGTGTATTAGTAGAAATAAAGCATAGATATAAATGTTTATTTAAGATGGTCCACCCCAAATTGAAAAACTAGCATTCCAAAAACAGGTATTAAGAGCACTCTGTAGTACCAATTCAGATTTTGCCCAGAGTTAGTAAATCACTTGTGCTTCAGTGAAGTAATATGACCCTAGTGTGTGCATGTCCCAAAACACCTAATTTACTAAGTTAGTCAGGTGTAAGAACCTGCCTCATCGGTCAATTTTAATGATCTGCTTAACAATAAAGCTGATGCCCCAGTGTGTGGAGTAATTGGGGAAGGGCACTACCATGCAAAATGAGAACTTAAGCTTTGAAGATTTACAAAGCTCACCAGCTTTCATAATAAATATAAATCATGTATGTAGTGGAAAACCTTCTGATGTTCCAGGACAATGACTTCAAAGGAGTCTTTTAGGATAGCTATAGTATTTATTCTTATAAATAAATACTTCCTCAGTATTATTCTTATTGTGGGAAGATATATGTACCATTTAATCATTGCATGTATCCAGGCAGTGGTAAAAGTAAATATGATTTTAAAAGTGATCGTACTACATGTGGAATTGTCTCCTCCCCATTCCGTTAGGAGAGGAATTTGTCCATAATATGCTACATTAACAGAGTTCTAGGAGTGCTATTTTAGTAGAGGTTGAGCAGTAGTATATTTCTCCTACAAAAAGGAAAAGAAAAAGAAGAAAAGACAAAAAAGTGATTAGGGCAAATTCCTTGACCCTGCCTTTATTCTTTCTCTCTCCTTTTCTTCCTCCTATCTTCCCACTCCCTTCCTTTACTGCCCTTTCTTCCCTCTTACCCACCTTCTCTTCCTTCCTCCTTCTTCCCTTCGTTTTTGACTGTTTCTATCAATAGTTTTTTAAAGAACTTTCAAATAATTTATTTATTGCAAGATTTCTTTAAAAGATTTCTTACTGACATTTAGAGAGAGAGAAAGGGATAAGAGAAGAGAGAAACAATGGTGCTAGAGCAAAACATCAATCTGCCGCCTGCACACCCCTCGCCAGGATTTGAGCTCCCAACCCAGTCCACCTGGGGATGGGCCTTTACTGCGAATCAAACCAGCAACCATTCAGTGCACTGCACAAGGCCCAACCACCGGCCAGCGCTATTGCAAGATTAGTAAACATGGAACATAATTAAAACTGTTCTTGAAGAGCATGCCTATAGAAGATAAAGCAAATTTTTAATGTAGAAACTGAATGTAAAAGCCCATTTTATGTACCTGAGTATTGACAGAATTTAACAAAGACCTTAGATTTGGACCAGAAAACAGAACCTTCTTGTCCTTTTTAATCTTAATTTTGATAATTCAACTCTCTTCCTAGGTAAATGCTTCCATATCACCATGACTTACCTTGGAAAGAACTAACATTTTCTTTTATTGGCCAACTTCACCTCCCTGGAAGATGTGAGAGTAAAATAAAATATAGTTATTAACCTTTAACGCCAGTAAAAAGTTATACTAACATAGGACCAGGGAGCGAAAATGTTGAAGCACTTTTTAGGAGAAATTGAAGGTCAAGACAAGAGAGAAAATTATAAGGAAATTGCTATTCTATTACCAGTAACCCTAACTGAATTCCTGCCTCTTGAGTCTTAAGTCTCAAGAAAAGAATATAATTTAAAACTTGGAGATTTTCCAATTCTTTACAGAGGAACAGTGTAAGCCATCTATCTATTTAAAGTAAATTCTCAAAGTCCAAACTAACCATGCCTTATAGTTGTACTAGTAAATTCTTGTGGGGATGAACTGAACTATCTTTTACTTGCTGTTATTTCAAAGCCATCATCTTACTTTAAAATTGTTAATGCTTTTTAAAATGTGCTAGTTTTGGTCATATTATATTTTTACTTTTATTTCCTTCTAAAGAGTTTTTATTATTTGAATTTAAAAAACACGTTTTTCACCCTACCTGGTTTGGCTCAGTGGATAGAGCCAAAGTATCCTGGGTTTGATTCTGGTCAAGGGCTCATGCCTGGGTTGAGGGCTCGAATCCCAGTAGGGGGCAAGTAGGAGGCAGCCAATCAATGATTTTCTCTTATCAATATGTTTCTATCTCACCCTCTCTCTCTTCCTCTCTGAAATTATATATATATATAAAATATGGCATGGATTAATAAGCCAAAATAAAGGCCTGGTACAAAGGGCTAAGGTAGCCCAGAGGAGAGAGTGATTGTTATTACTGGAAGAGTCTAGGAAAAAATGGTGGGGATGGTGTCACCTGAGCTGAGGCTCAGGGATGAAAGGGATTTCGGAGGCTGGAATGGGAGAGTCCTTCCCTAGCCTCAGGAAGGCACACAGACCAATGATGAAAAGCCATCGTGACTAGATTATGGTTTATGTGTGGCAGGGTAGAGTGGGAAAGCCGATACAAGAGCTGGAGGCTCATGAGTACCATGCTTAGAGGTCCAAAATTTATCCTAAAGTAAATACAGAGGCAGCAGTAGATTTTTAGCAACAAAAAATATAGAACCAAAAAACAACCTTTTGTCACATCATTTGTGGACAGGGATTTAAATTCAAGAAGAAAGAATAAAACAACTGAAATGTTTCAATCTATTTAAGAATTATCTTTATTTGTTTAAAGGGACTGTGAAAGCATCTAACTAGCATTTGGGAGTGTGAAATTTAGTCAGATTTGATATGAGACTGGCTTTCACTTTGGGGAAGTTAAACTATGGCTCTTCACAGAGTAGTTGTATACACAAATGGCCCAGTGCATTGTCTATATGTTAAAAATTAATAATTTACTAGATATTATTGTTACTTCTATCAAAAAAAACTTTATAAGTTAAATAGAGAATGACTAAAAATAGGGGAAAAAATTTTCATTTAGATTTTAACTATCAACCTAAAATAACATTGTAAAAAATCATTTAAAACATTTATTTCAAGTTTAGGGATGATTTTTCTGACACTACTTTACTTTCCAAATCTATTAGTCTTTTTTTAATATCATAATAAAAACTTGTCAAATTTAAGGTGAATTCTTTCATAAATAAGCTTCTAAATTGAAAAAGATAAAAATACCTCTCAAAGCCTGATCAAGGGTAAACTATGCAGTGTTAGATGTTTGATATGTTCATTTGCTAATTAAATCTGAGGTTGGTTTATAAAACCATCCTGAAGCCAGGGGCCGTCATGACCGAACAGCAGGTTGCGTGGGGCAACAAGGCCGGCAGGGGTTAGTGAGGGACGACCAAACAACTGAGCAGCAGGCTGTGGGGGTGACCAGGTTGGCATGGGGGTAGTTGGGGGTAACCAGGCCAGCAGGGGGCCAGTTAGGGGCAACCAGGCCGGCAGAGGGAACAGTAAGGGGCGACCAGGCTGGCAGTGTGGTGCAGTTGGGGGCAATTAGGCCAGCAGGGCGGCAGATTGGGATAAACCAGGCCAGTGGGCGGGGGTAGTTAGGCGACCAGGCCTGTAGGCAGAGGTGGTTAGGGGTGATCAGGCCAGCAGGGGGGGCAGTTGGGGACAGTCAGGCCAGCAGGAGGAGCAGTAAGGGGCAACCAGGTCAGCAGTGGGGGAGGCAGTAAGAGGCAACCAGGCTGGAGGAGGGGGCAGTTAGGGGCAACCAGGCCAGCAGGCAGAGGTGGTTAGGGGTGATCAGGCTGGAGGGGGGGGTAGTTAAGTACAATCAGGCAGGCAGGCAGGTGAGCAGTTAGGAGCCAGAGGTCCCAGATTGTGAAAGGGATGTCCCCAGGCCTAAACCGGCAGTTGGACATTCCTTGAGGGGTTCTGGATTGGAGAGCGTGCAGGCTGGGCTGAGGGGACCCCCTCCCGTACACAAATTTCATGCACCGGGCCTCTAGTTGCATAATAATAGCACTTTCTTTTCTATGGGTGTCTTGGAAGTGTTTAAAAATGCTCAACACCAGTGAGACGAATTAGTTTTGGTTTAAAGGCTGAAGCATGAATTTTTGCTTTAGAGATTGCCTGATGGGACATTTCCATGTGAAAATTCAACTAGTCTCAGATCAACTTATCTAAAATTGAACTTATCATCTTCATGTTCAAATTCTACCTGACTCAGTCACTTTTGAAATGTATAGAAAGCAATCAGGAAAATGAGCTGGAAACTTAAAGAAAAACTTTTTCCCCCCTAAAACTAAATCTCATTGCAACATCTCCTATCTATGTAGATTTTGTTCTTTCTATAAGGAAAATTGATAGAGCTAAAATCGGAAACTTTTTAGGAGGTTCCTTGAAATTTTCAGTACAGTTTGGATCCTCT
Organism: Vespertilio murinus; assembly: GCA_963924515.1. Lineage (NCBI taxonomy): Eukaryota > Metazoa > Chordata > Mammalia > Chiroptera > Vespertilionidae > Vespertilio > Vespertilio murinus. Next base: position 38,150,773 of record OZ004712.1, read on the forward strand.
TCTTATATTCTGATACTTTATTTTTTAGTTATTTTCAGTAAATTTATAACTTAAGAAAAACTGATAAAATTTACAAGTGCTATTTTAGAACAAACAGGGTCAGCAAAGTATGACCATAGGCCAAATCCAGCCTGCTGCTTTGTTTTTAAAAATTAAATTTGATGGGACAAAGCCACAAGCATTCTGTGACTGCAGAGTTGAATAGACTGTACAGAATCTGCATGGCACAGAAAGCTAAAAACATTTACTATCCGGCCCTTTACAGAAATAGTTTACAGACCTGTATTTAGGGTTTTCAAATAAAGAAGAGTACTTTTTTCAGTATAAATGAGGATAGTGAAAATATTTTTTCTGCTATTGTTAAAAATTTGCTATGCACCTGTGCTTCTTGATGAGATAATTTAAGAAATTTTATAGTAAAATTAGTTCTTTGTTTAAAATCTATGTAAATGGGCTCTTTCAATTCTCACATATGATGGGTTGGTAATTCTAGATTCCATTTGTTGCTTTTGCTTACACATGAACTGGCTTTATAAAGTATATCCTTTTCAAAGCAATCTGTTATAATCTGTGCTTAGTGCTTTGCCTGAAACATACATCTGATTTTTTTTAAGTGCAAAGCTAGCTTATTAACATAATTTATAATTATTCTTCAGTAAGTACAGAACCAAAATTGTTCTTTTAAATACATTACTTAGCAACCTAACTAAGATTAATGAAGGAAGTCTTTGTGCAAGTATTGATATTTCCTATGCCAATAGCATTCACAGTGGGGCTCATTTTACTTATTAAATTAGAAAGCATATTTATCAGTTCCCTGGCCCTGAGTACCAGCAATCACTAAAAGTATAAGCATTCTTTAAATTCATGTGTTTTCTAAACCCAAAAGCACTTTACCCATAAATCTCATTCATATTTTTAGTACCCTAGAACGTATGGGCAGGCACTAGTATACTTAGTGATGGGTAGAGAAAGTGAGACACCCTCCCCCCCAAAAAAAACATTAATTTTTTCTTTGTTTTCTGCATGTGAAAAGGCTATTTTTGGTTTTACTGAATATTTACTCTGTATTACATTGCGTGTGCAGCTTTATTTCCACTCCAAAAATTCTTGCTGCTGCTCTTGCAAAGCAGGCCGTCTTCTAAAGCATGTCCCACTTCAATCTCTCTGCTTCTTCACAGTGCCACCAGAGCAGTTTTCAGCACCATGTCTCTGACTGTGCCTCTGTACTATTTCAAAGTTTTCCTTGATTTCTGCCACATTTCCAGCTCTTCAAGATGGCACCTGGTCCCCACCATCATCTCTAGCTTTAACTCCCACCCTTATCCAATATAAGTTTTATATTCCTACTTTATTAAATGTTGTACTTCTGACAGTAGTGTCTCAGTACTTTGTACCTTTGCCCAGGACTGTAATGTCCTTTTTACTTCACTCTTCTTTATAGACCATGCTCATCTTTCAGCCTCAGTGTTGCCACATCTAGGAAGCCTCCCTGAAACTGTCTCCCTTCCTGCTTGGTTAAGTGGCCTGACCGGGGATTGAACCCACCATCTTGGCATATCAGGGCAATGCTCTAACCAACTGAGCTACCCGGTCAGGGCTAGACTTATCGCTTTTTCATAATAAACTTTTTATGTTAGGACAGTTTCAGTTTATAGAAAAATAAGCAAGATAGTACAGCAAATATCCATATGTCCTGTACTGTTATTTTTTTAAATAATGCCTTACATTAATTTGGTACATGTATACAATTGATGAATCAATAAGGAGACATTATTGACTAAGGTTTATAGTTTACTCTAGTTTACTAGAATTTTGTGCAAGTGGGGAGGAAGGTGGGGTGTCCCTCAGCCCAGCCTGCACCCTCTTCAGTCTGGGACCCCTTGAGGGATGTCCGACTGCCCTGGGATCGGACCTAAACAGGAAGTCGACATCCCTCTCACAATCCAAGACTGCTGGCTCCCAACTGCTCACCTGCCTGCCTTCCTGATTGCCCTTAACCGCTTCTGCCTGCCAGCCTGATCACCTCCTAACCACTCCCCTGCCAGCCTGATTGATGCCTAACTGCTCCCCTGCCAGCCTGTTTACCCCTAACTGCCCTTCCCTGCTGGCCTGGTCACCCCTAACTGCCCTCCCCTGCAGGCCTGGTTACCCCTAACTGCCCTCCCCTGCAGGCCTGGGTCCCTCCCAACAGCCCTTCCCTATAGTCCTGGTCACCCCCAACTTCCCTCCTCTGCTGGCTTGGTCACCTCTAACTGCCCTCCCCTGCAGGCTTGATTGCCCCCAACTGTCCTCCCTTGCAGGCCTGGTCCCTTCCAACTGTCCTCCCCTGCTGGCCATCCTGTGTCTACATGGGGGCAGCCATCTTGTGTATTGGAGTGATGGTCAATCTGCATATCACTCTTTTTATTAGATAGGATAGAGGCCTGGTGCATGGGTGGGGGTTGGCTGGTTTGCCCTGAAGGCTGTCCCAGATCAGAGTGGAGGTTCCCTTGGGGTGTGGGGTGGCCTGAGCGAGGGGCCTGTGGTGGTTTGCAGGCTGACCATGCCCTCTGGTGACCCAAGTGGAGGCCCTGGTATCTGGGGTTTATTTATCTAATACAATTGAAACTTTGTAGCCTAGAGCAGAGCCAAGCTTTCTGCTCGCCCCCTGTCAGCAGCCATTACTGTTGGAATTTATTTACCTTCTATAATTGAAACTTTGTAGCCTTAAGCGGAGGCCTGGGCCAGCCAGGGTGTGCAGAAAGCTTGGCTTTATCCATCACCAGGGGCAACCTTAGCCTCCTGTTCTTTCCAGCTCTGTGGCTGCCGCCATTTCTGTTTGAATATATGTATCTTCTATCATTGAAACTTTGTGGCCTTGAGTAGAGGCCTAGGGCAAGTTTAGCTTTCTCCATTGCCAGGGAAACCCAAGCCTCCCTCCTGCTCTCTGTGGCCGTAGCCATCTTGGTTGGGTTTATTTGCATATTAGCTCCTGATTGGCTTATGGGCATAGCTTGTGGGTGTGATAGAGTGATGGTTAATTTGCATATTGCTCTTTTATAGATAGGATTAAGATTTCCTTGGTTTTCATCTGATTTTTTTTTCCTGTTTCAATATCTCATTCAACACACCACATTATCTTTAATATTATTGTCTCCTTAGGCTCCTCTTGGCTATCATAATTTTTCAGACTTTCCTTATTTTTTATAACCTTGACCATTTTGAGAAGTGTTAGTTACATATTTTGTGAAATGTTTCTATATTGAAATTCATCACATAACATCAGGAGTACATACCAACATGATTTATTATTGTTGATGTTGTCCTGGCTGAAGTAGTATTTGTCAGGTTTCTCTATGATAATTGTTACTTTTTTTACTCCTCTTTGGAAGGAAGTCACTATTCGAAACACATAATTAAGAAGTGAGGATTAGGTTCTACCTCTGAGGGTAAAGTATCTACATAAATTATTTGGAACTTTTCTTCACAGATTTTTCTATTCTCCTCTACATATTTATTTGTCCAATATGGATTCATGGGTGTTCATTTTGAACTTTGAGTTATAATTTAATCTTTATTTATTTTGTTGCTCAAGTTATTCAAGCTTTGGCTATTGGGAATATTTTAGTTGGCTCCTGTGGCCCTTTGACGTATTTTTGTGGGGTTGTTTTGTTGTTTTTTGGCTTTATCTTTTTTTTTTTTTTTTTTTTTTACTTTCCTATTTTCTCACTTGTCTTGCATATATCTCACCCCAGTTCTAGAATGAGTGTTTTATGTTTTTATTTTATTTTATTGAACTGTATTCTGTGATACTATTTGTTTGGTTTTTGTTTGTAATTCTGAATTAGCATGAGATATTTGTAACATGATTATGTTTTTATCAAAATATCTCAAGAATTGTCTGTTTGCTTTGTGACTATACAGTTATCCTTAATATTTTGTTTTTTGATTAAAGATATAACTGTTTTTGGTTGGAACCAAGATTCCTATCAGGTGACTAAAGTAACACCTCATTGTTTACTTGACATTTTATTTTTAGGAAATGAACTGGCTTTACACAGGTGAATTTTTAGGTGCCTAAAGCGTAAACTTGTTATACATCCATTCCTTTTTTCCTTCAAGGAACATAATTAAACACCTACCATGTGCTAGGCATAGTGCTGGGTGCTCAAAGCAGATACAACTCTGTTTCTTGAGTAGACCATAGTTTAGTGGGAACATAGTTACACTTCAGCATGGTAAGTGCTGTAATAAAGGTTAGCTCAAGTTGAAGTAAAAGTTAACAGCAGAGATCCAGGACAATCTGTTGACATTTTGAAGGTTGGATTTTAATTAGCTATATTAAAAGGGGGAGAATGAGAGAAGCAAAGAGGTGAAGGGAGATGGGCAAGAATATTTTCACAAAATGAACAGCATGTAACTGAAAGAGCATGGCATTTTCAAAGTACCACAAGGAGCTCATAATGTGTGACTGGAACATAAAGTGGAGATTGGTGAGAGTTGAGCAGTAATCCTGAAATCCATCATGAAGAGCTCTTATGCCATATTTATATGCTAACATTCTGGGGGGAAAGGGTCACTGTTAGAGAGTTTTTAGGAGAGGAGCAGTCAAATAACTACAGTGAAAAACACAATTTATGTTTCTTAACAAAGGTCTGTGAGTCTACTTTCCAAGTAAGTATCTTGGAAGCAGTACTGTAGATTAATTGTCTAGTATTTGATCACTGATAAAGGAATAGTACATGTAAGGATTAAGTACTGAGTAGCTCCAGTATATCACACTCTCAAGCTCTCAAATATAGAAGCAAATAAACTGAAAAGAAACCAACACTAGATGTATAGAAATTTATCTAGAAACTAGAGGCACAGTGCATGAAATTCATGGTAGAGGCCTTGCAATCAGGGCCATCTGTGGGATGACTGGCGGGGTGATCGGGAGGTCCCCACTGGCACCTGCCTTGGAGGTGACCAGCGGGGCGGTCGAGGGGTGGCACCAGCCTGTTTGCTAGCTGGTCCTCCCCCTCCCACCCCCGCTGCTGTTGCCACTGGTAGCCTCCCTTTGTGGGGTGACCAGTGGGGCAATCAGAGGGCCCCTGCTGGCACCTGCCTTGGCCTGCCTTGGGCCTGCAGTCTGGGGACAGTTCCTGCATTGAGCATCTGCCCCCTGGTGGTCAGTGCACGTCATAGTGGCCATTCATTCCACAGGTGGTTCCACAGTTTGGTCAATTTGCATATTAGGCTTTTATTATATAGGCTGTTTCCTCTGGCACAATCCTTACAGCTCTTGTATCACAGCCAACTTTAGCTGTGATGCCAATGCCTTTAAAATATTTTCTATTTCCTAGAAAAGCTTAGCCAGGAGTATCTGTTATTTCAGGTAGAAATTATAGTGACACAATACATTTACCCACTCCTCCCACTGGGCAAATAGCTCCATTAATGTAAGTTTGACACTTTGAAAACCACAAATATTTTTGGCCTGCTTGCATGTCATTGTACACAAACATTTTGGCATACTGTGTATCACTGTAACTTTAGTTGGGGTTACTCTCTATATTAATAAATGATGCATGTACCCCCAAAAGTGACTAGAACATAACCTAGTTTTTATTTGAATTTGTCCAGTGTTGTCATGAAATATCTCAGCATTTCCATAAAGCCACTGTCAAGTGATAGTAAGTCATATTTGCTGATGAGAAAATTGAAAGTGAGTTTGATGCATCACCTCAAGCCTCCTTGTCTAACAATGTCTTCCTTATATATGCTGTTTCCAAAACAATATGGTTAAAAATAAAACAAGCATATTAAAATGTCAGATAAGTTTATATAATCCCTTCCCATAAGGAGGTAGAAGGCATACAAAACAGGATATTGTAATTCTTGTAAAAAGAGAAATAGATAAAGACAGGAAAGCAATCCAAAATGCTCCTAGGCAATAATAGCCTTTTCTTATTGGAGTATGTTCAATAAGATAGTAATCATTAGGTTTCCTAATATTCACTGAAATACAAAACAAAATAAACACAGTTTATACGTTGGCTTGATAAGTGCCCCCAAATAGGATTATCCTATAGTTGTTTCATTATAGATTCATTCTAGAAGTGCTCACAAAAAAACTTCTGAATAAGCAGTATAAGAGGTTCTCTAGCTTTATTTAAATTAAATTTATTGGGGTGATATTAGTTAATAAAATATGGGATTCGAGTATACACCATCTGTACATTGCATTGTTTACCACCCAATCTCAATTCTCTATCTGTCATCGTATCTTTGACCCCTATACTGTTGTTTGTGTCTGTGTGTGTTTGTATGTCTTTTTTGTTCATTTATTGTTTTCAGTTTTATATACCACATATGAGTGAAATCATATGATTCTTGACTTTTTCTCTCTCCCTTACTACACTTAGCCAGATATTCTCAACATCCATCCTTATCACAAATGGCAGTATTTCATCTTTTCTTATGGCTGAGTAGCATTCCATTGTTTATATGTACTATGTCTTTATCCAATCAACCATCGAAGAACACTTCCATTGTTTCCATGTCTTGGCCATTATGAATAATGCTTCAATGAACATAGGGGTTCATATATCTTTGCAAATAAAAATTTTCAAATTTGGGGGGTTGGTGGCTCAGACTGAGTAGCTCATTTGGTTAGAGCATCATCCTGATATGCCAAGGTTTCAGGTTCAATCCCTGGTCAGGGCTCATACAGGAAGAAACTAATGAGTGAACAAGTAAATGGAACAACAAATCAATGTCTCTCTCTCTCTCTCTCTCCCTCTCTCTCTCTCTCTCTCTCTCTCTCTCTCTCTCTCATTGGGAGTTGGTAATCATAGAAGGAATTCCTAGGTAATATGATAACTCTATTCTAACTTTTTGGAGGAACCTCCATACTGTTTTTCAAAGTGGTTGTACCAGTCTACATTCCCCCCTACAGTGAATGAGGGTTCCTTTTTCTCCACATCCTCTTCAACACTCATTACTACTTGTTTTGTTGATAATAGCCATTCTAACTGGTATGAGGTAGTACCTCATTGTAATTTTGATTTGAATTTCTCTAATAGATAGGGAAGTTGAGCATCTTTTCATATATCTGTTGGCTATTTGTATGTCTTCTTGGAAGAAGTGTCCGTTCAGGTCCTCTGCCCATTTTTCAGTTGGGCTCTTTGTTGATTTTCTTTTGTTGTGCAGAAGTCTTTTAGTTTGATATAGTGCCATTAATTTATTTTTGCTTTTACTTCCCTGGCCTTTGAGGTTAAATTCATAAAGTTCTTCTTAAGACCAAGATCCAAAAATTTACTACCTATGCTTTCTTCTATGTAATTGTTTTAGGTCTTATGTTTAGGTCTTTGATCCATTTTGAGTTAATTTTTATGTATGGTGACAAACAGCAGTCTAGTTTATTCTTTTACATGTGGCTTTCCAATTTATCCAGCGTCATTTATTGAAGAGGCTTTCTTTTCTCTTTTGTATGTTTTTGGCCCCTTTGTTAAAAATCTCTTTTTACCTATAAACATGTGAGTTTATTTCTGGGCTCTCAATTCTGTTTTGTTAATCTGTGTGTGTTTTCATGCCAGTACCATGCTGTTTTGATTGTGGTTGCTCTGTAGTATAATTTGAAATCAGCGAGTTTGCTACCTCCAGCTTTTTTCTCAGGATTTATTTGCTAGTTGGGGTCTTTTGTGATTCTATACAAAACTGATGATTTCTTCTTCCATTTCTTTAAAAAATGTCATTGGGATTTTATGGGGATTGCATTAAATTTGTATATTGCTTTGGTAATATGCCCATTTTAATTATGTTGATTCTTCCAATACATGAACATGGAATGTCTTTATGTCTTACAGTTTTCAGTGTTTAAGTTCTTCACATTTTTTGTTAAATTTATTTCTAAGTATTTTATTCTTTTGCAAAAGGAATTGTTTTTGTTGTTTTTATTTCTTTTTCTGAAATTTCACTGTTAGGATACAGAAATGCAGTTGATTTCTGTACATTGATTTTGTAATTTGCAACTTTACTATATTTACTGTTTCTAATAGGTTTTTGGTGGAGTTTTTAGAGTTTTCTATTTAAAGAGTTATGTTATCTGCAAAAATTGACAGTTTTATTTCTTCATCTCCAATTTGAATGCCTTTTATTTATTTCTCTTGCCTGATTGCTCTGGCTAGGACTTCCGATACTATGTCGAATAACAGTGGTAAGATTGGGTATCCTGGTCTTATTCCTGATTTGAAAGGAAAGGCTATCAGTTTTTTACTATTGAGTGTGATATTAGCTAGGGTTTGTCATATATGCTCTTATTATGTTGAGGTACTTTTCTTCTATATCCATTTTATTGAGTGTTTTATTCATAAATGAATATTAGCAAGTTGAATACAACAATAAATTAAGAGATAATACATCAGGATCAAGTGGCGTTCATTCTAAGGGCACAAGGATGGTTCAGCATATGCAAATTGACCAGTGTGATATACCACATTAACAAAACAAGGAATAAAAATCCTATCAGTTGATGCAGAAAAAGTATTTGACAATATAAAACACTCATTTATAATTAAAACTCTTGCTGCTTTTACAGATTCATAAGACCACCCGACTCATTCACCTAACAATTCATGGGAAAATTGTGTCTTTTAATAAGGTGCTAATGAGTTGATAGCTAAGATTTATGATATTTCCTAAGTAATTCATGCCAGTAATTTAAATGTAAATCATTTTTAACATTAAGATCAACCTCTGTTTAATACAAGCTCCTGACCAGTATTTTTAAAAACCACCTTTATAAGCTAGTCTGACATTAATGGGTGTAGAATCTTTTAGCTTTTTATATGCCAGAAATCTAGGCTCTTAAACATTTTTAGTAAGGTCCTGAAGAGAACAACATGTTTCACATTTTCATATATCCTCTAGGAAATGCCCTGTATTACCCAAATTTAAAGTGAATGTATAAATCTTGATGTTGTGGCTGTGGTTCCAGCAAAATCTAACCACTATCAAAAGTCTTCCTTCCATGCCTAACCCATACCTTTACCAAGTGACACATTGAACTTGTCAAATTCAGTCTATATTATCTAATTTAGACTTATGGATCTATATAAGTAGTGTAGAAGAAATTATAAAGCTGTTCTATCTATTTTAATCAAACTTTAAATTAATTGAAAGTAAATAAAATTTAAGATTCAGTCCTTCAGTTACAACAGCCACATTTAAAGAACTTAGTAGTCACATGTAGCTAGTGGCTACCATATTAGACAACACAGATGTAGGACATTTACTGGACAATGCAGATATAGAACAGTGCAGAAAGCTTAATTCAATAACATTATTTAGAGAGTACTGACACAAAAGGCACTTTAGTTGATAGTAATATATATTTATATTTAAAAAATGCCCATGTAATGACTTCTCAAGAGGAAAAGCAATCAGATTGTTTATAAATAGAATCTATAATTTCACTTATTGTCCCCAAAAAGTGCCTTTCAAATTTATAAATTCCACTTTCTTTCCTCAAACTCGTACCCTAGCCCGGCCAGCATGATATATGAACCAGGAGGTCATGGTTCAATTCCTGGTCAGGACATGAGCTTAATCCCCAGTGGGTGAATGCTGAAGGCAGCTGATAAATGATTCTCTCTCATCATTGATGTTTCTAGCTCTCTCTTCCTCTCTAAAATCAATATATTTTTTTTTAAATAGCCTCCCCCCCAAAAAAAAGAAAAAAAGATTCTTCTTTACAGTAGAGTGCTTACTGATAGATGTGGATGAATTGGTGAAGCTGGAAAATCACCATATCACAACCATAATGATAAAGATTGGTTTAGGCAAGAATTATCAGTGGATGCTAAAAATAAGGGCAAAGTTTATCAAGGAACAGAATGCTTACATTGTTTATCTTCTCACATACTGCTTGCTTCTAAGTTATAAGGAGGAAAATAATTATAAAATGGAAAGCTATTGAGAGGCTACTGGGCCTCTGGATGTGATACCTTGGAAGACATTCAATATCACAAATACAAAATAAACTCGAGGCCAGTGCACAAATTCATTCATGGATGGGGTCCCTCGGCCTGGCCAGCGATCTATCAGGGCAATGGGTGCCGTGGGAGGCTGGCGGCTTGGGGGGAGGGGCCGTGGGAGTGCACTGACCACCAGGGGGCAGCTCCTGTGTTGAGTGTCTGCCCCCTTGTGGTCAGGGCATATCATAGTGACCAGTCGTGAGGTCTCTTAGGCTTTTATATAGAGAGATTTGTATGTAAGTGAGAGGCATAAGCTGAATTTAATCAAGAGGAAACATCAGACAAAACCAAAATGAAAAACATTCTATTTTTAAAGTGACCTCCATTTTTTAAAATTTCAGTGTCACAAAAGATGAGGGAGAAAAGGGCAGGCAAGACTGAAGAACTAGCCGGGCCAGTCTGGCTAGGTTGTTGAGAGTAAGCCAATGAACCAAGAGATCACCATTCAATTCCTAGTAGGGCACATGCCCAGGTTGTTCAATCCCTGGTAGAGGGCATGCAGGAGGCAGCCGATCAATGATTCTTATTATTGATGTTTTGATCTCTTTCTCCCTCTCCATTCTCTCTGAAATTAATAAAAATATATTTTTAAAAAGATTGAAGAAATATTCCAGATTAAAGGAAACTACAGTTATGACAACTTAATGCAAAAGTTGATCTATAACTGGATCCTGAACTAGAAGTGCAAAAACAATAATAAAAAGGAAATAATTGGGACATTTGCCATGATTGGGATATGAATAATAGATTTTAAAAAGTATTGTATTGATGTTAAATTTCCTAAATTTGGTTACTATACTATGATTATGTTAGGGAATAGCTTTGTTCTTAGGAAATACACTGTGAAGTATTAAGGAGTAAACGTGCCTGTAACTTATTCTCAAATTGTTCAAGAAAATAATTGTGTCCATGTGGAGAGGAAGAACATAATAACAAATGTACTACATCATTAAGAGTTGGTGAATTTACATAAAGGCTACAAAGAAATCCTCTATTCAAGTCTTGCAATTTTTTTGTAAATTTGAAATTACTTTAAATAAAAATTTTTAATTCTATTCAATGTTTTCTAGCCCTTTTAAAGGCACAAAATGACATGATGGCGATGAAGATGCAATCAGAGTGTCTTTCAAAAGAATATGACATACTCTTAAAAGAACACTCACAACTTCAGGTGGGTGACATCCATGTTATAGGCTTAAAATTTTTTGAAATTGTGATTAATTACTAGTGAGTCAACTATTTGTGTTATTTGCTCTTTCCAAATCAAGTTGGTTGTACTAAATCACGATTCTGTTAAGTGATTAAGGAACCTAGAATTTACCTATAGGGTGAAGATTAGGACATTGCATGAAAATACAAGATAATCATATTCATCTTCCAAATCCTACTTGAGAATCAAAAATTGCTGTAGAGCAATGGTTCTCAACCTTTCTAATGTCGCGACCCTTTAATACAGTTCCTCATATTGTGGTAACCCCCAACCATAAAATTATTTTCATTGCTACTTCATAACTGTAATTTTGCTACTGTTATGAATCGTAATGTAAATATCTGTGTTTTCGATGGTCATAACTCTGCTAGCGGTTCTCATTGAGACCCACAGGCTGAGAATCGCTGCTGTAGAGCCTTGGACCATGGAAAAACCAGATTTTTACATTATGATTCATTTACTGGCAAAATTACAGTTATGAAGTAGCAACAAAAATAATTTTATGGTTGGGGATCACCACAACATGAGGAACTGTATTAAAGGGTTGTGGCATTAGAAAGGTTGAGAATCACTGCTATAGACCATCTACAGTAAAAAGCTATATCTAATTGTCCTTTATGGATTTCTCTTCTGTTGTCAAACCAACCTTAAAAATTGCATTATATCCTAAAGTTCTTTGGGAAACTTAACTTTCTCAATTTTACATAGTTAACTTACTTTAAATAGAATAATCAGAAAATAAGGAGCTATCAAATATTAAGGAAACAAAGGTGGGAGAGGGGAAAGCTGATTTCCTTGCCATAAACAAATACCACTTTGCAGCTTTTAAACCCATTTGGATTTCCCCATCTGGTCCTCTTCCTGTTACAGTTACTAAATAAATATTAGAAAACAGTCCCTTCAAAATATGTAATCTTTGCCTTTCCTTGTTTGCACTTGTGCTCCTCTAGAAAAGAAAAAAAACAAAACAAAACAAAAAACCAGAACTAAAGTGTCATTGGCAGTACAAAAGTATGAGCACCTGCCAGTTTATAACTTTCTTTGGGAAATCACCCTTTACTTAAGGGACTTATCCAGAATAACAGCTCCATTCAAGCAGTATTTTTTTTTTTTTTTTTTTTTTTTTGTCTAAAGTGGTAAGATATACACTGAGTGGCCAGATTATTACAGTATGATCTCTGAACGCATTATAATCTGGCCACTCGGTGTATGTGTGTGTGTTAGAGGCCCAGTGCATGAATTTGTGCATGGGTAGGGTCCGGCCAGCCTGGCCAGGGAGAGGGGATATGGGCGATTGGCCAGCCTGCCTGCTGATCAAGGGGACAATTTGCATATTAGCCTTTTATTATATAGGATATACACTGAGTGGTCAGATTATTATGTGTTCAGAGATAATAATAATATGGACACTCAGTGTATATAACCTATCTTCTCTATCCTATCTTCTTATTGGTTGCTTAAAGATAATGTTATTACAGTTATTCTGAAAGCATCAAAACTCAGCCTAAATAAGCTTTTGATGAACTTCCTGTGTACAAGCAATAACACTACAACTCCATTTTATGACATTTTTTCCTTCCGGGTAGACTTTTACCTTCTTGGAGCAAGATCTCTTAAGATTAATTCTACCCCATTTTCTTCCAATTTTAAATGATATGTTATAGTCATCTTTTAACATGATCAGTAAAGAGTATAATTTGAGAAACTAGTTCTATTTGGCAAGTACCTGAAGAACAATAGAAAAGGCTGCCCCATCTGGGTTTTGTGGTTCCCTTCATTCTTTCTCTGCCAAAGAGAGATAGAAGTTTTGTTTTCCTGATATAACTGTGAAGCTAAAGCAAAATAGATTAAGGCTAGGGAATAAAAAGATTTTATCAAGAGTTTTATTTTCCCCTCTAGACATCTTTTCTGGTAAAACCTACCAATTTTGTAGTTTTTAAAATTTGAGACCTTCTTAATCCATTTTTCACTGTTGATTACTCTTATAATTAATATCTATACACAGAAAAGAATATAGTTAAAGAGTTTTAAGTTCATGTCTTATCTATGAATCTGTTTTTCACTCTTTGCTGTAACTACTTAAGTCCATTTTTTCTTGCAGGATCGTTTACTAAAAGACAACAAGAAAAGCCTGTGAACTGTAAGAAAGATGATCATGGCATACCATGTCAAGATGATAAATTTGCTATCACGTTAGTCTCTCAGAAATTTAAAATTCAGTTCAGAAAAATGTACTGTGACTGGCCAATATTTTTTTAAATACCATACATAAGCTGTTATTATAATGGCATTATCACAATATTTGATGATGTTTCACATATATTGTAAAGTCTATATTCCGGCTCTTAAGTAAAATATAAGCATGTTAAAAACTTTTAGATATTCATAGTAACAGTGGTGTATGGTGGCTGTTTACCAATAAAAAGAAAAACTCATTAGCCAGTTACTTCCAAAATTAGATTTTTAAGTTGCATGAAACCATTAATAGCCTTTAAAAGCTTTGATGAGTTTCTACTAATAATAATCTATTTAATCAGATGATAATAATGATTATGTATTTGAATATAGTATCCATTATCAGCAAATTTGTTCATGGGGATATTAAATAAGGATAAAGGATCCAAATTTGCCACTGTATTAATAGGGAAGAGTCAGAGCAAGAAATAAAAACAGTGACCTTAAAGCCTGATAACACATAGTATGATTTACTCTCATAAGACAACTGTTTTAATAATTATATTTTTGTTACTGTCCACCTATTGGACTGTTTTTGTTGACATTTGTGTCAATGACACGTAATTAGTAAGTGATCAACCTTTTTAAAGTCCATCTAAAAGTGGAGTTTACATCTATTTGCACAGTTGTCACAGCACTGAACTAAAATTATTTTGCAACAATTTGGAATTCTTGACTCAGAGAGCAAGTATTTCCCATTGCTGTGAGAATTATATAATTGTAATACAAATATTACCTCTGATATACATACACTGGTATCATAGTTCCTCTGAGATGTTTATGTAATCTGAAAGCTAAATATTAAATACTGTTTTTTCCATTCAAATATTCATTTAGCATTTCCTTTAGAAAATGATAATGATTATAGCATTAATATGATTTAGGTTGTTCCCAGTGTTTAGACATGGAAATTATCTTCCTTGTCTCATAAAAACCTAAATATAAAATAAAATGCAAAATAATTACTAGAGTTTTTATTTTCTTCATATTTGCTTTATCCTTGGTTGTTTATTATCCTTTTAGCATCAACTTCACACATATTTAATTTTTTTCATCGTAAAATGGATGAAATGAGCAAGTATGTAAGACTTATTTTTTCAGATAAACGTCAAGAGTTACTGCTAGAAAACACACACATAGGAGACATTTAACGGGAGTAAGAAATGGGAGTTAGACCATCTGGACTGACAGCACCATAAATAACAAGAGGGAGGGAGTGCTGAAACAAGACAGAACTCCAAGTATCAACTGAAAAATTTCCAAGTTAGAGCTACATGGGTAATACCTCGTGAGTGAGTGTGATTTTGGCCTGTATGCAGAAATCCAGTCTAATACAGAATAACATAAAGTTAGGAAGTACATACCTTTAAGATTGGCAGAATTTAAATCTAATCCCAGCCTCACAATAATTTTGCCATGTGATTTAAACAAACTTTTTAGCCCTCTAGACTTCCATTTCCTCGTCTTCAAAATGAGATCAATAAGATTAAATCGGGATTACTCTGTACACTAAGATAATACTGCGATTCTCAAAGCTGTTCAGACTGTATGGCAAAGAGAAAGTCTGGTGCTCTTTGAAGAGCAGGAGGATTTAAAGACTTCCCACGATGACTTTAAAGTGGACATTTAAGTGCTCTTCAACCTCAACCTTCAGTGTTACAGATGGGCAACCTGAAGCCTCAAACCTCTGAGCCGTTTCCTCACGGTGACTTGGTATTGGATGGATGCAGGGCCAGGATCTAAAATAGAATGCAGGTGTTCAGACATTACTCTAGTCTTTACAAACACAAACTCACTATAATTTGCTGAACAAAATATTGCCATGATTTATCCAAGGTTTGAACGAGGAACTTTTGCTTCAGAATCTGTGTACTTGGCCACAATACCAAATTACCCCTGAAACTATACTTGTTAGTTATGCTCTCCTTGCCAATGATGGAGGTTAGCAAAAAATAAACATGTATTCCATATTTGGTTGCACTGCGTATTGTTTCTTTCTATTGTCAGTAATGACTTCTTTATGTTTTAAAAGAACATAAAGGCTGTATTACATATTTAAACACAGGAGTGCCATTCTTGTCCTTTTCTATCAGAATTACATAAAGGTTTGTCACACTCTCTCCCCACTTACAAATCTACCTTGAGGTCCTGGACTCTAGGAAGGAGAATTTAAGAAGTTCAAGCCAAGTTCTCTAGGATTTGTTAGGAGTCACCCCTAACAAATTGCTTATCGTGGGCCTCAGTATTAGTAAATAGAGTACCCCGAACCCCCAATCTAGAGCTTGGAGCTTAACTATTTCCTATGATACTATCCTGATGTCACCAGCCTGCTGTGATCTCTAATTAAATATCTGGTGCTGGGTCTCTGCTTACCTGCAGTGACATCCCTGCTTCCTCCTTGGGCCTCCCAACCAGAGCCACTTGGATGTATCTCCTGTTTTACTCTGCTTCTGTAGGTTAGCCTGGCCCTGCACTCCCATTCCATTGTTCACTGCCTTCTCACTACCCCTCCCATCCATGTCCCACCACAGCTGAACAGCCTATGCCCAGCCCTACTGACACGTGATATACCTTATTTTTGAGTGCCCACTACGCAATGTATAAGGATAGTAGTCCTTTTAAGCATGGACTTAAACATCAAGAATAATATGTCTAGCCGAAACCAGTTTGGCTCAGTGGTAGAGCGTTGGCCTGCGGACTGAAAGGTCCCAGGTTCGATTCCGGTCAAGGGCATGTACCTTGGCTGCGGGCACATCCCTGGTAGGGGGTGTGCAAGAGGCAGCTGGTGGATGTTTCTCTCTCATCGACGTTTCTAGCTCTCTATCTCTCTCCCTTCCTCTCTGTGAAATATCAATAAAATATTTTTTTTTAAAACATAAGAATAATATGTCTAAAGCCCATGAGGCCCTTCTGAATGTGTTTGTCTTTCAGCCTACTTTTTCCAGTATTCCTGAAAACCACTTAACAAAGGTTCAGTTTTCTTTTTTTAACATTTCTTTCTCTAATCAATTTACTAAACGGCATTATTAGCTTCTTAGTGTTGCTTTCCACCTGGATCTCTTTCCTTCTATAGCCAAAAGTGATCTCAACACTGTAGAATTGAATAGCAACCCCCCAAAAGATATCCATATCCTAATCCTGGGGATATTCTCTTCTGTGGCAAAAGAGTGAATATTACCTTTATATGGTAAACGACAGGACTAAATTAAGTATCTTGAGATGGAGAGATTATCCTAGATAATCTGGGTGGGCCCTAAATGCAAAGGAAGGTAATTGCCGTATAGAAGAGGAGATGGCACTGTGGCATGGAGGCAGAGATTGGAGGGCTGCAGCTGCCAGAGCTGAATAGGCAAGAACAGATTCTTCCCTAGCGCCCGCTGAGGGAGAATGACCCTGTAGACACCAGTGAAACTTGACTTTGGACTTCTGGACTTCAGAACCATGAGACAAGCATTTGTTGTTTTAAATCACCAAGTCTGTGATAATTTGTTAGCAGCACTAGGAAAGTAATGCAGGAACGTACAGGTAATGGTGTGGACTGAATTTCATAGTGTGTGGGAACAGATACCCTATCTTAGTTCTTTTTCTCCATTCCTATCTTTAGTTCTCTTTCTCCTTCAATGTTATTTCCATTCCCACTGCTACTATCAAACCAAACCATTATCATTTCTTTCTTTTTTTCAAACTTTATTTGGAGAGTATTACAGACGTCCCCTTTTTTCCCCATATTGCCTCCCTCCACCCGGTTCCTGCCCTGCCACAGGCCTTCACCACCCTATTGTCTGTGTCCATAGCTAATGCATATGTGCATATAAGATCTTTGGTTAATTTTTTCCTGTCCCCCTCACCCGCTTCCCTCTGAGATTTGTCCATCCATTCCATGTTTCCATGCCTGTGGTTCGATATTTTACTCATCAGTTTATTTTGTTAATTAGATTTCTTGTTTATTTTGATTTTTAGATTCAATTATTGATATGTATTTATTGCCATTTTATTGTTCATAATTTTTCTTCTCCCCCAACTCCTCCTTTTTCCTTTTCTTCCACCACCACCTCCTCCTCCTCCTTTTTCCTTTTCTTCCACCACCACCTCCTCCTCTTCCTTTTTCCTTTTCTTCCTCTCCCTCTTCCTGTTCTTCCTTCTCCTCTTCCTCTTCTTAAAGAATATCCTTCAACACTTCATATAATAATGGTTTGGTCATAATGAACTCCTTCAGCTTTTTCTTGTCTGTGAAGCTCTTTATCTGAGCTTCAATTCTAAATGATACCTTTGCTGGGTAGAGTAATCTTGGTTGTAGATCCTTGACATTCATCATTTTGAATATTTTTTGCCACTCCCTTCTGGCCAGCAAAGTTTCTGTTGAGAAATCAGCTGGCAATCTTATGAATGTTTTCTTGTAGCTGGCTAACTTCTTTTCTCTTGCTGCTTTTAAAATTCTTCCTCTGCCTTTAATCCTTTGCATTTAAATATGATGTGGACTTCTTTGGGTTCCTCTTGTTTGGGACTCTCTGTACTTCCTGGACTTGTAAGTCTATTTCTTTGACCAGGTAGGGGAGGTTTTCTGTCGTTATTTCTTCAAATAGGTTTTCAATATACTTCTCTCTTCTCCTCTGGCTCCTCCATAATGTGAATGTTGGTACACTTGAAGTTGTCCTAAAAGCTCCTTATACTATCTTCATATTTTTGGATTCTTTTTTTCTTCTTTCTACTCTGGGTGATTTTTGCTTCCTCATATTCTAAATCTTTGATTGTATTCTTGGAGTCCTCTACTGTTGATTTCCTTTATTTTTTATTTCATTAACTGTATCCTTCATTTTTGGATGGGCCTTTTTCATGTCTTTGAAATTCTCACTAGGATCCTTGAAAGTCTCATTAAGTCCCTTGAACCTCTCATTAAGATCATTGATTAACCTTATAACCATTGTTTTGAACTGTGTCCAGTAGTTTGCTTGCTTCCAATTCATTTAGGTCTTTTCTGGAGATTTCTTCTTTTCTTTCATCTGATACGTTTCTTTGTCTCCACATTTTGGCTGCTTCCCTATGTTTCTATGCATTAGGTAGAGCTGCTATGTCTCCTGGAATTGGTAGAGTGGCCTTGTGTAGTAAGTGTCCTGTAGGGCCCAGTGACTCAGCCTCCCCAGTCATCTGAGCTGTAAACTTTAGGTACACTCCTGTGTGGGCTATGTGCACTTTCTTGTTGTAGTTGAGCCTTGATTGCTATTGGCATCACTGGGCGGAATTGACCCCAAGGCCAATTGGCTATGAGGACCAGCTGTGACTACAGTGGAAGCGCTGCTGTGCAGAAAACACTTCTGTGGAGCAGAACTTATGTCAGTGGAGCTTTGGTGCTCACTGAATCTGCCCCTTGAGTGTGTCACTTGTGGATGTGTACAGTTGTCATCTGGTATGGTCTGAAGCGGTACACTGGATGCACTGGTTCTGGGGCGACCCAGGCAGTGCAAAGCCAGCCACTACCTGGGACTACCTGGCAGGAGCTACAGAGCTCTCTGCAGACGGATGCTAGTTGTATTGGGCTTGGAAGTGCCCAGGTGAGGCCAAGCTGTAAAGCAAGGCAGGCAGGTGCTAGTGCTGGGTCTTGGGCCTCTTATTAACAGTTATGGGACACACTGATGCCAGCTGCTGCTTGTTTAAGAGATTTTTAGGAATGTCTGAAGCCTGAGCCAGAAAAGCTACTGCCAACAGTTCGGGTGGGGCTGCGAATTGGGTAGGGCATGGTCTAGGGAAACTCCAGGGTGGAGCCAACAGTGTGAGTCGGGTGATGGAAATTCAGATATGGCTGCCAGTCAGCTCTGCAACTGGGGAGGTCTCGGCATAGGAACTATGACTCCTGTGAGCACCCTGGTCTGGGAGAAAACCACCCCCAGTACTTGTTCTGACGCTAGACAATCCAGTTCCTCCTCATATTTCTCTGAATCCCCCATGAGCCATTGCCCCAGCACTGGAGCCCAGAAAAACACGTGTGAGTAGGCCCTTTGGCCGGCCCTTTAAGAGTAACACCTAGGTCTCTGTGTCACTCAGCCATAATCTGTCCTGGCTTTTACAACCCAAAATTACAAGTACTTCCCTTCCCAGCTCTGAAACCCTGGGCTGGAGGACTGGTGTGGGGCTGGGACCCCCTTATTCCTCATGGGAGGCCTCTGCAGTGGAGATATCCCTCCCAATTAAAAACGTGCCACAGCTCTTTGTGCACTTCCACCCCTCCTACCTGCTTTCTTCTTTCTCTAGTTGTAGAACTCCCATTCAGCCAGCTTTGTGGAGATTCTGAAGGATGGTGATTCTGTACTTTAGTTGTCATTTTGATGTGGTTGTAAGGAGGAGGCAA
This sequence comes from Vespertilio murinus, assembly GCA_963924515.1. NCBI lineage: Eukaryota > Metazoa > Chordata > Mammalia > Chiroptera > Vespertilionidae > Vespertilio > Vespertilio murinus. Next base: position 38,170,562 of record OZ004712.1, read on the forward strand.
GTACTGATGTCTTCCTACACTTCCATTTTGGTTCTCATGCCATGATCATGTCTCACTGGACTACCATGACAACAACTTACTGGTCTCCTGCTTACTCTCTCATTTCTCCCCTATGTACATGCTGTCATAAATCATGTCAGCCCCTGCTTGAAGCCTTCCAACTCTTTCCCATTGCACTTAATATCAAACTCCCCGAACCTCACCAGGGTCCCACCTACTCTACAGCCTCATCTCAGTCCACTTTGCCTGCCAAACACACCTGTAGTCAGATTTCTCCTAGAACAAGCCAAGTACTTTCCTCTCTTCCGGCTTTTGCATACATAGTACATCCTGCACCCTATCTTTCTGAATCACTGTCACTGTCCAAAATTATCTCAATTATGGTTTGGTTGTTTCCTGTCCAATGACTATGCAGTTTCTGTACACAGTAGAAGTTTCTCAACAGGGAGTGGAGAACATATTCCCGAGGGACATTTAGCAATGTCTAGAGATGTTTTTTGGTTGTCACTACTAAGGGGATGCTTTTGGTGGGTAAAGGCTAAGGGTTGTGCTGAACTTACTCTACAATGCACAGAATGTTCCCCCCAAAATTATCTGACCCTAAATGTCAATACTGCCAAGGTTGAGATACCCTGGAATAGGTGCTTGGGACTCAGGGTACCAGTTGTCCCCCAGTATCCATTCTTTCATCTGTGGTAATAGACACCCTGATATTTTTATACCCAGCTGGAAAGCATAAAGACAACATTTTCCAACTTCATTACAGGCAGAAATAGGAAGGAATGTCACATGTTGGTACTTGCTTTTTCTTCTTCTTCATTCTGCTTCTTGAAACAGACACTACCATCTCAGATCATGAGATTGAGACCATAAAAGCTAAAGCAACTAGATAGAATTAAATACCCCCTGACACTGCAGAATACAATACCACTTCTGAATTGCTTCTCAATAAATAGTTGAATAAATGAATGACACCAGATATCCTTATTGCATCATTTCTCTTAATGGCCTACACGTGAATAAAAAGCCAAAAATAGCTTTGTCCTATATAGCACTAAACCATCAGCCTCCTCCTTTCCTACTTGTAGTATCTCATCTTCCCTCCTTTTGTTTTATTTTGTTTTGCTAATCCCCACCTGAGGATATTTTCCCATTGATTTTTAGAGAGAGTGGAAAGGAGGGAGAAAGAGAGAAAAACATCAATGTGAGAGAGACACATCGATTGTTTGCCTGCCGAACACGGTTCAGCCTGGGCAGGGGATTGAACCTGCAACCCAGGTACGTACCCTTGATGGGGAATCAAAGTCTCAACCCTTCGGGGTCCAGGCTGACACCCTAACCACTGAGCAACCCCAGCCAAGGCCTTCCCTGCTTTTATTTAGAATCATGATTGTAAATCATATCCTCTACTTCCTCTGCACTTTCAGCTTTTATATCTGTAACATGCCGTGTGCCCATCCATATGTATTTCTAACCATTGGGATTTGTCAGAGAAGACCCCTGATGTCTTCTCCTTCCTTCGCTTTACTGTGACTTTTGCCCCAGAACAAACACAAGAGCCTTTGTTTATATCATGAATACACACATAATGTAAGAGAGATTGAGGTGTACTTGTAAGGAAATTAGGAAAAGCACATTCTTAAGGGTTTTGTTCTCAGTGATCACCATTTTTCTTAAATTTGAGCAAATATTATCCTTGAAGCTTTGGTTTGTTCCCACAAACCCATGCCTTCCTGGTCAGCTAGGTTTCTCTAGATATTTTATTGCTCCTTCAGAAATCTTGGTTCTATCAGAAGCAGGAGCAATGGTAAAGAACTTAATTCTCATTCTTCCAAGGGCTGACAATTTCCCCAAACACAAATTACTTCTAGACGTCCACTTATCAGCCAAGGGCTTCCTGAAATAACCCTCCTTGGGAGTTTACTTCCTGAGAAGCAAGAGGTGGGTTTTTTGTGTGTCTTGAAACAAAATTGATATATGGATGATTTAAAAGTTATAGGGGGAAAAATTGAAGTTTGCAGTGTGGTTATTGTTCTTATACACATAGAAATATTTTACAAAAATGGGATCATATAATACATATAGATAGCATTCTGCTTTTATTCTCCTCCCAACAATAAATATTGTAGCCTGCTGGCATGGCTCAGTGGTTGAGCATTGACCTATGAACCAGGAGATCACAGTTTGATTCCCGGTCAGGACACATGTCTGACCCCCAATGTGGCTTGATTCCCAATGTGGCGTGTGCAGGATGCAGCTGATTGATGATTCTTTCTCATCATTAATATTTTTCTCTCTCTGTCCATCTCCTTTCCTCTCTGAGATCAACAAAAATATTTTTGAAAATCACTCCATAGGCCTTTTGAAGTGAGAGAGAGGCAACAAGCATTTACTGAGGTCCGTAGAATGGTTATTTTGGAAGCACTGATTTAGGCAGAAGCCCAAATAATGTTTCAGGTAGCAGGCAAAGGCAGTGGGTATTTATGAGAAGGGGAAGGGGAACAATTACATCAGTAGAAGTGAGGTATTTCAATTGGTACATATAGAACAGTGGTGGTAATTCTAAACAATGTTTTAAATTTTCAGTCCAGTAGTTATCAGTCTGGTAGTCATAATGACTGCTTTCTTGTTACCTCTGCAAACAGTTCTTGTATTATTATTTACAACATAAGGAACGTTTTCTGGTGCCAAGTTACTTGAACATTCTACAAAAACTGGTACCAGCCTGGCCAGTGCGGGTCAGTTGGTTGAGTGTCATCCTGTGCACCAAAGGGTTGCAGGTTTGATTCCCAGTTTGATTCCAGTCAGGGCACATACCTAGGTTGTGAGTCGACCCCTGGGGAGGCAACCAATCCATGTTTCTCTCACATTGTTTCTCTCTCTTTCTACCTCCCCCTTCTTCTCTCTGTCTCTATAATCAATTTCCTCATGTGAAGATTAAAAACAAAAAGCAAACTGGTGCCCAATTGTAGCTTGCCCCCATTTTTAAAAAGATAATTGGAAAGTAGATTTTATAAATGCACTTTAAGAGTGGACCACTGAGCTGGGTGGCTCAGTTGGTTGGAGCATCATCCTGTGCACCAAAAGGGTTTCAGACTCAATTCCTGGTCCGGACTCATATGGGAGGCAACCAATCCACGTTTCTCTCTCATATCAATGTTTCTCTCTCTCCCACTTTATCTCTCTAAAATCAATAAACATCCTCTGGTGAGAATTTTGTTTTTAAGTGAGCCACCTACTTCTATGTAATGAAAATGCACTGTGGGGCAGTTTAGGATGACTTTCCTAACAATTATGGGCAGCCATTCCCCTGCCTCCCCCTTGCACCACTTCCACCCCCCCACCCCACCCCCCAACCTGCACACACACACTCCAGACAAAGCACAGTGACTGATTTATTTAGAAATGCAATAAGTGTTTGCTTATTTGGATTGATTTCAATTCAATTCTAATGCACAGGTTCCCAGTAGATGACTCTTCCTATTCCTGGCCTTTAGAGTGTATCCTATTGTTTTAAGATTATGACAGGATCAGCTAAGGTTTTCCCACCTTTCTTTAAAAATTAATTAATGTCTCCCTTCCTAGACATTAATGTATTTCCCTACAAATCCCAGTGACAGATTTGATGTTGGGGAAGGGCCTGACTCTGGGAAGTTGTAGAAACCACTTAAACATTGACTACAACTCTTTTCCTTTCCCAGTAAGTGTGTGTGTGTGTGTGTGTGTGTGTGTGTGTGTGTGTGTGTGTGATGCTTAAAAAAGAAAAGAGCAAAGGCAGGGTGGCTGTAGGGTTATTTTCAGCCCAGATCAGATACAGTTTGGAGAGTTCTCTGTAGGAAAAAGAGGAGAATTTATTTAGAATATAAAGGGAAATTTCTTGAAGCTTGGAGATCCATATCCCTTTCTTCTGGAATGCTTCCTGGTGGGAACACTCTATAACCACAGTACTCCAACGGTATCTGTACACTAGAGAGGCCTGAACTTTAAACTTCATCAACTCCATAGAAACCTGCCTCTAAGTTTGGAATGGGAGGGCAAAGTGGATTTAATCAACTTGCCCAAAACTTCAACATTTAAAGGAATATAAATTACTTAAAATTTATAGTATATTTCTTTTAAAAAATATTTCTATTGGCTTCAGACAGAAAGGGAGGGGGGAGAGAGAGAAAGAGAAAGAGAGAGAAACATCAATGATGAGAATCATTGATCGGCTGCCTCCTGCAAGCCCCACACTGGGGATCGAGCCTGCAACCCAGGCATGTGCCCTGAGAGAGAACTGAACCGTGACCTTCTAGTTCATAGGTCAATGCACAACCACTGAGCTATGCTGGCCGGGCAGCATGTTACTTTCTCATTGCTGGTGTAATGTATTACCACACATTTTGTGGCTTACAACACCACAAATTTATCCTCTTAAAATTCTGGAGGTTAGAAGTCTGAAATGAGTGTTTTGAGACTAACATAAAAATGTTAGGAGGGTCTTCTGGAGACTCTAGGGGAGAATCTGTTTCCTTGCCTTTTCCAGCTTTGCATTCTTTTGCTGCCTACATTCCTTTGCTGTGGGCCCCATCCCACCTTAGGGCCAGCAATGGCCTGTCCAGTCTCTCTCACACCACATTACTCTGACGTTGCTCTTTTGCTTCACTCATACATTTAAGGACCACTGTCATTACCTTGAATCCCCCCACATAATGTAGGATAATCCCTTTATTTCAGAGTCACTTGATTTGATATCTTAATTCCATTTGTTACTTTAGGCCACATAAATTAATAAGTTTATGGTTTCTGGGGATTAGAATATGATCATTTTAGGGAGACCATTATTCTGTCCATCACAGTGAATAGACGATTTGAATACCAAGTACTTTTGAAAATGCTTTTTCTGCAATCAAATTCCCATAACTTTGTATTGGTTCTGAACTCGGAGATTTTTTAATTAGACAATCTGTGAGTGAAGCCAAGCACCTTTGTACATTTTAGAATTGAGGGGAGCAGGGACCAAGCTCAGCATGCCCAGAGCCTGCTGCCTTTGTTTTTTGTGTGTGTTTTTTCCTAATTAAAGGCAGCTGCAAAACTCTCTAACACTGGGAAATATCAGACATAGGATTTTTACTTTAAGGAAACAGAATTGTAAAAGACAGCTGATTGGACACACACTTTTTATTCTCTCCTAACCTGTACTAAAACCATAGTAAAGGAGTTTAAAGGCATAAACCTGCAAGGATAAAGTATACACAAGAAGAGAGAGCATCGGGGGCCGAGTGCCCCGGGTGAGCCGAGTGTCCCAGGGGGCCGAGTGCCCCGGGTGAGCCGAGTGTCCCATGGGGCCGAGTGCCCCGGGTGAGCCGAGTGTCCCAGGGGGCCGAGTGCCCCAGGTGAGCTGTGTGTCCCAGGGGAAGCAGTGGGACCCAGGGGAAGGGGCGGTGAAAACCAGAGGAGGAGCTGACTCTATTCATATAGTCCTGAGATAGTCACCATAAAACAAGCAGACTGCCAAATGAGGAGCGGATTCTATTCATGGGGTCCTGAGATGGTCACCATAAAACAAGCAGATTGTCAAATGACAGCGGGGAGGGGAAGGAGACCTGGGGGGAGATAGGAGAACAACCAAGGGACTGGTATGCATGCATATAAGTACAACCAACGAACACAGAACTCTGGGGAGGGAGGGCATAAAGGGGAGGGGGGGTCAATGGTAAGCTATGTACACAGATAATACCTTAATAAAATAAAATTTAAAAAAAAAGGAGAGCATCAACTTTGGAAGCCATGAAATGGAAGAACAAGTGGTTTTGACTTAATAGAACTGATGAAGAATGATTTCTGTTTCCTCAGTGGGGAAAGTCAAAAGCAAAGTCAATTTAAATGGCCAAGTAATCATGGCTCAGGAATGAGTGGCACCAGCTCCTTCTGGTGGCAAAGGGGGTGGGTACGTGTTCACATAAGAAGGGTTGGTTGGAAATTGTTTGAGAAGGAGTTAGAATCCTAGATGATGCTCTCTTTCTCCAGACTGCTCACGCCAGCAGAAAACAGTTTCCTCCTTGAAGAGAATAAAGCAGAGGGTCTGTTTAATAAACAGAGGAGTTAAGCAAGTGATATGTGCATACTAATCGCAGAACTTCTTCCTCAACCCAGAGTGACACAGCCAGTCCCTTACTCCCAGGAGGAAGAATAGACTAAGTCTTGTTCTACGAAAACTCAAGACACTGACATGGTATTGACATTGGAGGTTCCCCAACAGATTTCCTGACAACCCACCCTACAGCTATTACATCTCACTCACTCACTCACTCACTCAGAGCTTCCAGGCAGCTCTCGAGGCCCCCACTTTAAATATGAGCAGGCAAGCAAACATGAGGATATGAAAAAATAGAGACCAAAAAAAAAAACAATCAGGAAAAACTGTGGTGCAAATAAGAAAGCATGCAGGAAGTAGAAAAGTGCATTAAAAAAATAACAGCAACTAAGCTCTTAATGTCTTCAGAGAAGTCATGGATTCTTATTTTACTCGTCCCTGTGAAATCGGAAATCAAAGTAAAAATTCCCGCCCCGAAAATAAAAAGTCCTTAGGAAACATTGAAGACGGGGCTCCAAATACCTAGTACAATGCCTTAAAATAGACCCTCACCAATGAACTGGGTTCTACAAGTTTCCAGAGAGAGCACACAACACAGAAAGGTTAAGGGATCCCAGTGAATTAAGATTTCTCTAAAGGAGATAGAAGACCATGGAGAATACTTTTATATGTATGAGGGGGAAATGTTTGCAACCAGGAAATCTATGCTCACTCAAGTTATAAACCAAGCATGCCTGAAGATTACACATTTTCAGGCGTGCAAGTTTCCACACACAAAACAAGGTTACAGCCCTACAGCCGTCCTTACGGAGCTGGTACGGAGAGGATGTGCTCCGCCTAAAGGATGAGTAAGCCAGGAAGAGGAAGAAGGGGCCCAGGATGGAGGAGATCTGCCCAGTGGGGAGACGGGAATCCACAGGATGAGGTAAAGGGGAACTTCGCGCCGTGAAGCAACTCAGACAACTCTGGGAGAGGCTTTTTCAAGACGATGAAGCTAACATGTAAATGAACATATTGTACACAATGAAAGTATTGAAAGGGAACGGTGATGATGCTGGAGGAGGGTTTGTACTTAACTAGTGATAAATATCAGTGGTCACAGAAAAGTATGCAAATAGCACAAGGTAAACAAACAAACAAAAAAGACAAGACTCAAGAGAACACCCGCCCCCCCCCAACACACACACACAAGTCCAAGAAATAAAAAGTAATAGTAACTTAGCACAAGCTTCTTTCAGAATAGAAAGCAATCATAATAATGTGAATACTCTTATTTATCTAACCAAAATGATTACCCTGTATCAGGAGACAGAGAAATGGGGAGTGTGCAGAGGTGTTGCAGTGGTGGGAACCCAGGAAAGAACTAAATCCTCATCTCACATGATAAGACAACGGAAACAAGAAACAGAACTGCATGAACACCATTTAGAGATATGGGCATACATATCAGAGAATCATTTGAAAGCAGTTGCCCTTGGGACAAGGAAATGCAGGAAGGGGCTTATGACAACTACGTATGTATTCGTCCATATGGAACTAGTTGATTCCTTAAATTATAACAGTGATATAATGAAAATTAAAAAAAGAAAGCAATATTGCTGAGTTAGGTATTTTATTTTACTTTTCTGGTAATACTGATCACATTAAAGAGCTGTTTATAATACATGATGAGCTTTTTGAAAGGGACTAAAAGGCCATGGTTAGGTTTCTTTATATTGGTCCTCGGCTCATGTTAGCATTCCAATTTGTTCCTAATGTAATCATGTTAACATTATGTTAACATATGACTTTGCCTTTATCCAGGCTCTAATTAAGATTTTCAGTAAGTATGCTGGTGGGACTATCTCATTCACCCTTGTTAAACACCTTTCCTATTTGGTTATAATTCCACTTATTAATGCCTTCTGGCTTTTGTCTTCCAAACAATTCTTGATTTCTATTACATGAATGAAGTTTGAACTGCTCCAGCAAATGGGTTACAAGGTCCAGGTGTGAGATAAATTGGCAAACTAAATAGAAAAGAAGACAACCACTGGGTAGAAAACAGTGGTCAAGGTTACCTTAGCAGATCCGTTTGTTAGAAGGACTATGCTATGAATTTTCTTCCCATTTATTTAAAGTATTTTTTAGGCACCCACTCTACACTAAGCAGTCTGATAATAACAGCCAACAGTCCAGTACTCACTGGGTGCAAGGTTCTCATTGTTTCACCCACTCCTCATTTATTTATTGCAGAATGCTATGAGGTAAATACCCCCAATTTGCAGACAAGGAAAATGAGGCATGGAGAAAATAACTGTTTCCTGAATTTCTTGGGAAATGGCGGAACAGAAAATGAAACCTACAGAGGAGACTACAAAAGCAAAGAAGAGAAAGAAATGAATGAATTGGTGAGGACTTTAGTCTAGAAAGTTCTGTCACTGTGTTTAGTTATCACAACAATATAATGAACAATTATTGCTTCCTTAAAGGTATGAGAGAGGTTAGGAGACTTGCAACAGAATTACAGAGATAAGAATCAAGAAACGTATTTTTCCGGGGAGTTAACATGAGCAACAGGAACTAACACAACTACAGATGATATCAAATGAGTAGTAGAAATAACAGTTTAGTAAGATCTCCAAGGGAGGAACAGTCATGCTAAGAGAAATGCTAGTGAGACTTCCCAGGCTAGATGTGTCCATTTGGGTAGACAAAGAGGAGGGATGAACAGCATGTTCCTGGTTATTGTTTATGGCTGTACTTGCATTTTCCCCCTCTTTTTGTAAATGTTTATTATTTTACAAAATATTGGCTTTCCTGTTCTCTCTCTCTCTCTCTCTCTCTCTCTCTCTCTCTCTCACACACACACACACACACACACACACACACACACACACACACACACACCATTTCTATAGTCCCCTCTTTTTATAGAAATTTCAAAGCAGGGACAAATGCCTAAGCTTAGAAAAGACATGTGGATGGAAAAGCAGAACATGGGAACTCAAGAGCAGGGAGGTTGTCCCTTCAAGGTTAAACTCATGGTCTAGGCACATGCCCAGGTTGTGGGCTTGACCCCAGTGTGGGGTGTGCAGGAGGCAGTCAATCAATGAAATTCTCTTTTATTATTAATGTTTCTATCTCTCCCTCCCCCTTCCTATCTTTACATTTTTAAAAATTTAAAGACTGAGCCAGACTGGCCTGGAAGAAAATTTAGAGTTTAGAAAAAGAAAGTGAAATTCTTTGATGGGAGTCTATTTTCAGAGAGGACTTGGGTTCCAAGCCTTTGTGGTCCAGCCCACTGACCTATATGGTCTTTGTGAGATGTTCATAAATAAGATGCTGCTGACACTCTTTTTTAAAATAATAATTTCAGAAGTGTAGGTGAGAAGAAAGGTTTCTCTCAGCCGAGGCTTTTTAAAATAGTAATTTTTAAATTTTTATTTTAGAGATAGAGGAAGGGAGAAAAACATTGAAACCACCAATCCCTTCAACTGGCTGCCTCCTGCATGCCCCTTCCCGGAGATGGAGTCTGCGGCAGAGGCATGTGCCCTGACCAGGATCAAACCGGGGACCTTTTGATGTAAAGGACAGCACTCAGCCAACTGAGCCACATCGGCCAGGGCTCAGCGGCGACTTCACAGCTCCTTCAACTCAGTGGCACATCAGCTCAGTCTAAGGAAGCATTGCCACTGCTCAGCACCTGGGATTAGGTCACTGGTGATAGCAATACGGGTTCCATCTACTCGAACATAATTGCCTTTACATCTTCTGACATCTTCCATGGACTCTGCAGTGAAAATCAATTATAATCCCTTTCGGTGGGAGAAACTAAATTAGGAAGAAAAATGATTAGAAACAGAAGGCGGCTTGACGTTTGTGTTGCCAGATTTGTTCAGCATGTGACTCAAAAGCCACCGTGGATAAGTTTTCCTGGCCGTTCTCCCAACTAACAACCTTTAGCTTACTTAAAAACCCAACTCCGTGACTCAAAAGAGCGTGCTAGAGAGAAATTTTTGACAGATAGAATTAGCTATTTCTGGCAGAATCGAAGAACATATATACAGACACTCACGTACCTTTTTTTGAAATGAAACCCAAAATATATCAAGACCTAACTCAAACTTCTCCCCAGTGCTCCAAAACTCAACCATAATAGCTAACTTTTTTTTTTTTAGCTGACATTTTTCAAATGCTTACTATGTGCCAGGTATTTACATTTAAATCTAGCACCAGTAATGTGAGTTAGGTACTTATTATCACATTCGCTTAATTTTTGTAAATGATGAAATTGGATCAAAGGGAAGCTAAAGAGCTTCCCAAGGTCAAAAAGATAGAAAATGACAGAGCCAGAGCTGAAACTCAGACAGGATGACTATTACCTTCTTGATAAAGTTAGGAGTTTATAACCGAATAATGAATTCAGACAAGTACCATTCAGGTTGGTAAGTATACATAGTAAAAGGGCTAAGGACCTACGTAGGAAGACCTTGCTCTTGGCTGTTAAGGTCAATGATAGCTAAACCAAGACAGAAGCTAGGGGTTGGGAAAGAGGGGAAGAGTTCCAGCGATAAAAGGGAGAGAGACAGAGAGTTAGAAACATGGATGAGAGAGAAACATTGATCAGCTGCCTCCTACACACCCTCCCACTGGGAATGTGCCTGCAATCAAGGTACATGACCTTGACTGGAACCGAATCTGGGACCTTTCAGTCCTCAGGCCAATGCTCTACCCACTGAGCCAAACCGGTTTCGTCATGAATCAAGCTTTTAAAAATATATTAGGAGAACTAGGTGATTAAAATTACTCACATGAGTTATTGTTTAATAAAGTAAAGAATGAACCCCCCATGTATTTATGTGTTGCATAAGTACCTCAATACAGTCAAAATGGAATTATGTTCTTTCAGTTACATTATTTTGTTTTTGTTGGGTTTTTTTGTTGTTGTTTGAGACACATTTCTCTTGTAGAATTTTAAGTAATTTATGTAGATATTCTGCCCTCAAGGAGGTGGAGTTGATGCCCCGCTTTTCAAGTTTGGGCTGCCCAGAGGGACTCCCTTCCAAGGAGTGCAGTTTAGGAAAGGGGGTGGGAGCAGGGGAGAGTCGCTTTCTAAAGGAGAAGCCTCACAAACACTGCCTCAGCCAGACGGTCCGGGTCAACGTCAGCAATGGCCAGCCATGCTGACACTATGAGTCCCTAGTGCGCGGTGATGGAAATGCCTCTGTGCTGTCCCTCCCAGAAACCCGCGACGCTGGTTTAACTATGAGTAAAACCAGACTCATTCTCATAAAGAAACATCCTAAGGAATATCTGGCCAGTACTTCTCAAAACCGTCATGATCATCAAAACAAAGGAAGTCTGAGAAACTGTCACAGCCAAGAGGAACCTACGCGCCGATGACAACTAGACGTCATGCGGTGGTATCCTGGGAGGGAGAAGTGACACCAGGTAAAAACTAGGAGAGTCGGAACAAACGGTTGGCTTCAGTCAATGCTCGTGTATCTCCATTGCTGCTCTTTAAATTGTGGCAAACATACAAGTTTAAGATGCTCCTTCGTGGAGGAACCTGGGTATGAGATCTATGTGAACACTTTGTGCTGTCTTCTCAATTTTTCTATACAACTGTCCTAAAAATAAAAAAAATTTTAAGTCTCTTGTTTCCAAGACTTAAAATATGAGCTGGGTTCATATTTCAGCTCAGCCCTGCTGTGTGACCTTGGGCAAGTTACTTAACCTTTCTGTGTCTATGTCCTCATCTGCCGAATAGGAATAACAATATTCATCTCGAGATAATACCTGTGCTCAAAAGCAGTTTAGTTTTCAAGTCAACTTTCAAGTCAGACCCCACTGGGCAACATGGTACATCCCAGTGGATATGCAACATGGTACAACCCAGTGTCTTGAGAATCTTTCCAGAAAAATTCTATCTGTGGAGGTAGCCTCCATTCACCCCTTCCTTTTCTTTTTTTTTTCCCTTTTTTAAAAAATATATTTTATTGATATTTTTCAGAGAGGAAGGGAGAGAGAGATAGAGAGCTAGAAATGTTGATGAGAGAGACACATCGACCAGCTGCCTCCTGCACACCCCCCACCGGGGATGTGCCCGCAACCAAGGTACATGCCTTTGACCGGAATCGAACCTGGGACCCTTCAGTCCGCAGACCGACGCTCTACCACTGAGCCAAACCGGTTTCAGCAACCCCTTCCTTTTCTCTCTTCTCCAAACCTGAAGACTGGCGTCATGGGCAATCAAGCTCCCTTGCTCCCCGGCTTCTTCCTGTGGAATCTGGGCAATGGGGGATGGGAAAGTACCTGCCCGCAGATGAGAGGCTGGAGGAAGAGAGCAGGGGTATTTACTGTCTCAGCTCCTTCCCGGAATTACCGGTGGTTCCATTCTTCTGCTGAAGGGCACTGTTCCTCCTGGGCGGCCCTCCCCATCAGCACTCTGGGTTCTGGAAAGGGCGCCCTCCCTCTGTGCCTCCCGCTGGGACTGCTCACAGCCTCTTTCCTGATGTGAGGAGACCAGACAGCTGGAAGCTCCCTGCAGCTAAGCGGGCCTGAGTGCTCTGCCATGCCTTTTCGGTTTTCTTTGACCCTTTCCACACTTTTATAAAGAGACCCCTCATCAGCTTTATCTTGGTGTGTTATCTATGGCTTGCTAGGATTCTGATTAGCGTGATACACAGATGCATATTCCCTCCTTTACAAATAAGAGCATATTATACTATTATTCACATTGTTTTGCACCTTACCATTTTTTTCCCATCTATAGCAGACTCGGGTTTCTTTCTATGTCCATATATGTGTGGTTTTTTTTTTTTTAACATATTTTATTGATATTTTACAGAGAGGAAGGGAGAGAGATAGAGAGCTAGAAACGTCGATGATGAGAGAGAAACATCGACCAGCCACCTCTTGCACACCCCCCACCGGGGATGTGCCCGCAGCCAAGGTACATGCCCTTGACCGGAATCGAACCTGGGACCTTTCAGTCCACAGACCGATGCTCTACCACTGAGCCAAACTGGTTTCGGCCCATGTCCATATATGTTGATCTACTTTTGTTAGTATCCCACTTTCTATGGGATATTATGTTTTCATGTATTATATAGAAAGAGAACTAAAAGCTGAACTTAGCAGAGGGACCCTGAGGCCTGGGTAGTAAGTAATAAGATTACCCAGGAGCAATATGACTGGCTAGAAGTTCTGATATAGTGGTGAGGTGAACTGAGGTTGCTAAAACCCCAGATAGTTTTGCATACGTTAAGAGAATGGGCTTTGGAATCAAACTGCTTGGGTTCATATTCCAGCTCAGCCCTGCTGTGTGACCTTGGGCAAGTTACTTAACCTTTCTGTGTGTATGTCCTCATCTGCCCAATGGGAATAACAATATTCATCTTGAGATAATACTTGTGCTCAAAAGCAGTTTAGTTTTCAAGTCAACTTTCAAGTCAGACCCCACTGGGCAACATGGTACATCCCAGTGGATATGCTATGAGCCTCCATCTGGGTCTCTCTCCCCATTCCTGATCCTTCAGTTCTTTCTCCTGAGTTCCCTTCAGCTTCTTCTTTTACTCTTTCTTCTCTGCTCATCTCACCAATCTGTCCCATTGTGCATGATAGGTTTTTTTTCTCTATTGAGATTTAAGATTTATTTTTAAATAAAGAATTAGAGAGTAGATTCTAGGGGTAATTGTGTTTTTACTAATGTATAGTTCAATAAAAGAGGTATGGATGAATTTTAAAAGCATTTTTTTAAAGACAAGTAATTGTTAGCCGGCCAAAAAGAGGAAGACAGACTGCCTCCGGTGACATGCTGCTGCCTTCTACCAAAAGTGGTTCGTTTTCCTGCCTGAGCCACCTTCTGCTCAGGTCCCCATGAGTCACCTTGACTGAGGAGAACTTTCTGAGCGTCTGACACCCCGAGTATCAGAAAAATAAAGTTACTAATTACCCATGCAATAGTTAGAAACTATTGAATAAATTCTAAATATTAAGAATTTTATTTTACATGTGTTATTAAAATGCATACTGCCCAACGTTTTTATTCAGAAGATAAATTGTTCTTCGGAGTTTAAAGTATTTTTTTATTTTTATTTTCACATGAGCTCAAGGATTTTACAGAGGAAAAGAGGCCCCTTGTCGTCCTCCTATGAAGTCTCAAGGGCTAGCTGCTGGCCTTTTAAAAAAATATATATTTTATTGATCTCAGAGAGAAAGGGAGAAGTAGAGAGAGATAGAAACATAAATGATGAGAATCATCGATCGGCTGCCTCTTGCACGCCCCCTGCTGAGAACTGAGCCCACAACCCGGGCATGTGCCCTTGACTGGAATAGCACCCAGGACTTTTCAGTCCGCAGGCTGATGCTCTGTCCACTGAGCCAAATCAGCTTAGGCAGCTGCTGACCATTTTAAGTTCTGCTTCCACTCCCTAAATGCTTGGTTTTATTCTTTTAAGTATATGAGCACCTTCACTATAATTCATAAATATATTGGAAATGAATCTTAAAAGCAACATCTAAGTTCTCATGGACTTCTGTTTTCTGTTCAGCTATTAGAAAACCAACTCTGAGGGTGAAAACGGCTACGTATAATTTTAGTCTCATTTTTTTAAAATTTGTCTCATACATTCTGAAACATTCCTTGGACCTGAGGACCATACTGTCTTAAGAGAGCTGCCCGGGCTCAGGGCTTCCCGGAATTACTTTGACAAAAAGATGAAACAGCTCCTCTTCCTTCTCCAAATCAGATTATTTGGAGCCTTGACTGAAAGCAAACACCAGGCATGCTGAGCGAAGGTCTTGCCCTAAAAGCTAAGTGCCAGCCGAAACCGGTTTGGCTCAGTGGTAGAGCGTCGGCCTGCGGACTGAAAGGTCTCAGGTTCGATTCCGGTCAAGGGCATGTACCTGGGTTGCGGGCACATCCCCATTGGGGGGTGTGCAAGAGGCAGCTGGTTGATGATTCTCTCTCATTGATGTTTCTAACTCTCTATCCCTCTCTCTTCCTCTCTGTAAAAAATTCAATAAAATATATATTTTTTAAAAAGCTGAGTGCCTGGTTTTAATGGCCACCTAGCTCCTGCGGCCTCCGTGTCCATTATCTCTAGATCCGACTTACCTGGATTTCAACCACCCCGCTCCCTGTTTTGTTTTCCAAGCCCATCAAGCTCTGTCCTGACTCAGAGTCGTTTGCTGTCTTGGTTTCCAGGCAGGCCTGCTCCCACGGTACGTCAAACCTCTCTGCAGGTGCCGCCTTCGTGGAAAGGGGGAGGCTTTCCCTGAGCACGCCGTTCCAAGCAGACCACCCCCTTCCCGGGCGGTGCATTGCCCCCCTCGGTCGTTCTGCATATCATTCTGCGTATTTCTCTCATAGCCTTTATTACAGCAGGATATTATCTGATTTATTTATCTGCTTCGAGTAACTGTCTCCCAGTAGACTATATCGTCCTTTGAGGGCAGAACCACGTCAAGCTTGTTCACTGCTGTATCCCCAACGCAAAGCTGGTGTCTGACACAAGTAAAGGCTCGATAAACACTAAGTAAATAAATGTATGGATGAGTGAGTGAGTGAATGAAATATTTAAATATGCAACTCAGGATAACACGGCACATCACTGTTTACTTGAAGGATTCCTCATGTGTCTCTCTTCTCCCTTGATGAACAAGCCATAGAGTCCCTGGGATAAAGTATGCAAGGATAACTTTAAAATTTTTAATATATTTAAATAATAAGAAACTTATTGTTTAAGTTTCAGACCCTCAACTTATTCTTTGTTTAGAAAACGAAGCCATTATTTCATGCTAGTAACAAATTTACTAAACCAAATACCAAATTTGAGTTAATATTGAAGATTGTGATATTCCCTCTACTATCTGAGACATTTATTGAATTATAGTATATAAAAATAAATCTGTATTAACACAGAAAGTTTCTTTAAAATTGGAATAGATTGCTACATAGGTTTAGAAAGAATTCTCTTGTTTAGTGTTTTGGCTTTTTTTTTTTTTAAGAGAATGGATTCTCATCTTTTTAAACTAGTTTCCTAAAATAAATAAACAAATAAACTAGTTTTTTGTCTACTCAATGATTTAATAAGATATCATCAATTGATAATTTAACAAGTATTTTTCTAGTATCTATTACATTGTCATAATTTGCCTAGCTATTCTGGAGAGAAACAAAAAGAGAATTATAATTTTACTTTCTTGAAATTCTTCTGATTACATAACTTTTTAAGTTATATTTTTTTTAAATAAAAATAAGAAAGTAAAAATCTGCCCTTTAGATTGGAAAAAAGTAGCAAGACTGACTACTTGCTCTGAATTTAAATTAACACAGGACTCAATTAAATCATTACTGTGACACAAACTCACTCAAAAACATAGATACACATATGATCTTATACATACATATCCACAATTTATCAGTCCTAATATGCCATTAATTGCAAACCCCACAATTATTTTATTAATCACTAAGAAGAAAAAAAATCGCTGCCAATTGAACCATAGCATACCATCAATTATAAGATGAGCCCCGATAAAATGTGAAAAATGTATAATTTAGAATCAGTGAGATAGGGCATAGATTTTGTGACCATTTGATGAATGTTTGTTATACCCACATATATGAGACCATGGTCTATGCTTCCTTTGTTCATTATTGTACGATGGCCAGCACTAATAAACTCTTAATACATCCTTGAATGAATGTGTAGATCTAATAGTGAAGTTTGCCTTACACACAAAGTGCGTAAGCGATAAATTAAAAAACACATTTAAAATCAGCACGAACTGCTAAGTATGTGCTGGAAAGTAACAATTTATTTTGAAATGATATATATCTCCTTGAAAAGAAGTCCTGGAAATGATTAAATTATCCTTAAAAAAAAAAAAAAAAGAACTGCCCACCTCCATGGGGAACAGGTGAAAGTTGGTTTGGAAAGCCTACGTGAGGAATTTGAGGTGTTTGATATCACAAGCGAACTGGGTGGGGAGAGCAAGCTGTTTTCACCTCCTACTCGGCTCTGTTTTTAAAAGACGGCCAAATTCAGATCTAGGAGAAAAGCAGCTCTATGCTTTTATAGAAACCTGTGAGGGAGATGTCATTCTGTCCTTGCATTTAACAGAAGAAAGCAGGATTTTCCTCCAAGTCCACGCAGGACTTGTGATTATAGTGTGGTAATTATGAAATAGAATTCTCAGATAGAACGATGCTGTTCAAAGGAGAATTCTGCCTATTCTCCAAGGGAAGGTGCACACTTGTCTCCTGGTGTTATTTGAAAGCCTGCTCTTTCCCCTGCCTCCTGACACCTCTACCACACTCCTTATCCCTTGGAATCACCGTCACCGCCATCAAATCGTCACCCAGTTCTGGTCCAAAGTGTCCACAGAACCTAATGGACCAGACCAAAAGTGTCAAAATAGGAGTAACAGGGAGCAAAAATGGCTATCAGAATGGGATAAGGGTTATAGTTACATTTGCACAGAATGCCTCTTAATGGACTCAAGGAAGCACTGTGAGTCCTCTAGGTAAGTTACTGTGGAACTCAGTATGAGTGAGTTAATAGGATTAGGTCCCAGGCAGCCATTGACAAAGTTAACAAAATTCATATGAACTCACCTAGACAGATAGTTGTGACATAGCCTTAATTTTTTTAAAAAAAAGTTGTACACTAATATGTATTGTGTATTTTTTGTTTTTTTTTAAAAAACAATCTGTGGGCTCGTCCTGGCCAGTGGGGCTCAGGTTCATGGGCCTCCTCCCGTGTGCTGAAAGGTTGCTGGCTGGATGCCAGGTCAGGGTGCATGCCCCACCGTTAGCTGGATCAGACTCCCTCTGCATGGATGTTTCTCACTCTGCTTTCCTCTCTCTGTAAAAATCAATAAACTGTTTTTAAAAATCTTTGGGCTATAAATCTATCTGTTAGGAAACATTAATGGTTGAAAGGAGTCAAAGTGTCCTCAAGAAGATTTCGTCTAGTGAGGGAGATCTGTAAATAAAATTATGATACTTACATAATTTAAGAAAATATCAGCTCTCTTCCTCTCTCTCTCTCTCTTTCTCTTTTTCTCCTCTCTTCCTTACCTCCCCCCTCCTTACTCTCCCCTCTCTCCTTCTCTCTCTGATAAGCAATGGAAAAAAAATATCCCCAGGTGAGGACTAACAACAACAACAAAGAGAGGATCAGATAAGGTACCAAGAGAACCCAGAAAAGAAATTAAATGTAATCTGACTGAAAGCATCCAGGAATGTTCATGAAGGAGACAGTGACTTCACTGGACCATAAAGATATATGTGAGGGTTTACAGAGTGGGTACAGTCAGAATTCACTTTTTAAAAAAATCATTTCCTCACCCTAGATGGTTTGGCTCCGTGGATAGAGTATTGGCCTTTGGACTGAAGGGTCCAGGGTTTGATTCTGGTCAAAGGCACATACCCAGGTTGTGGGCTTGATCCCCAGTAGAGGGCGTGCAGGAGGCAACCCATCAGTGATCCTTTCTCATCATTGATGTTTCTCTTTTCCTCTCCCTTCCTCTCTGATATCGATAAAAATATTTTTAAACAAATCCTTTCCTCTATTTCAGTGTAGTTGAATTTCACATCCAACAATAATGTGCTTTTAGAAATGCATGCACACTATGGATAGCTGTGTACTATATACGTCTCCATATTCTCTATATAGTAAAAGGGTAATATGCAAATCAACCGAATGGCAGAACAACTGGTCGCTATGATGCGCATTTACCACCAGGGGGCAGACGCTCAATGCAGGAGCTGCCCCGGGGGAGCACCACTCAGCCAGAGCCCTGAGGTGGGCTCATAGCTGGCGAGCACAGCAGTGGTGGTGGAGCCTCTCCTGCCTCCACCGCAGCACTCCTGAGGGCTCCCGGACTGTGAGGGTACCCAGGCTGGGCTGACGATGCCCCCCTCCCTGCCACTGCCTGTGCACCGGGCCTCTGTGTGTGTGTGCGTGTGCGTGTGCGTGTGTGTGTGTGTGTGTGTGTGCATGTTTAGTGTCACATAACAATTTATTAATAAATGTACTTTAAAAAATCCTCACTGAGGATATTTTTTCCCATTGATTTTTAGAGAGAGTGGAAAGGAGAGGGAGAGGCAGAGAGAGAAACATGGATGTGAGAGACACACCAATTGGTTGCCTTCCACTCTCGCACTCCTACAAGGCCATGGGTTTAGCCTGCAATTAAGGAATGTGCCCTTGACGGGAATTGAACCCAGGACCCTTCAGCTCAAGGGTAGACACTCAATCCACTGAGCCAACTGGCTGTGGCTAAACGTACATTTTAATAACTTACAGAATCTTAAAGGGACTGCAAACTCCATCATAGGATGCTAGTAGCACCCCTGGCCTCTATCCACTAGCTCTCAGTAACACTCCTCCCCAGGGGTGACAATCAAAAATATCTCTGGACACTGCCCAATGTCTTCTGGGGGGCAAAACAGCCCTCAGTTACAAACCATTAGCTCTTCATTCTTATCCAGTAAGAACTCTAAAGTTCATGATGTGGATTTTCTTTTTACGTCCCACCTTCAAGGTTTATAACCTTATTGGGTCAAGAAAGCTTTTTATTAAAAAATATATATTTTATTGATTTTTTTTACAGAGAGAAAGAGAGAGGGATAGAGAGTTAGAAACATCGATCAGCTGCCTCCTGCACACCCCCCACTGGGAATATGCCCGCAACCAAGGTACATGACCTTGACCGGAATCGAACCTGGGACCTTCCAGTCCTCAGGCCGATGCTCTTCTATCCACTGAGCCAAACCGGTTTCGGCAAGAAAGCTTTTGAAGATCTGTTGAAAACGTTGCTCCTTCGCACATCATGTTGAGCACGATGCCAGGACTTTCTTTCCACTTGGGCTCTGTTGCTGGGCGCTTCCGGGACTGCCTGGTCTGTGTCTCCCGGCGGGGTGGGTACCCAGAGGCTGGTGTCCGGAGCCTCTCTGTGTGTACTTCAGAGCACTGAGAACCAGGAGGCAACCGTCCTGTCCACCCAACGCGCTCTCCCTTCGCTCTCACCTGCACGTCAGCTTTAACAAGAGTCTTCCCAGAAGAAGACACAACGCTAGTCCAGCATATTCCCTCCTGGATGGTCCAGAAAAATGAGAAGATAGAACCAAAGAGTCAGTCAGGTAAGAAAGGGGCCACCTGGACAGCTGATTCTGATTGTGAAATATGAGAGAGAGAGAGAGAGAGAGAGAGAGAGAGAGAGAGAGAGAGAGAGCAAACTATGTATCATCTTAAATTTATGAATAAATTATGAATGAGAGAGACAGAGAGAGAGAGAGAGAGAGAGAGAGCAAACTATGTATCTTAAATTTATGAATAAATTATGAATGAGAGAGACAGAGAGGGAGAGAGAGAGAGAGAGAGAGAGAGAGAGAGAGAGAGAGAGAGAACTATCTATCTTAAATTTATGAATACATTATGAATTCTCTATAGCCACCACTCACTGGGTACTTCCAAAGAAAGACTTTCTAGAAACCCAAAGCCTGGATTTCTAGAAATACAAACCCAGCCACTGCCCCTTCCGTCCCCCTCCACCTAGCGAGAGAGCTGCGCGTTCCTGATTCGCACAACCCGGGCGAGGCCAGCCGCCGGGACCTCTGCCCGGGGCCCCGCGCTGGGGCCTCCGTGGCCCTGGCTCCCCAGCGCCCGGGCGGCCCCGCGGGGCACGGCCAGGAAGGCTGGGGACGGAGAAAGAATGCGGGAGGGGTCGGTAGGGTTTGTTTCCCGGCAGGATACAGATGGGGAAAGTCAGACGCCTGTGTGTGTGTGTCCCTCTTTTCGACCTGGGTGTCTCTATTGCCCCATAAATAAAGCGTGTCCCGGCCTTCCGCGGGCTCTATAAAGGCGGCCACGCGGCCGAGCCCCGGGCATTCCGGGCGGGGCGCGAGCGGAGCCGCCACAGGTGAGGCCGCCGCCGCAGGTGCAGCCCTCGCCGCCCAGCCCGGCGGGGCGCCCCGCGAGCGCCGCTGGTTGGAGAGGGGACCCGAGTGGGGGCCTGGAGCGGGCAGGGGCAGGGGCAGGGGCAGGGGCAGGACAGCTCCCCTGGAGACAGGCCGGGGGGATCTGCCCCGCCCGCCCAAAGTTGTGTCCGCAGGGGAGCGGCGACCCGCCCCCGAACCCGCCCGCAGCGCGCACCGCCTGGGCCCGGGCGCGCGGCCGGCCCGAGGGTCCCGGGGGGGGGGGGGGGGGGAGGCGCGGGGCTGCGCTGCCCTCCGGTGCGCGCCGGAGGCTGGGCCCCAGCTCGGGTGCAGGGGGACGAGGGAGGAAGGAACGCTCCCGGGGTCCCGGTCCAGCCTCGCCCTTGCCCGGGTTCCAGCCCGATTTTGGGGGAGGGAGATTTCAGGACGCGGACGGTGCCCTGGCTGCCCGCCTGGGAGGGGGGGTTGGGGGAGACTGACCGGGTCCAGCTCCCGAAGCCCCCAACGCGGGGCTCCCTCCTCCCAGAGTCGGGGCGCCCCGGGAGACAGGTGCAGGCTGCGGGGCCGCAGGGCTGCAGGTGGCCCCCTGCAGGTGGCTGCGCGCCCCGGCGGCCCAGCCTCTCCAGCACCCGCCGCCGCAGGTGGTGCGGCCCGGGGGCGGCTGGCCGCAGGTCGCCTCTCCCTGCCGCGCGTCCGCTTCACCGTTTCTTCTCCTTCCCGGCTCCATCGCCTCCTCCTCCTCCGTCCTCGAAGGTCATGGAAGCGGCCGGCCGCGGGTCGGAGCCGCCGCCGCCCCCGGAGTACAGCGGCAGCTACGCGGTGTCCCGGCCGGTGTACAGCGAGCTCGCCTTCCAGCAGCGGCACGAGCGGCGCCTGCAGGAGCGCAGGACGCTGCGGGAGCGCCTGGCGCAGCGCTGCAGGTCAGCGGCGCGGCCCCCGCAGCCCGCCCCGGGGAGGAGGGCTCCGTCCGGCGTTCCCCGTCCGAAGTTGACTCCAGCCTCAGCACTTGTCTTGGGGGAGAGGGTGTCTCGCTTTCTCTTTGGGGGGGACCCCCTGGAGCGCTCCTTGGGGATCCAGCGGGGCCCCCGGCTGCTTTGTGGAGACGGCCAGGAGGAGAGGAGTGGGGAGGACAGGGGCTCGATTACAAAGAGGCGATGGGTCAAGTCATCACCTGACCAGGAGGAGTCCTAGTAAGCCCAGGTCCTTCCGGCGGGATGCCACCCAGAGACAGGGAGTGACAGACAGCCGGGCTCCGCGGCCCTCCCAGCGGGCCGGGGACCCGGGAGCCTCTGTCCAGCTCCACACCCAAACCGGCCGCCCGTTATCAGACCTCACAAGCACAGGATTAGAGAACCGGCGACTGCGGCCGGGTTTTCTCTTTTAAAACATTTAAAAAAAAATAGAACATTTAAAATACATGCAAAAGTAAATAGGAGTGATAATGAACCTCGTCTCCAGGTTGTTACCCATTACCCAGTTTCAATGGTGATCTACTCAAAGTTAATCTTCTTTCATCTATTGCCACCCCCCCCCCCCAACTCTGTTTCTCTTTCTCTCTCTCCATAAATATGTTGGGGCAAAAGTAGGTTAACAGTTGTTTGTATGGGAAGTAATACAATAATTAATGGATAATAATACAAGAATGAACTTTGTGTTTCTTTTTTTTATATATTTTATTGATATTTTACAGAGAGGAAGGGAGAGAGACAGAGAGCCAGAAACGTCACTAGCTGCCTCTTGCACACCCCCTACTGGGGATGTGCCCGAAACCAGTGTACATGCCCTTGACCGGTCTCGAACCCGGGACCTTTCAGTCCGCAGATGGACGCTCTACCACTGAGCCAAACCGGTTTCGGCAACTTTGTGTTTCTTATACTCACAGCTGTAAACCTCCTTTTGCCCCAGTCTCCTGTGAGTGTGTGTGTGTGTGTGTGTGTGTGTGTGTGTGTGTGTTTGTGTGTGTGTGTGTATACTTTTGCCATATATATATGGCAAAAGTATACACACACACACACAAAATATGTCTAGGGATTCTTAAAAATATATATCCAGTACATGTAAGTACTTAAAAAATATATGTAACCACAATTCCATTCTCAGGAGTCAAAGAATGTTCACTTACTGTTAATATTGTT
The DNA here is from genome assembly GCA_963924515.1 of Vespertilio murinus. Taxonomy (NCBI): domain Eukaryota; kingdom Metazoa; phylum Chordata; class Mammalia; order Chiroptera; family Vespertilionidae; genus Vespertilio; species Vespertilio murinus. Next base: position 38,193,708 of record OZ004712.1, read on the forward strand.
TTATTTTATCTACTGGTGGTTGAGTTTAAAAATATATAACTAAACAGCAAGGTACAGCAAGGTGTGCATTTATCATGCTAAGAGTTTTGCAAAACTGGTTCCAAGCCGGTATTGCCAAAATATACAGAGCATGTTTATTTTTCTTCAAAGAAAGAGATAGGTAGAAGAAGGCGCCGGGGGATAGAAGTCTGAAAATTAATCTCCGTGTAGAGGCTCCCATTGATCAATGTATGGCTGGACCAGAAAATGGGTTCTTGTGTAGGGATGTTTTCTCAGAGGATTAAGGTGGGGGTGGGGGAGACTTAATCCCATGTGTCCTACCAGGGTGCATTAAAGAGGGTAGACAGAGTTCTTGGCAAAAGCATGGTCAGTACTTTGGTGTTGATATTTGCATTTCTTTTTTTATATATATATATTTTATTGATATTTCACAGAGAGGAAGGGAGAGAGAGAGAGATCTAGAAACGTCAATGAGAGAGAAAAACCAACCAGCCGCCTCTTGCACACCCCCTAAGGGGGATGTGCCAGCAACCAATGTACATGCCCTTGACCGGAATCAAACCCGGGACCTTTCAGTCCGCAGACCGACGCTCTACCACTGAGCCAAACCGGTTTCAGCTGATATTTGCAATTCTCATTCTCTTCCTAAATAGTTGTAAACAAGTCGGTCGGAAGGTTGTGGGTTATTGTTAAGCCAAATAGTTGTAAACGTGAGGAAGCACGAAGGGCTCACTCAGTTCAAAACCCTGTGATTGCTTGCGGCCGAGGTTAGATGGGAAACCCAGGTTTCTTGCTTCTTGGCAGCTGTTCAAGAAAAAGAGCCCTCGGAGTGCTGAAGACCCTCTTGCCCGTCCTGGACTGGCTCCCCAAATACCGAGTCAAGGAATGGCTGCTCAGTGACATCATTTCGGGAGTTAGCACCGGGCTGGTGGGCACGCTGCAAGGTAAGGTGTTGGTGGATGGCCCCGGGTGCTTGTGACTCAGTCTCCAGAAGCAGTTCGTAACTTCCCCCAGGCTTCCCATGGGTCTGTACCAAGAGCTTCTCCCCTTTGCAGGCGTCATCTTTCCTCGAGAGCCTCTTAGTGCATCCTTCTTCCTCCTCTGCCTCTTCCTTAGAGTTCTCTTTCTGGGAAGCCGTGCTGTTTCTCTCAGGGGTGGGGAACCTTTTTCCTGCCAAGGGCCATTTGGATACTTATAACGTCATTCCTGGGCCATACAAAATTATCATCTTAAAAATTAGCCACCTGCTATATTTGGTCAGACAGTTAATTAACTCACCCCTCATGCCTCGGCAGGGCCGGGCCAAATGATTTCTCAGGATGTTTCCCCACCCTGCGTGGCCCGACTGCAGTCCTATTACCTAAGCACTGGCTGCCCAACTTTTATTGACCATAATGCCCAGTAAAAAATATGTATTACATCACAATCTGTGCACATATAGCTCATTTTGTTAAGTAATATTTACCTCACTACAAGTGATGCACGCTGATATTTTCTACTGTCGGAGCTGAGTTTCCGTAAAGGTTAAGTCTGAGTTGTTTATTATGCTTACATATATATATTTTTTTAATGATAATTACAGCCCATAAAGTTACTTTACATCTCACACATGGTCTTGACCTGCCCGTTGAAACTGGCTTAAAGGAAAGTGGAGGAAGTATTTTAGCCTGAACTGCACATAAGTATTTTTTCTGTTCCCCTCCCCCCTCCTTTTAAACACACCCCCTTATTTTAATCTCTGGCAAAATGTCCCAGCATAGGTGGTTATTACTTTCTTTTTTTTTTTTAAAACTGGCTTTATATAACATTTCCATGAGCATCTTGCAAGTCCATTGCCTAGTTGGTGAATACCATTCTCCTCTGCCTCCCACCCCCAATCTTGCTTCTGCCCTCCCCCCAATTCTACAAATCCCCTGGATCATGGAAACAGAAATCTCATTTATTTATTATGATAATTTTATGGAGCATCTACTATGTGCCAGGCAGTAGGTATGCTGGCGTGAATAAAATACACCGCTTGCTTCCAAGGAGCTCACAGTTCAGTGGGAAATGAGATAACAATTAGGTGTAAAGGCTGTGGTAGCGGGATAAGTAACATTGCCGGCTAAGGGAGTGCACGCAGGTGCACTCAACCCAGCCTGCAGGGTGAATTGTCGGAGCTGAGTTTCCCTAAAGGTTAAGTCTGAGTTTGTTGCATGAGTGAAGTGGGGTGGGGTGGGGAAGAATGTTGAAAGATGGCTTGGTAATAGACTGTTTCAGAAATTAGAAATAGCTGTTGAGCAATCCATGAGCCAAAATTTGCTTGTGGAGCTCTTAAGATTACTCAGAGCAGGACAGGTAGATTCCCACAGAGAAGGAGTATGTTTTGTGGTCCCAGTGTGGAGTATCAGTCTGGTCAACCATGGTTTTTTTTTGGTTTTGGTTTTTTATTAATTTGAGGAAGAGAGAGAGAGAGAAAGAGAAAGAGAGAGAGAGAGAGAGAGAGAGAGAGAGAGAGAGAGAAACATCAGTTTGTTGTTCCACTTATTTATGCATTCATTGGTTGATTTTTTTAAAAGCTGATTGTTAGAGAGAGGGAGGGAGAGGGATAAAGAGAAACATCCATGTGAGAGCAGAACATCGATGGGCTGCCTCCTGCACGCCCCTTATGAGGAATCGAGCCCACAACCCAGGCATGTGCCCTGACCAGTGTTGGGGGTAATGCACAACCATTGAGCCACACTGGCGAGGGCATTGGTTGATTCTTTTTTTTTTTAAAAATATTTTTAAAATTGATTTCAGAGAGGAAGTGAGAGGGAGAGAGAGATAGAAACATCAATGATGAGAGAGAATCATTAACCGGCTACTTCCTGCATGCCCCCTACTGATTATTGAGCCCACAATCCAGGCAAGTGCCCTTGACCGGAATGGAACCTGGGACCCTTCAGTCCGCAGGCTGATGCTCTATCCACTGAGTCAAACCAGCTAGGGCATTGGCTGATCCTTATTTGTGCCCTGCCTGGGGGATCAAACCTGAAGTCTTGGCTTATCGGGATAACGTTCTAACCAGCTGAGCTGCCCAGTCAGGCCTGGTCAACCATGTTTCAAATCGCAGAGGTGGATGGGAACCTGGGATGGGGCTGTGCACTTCCTAAGTTAAATGAAGACAAGTTCTTGGTGCACAGTAGATTCTCATACCTGTGACATGGCCACATCCTTTGACTCCTGAGGGACAGGAAGCATGTGCCCTAATCAGGAATTGAACCGGCAGCCTCTTGGTGCATGGGTGGATACTCAACCACTGAACCACCCATGTTGGGCTTACCAAATCCTTTTATAATAAAGACTAGAGGCCCGGTGCATAAATTTGTGCACAGGTGGGGTCTCTCAGGGTGGCCTGTGGGGATCAGGCTGAAACTCGCAGTGCAATGCCTCCTTCAGCTCCTAGCTGCCACTCCTGCTCATCCTGGCACCACTGTTTACTTCAGTTTGGCACCCAATCAGTCCTGATCTGGAGAGGCTTGCACCACCGCTGCAGCAGAGCTTGCCAGCCCAACCCTGCAGGATCGGGCTGAAACTGGCTCTCTGACATCCCCTGAGGGGTCCTGGCTTGCAAAAGGGCACAGGCCAGGCCAAGGGACCCAACGGTGCATGACTGGGTCTCAGGAGAGAACGCGGGAAGCCTCCAGGGCATGTCTGGCCCGTCTTGCTCAGTCCTGATTTGCTGGACCTCAGCAGCAAGCTAACATAGGGGTCAGAGCGTCTTCCCCCTGGTGGTCAGTGCATGCCATAGTGAGAGGCTGAACAGCCTTAGGGTATCATTAGCATATTACACTTTGGTTGAATAGTCGACTGGTCGCAGGGCAACTGGACACTTAGCATTTTAGGCTTTTATTATATAGGATGATTAGGGCATATTTAGGGGTAGCAGTTGTGCCTAAGTAGGACACTATATGAAACTGAAAGAGTTCCCCCTTTCAGGCCTGTAAGAACAGCAAAGCCAAGTTTTGGGAAATGGAAGTTTAAGAAGGACTTAGCCACCTGGCTCGGGCCATATTATTTTTATGCATACAATGTGCATGCTTATTTTTACTAAAGTGGGAGCATATATATGTACTACCTTGAATTATACTTTTTCTCTTTTTTTGTGTACTTTACATATGTCCATGTAAATGTATTTCTATATATCACATCAATTTTATTTCATTGAATAATAGTTTATAAAGTATAAATTTAGTTAACTACTTTCTTATTTTGAGGCATTCATTCAAAAAAATAATTTAGGGCACCTGATGGGCCAGAATATTTAGGTTGTAGCCACGCTTTTTTTCCCTTATTCTTATAAAGGGCTTTATTTTTTTTTTCTCACTTTAAGTGAATGAAATATGGGAAGGTAATATAGACTAAAATGTGCTGACTATGTAAGAAGTATTTAACCAAGGAAAGAGCACATGATTCTCATCTTCCACCTCTCATGCACATGGATAGGTTGAGATTTCTTCAGACCAGATGGCATTTATGTATCCACAACTGCTTGGGTTAGTGTAGTGGAGAAGTTGATGTCTGAGGAGAGCCCAGGGGCATTGTCTTGCCTGCCTCTTAGTACAACTGTCATTTTTTTCTTCTTTGTTTGAATCTGATTTCTGTTCCCCAACAAGATAGGGCAGAGTGACAATGACTGCGTTTCTCAGAACACAGAGAAACATTGAGTTAGGTAAAACTGCCTAAATACACACAACTGGTAGTATAAACCTTTGGACTGAATTGAAGAACTTTTTAATCAACAACTGACTTGATTTCTTTTTCCACTCCTGTGAGCAGTGAGTGATCCAATTACTTATCAATTGAGTCAGTTCTTTAGAGCCATTGATTTGTGTAGATGCAATCATTATCCCAGCAGATTTGAATCATATTCTGCAAACTAGCCTCGCTATGGACTGTGGGTACAATAAAGGGAACGCTCAGGACACTGCAAACTGGGGAATCTCTATGAAAAGGTCTTTCTTTGTACAGTAGAAATGTACCGCCACTTTTGTTTATGAATTCAATCCCTTTGGATATACTTTCAGGCATGGCGTACGCTTTACTAGCTGCGGTTCCTGTTGGATATGGTCTCTACTCTGCTTTTTTCCCTATCCTGACATACTTTATCTTCGGGACATCAAGACACATCTCAGTTGGTAATTATAAGCATATACTACAATTTGTATTCCTGTTTAATATGTGTGGGCCATATTGTGTGTACTTTACTTCCATATCTTTGTTAATGTTTTCCAAGGAAATAGGGATTTAGTGCTCTGCCTGCTTTTTCTACACAGAGATGCAAATGGTTCTTAGCTTTCAAAATACTTTGCCTTCAGTTTGCTTTACAGTTAACTCTTTTTTTCATGAAGCAGAGAAATTGAAAAATTGTTAAAATTACAGCCTACTTTAATATTTTGGCATGGTTTAGTTTTTTTTTATTATAATAAACTAGAGGCCTGGTGCACAAAATTCATGCATGAGTAGAGTCCCTAGCTCTGGCCCATGATCAGGGCCAATCATAGCCTTCCGGTGGCTGGCTGGGGCCTGCCTTCTTTCCATACCACCTCCCTGGTGGTCAGTGTACGTCATAGTCCTGATGCTTAGTCATAGTGAGTGGTTGAACTCCTGGTTGGTTGAATTCCTGAGGGGACAATTTGCATATTAACATTTTATTATATAGGATTTGACTCCATATTTTGAAAGCGTTCTCTTCCATAACAAAAAATGACCATGAAAATCTTCAAGAGGTCCTTGAACTTACTGTTTTACCAGACTGGCTTAGCATTTACTAAATTATGTTCATCAAATACATATTCATTATTTCATTAAAGAGCATACTTATTTTTAAGTCAGCAAGATTGGAAGACTGGCAGAATCGTGCCAAAAACAATTTAGAAACTAAACTTGGCTTTCCTTCTTAAATAGGTTTAAAATAGGTTCATTTCCTGCAGTATCTTAAAATTCGGATTTTCTTTTGCTAGAATATTCTATTAAGCAAATGTTTTAATGCTAGTCTGCTACTTTGATATTTATACTTGAGGTAATTTTGCACATCCATCCATTCGCTGACCAGACATGTCTACCTGGGCAATCCTCTTGAAACAAAGACAACTTTCCACTATATCCCCAACCCATATCCTTGTCCTTAGTTGTATGTTCCCCCCATATCTGGCATTTTGCTTTGTCCCTGGAAGGAGGTCAGGAAGAGGTTTTATTGATTGAAAGAACTTCCTCATTTGGGAGAATTGATCAATACCAAATGCTTGTGAAGAGGTAAGAAACAGAAGCTGATTTTTTTTCTCTCTGGTATTATGGTACTGAGACCTCCCTGTTGTTATAGCCTTCCACGAGTAAAGGGTAGAGGCATCATCATCATCATGGACAAACATATCAGCAGTAAGTAGAGAAGTTGCTGGAAGAAAATGAGTATTTTTTTAAACATAGACTCTTACAGACCGGCATTTGATATACGAAAAAAATAATTTGTCTTGAAAAGAGAAACTATACATTCCCTATACTGTGTCTTTATTCTAACGTGAACCATGTGGTATTGATTAAGGCACTCAGCTCCACAGAATAGAACAGTGGATACTCTAGGAATAAAAGTAAGATGGAACAAGCAAAGACTCAGCTTGTATGCCACCTCTGTCAGGAAACGTTACCTGACAACTCTCCCCCCTCCCACCCCCACACCACCAATGGAGATCACACAAGGATAGGTTAGACACCCTTTCTATATTTGTAGAAAGCATCCTGAATGCTGTATTGTAATTATCTACCTACATGTCTCTCTCTTGCTCATTTCTGGATCCTGAATGCCTTAACACATTTGCTTTTTAGCTTCTTTTTTTATGAACAAACAATATAGATTTTCCCAATCACAGCTAATTATCTCACACATCTTTCTAATCCTATGTAGACATGACATGTTGAACCTAGACACTTGTAATTAATGATTTTTAATTGATAGAGACTTTCTCTCCCAGGACCTTTCCCAGTGGTCAGTTTAATGGTGGGATCTGTTGTTCTGAGCCTGGCCCCGGACGAAAAATTTCTCATACACAGCGGTAACGGAACTATATCAAATGCTACCATGATAGACAGCGGGGCTAGAGATGCAGCAAGAATATTGATTGCGAGCACCCTTACTCTTTTGGTTGGAATCATTCAGGTAATGGACCTACAAGTGAAATATAGATTGGCATGATTTTTACAAATATATTGTATTGATTTTCCACAGAGTGAAAAGGAGAGGGATAGAAAGCCAGAAACATCGATGAGAGAGAAACACTGACCAGCTGCCTCCTGTGCACCCCCTACTGGGGATGTGCCCGCCCTTGACAGGAATCTTTCAGTCCGCAGACCAACACTCTATCCACTGAGCCAAACCGGTTTTGGCCAGACTGGCATGATTTTTATTTGAAGTAACTAACTGTTGATGACCTAAAAATAAAAGGCCCTTCAAAGTGAGAGGCAACAATCATTTACTGAAATCAATAAAAATAGCTATTCTAAATGCATTGATTCAGGCAGAAGCCCAATTAATGTTCCAATTAGGAGATGGAGGCAATGGGTATTTATAAAAAGGGAAGAGAAGCAGTTATATCAATAGAAGGAAGGCATTGCTATGGGTGCAGATAACATAACATAGTGGTGTTCACTCTAAACAATGCTTTTAATTTTCAGTCCAGTAGTCAGAATAACTCATTTCTTGTTATTGTTGCAAAAGATCACAGGAATAGGTGCATAATTTTTGCTCCTCTTAGTAGGTATCTAGAAATACCTCAAGCTTAATATTATCCTCTTTTTTCACATTTTAGAGTGATGGAGGGGAGAGGTGGGGCATTAAGAAATTCAGATTTGTTTCCTACAAGTATTTTTGTTACAGGCAGCTTACCAGTGTTAAAATTGGTGCTAAGTTTGATGGGTTAATAGTTCAAGCGAGTAGGTTCTTCTCCCAGGCAAACATTTCATTCGTCCTTCCTTTTCTTGTTCTAGTTGGTGTTTGGGGGTTTGCAGATTGGATTCATAGTGAGGTACTTGGCTGATCCTTTGATCGGCGGATTCACAACAGCTGCTGCCTTCCAAGTGTTGGTCTCGCAGCTAAAGATCATTCTCAACGTTTCAACCAAGAACTACAATGGAGTTCTCTCCATTATCTACGTAAGTGTTTCTTCTTACTCCAGGGATGGCTCACTGAGAATGTGTTCTTTTCCTCTTTAACCTGAGTCTGAAGAGCCCCTCCATGCCATACTTTGGGAGTCGCTGAAAGCATTCGTCTCTGAATAAAAAAGCAATAAAATCACGAGTAACATCGAAAAAGGCATATTTTGCAAATCATTATTCTTATTTGGCCAAAATAGTTTCAGAAGTGTCACTGCACTTAAAAATACTAATGAAAACCAAGTGGTATAGTGAAGGTACGTCTACTCAGGGGGGAATAGACTTGAGTTCCAGTCTCATCTTTGCCTCCGACAAGCTAAGTGACCTATGGCACCTAATGTTGGATAATGGCTAATAGTATTACCAACTAAGTTACATAAAGATAGATGAGGAGCATTTTGGCCCAGAGGCCAGCACAGAACAAGTACTCGATAAAAGTAGTTACTTTGAAATTATTATTTCACATCTCAAGGCTCTTTTACTTTTTATTTGTAAAATGAAACAATTGGACATGCTTCTTTAAAGCCCTTTTTTAACTCTGAGGGTCCATAAAATGTATAATGTAAATGTCTGAGCAATTATAGATGAAAAGGAACTTTAGATTCAGAGATGATTCAACATGCAAAAGAGATGCAAAAGAAGGATGGAGAGCACACTAATTAGATTGAAAAGTTCTTGTATCTAAATATATGTTCTATGTAAGGCATGTTTTTGATGCTTGAAAGTGATGATAATAGTAACATGATGTCACTCTGGCTTGGGGGGAATGATATGCAAAAAATAACATGTCAGCATTAAGAATGGAGTCCTTTAGAAATCCTCGTATTAGCTTCTAAAACAATGTAAGGCCATGCATAAATATCTAAAAACTAGTGAGGTGGTCAGAAATTTGTTCAATTTCACAACAGTGCCATCATCCCACATCACCCCATCCATTCAACAAGTGTTACCCCGTGCCTATTATGGTCAGTTACTATGCGAAGCAGGGATAGAGGAGGGAGTATAACAGTAGTTAAGATCATGGATGTTGAACTTCAATAAGCCTGGGTCGTCGTCTTGGTTCTACCACCTATTATTCATGTAAGTTTGGGCATGTTATATTTCTCTAAGCCTCAGTGTCTTCAATTGTCAGATGGGAATAATAATAGTACTTACTAGAGTTGTGAGGATTAAAAGAGATAAAATGTGTATAGCACTTAGCATAATATCTGGCACATAGTAAAAACTCATAGTAATGTTATTTTAATTATCATGATGAACAGACCTCTTTGAGCTTACTGTTCATTCCCCAGGCTTGCAGTCTATTCAGTCACTTTAGCACAGGCTGTTTTCTGATTCAGGATATTTTTGTCATTGTTGCTTTTTTTCCTACCAAGACCTTGGTTTGATTTGAAGCCTTTTGATAGGCTCTCACTTTTGCAGTCCCTGAGACAGCCTGCTTTTTCTTGCTATCACATTTTCTCCATCAACCACTCACTTATTCCTTCTTTGTCATTAATTCAATCAATAAGTGTTTATTGACTACCTACCATATGCCAGGCATTGTTCATTCCCTATGCAAACCCACTGAATCCACCCAGATACCCCTCACTGAGTGTGCTCACTGCCCTGTGTGGACATTGCTGGGCCTGTACCCACACAGGTCACAGGAGGCCTAGGCCAGTGGCTGACCCCGGCCGTGCTGGACCTCTGTAGACAGGGAACTGAAGTGGTTCTTCTGGTCTCCTAGGACTATGTTTAAGATGAAGCTTGATGCCAAGGATCCCACTATCAACAGGGACAAAAGTAATCAGGAAGCACTAGAACAAGGTCAAAAGAGTTTTCAAACCAACCACAATCATTATTTGACATGTCCTTTTGAACACCATTTTTGAAGCCTCAGATTACAACCTGTCATAGAATTTTGCAAGAGTCCCTCCCAGGTCAGCCAAATTGGATGAAGATATTTCAAACATTCCTGTGTGCCGGTGAATATAAGCTTCCTCTTTTTGATCAGAAAGCATGAGTATGTCGGGAAATGATTGCGTAAGGATTGAATGAGCCTTTCAGTGCGTGAACAGAGAATTTTGCTTATGACATTATCAATTACAATCATTCATGAAAGAATCCTTCCACAAATGCAGAATGGTAGTAGAATCCTCCAAGAAAGACTAAGATGGTTGAAGATGCTTTCCTTAGAATGTAGTTAACAGTCTTTTTGTTATAAGGTTGTATTTTTTAAAAAAATAATTTTTATTGATATTTTACAGAGAGGAAGGGAGAGAGATAGAGAGCTAGAAACGTCGATGAAAGAGAAACATCGACCAGCTGCCTCTTGCACACCCCCTACCGGGGATGTGCCCGCAGTCAATTGACCGGAATCAAACCTGGGACCTTTCAGTCTGCAGACCAACGCTCTACCACTGAGCCAAATTGGTTTTGGCAAGGTTGTATTTTGGATTGACCCCCCCACACACACCAAAAAGCGAACAAACAAACACAAAACCACATACCAGGAAACAATGAATTCCCCAAAATGGAAAATGAAATATTGGGAAAGAAAAAAAAATATATATATATATACACATACATAAATTCACAAATCTCAGAGATGCTGAAAAGAGTATTCAGATAGGGTATCGGATGCAGAAAAACTATTAAGAATTAGTAATGCTCTTCATGCTACCATGTAGATTCAATTATCTAAGTAAATCAGAGTCTACTTAAGAGAGACTATGTTTTCCTACCATTCACTTTGAACTGTTTGTCTTAATCGACAAAGGAAGAATTTCTTTACGCTTACTAAGTTGCTGCTACCTGCCCCATTTTTCTCCTAACAAGGAGGAAGAACACATTGATAAACTTTGCCTAGATGGTGAGAGTTTTGATCGGATTCATTACTTTGAATCTATTTAAGTGTGTAAAATTTAAGACATTATAATAAATAGAAAGTAACACTTTAAGGGTTGATATATATATACACAAGTTTTGATAGTGAGAAATTCCTGATGGCAAGGGGTGATTATGAAAGGTCTGTGATATTTATAGAAATAAATTTGGCTCCAAATGTTAACTAAAAAAATTTCCTCATATCTAATATTAGGTATAATTTTTGTCTTTACTTCATACATCCAGGCAATGCTAGCTAAGAATGAAGAACTTATCTAAATGCAATGGTCCTAAAATTCTCCAAGCATTGTAGAAAATGTGGTAAAATATTATCCATTACTGAAAAACTCATTTTCATGATTTGAATTATTTAGAATACTAGGTGAGATATGGAATTATATGTGTATCCATTTTTAAACATACTTTAGAAAGTCTTTTAATAGCCAACTAAATTAGATTTAATTTTCAATGCTTTCCTTTGTTGTTGTTTTTTTAATCCTCACTGGAGGGTATTTTTTTCTATCGATTTTTAGAGAATGGAAGGGAGAGAGAAAGGGGGAGAAAGTGAGTGAGAAAGAGAAACTTTGATGTGAAAGAGACACATTAATTGGTTACCTCCTGCAAACACCCCAGTCAGTGCCCAGGTATATGCCCTTAACTGGGAATCAAAACCAGGACTCTTTCTTTCATGGGCCAACACTCTAACCACTGAGCGTCCTGCACTCTAGTCCAAGCACTTGGTGAAGGTATTTTGCTTGTACTACAGCTTCTCCCCCCTCGTTGCTTTACTCTCTCCTTTTTTTTAAAAAAAATAATTTTTTATTTTCAATTACAGTTGACATACATCATGATATTACTTTCAGATATACAACCCAGTGACCAGACATTACATAACTTAATAAGCGACCACCCCATAAATCCTGCACTCACCTGAACCTCCCCTAGTCTTCAGAATACTATTGACTTTGGTCTCTATGCTTTATAGCCCCATGACTGTTTTGTGACAGCCAATTCCTTTACTCTTTTTTCTTGGTTGTTAATCTTCACTGAAGAACATTTTTCCATTAATTTTTATTTTTTTAGAGAGAGAGAGTGAAAGAGATGAAGGAAGGGAGAGAAAGAGAGAAAAACATCTCTCTCACATCGATTGGTTGCCTCCCACATGCACTCTGACTGGGATGGGACTGAACCCAGAACCCAGGTATGTGCCCTTGACAGGAACTCGAACCTGGGACCCATTGGTATCTGAGGCAGTGTTCTAACCACTGAACAACACCAGTCAGTGCTCCTTTACTCTTGAATGTATTCCAGAGAGTTGAAGTTGTCAGCAAAATGACTCCTAGATTACTTAATGTTCATAATAGGTAATTGCTGTCAGATAGTCATTATAATTCTTCTAAGTATAGTTCACCTATACAAATAAATAAAGTACATGTTATAAATTATTAGATGTTCCATCCCTTTATCTTCACTGGAAGATTATTTCTCTCAAAGAATTGATGAATGCCTTTTTAAGTCACACCTCTTTCAGGACTGAAGTTGCTGTAACAAAGATATTAGTGTGTTTTCCCTGGGATTCTCCCCTGTTAACATCCCTATATTCCCAGAAACCTATTTACAAAGCAAACCTAGTTTTTCTTGAGCTAGCTTATCTCTCCACGTGGAAAGAGTTACTTTTATTTAAGTCATCTGAAAGTTTGAACTAAATACCAAATTAATTTCCAAAATTTTACACTTGACCTATATACCGTATTTGCCGGCGTATAAGACGATTTTTTTGGCCCTGAAAATACCGTATTTGCCGGGGTATAAGACCACTGGGCATATAAGACGACCCCCTAACATTTCCACTCAAAATACAGAGTTTGTTATATACTCGCCGTATAAGACTACCCCCCACTAGGAGGCATATTTTTCAGGGCCAAAAAATCGTCTTATACGCCGGCAAATACGGTATATCAGTTCGATGATTTTCTTGGTCATAATGAATAGGTCAGTCCATATGTAATTATATATAAAGTATTTTAGGCATTTTTTTTATTACTTGTATCATTCAGGGTTTGGAAAGAGATTTACCTAAAATACTGGCTAATTTGGACTTTGATTTATCAGTCTATTAGTTTCAACAGTACCATATCAACATGGTAAAAATTAGGCCAGTTAATAGCAACTGTAAAACCACTTTAAGAAGCAAACTTTTAAAGTTTTCCTACAAGTAAAAGACATTTTTTTCTTTTAAGAGGTCTCATTTTATTGTAAAAAACACAGATAGCAAAAAACAAGAAAGTAAAAATCATCCAAAACTTTATTACTCCAAGTAAACCATCATTAATTACTTGAGATATATTTAATGGTCTTTGCATTAGTCAACATATTTTTATGATTTTACATAATTTTAAGTGCTATTTGATATAGTTTTTTATAAGAGAATTCTAAAATAATTTTTTTTACAGACTCTGGTTGATACTTTTCAAAATATTGGTAATACCAATCTTGCTGATTTCATTGCTGGATTACTCACCATTATCATCTGTATGGCAGTTAAGGAATTAAACGATCGATTTAAACACAAAATCCCAATCCCTATTCCTATTGAAGTAATTGTGGTAAGTAGAATATGTAATTAGAAAATTCGGCATTGGTTGGTTTGACCAGAAAGGAATTGCCAAATCAAATAGATTTTTAAGAACCTCTTTTGTTTTATTTCAGACAATAATTGCTACTGCCATTTCATATGGAGCCAACCTGGAAAAAAATTACAATGCTGGCATTGTTAAATCCATCCCAAGGGGGTGAGTATGGCATTCCTCTTAGGCAATACTAATTTATTAAGGCAGTACCTTCTATTTAAATGAAATCTTTTATGACAAGCTTCATTTCATTGGTGCTCCTTTAATAGTCCTATTTCTGTATGATATTAAAGAAATGCCCATTTTCACAAACTATCAAAGATAAAGTTCAGTTCATTTGTTTAAAAGCAGCCTGAATTATGGCCTCTCTCTGTCCTTCATATTCTTAAAGAGTGGCAAGACGTGTACAGTTTCCACCAGACTCCTGATTTAAACCCATATGTATAATGACAGTATCATATCAATAAAATCATGAATAGTAACATTCTAATTTTTTTGCACTGAGGACAGTCTGCTTAAGGAATCAGGGACATCTGATCTAAATTCTCTGCTATTTCATTTCATCAGTTTTAGGTAATAGATAATGTCATTTGGTCCTCTCAATAAAATGCGTACTCTGCAAAGGAAGTTTTATATATGCTTGGTGAATTAGATGAGTAAAGAACTAAGGTCTTTTGTCCATCTCTGACACCAACTAGTTCTGTGGCCCCTGGGGAGGGGAGTGGGAGGGAAGTGTTCTCCTATAAGACAGGGGTAATGACAGCTACTGAAACCTCAGCTCGAGCTGGCTGTGAAATGCTAATGAGATCTCTCATAAAATTCAAAGAGTGGACCAAGTGCCATTCATTATAATTTTATCATATGGCATTTTAAAAAAAGAAGCCCACATGTTTATTAGATTTGTAACATTAACTTACAGCATTTGTGACTAGACTTCCCCCTATATAACCACTAGGTACCAGTCCCCTGGGTACTAGCCGAGGGCCCTTGTGCCAATCTCTGTACAGTCTCCATGCTCTTAATAGGAAGGTCGCAGGCTAGCCAAGTCCCACTGCTTGTTCCACAGGGAGCGGCTGCCTTTTCATTTGATCGATCTCATTTTCCTTCTAATATCTGTTTAAAAAAATATTTGAAAAATTACAACTGGCTACAATGGGCTTAGTTAACATATTCTCCATGCTAATGTTTCTCAGACTTAACTTTTTTGTGAGAATCACATGAGATCCTTGTTAACAAAAACTCCTGGTTCCCACCCCATATGTATTAAATCAGGTTTTCCAGAGAAGGGGCCTCCGAATTTATATTTTTCAAAGGCACTTCCAGTGATTCTTATGACCAGCTATATTTGGGAAGCTCTACTTTAGAGTTTCAGCATTTTGATAGTAAATCCTAGCGCTGAATGAATGAAATAGAAGACACAGGGTGGCTACTTGAGTTAGAGCATTTTCACCAGGACAGTTAGGTTATTTCAGTAGTTAAAAACAACTACACAAAAATATAATGTAGATCCCTTTTGTCGGACTTCTCAAGATGAAACACTTGGAGGGGGGCCACAGGAAATGCCTCGTCCCATAAATCCACGGGTCATGAATTGAGATGGGGAACTCATTTCTGCTGCCCTAGGTCCTCCTTTCCTACCCTACCCAGAGCTTTCCTGACTCCCTCCCCCCACCCCCCCGAAAAGGGATCTCTGGTCTCTTGCTCTTGGGTTTAGTCCTGATGAGGCCCCTGGCAGGCCACCTGGCGTGGTTGGTTAGGTAACCCCGCCTTCCTGGCCCTCCTCAAGGCAGTGAGCCCGTTTGTCTTACTCAGCTCTGGCTTCCTAGCACAGTACCTATCTCATAGTCCGATCCCAGAAAATGTTTGTTAAAGGAATAAAACACCCATGCCTATGCCATTCTGAACAAACCACCGGAAAGGACTTTGCTGCCCCATCTAACGGGGATTGCACAGAAACAAGTCTAAGGACATTAACAAAACCGGAAAAGAAAGGGTGGAGGGAAGAGATTGGAAAAGAGCAAAAAAAGGTAGAGTGTTAGAGATGAGGACGATGAGAGCAAAAAAGAAAGGTCAGGAAAACCCACCTTGTTACTCAGGCCCCTTCAGCCCTCCAATGAGGGAGTCAAAGTGAGGCTTCTGCCGGCAGTCTCCTTTTATCCTGTTGAGAATCAACACCGTATGTTAGGACCCCTTGGTCCCCCATAAATCCATATAAGAACCTTATGTCTATGAGAATCTTATCTTTACTTTACCCTCATTACCTCATTACGTTACCACATCCCTCTAATTATAGAGGGGAAAATGTAATTTCCTATTAAAGGAGCTTCAGGCACAGTGAGATAGGTAGGGGAGGTTTTTCTTTCTAGGATCTTTGGAATCAAACCATGTGAACAGTCATCAAGATATAGGTCCATGAAGGTCATTGCCCAAATTTTCATATTTGGAAACAACCATGTGGTTATAAATTTGTGGGGTTTTTTTTTCCTTTATATAATTTGTAGAAAAGCTCTGGTTTTGTAAAACAGTAATCATTTAACCCCACCATGATCACTGGGATAGGCTAGTCATTGTGGCTAGGAGGCATTCTGATAATGACATAAATTTACTCTTTTTTTTAAATTCAAGAAGATTTTAAATATCTTAAGATATGGATTTTCCACTTTATCCTTATATTATTTATTTCTTTAATAAACACCCCTTCACACAGGGTAAATCTCATTCCATGGCTATTATATATTATTGAAATGCAAAGATCTTTAAGGTGAAATTGTGTAAGGAAAAACACTAGTGTGTGAAAGAGCATGGCATAGGATTGTATGATATTAAAGAACCAACAATGACAGGTTTATTCATATCGGAGGTACAGAGAAGGTGGCATTTGTAGACTCTCAGTTGGGGACAAAGAAGTCAGCCAATGAGATGACACCAACTTCTGACTAAAAATCACAAAAGCAGATGCTATGACTTACGCTCATGTGCTCTTGCCCTCTTGGATCAAGTACTTTCTTGTCTGGTTTGTGGCTGGGTGATTAGCATTTGTCGAGGTGGAAAGAGAGAATTACAGCCAAATATTTTCACTTTGAAATGAATTTTTCTCTAGGTTCTTGCCTCCTGCACTGCCGCCTGTGAACTTGTTTTCTGAGATGCTGGCTGCATCGTTCTCCATCGCTGTGGTGGCTTATGCTATTGCAGTGTCTGTAGGAAAAGTATACGCTATCAAGTATGATTACACCATCGATGGGAACCAGGTATGGTCACCCTTCTGCTGAGCTGGTTTTATATATATATATATGGTTTCAGTGAGGAAGGGAGAGGGAGAGAGAGATAGAAACACAATTGATGAGAGAGAGTCATTGATCAGCTGCCTTCTGCATGCCCCCTACTGGAGATCAAGCCTGCAACCCCAGGCATGTGCCATGAATGGGAATCGAACCTTGACCTACTGGTTCATAGGTCGATGTTCAACCACTGAACCACACTAGCCAGGCCTAATTTGGTCTTCCAGGACTGAAAATAAGAAAAATAAATAAATGGGGAAGATTTTGTTGCCTGTTAAAGAAGAGATTGGTTTCTTCTACCAGTCTTATATGGAGTTGGATTCCCTCTTTGGTGTGCTAGTTTGAAATTATTTTAAAAATATGCACACTGCATCACTTTGGTTTTAAGAAACCAGTTTAAGTAATCCAAATTCTAAAAGTTAATTCTGTCATGTTGTAAATATCATTCAAAGTTAACATATTAGGTCAGAATAAGAATTCTTCCTATAGTCCCACATCTCCTGGTAATATTTTTTTTTTATTGGTGGCAAAACAGTACAACAAACACTTTTAATAAGAGCTGTGGTCACTTTACATTTGGATGGTTCACTGTTAATTAATGTACACAGGACACTTTTTGTAGGCATCTGCTACGTTGCCAGGTGAGCTCACAAATCCTCAGTTATGTCCCTGAAAACCCAGGATAGCAATTACAGCAGTTAAAAGATTAGTAATCAAGCAGCATAATAGCTCTCCTAGTCATAATATGCATCATAGCAAATATTCATCCACAGAAATAACACTTTATGTGAGAGCAGAAAAAAATGTTTTCTGTGAGAGTTATTATAGCAGACACGCCACTCACCGGGAAGTGAAATAAGCAATTTAGCAAAACATCAGTTATTTCTCTTCATCAGCCTTCACAATGATGAGAGCAGCGAGGCCTCTTTCAGGCACTTAAGGACCCTAAACGTCTGATGTTTTTTCCGGGCCCTAAGCACCCTTCCACGGCAAAAATTAAATTGGGACTATCAGGCAGGAAGGGTTTGCAAATTTGCTTTCTTTCTTAAATGGCTTGGGGCTTGAAAAGATCCTATCTGCGGCATCGGCATCATCGCTGTCATCTGTTCTTTCCCTTAGGAATTCATTGCCTTTGGGATCAGCAACATCTTCTCCGGGTTCTTCTCGTGTTTTGTGGCTACCACCGCCCTGTCCCGCACGGCTGTCCAGGAGAGCACGGGAGGAAAGACACAGGTAGGGAGGGACAGCGTGGGAATCGCCCCCCACTGCAAAGAAAGCGGCTCAGAACGGCTTGCACGAGAACTGAGCAGGACAATTAGCCTTTGAGAGGAGAGGGGCAGCGGTTCCTGATCTGATTACCCTGGGCTGCCGGCTTCACCCCCTCCCCAAAACCCTTTCAAACGGCAGCGTCTGCGGTTTTCTGAGGCAGCAGCTCCCCAATCCCTTCGTGCTCCTTCGGAGCTGGCAGATGGTTACACTTACCTGTTCTTCAACAACAATTGACAAAGGACCAGTCAGGAAGAATGCTGGTTCTTATCTCTGTGCTATCTGGAGATAGAGAAGGTCTAGCAAAAGCGCATTCGTGGCTTAGAGAGTTATTATATTTTCATAATAAAAATTAGAAGTGTTTATTTACCTTGCCTCCACAAGGATCAGGAACTTCCTCCAGAGGCCTTTGGTCCCGAGGAAGGACAGGTTGTGACAGCCAAGAATATTTTTTGCTGAGACATTTTGACATTTCTTCCTGAGTAAGAGGTTCTTCCCTGGAGTTCTGAAGGTGGACTGAACCTTGCCTTTCACACGTGTTCTTAAGCTGTTGCCTTCACAAGGTGACCCTGAAACCTGCCTCCCAGTTCATCTCTGGACGCCCCCTCCTTTAACTGTCCAGAAAACGGAGGAGCCATGCTCAGAGGCCACGCCCCTTCCAGCCAAACGTGGAGTCCAAGATGCCAAATCCAGTGGTTGGGGGCCAGGGCCGGGCTCAGGCCTTGTGCTCCTGTGATGCCCGGAGGGTTTCTGCCTCCCCGCATAGAAAGAGCTCTCATTCAAGAGTAAAGAGGACACTGAGACTGTAAAGGAGAACAAGAGACCCAAAGGGAATGGTACACACACACACACGCACACGCACACGCACACGCACACGCACACGCACACGCACACGCACACCCACACGCACACGCACACCCCCGCAGAGTCCTCACATGGGGCTTTATTAAGGCAGAGACACTACAAATAAGCACCAAAGAGAATGACTGGTGACACGAATGGCTCCCCCAGTGGCTTGCCCAGGGAGAGCGTCTACTGTCCCCAAGGCGCCCGAGATGCCCCTCAGGGTTGGAGGAACGGGCCTCTTCCAATGTCTTGGCTCCTGTTGAACAATTTTAATTTTTACAATTTTCTTTGTAAAAATGGAATTGACTTTTTTTTCCCCCTCGCAAACATTTCTAGCTGTGAGGAAGCAAGTAGAACAAGACAGCTCCTACCACCAGGGGTACAGCCAGAGGGCCAGAGGGGAAAAGGTCAGAGGTGGTTTCCAAAGCTACACCCGTGTTCCGCGGGTAGCTGTCAGCAGCAAGAGCCTCTGCCGCCTTCCTTGGAGATGGGGCGCTGACAAGCTCTCCAGGCACCCGGCTGAGAGCGGGTATAGGCAGATCCCCAGCTGCTGATGTCCACTGCCCCGCTGTTACCTCCAGGTTCAGATGAGATACAGGCCGGCTGCCCAGGAAGAATGCCCATGTAAAATGACTCCTTGGCAGAGGGTTGGGGGATAATGGTGTTTTGGTAAGCTAATACCTCCCTGTCGCACATGGGTGTGTATTGCATTTAGAAGAAAAGGATGCCAGGATTTCAGTCCTGAAGAATGAAACAAGCATAGAAATGTCTTGATATTTAATTACCGAAAGGTAAGCTCAGTTCTGGGGTTGAAAGTCTAAGTGCCTGGACTGAAACACAGGGACTCATGACCAAATGCACCGGCAAGTCCTCCTTTGTGTGGCTTCTCATGTTTTCTATAACATTGGAGCCTCAGTTTCAGCATCTGTACAGTGGGCACGATTATTATATCTACTGCATAGGGATGTTATGAGGATTAAAGGGGGAAATGTTTGAAGAGTCCTGGCACAGAGGTACTTGTGAATGCTCGTGGTTCCAGTCATGAACTCCTCAAGATAAGATCAGTGACTTAGTACCTCTGATACATATTATTATCCTGCCACAGAAGAAGCACCCAGGATATATTTGCTGAATGAATGGACAGAAGAATGAATGTTAGTGGACATTAACTGTTTACGTACCTCTCTACAGATTGCAGAAGAGCTCAACATTGCAACCTGCTCTTTCTGTCGGCCCCCTCTGCAGCCTACTGATTTAAAAAAAAAAGGGAATTCTAATTACAAACTAGTTCTCTAGTTCTGACTACCCTTTCACTTAATAGAATAATGAATTTTCTAATAATCGAATCTGCTCATAGATACAAAATCTACTGCATTTCCCACAAAACAGCCTCGATTAAATTAAGTACAAGTAATGGCCCCCCTCCCAGATTTTAATATAGTAATCAAATTAGTCTCGATCCCCATTATTAGGGACTTATTATTACATATACCTGGTAAGTAGGTGGCCGCCCAACTGGCATTAATTGGGCAGCTGGCTGTAGTCCTTGCCCCCCCCCAACCTCATATCTCTCACCAATTTACAGAACCCTCCATCCACAGTGAGAGGCAAATTGCTCATGATAAGACAATAAGTATTGGTTAAGTACTTGCATGGGAAAAGGGAAGAAAAAAGGGAGGGATGGAGGATATTAGCTTCTCTGCTTAGATGGGAGATAAGAAAGCTCACCCAAGTACCAGGAATCTGGAGGTGTGATTAGTACACCATATATATATAATATTGCCTCAGGCTGACCTATCTATATTCTGAATATGAATGATCAGTTTGCTGGGTGATATGAATACTGTGAGATTTCATATCTCATGACTGTGAGATTTCCGTAGGTTTTGTATCTGTCTCCTTTAAGTCAAACTTCTTACACGGGCAGCACGTGGGCCCAGCACAACCTTTCCTGCTGCTTCCTCTCTGATTGCTTTGCTTTCTGGTTTCCTGTCTCCTTTTCTCCTTTGTTTCAGGGCTTCTGGTCATCACCTTGGCCATGCCCCAGCTGAACAGAGAATTCATTGGTCATCTGATCAAACCAGAGAATAGGTCCCACCCCCTCATCCTCTCTCCTAACTGTGGATCTTAGGGGAGCTATTTTTGCCAGCGAAGGTAAAGTTTCTGAAGCTTTCTTTACCCCTGCTATTGCCCATCATCACCCTGGCTACTGGGATGCACAGTTCTGAGCCTGTATCTGCAGAACTGTGAGGGGAAGCAGGAGACATGGTCCCTCCTCTCAGTAGGCTCATGTGGCATTAAAAATAAATCAATTAAAACACACACACACACACACACACAATTTATCTCAAAGAGGAAGGGAGAGGGAGAGCAAGAGATAGAAATATCAATGATGAGAGAACATAATACACCTTGACTGGGAATAGAACTGTGACCTCTTGGTTAATAGGTTGATGCTCAGCCACTGAGCCGCACTGGCTGGGCTCATGTTGCATTTTTTGAGTTTGCAATAAGGCAGACAAATTTATCTTGTCTGAAACTTTGGTGGCAAAGATGTGCTACAAGTACAGCGTTAACAGAATTTTTATTATGGCTGCTGATTCAATAATACAGAAGAATCAGTAAATTCCCTGACAATTTACTTCCCCAAAACATTACCATATTCTATTGTTGGAAAGGAGAATGGTCCATGTTTCCTGAGAGGGCAAATGATTAGAAGCTTGGCCTCCTGAACTGACCCTAAGCCTAGAGGTCTAATATATCCAGATGAAACCCAGGTCAAACTGGCTTTATTTAGCAGACTCAGTCTCCACAGTTTCTTTCTTTTCCCTGCCATAGCTGCCATATATATATATATATATATATATATATATATATATATATATATATATATTCCTTTTTTCAGTCTTGTAGAGTTTTAGCAAATAATTCTTATTTCTCTCAATAGTATGAGCAGAAGGAGGAGGTCAGGGAGCACCAGGTGCCCCTGGGAATGGGCTCTATGATGCACACAGTCAGCACGCTGGGAGACGCGAGGGAGAAGGGAGAACTCTGCTGATGGGAGCTGTGTGTCTTTCAGGTTGCCGGCCTCATCTCGGCGGGGGTTGTGATGATCGCCATCGTTGCCTTGGGGAAGCTGCTGGAGCCCTTGCAGAAGGTATAACCCTGCTTCTCGGCACACTGATTGCACAATTTCTCTGCTCTGCCACCAGATAAATCACAGGAGATTTATAAATCATCACATGGGAAACTATTCCCCTGAATAACACAGCCTTCTCTGTCTCTCTTGGCAGTCGGTCTTGGCAGCTGTGGTAATTGCCAACCTGAAAGGGATGTTTATGCAAGTGTGTGATGTTCCTCGTCTATGGAGGCAGAACAAGATTGATGCTGTAAGTCACGCACTTTTCTCTGAAATGAAATTTGGTTCTTATTTGCTTCCTGCCATATCATTATGTCCCCTTATCTCCTAAGTCTTGCATTTGGGGAGCCCCAGGGCAGTAATTAAAATTGGGTAGATAACCAAAGCTTTGAAGTCTTCCACCTGAACTGTGTTTTTTAAGGCCCTGTATCTCTGGGAAGATTCCCAGTCATATACAGTTTGCCTTCCAAAGCCCAAAATCAACCAGTCAAACAAGCAAACAACAAACCCTCCAATTTAGAAGGACAAACAAAACAAAACATGAAGCAAAGCAAAAACAAAGGAAAAATACAAAAACCCATGAGGATAATAATTCTGACCAAAGTAACCCTCACAACTGTTCTGAGGAATGAGAAAAATCAGAAACGAAATCCGTTAAGATATGCTCTAATTTAAACCAGAACCGATTAAAGGAATGAGAAAACTCCCTGCATATCAATACGGAAAGATCTCCAAAGCAAATTGTTAAGTGAAAAAAATGACCAGTGCAGAATAGAAGAGTGTGTATAACACATGAAAAGATGGAAAAATAAAACATGCTTTTAAGTCATATTTACCTGTGTGCATGTGTGTTGTACACACCCAGACACTGAGAGAGAAAGAGAGAGAGAGAGAGAGAGAGAGAGAGAGAGAGAGAGAGAGAGAGAGAAAAGAGAATACAAACAGGGGGGAAGGATGGACGTGGGTGGAGAGGAGAGATGTGTGCAAGTAAGATTGTTTACTGCATACCCTTTATATTCAATCCATTTTGAACATGTTAATATATGACCTATTCTAAAATGAAATTTAAAAATTTAAATAGGAGAGTTGGTCAATATGCCAATTTCTATTTCTACTTACACTTAAATATGAATTGAAATCAGAATACCAAAAAAAGCTGTGCAGTTGACCCTTGAACAATGTGGGGGTTGGGGCACTGACCCCTTGCATAGTCAAAATTCCACATATAACTTTAATATATATACATGTACATTTTAATGACTTCAGAGAGGAAGGGAAAAGGAGAGAGAGATAGAAACATCAATAATAAGAGAGAATCATTGATTGGCTTCCCCCTCCCCCCTCCACACACACACACACACACACACACACACACACACACACACACAGCCCCACTGGGGATCGAGCCCACAAGCTGGTCATGAGCCCTAACTGGGAAGTCAGCCATGACTTTCTGTTCATAGGTGGATGCTCAACCACTGAGCCCTGCCAGCCGGGCTCCACATATAACTCTTGACCCCTCCCCCCAAACTTAACTACTAATAGCTCACTGTTGACCAGCATTACCAATAACATAGTTGATTAACACAAAGTTTGTATGCTATACGTATTATATATGCACTTTGACAATAAAGTAAGCTAGAGAAAAAAGAATGTTATGAATAAAAGCATAAGAAAAATATATTTATAGGTCTTGCTGAAAAAAGAAAACACAACAACAACCCATGGACCCATGCAGTTCAAGACTGTGTTGTTTAAGGGTCAACTATAATTTGTTCACGGACAATTGATCTTATCTTTTTACATGCAATCCCTCACCTGACGGCACAAGATAAATTAATATAGACCTTCTTATTTCTGTTTTTTTTTTCCTCTAGGTTATCTGGGTGTTTACATGCATAGTGTCCATCATTCTGGGGCTGGACCTCGGTTTACTAGCTGGCCTTATATTTGGATTACTGACGGTGGTCCTGAGAATTCAGTTGTGAGTAATATGCGACCCAGGTTACCTACATAAAGAACAACCCACCCTGAGATTTCTTACACCATTTTGATAAATATAGTAAAACGACTCCCTTTTATAACAGTTACTATATAGTGTGTGCAAGCACATAGTGAGTGCTCTACGCATATGATTATGTTTAATCTTCAAAAAAGCCCTGTGAGTAGGTTATGTGACTTTCATCCTACAGGTAAGAAAGTTGAAGCTCAGCAAGGTTAAGAACCTTCCTTAAGATCTCATAGAGAGTGAGAGGCAGAACCAGGACTGCAGCCCAGGTGGATCTCACTCCATCATCCGTACGCTTAGTCACAGCTCTAAAGCTGGTGCTCTCCTCTTAGTAACGGTAAGACCAGAAGATAGTAGATTCAGCAAAAGACTGAGGTTGCTTTGCAGTTTCTTTATTTTAAAAAAAATATATTTTATTGATTTCTTACAGAGAGGAAGAGAGAGGGATAGAGAGTTAGAAACATTGATGAGAGAGAATCATGGATCCGCTGCCTCTTGCACATCCCCTACTGGGGATGTGCCTGCAACCAAGGTACCTGCCCCTGACCGGAATCGAACCTGGGACCTTTCAATCCCCTGGCCTCTATCCCTTGAGCCAAACCGGTTTCGGCTGTAGTTTCTTTTTAAAATGAGATGAAGTCTGTGAGGCACTGGGCTCGGGCTCAGGACAGGATAGCTGCTACATATATCTTTAATTTTTTTTTAAGCTAGTAACCCAGAGTTATGTAACCCAGAACAGGAGACGTCAAAATAGTTCATTGCAGCCAAAATGTATTCAAATCTGTACCCAACAGGCCACACAATTACATGAAGAAAACATAACTAGATCATCTTCTGGGGGAAAGCGGCCAAGACGCAGTTTAATGGGAAACCACGGGGAGGCCACTCCAGGGGCATGGTTTCCGTTGGTTCTGCTTTGACGCTTGAGAGGCATTCGGTGTGAGCGCTCCTGTGTCTATGGCATTGTCTGAACAGAGCGGGAAACAGCTTTTCTCCCTCCTCCTCCGACTTGATCTTTCTAGATTTCTGGTCCCTTCTCTGCCTGTGCTTGGGAGGCCAAGAAATAAAAAACCTAGAAAACCATCATCACAGATGTTGTCAGTTTGGCCAAAGTCCCCTTTCCAGTTCCACCAACCAGCTCTCTCCCTTCTTCCTCCACTGGCATGTGGGAACCTACAAAAGGCTGTCTCCTGCCTCCGGGCCCTTACACGGTGCCCCAGGGCCCCCAAGAGTCCAGAGCCCCCAAAGTGCCCGGCTTGCTTCTGCCTAGGAACCCAGGAGCGGTCCTTCCCCCAGGCTCCCTCCCCTCTGTGCGCCTCAGCATTTACTTCTCCTGGGGGGCTGAGGGCGGAGAGAGGGGTTTGTGGAGAGAGACCATCTCATGGAGGAGCTTGAGGTTGAAACTCAGCACAGCTCAGTAAGCAGAGGAGACATGGGGGGCACATTTTAGCTGCCGAGTTAGTCTGTCTAGGCTTTTAGCCAACACAATGCAGCATCCTCCACAGCATCTGATTTCCAGTCATTGTAAGGCTGGTCCAGGGAGCGCATTGCTGAAAGTACCCCCAGCAGATGCTCCTTCTTCAGGAATTATCTAGTTAGCCTATTCCCCCGTCGCAGTTGGAGATTCACGGAATCGATCTGCTTGCAGCGGGAGCAGGAAATGGGAAGGGCTGGTTTCTGGTCCTCCCAGGCTCCTGCTTGTATACACCACCAGGCTGATTCGATCACGGCAGACTGTGCAGGCTTCATCAGAAAATTGCGTTGACTGACAAGTCAGCGCCAGGCGGCCTGGCACTGTGCCCGGCATTGGGAGCTGAAGACCAGTGGGTTCAGGCTTGGGGCTGGGCCGCCTTTTCCAACTTCCCTGAGTCTCAGTTTACTCACCAATAAAAACGAGGATAATACTGCTGGTGGGACTTAAATAAGACATAAGAGGTGTGAAAGCTCTTTGCTTACCCTTTAAAATGCTAGTGTGACGCTCGTTATTTCTCTCAGCCTCAGAAAAGAGTCAGGGTCCCCCTTCCTCCTCCAACGGCACACAAACACCAGCTGTTCACTTCAGCGCTGTCTGCGGGAACATGTCATCTGTCCCAAAGCATCAGGATATGGGCTCTTCAGTAGCTGTT
This sequence comes from Vespertilio murinus, assembly GCA_963924515.1. Classification (NCBI taxonomy): domain Eukaryota; kingdom Metazoa; phylum Chordata; class Mammalia; order Chiroptera; family Vespertilionidae; genus Vespertilio; species Vespertilio murinus. The sequence goes on from OZ004712.1 coordinate 38,220,035, forward strand.
ATTTCTTCTAACCATTTATTCCAAAATATGCCTATTCCCAACCACACCACCCCCCTCCAAAAAAATATCCTGACCTTAATTTTTCTTTTAGTCCCTCCTGGAGCGGTCTTGGAAGCATCCCTAGCACAGACATCTACAAGAGTACCAAGGACTACAAAAACGTGAGTGTCTGTGTGAGACATTTGCTGGACTTGGTTTGCGAGCCTGGATCTTTGGGGTTGCAGATTTCTCTCCTAGGATGTCAGGGACAAGGTGGAAACAGGTGGGGGGCTCTGTCAGGAAATTCCAAAGTCCACTGGGTGTCATGGAAACATCATACTCAATGTGCCCTCTGACATCCATGGTTTACATGAATTTCATCCGGGCCAGTTCAAGGTCATTTTAATGTCAAACCATGGTAAGAAGAGTTTTTAAATATAGGTAATTCAGTTGTTTCCAGTTATATAACAAATTTCTAGTTATATAACAAATAAGTCATGAGGTTGTAATGTGCAACATGCTGACCATAGTTAATAATACTGTATTACATATCTGCAAGTTGCTAAGAGAATAGGTCTTAAAAATTCTCATCACAAGGAAAATGTTATAATTATGTATGGTGACAGATGCTAACTAGACTTATAGTGATGATCATTAGCAATATATACAAAGATCAAATTATGTTGTATGCCTAAAACTAATATAATGTTATAATATACCTCAATAAAAAAAATATGGACAGAGCCATGGAGACCGCTAGAACAAAATAAAACATATTGACATATGTATAATGACAGTCCCAAAAGAGGAGGAAAGAGAAAAAAGGCAGATACAATGTTTGAATAAATATCAAAATGTCCCCCAAATTGATGAAAAACATCACATACAAATCCAAAATGCCCACTGCACACAATTGCTGTACACACAAAGGTCCACACTAGACACATACACTAATACCGCTGAAAGGCAAGGCATTAACAAAAATTTAAAACAGTAAGAGGAAGAAAAATTATATTTCTCTGCTATGTAATCCGTATCTTCTATAAAATTGTATAAAATTCTTGAAAAAATTTATTTATTCATTTCTAATAAGAGATATTCATGTCCTCTGTCACCAAGAACCTATTTGACATTGTGCTCTATCCTTGGAATTGGAAGAAATAATATAAAATACAGGAAATAAAAGACAAAGAAAATAAACATCTTACTGATGGGCTTATGATTCCTGCATAAGATTGCTTAGTGACCAGCAGGGAAAACAAAACTGAAAAAGCACAGAAAGAAACTGAAGAAAACACTAATTTAGCAAAAAATAAAATAAAACTTTGAATTAAAAAAATGTGAACCCTAGGAAGTTGTAGTCTAATTTTTAAAAAATATATTTTATTGATTTTTCACAGAGAGGAAGGGAGAGAGATAGAGAGTTAGAAACATTGATGAGAGAGAAACATCGACCAGCTGCCTCCTGCACACCCCCTACTGGGGATGTGGCCGCAACCAAGGTACATGCCCTTGACCAGAATCGAACCCGCAGGCCGACGCTCTATCCACTGAGCCAAACTGGTTTCGGCTGTAGTCTAATTTTTAAAAATATATATATATTTTATTGATTTGGAAGAGAAAGAGAAACATCAATGTGAGAGAGAAACATCTATAGGCCGCCTCCTGCACATACCGCTGACTGGGGATCTCACCCATAACCTGGGCATGTGCCCTGACCAGGAATTGAGCCGGTGACCTTTCAGTGCACTGGATGATGCCCAACCAACTGAGCCACATTGTCCAGGGCTGTTGTCTAGTTTTACCTTAACATAAAAAAAAAAAAAGGTTGGACACTTAGTCTGGAATTCCAGTAGCTGCTACTCAATTTATTTCCACAATCTTCCCCAGTTATATTGAGCCAGGTACCATTAAGAGCTAAAAATGATTCTAGAGAATCTCTTGGCTTTGGGCTCCGAGTTCTGAGTTCTAGGCTCCAGGTTCTAGAGACCTTGTCCGAGTCACTCAGCTTCTCAGGGCTTCTGCTTTCTCTCTCCATGCGGGGGCACTAAAATTGTTATGATTCCTAAAGACTATACAGCCTGTAATCCTGTGGGTTTTACTTTTCACGCAGCCACTCTGTGTCAGGGTAAGAACAAGCAAATAACAGCATAACCCCGGCTGGGTAATTCAACTGGTAACCCCAGTTGGTTGAAGTGTTGTCCTGTACACTAAAAGGTTGTGGGTTCAATTCCCAGTCAGAGCACATATGTAGGTTTCGAGCTTGATCCCTGGTTGGAGTGCATAGAGCAGGCAACAATTGATGTTACTCTTTCACATCGATGTTTCTCTCTCTCCCCCGCCTTCCCTTCTCTCTTAAAAAAAAAAAATCAGTGAACATATCCTCAGGTGAGGATTATTAAAAAAGAAAGGACATCATAAGCCTCAGCTTGTGCAGATCCCCTTGATCTTGCTACTCTTTTTTTCCTATTTTAAAATGATTTTGGGGAAAAAGAGGGCAGTGGCATGAACTTGAGGCAACTCCAGTCATTGTTCTGAGCTTGTTTTTTCCATCCGGAAATCAGAGGGTTGAATAATTGCTTTGTAAGGCCCTTTAGCATGACCTTCTGTGAGACTGAGGAAGTTCAGGAATTTGGGTAACCTATTACCTCCCAACTGTGATGATGCCCCTTCTTAAGGATCGTTGAGTGATGCTACCCAGCCCCTCTCAGCAATTGTAACTCAGCTTCTATCTGAATAGTTAGAAATTTAATTGAATATTTGAGGCTTAAAATTATTCAATCACAAATAATTTTTTTAATGCTAGGTTGAAGAACCGGAAGGAATGAAGATTCTTAGGTTTTCTAGTCCTATTTTTTATGGCAACGTCGATGGTTTTAAAAAATGCATCAAGTCTACAGTAAGTATTATTTTATCCCTAGAAATTTGGTTGCTAACTTCCTTTAAGACTTCATTCACTCTACAGGTATTTATTGGGCTCAAACTGGGCAAGAGGCCCTATACCCTGTCCCCTTTGGGTCTGACATTAAGAATTATTACATCATTGCCTTCAAATAGCTAAAGCTCTATTAGGGATAGGAAAAAACAACAACAACAAAAACACATACACTGAGTGGCCAGATTATTTTGATCTCTGAACACATAATAATCTGGCCACTCAGTGTAAGTCTTAAAGTCCAGGTAGCAGTTAACTATGCTGGACAGAAACACCAGAGTTGTCCCCAGGCAGAATTGGAGTAAGTTCTAAATGAACAATATAGATGAACATGCTAAGAGTTCATAGAAGGGAGTGGTCCTGTTTTCAGGCTTTGTGTGGTGGTGGGCAGGAGGAAGGAGATTATATCAGGTGTTTGGAAACTCTGAGAACTGAGAGGAAAAGGTGGGAACATTTCGGGGAGGGCTGCCCAGTTGGAGTAAAAGGGTTAGAAAGTATAGAATATGGAAGCAGGAAATTCTGGTCTTGAATTCCATGCTATGCTTCAAAGTTTTATCTTTAGATCAGTGTTTTACTACGTGAGTTCTGGGGTGAACTGCTGGTTCAGAGGAACAGACATAGATTTTGCAATAATAAAAGGGCTCTTTAATGTTAAGGAAATTTGTAAGACACAGATTTAAAGCTAAAGAAGTTATTTTTTGCTGCTTTGTTTCCTATTGTCTTGGAGTCTTTAATATGCTGCGGAGTCTCTCGGTGGGTGGCAGAGACGGCCTGTAGTGGGAACCATGGAAACCTCAGGAATTCCTATTTGGCAGAATGTCTCAAGTGATAATACCACTGGAGAAATAACCTTTCCAGATAACAATTGCCGTTAATGAGCATTTGAAACCAGATGTTTTAAGTAACTTGACTTTTATTTTCAAAGGTTGGATTTGATGCCATTAGAGTGTATAATAAGAGGCTGAAGGCATTGAGGAAAATACAGAAACTCATTAAAAAAGGGCAATTAAGAGCAACAAAGGTGAGGCAACATTGTTCTTTCCCCCTCTTAAATTCTTTTATTTCTCAGTGAAAATGAAAGCAATTCGTTTGTCTAAAGTTAAATCTATCCCTTTTGGTGCCCAGATGAGCACATACATATGTCAGACAACAGCTGAGTTGTTTTTGTAGGCAAGAGGGCATGGGAGGAAATAAAATTAAATCAGCAAGGAAAAAAAAATAGGGTCTGAGTTCCTTTTCTATTGTGAAATTAAACCTTATTTTTGCTGAAAGGAACAAAATAATTCAATTCAATGTCATAAAATTATAATGGAAGGCAATAAGTTCATTAACTTTTGGAGCTCTTCCTTTTTATTGTCCTGCCGATGTATCTCTTGGCCAGTTCCACAGTCTTCCAGAATCAAGTTTCCGGGCTCTTCTGCTTTTCCACTTTTCTTCCTAGAAAAGATCAACAGTTAGACTGAGGTGAACCTCATTTTTAAAAAATATTATGAATACATTTTTATTGATTTCAGAGAGGAAGGGAGAGGGAGAGATAGAAACATCAATGATGATAGGGAATCATTGATTGGCTGCCTCTTGCATGTTCCCCCACTGGGGATCGAGCCTGCAACCCAAGCATGTGCCCTTGACCAGGATCGAACCCAGGACCTTTCAGTCCGCAGGCTGACGCTCTATCCACTAAGCCAAACCAGCTATGGTGAACCTTCTTTCTTTCTTTTTTTTAAAAAAAATATATTTTATTGATTTTTTACAGAGAGGAAGGGAGAGGGATATAGAGCTAGAAACATTGATGAGAAACATTGATCAGCTGCTTCCTGCACACCCCCCACTGGGGATATGCCTGCAACCAGAACCTTATTTCTTAAGAGTTCATTCCCTCCAGGTTTTGCTTACCAAGGAACAATGTGTAGGATTTTTTTTTTATTAATTTGAAATAATTGGTTGAAAAAATATCCCAAATCATCGGCAATTAAGTTGTCAGTGTTTTCTTTGTTTAGAATGGCATTATAAGTGGTGCTGGTTCATCAAATAATGCTTTTGAGCCTGATGAAGATATTGAAGACCCAGAAGAACTTGATATCCCTACCAAGGAAATAGAGATCCAAGTGGATTGGAATTCTGAGATTCCAGTGAAAGTGAATGTTCCCAAAGTGCCGATCCATAGCCTCGTGCTTGATTGTGGAGCTGTGTCTTTCCTGGATGTCGTTGGAGTGAGATCACTGCGAGTGGTAAGAGTCTAAGCGTTTAGAATTATAGATCGGGAGCTTTGGCAATAGTAACACCATATGGGTTGCCCATTCTTACAAAAGGATGATTGATTGCATAGGCTCTGTACTTATTCTAGAGGAATGCTTTTGCAATAGTGTAGTATTTTAAAGCACAGGCTATGGGGCCAGACTACCTGGGGTTGAATCCTGGCTCTACCACTTGCTGCAAGTTGCTTAATCTGTCTGTACCTCAGTTATGAGGATAATGACAGCACCTATTTCATATGGTTTTTATGAAAATCAAATAAGCATATATATGGTTATTTATGGTTTAGAACAGTATCTGGCATATAGCCATCCCTTAGCAAATATTAACATTTATTATGCTTTCTGAGAATAAAAAGGAAGAGGGATATGAAAAGAAGGACATTTATGTTAAGTATTATGTTTTTATTTGTTACGTGAACAGCAGTGGAATGGGGAATGAGGGGTACGCAGGACTCGAGAAGGGAGGCGTTATTAAGAGGTTGGTACAGGAAGCAGGTCAGACATCTAGGAAGTCAAAGGGCTGAGGAACACGTAGGACAGGAACATTCATGATATCAGACACCATTTATACAAGGTCGAGTTCATTCTTTCAACAAACGGATGTGGAGTGATTAACATGTGCCAGGCACCCAGCCAGGCACGAGAGACAAATGACGAAGCAGTCGTAGCCCCTGTCCTCACAGGACCCAGCAGCCTAGAGGGGGGGCGTCAAACATGAAGTAACCTTTCCAGTAACAACTGAACTAAGTGTTCCAAAGCAGACAAACTGGGGTCTCAACTTGATCAGGAGTGTCAAGTTCAAGTAAAGTTTCAGGTAGGTATCAGGCAAGTCAGGCAGAAAAGCAAGCAGGTTAAAGACACCAACAATCAGATGTAATAATATGAAGCTGACCCTCAACTGAGGTTTATCTTTGCTGGAGCTTCTTGGCTACTTTTGCAAGGCTAGGACATTATTTCCGGGGGCAGGTACTGGGCAGGAAGGTAGAAAACTGATTATACTTGACAAAAAAAAGTGAGAAAATGCTGACAGCTTCCCTCCCAGTTCTCTTAGCAGGCCTGATCATTAGCTCATTTGAGAGCATTTTACTCTAGGCATTGGCTCAAGTGCATTGTAGAAGTTGTGTTGGTCAAAAGGGTTTAAGGAATTACTTTGGGGCAGAGTCTTTATTTAATGCCAGGATATTTTACACACCTAACAAATAATTGCTTTCAAATGCTATAAAGACAACTGTGAAAAATCCAAACTGTATCCTTCCACAGAGGTCTTCTTCTTCTCCCCAGAGATCTCATGTTCTATTTTACTATTGCCCATAGGTTTTGCATCTTAATTTTTTAAATTAAGCTTTACATTTTGAGATGACTGCATATTCCCATAAAGTTGTAAGAAATTATACAGAGAGATCCTTTGTACCCCTTACCCAGTTTCTCCCAGTGCTAACATCTTGCAAAACTATTGGCTAAAGCCACAAGCAGGATACTAAGACTGACACCGTCAAAATACAGAGCCCTTGGTGTCTAGGTCAGTTTTTACATGTAGACTCCGGTGGCCGTGTTTCTACACCCGTGTATCTTCCACTCAAAGACATAAACTCATGCTCGTGTCTCCCACCTGCAGGGGCTGTATCAGGAAGCCTCCTGTACTCCCTTCTTTTCTTCCTTCCGCAAATATTTATTCAGCACATCCGCTGTTGAGTGCTGTGCTGTTGAGCACTGGATGTTGCCACCTCCTGAGACAGGTCTTGTTATCCCTAATCATATCGTCACTGTAGGTTGAAAACCTCTGTGGTTTCCCAATAATGAGCTTTCTCAAAGTCCTGTTTAACCATGAAAGTATTGAAGTTTCTCCTGAGCAAGTGACCGAATGCTACTGAAGTATGGGCGGGTAGAGTTACTCAAATTCTCCTTTTTAAAATTTTAGGTTGTCAAAGAATTCCAAAGAATTGATGTAAATGTGTACTTCGCATCGCTTCAAGGTAAATGCGTATACAGCACATATCTATCTATAAGACTTCCTCCTGTCTTGGAATGTGGATACATCATGTCCAAAGGCCTTTAAAAAATGATTTTTTATTGTGATAAAAATGTATAACAACATTTGCTATTTTAGTCACATTCAAGTGGCATTTAATTCAGTGGCATTAAGTACATTTACAATGTTGTGCGACCATCACAACTATCTATTTCCAAAACTTCTCATCGCCGTGAACTAAAACTCTACCCATTAAGCACTCACGCTGAGGGCCTTTTCCAACCGAGGGAGGTGTTACTTCCAATTTGTGCCATAGAGCTGGAAAGCAAGGAAACCGATGTCCTCACAGCAGTGCCAAATCCTCATGAAACGCAGTCCTAGGAAGAGCAGAGCTGGAGATGACTTAGTTCCCTTAAAACTATAGGACTCTCCAGGGCATAATTCTGTCTGTGAACGTAGGAGAGTATGTCTGTAGGAAGATCCTGATGCTTAGGCTGAGCTCTCTAGAAACAGAGACGGAGGTAAGCATTCTTGCACAAGCGATTTCCTGAGATAGTACACCCTGGAAAAATTCATGAAGGAAAGAGAGGAGCAGTTTAGGGCAGGAGAAGAAGCTGGACAAAGATATGGTTGCAAAAGTCTGCCTTCCATAAAAGGGCCTGGAGAGTATTATGCTACATGAAATACGCCAGTCAAAGAAAGACAAGTATCACATGATCTTGCTCAAATGTGGAATCTAATGAACAAAATAAACTGGTGAACACATAGATCCATAGACATAGAAGCATAGATTAGGTTGCAGCATCTCCGAGGGAAGGCGGGGGAGGGAGGGTGGGTGGGCAGTGGTCAACCAAAGAACTTGTATTTATATACGCATAACCCATGGACACAGACGGTAGGGTGGTGAAGGCCTGGCGTGGCGGGCTAGAAGGGGAGGGGGCACATAGGTAATACTTTCTACAATAAAGATTAAAAAAAAAACTTTTTAAAGTCTTCCTTAGCTTAATTTCACAAGGAACACACAGCAGGAAAAGCACCTGAAGGCTATTTCTCCTTGAGGCCAGGGAGCTGGTCTTTTAACCCCCCACCCCGTGTCAGTCTGTCCGTGGCTGCAGGCCATGCAAGGATGGAGGTGTGACCTCCCGGGCCTTTTCAGGTGAGCCGTTCCCATGGGCCCAGGAGAGGCCTCCAGAGAAGCCACAGCTGTGAACTAGTAGCAGCCAGAATCACAGCAGCTGGAGGATGGGACACTGGCAAAGGGGACCTGGCCAGGCACCAAGGCCGTCGACTACACACCACCAGTTGTGGTATAACCATGCCATGTGCTACTGGGAAAGAAACTTGGTGTAGAGCAGTGTCACATTTTTGGAAATGAGAAGGAGCTGCCAAAGCTTAGTGCTGGTTAATGTTATAAAATACGTTAGGGATTAACTAAACGTTCTCTCTTTCTCTTGAAGATCACGTAATAGAAAAGCTGGAGAAATGTGGCTTCTTTAATGACAACAGAAAGGATATATTCTTTTTGACTGTCCACGATGCTGTCCTCCACGTACAGAACCGGGTTAAATCGCGAGAAATTCAAGACTCCATTTTAGAAACGGTAAACATGTCACCTTTCTACATTTTTATCTTTCCTGAACTATCATGATTTCCATAAATGGCAAAAAAAAAATTCCACAAATTTAGCTTTGAATCTCTCAGTCTAGTAAGATGTGAAGCCATCTGGTTAACTTCTCAGAGCCTCAATTTTCTCACCAGTAAAATGGGAGTAAAAACCTTTACTTTGCTGGGCAGATAGAAGACTGACTATGGTAGTTTTCAGGAGAGCACCTGGGAGCACCTCATACATATAACGTGCAGGTTCACTAATAAAGGCAGACTTTGGCTGCAGTGCCTTTTTTAGAATATGGGCACTGAATCTCAGAGCTTCTGGGACTTGTATATACAAATGCAGTTTCAATTATCAGCAATCTAGAAACTCTTGAGGATAAATGTCTTTTTTTAAAAAATATATATTTTATTGATTTTTCACAGAGAGGAAAGGAGAGAGATAGAGAGCCAGAAACATCGATGAGAGAGATACATTGACCAGCTGCCTCCTGCATTCCCCCATCGGGAATGTGCCCGCAACCAATGTACATGCCCTTGACAGGAATTGAACCCGGGACCTTTCAGTCCGCAGACTGATGCTCTATCCACTGAGCCAAACCGGTTTGGCAGGATAAATGTCTTTAAATAGGATCCATTAGGTCTTAAGTGATCTTTGAAAAGGAAAAAAAATTAAAAGCCATGAATTAGCCCCATGAAATAGAATAAACAAACCCCTATTTGCTTGGGGACTCTTTATTCTGTCGTTCTCTTTTCCAATACCTGGGAGAGCTGTGGGTATTCTGGCACAAGAACCTCTTCTGCTGAAACCAGTTTGGCTCAGTGGATAGAGCGTCGGCCTGCAGACTGAAAGGTCCCAGGTTTGATTCCGGTCAAGGGCATGTACCTTGGTTGCAGGCACATCCCCAGTAGGGGGTGTGCAGGAGGCAGCTGGTCCATGTGTCTCTCTCATCGATGTTTCTAGCTCTCTATCCCTCTCCCTTCCTCTCTGTGAAAAATCAATAAAATATATATTTTTTAAAAAGAACCTCTTCTCTCACAGATCCTCCCATAGTGAATGTGGGAAACAAAAGCAGTATCTATGAAAATAACAATCATAATTATTTTAGTGATAAATTATATTTTAAATTGTTTATCTTCTCCCCTCCCTCCCCTAAAATTACAATAAGAATCTAAGGTAGATTCTTATTGTAAACTGGAAGTTAATGTCTGAAGTGAAAAAACTAATTTAGAAAATAATAGCATATTATTCTTTTAAGATATAGATAGTGGAGAGATTGCTCTGCTTAATGCTGCTGGAGAAAACACTAGTCCTAAATACCAAGATCTGGTCTTTGAATACAAAAAAAAAAAAAAAAAAGTAGCAAAACCACACATCTAAAAATAAGCTACATGCAAAATGCTCATCTTTGAAAACTCATAAGCCTTTTTCTGTCTAACTTAGAATTTTCTAACCCACGTGTAAAAACAACAAAGTGGGATCATGTAAAGTAGCTAAAAAAGGTCCCTCGTTAAAAGTGAAATAGAATTGCCCTGGCCAGGTGGCTCAGTTAGTTGGAGCATTGTCCTGTACACCGAAAGGCTGCGGTTTGATTCTGAGTAGGGGCTGTACCAGAAGCAACTGATTGTTTCTCTCTCTTTCCCCCACTTTCTCTCTCTCATCAATAAAAGTATATCCTTGGGTGAGGATTATTTTTTAAAATTTCAAGTTCTCAACATGGAAAGTTATTTTGTTATTTGTTTACACCCTGTTCTTACCCAAGATCTCAGATCCCACGAATGTCACAAAAGCCACTAACCAGCCGTGCCCCACCAGTGTTAGGCTCCAGATTGCTTGTAATCAGGGAGGCATTGTGAGTGGCTGGGATGGATTTTTTGACCCTGAACAGATGTCAGACTGAGTACAACTGGGTGCTTACGTACTTACTGGTTCACTGGTTAACGGGCTCAGCACTCGTGGCAGCTTCTCAGGCCAGGAACGTATACCGTGTGCCCTCAGTATGTAGCACAAAGCCCTGGATGTGGCCGATGGATAGTAATGATAAACCCTGCCTGTGGCACTTTCCTTTTCTTCAGGAAGGATAATCTGTATTTTAGGGATACTGTGGATGCAGTAATAAGACTCTCCCTATCCCTTCATATGACAAACACCAGGATTATCCCAAGAAAGTCCCAATTTGTAGCTACACCTATCCTCTAACTCTCCCCTTATGTCTGACCATCTGCACAGGGACTGATGTCTCCAATTCATTTCCACACTAGCAAAGAGAATTGAGTTATTAATTTGTGAGATGAGAAAGTAGCTAACAATGAAATGTCACTCTTATCTTGATAAACATCTGGAATTGCTTAGGGAATACCTTTTATGCATAAGACAAAGTCCTGTTTCTGGTGTCCTCTGTTATTGATTACTGCTAAGAATTGATTACTGTTCAATAATTTGAACAACCAACTTGGTCCATAGATGTTGGCTTCCATCTCCAATGAAATTAACACACATCCAATTTCACTTGGGACTGTTTATTGTCACCAGTCACGAGCCCATTCAGTGCGTGCTCAATGCTGTACTAAGTGCTCTTAGTTTAGCCCTTGAAATAAAGACACGATTGACTGCTGAATCATTCAAGCAGGCGAGGCGACTCCTAAGAGGCATGCACTTCAGAGGCTGGAAACAGAGTGGAAAAGGAGGTTAACAATGGAGAACTATGCCAGTTTACACTTGAATGTGAAAACATGGTACAGGGAAAATTTGAAGTGAGAAATAAAAAGGACAAGAAAGCTGAAAGAGATTTTGAAGTACTCGTACGTAGATAATTATACATAAGCATCAGCAGCGCTTGAGGTCATTTTCAGTGGAGTATCAGGTGGGTTGATGCTATTATATTTTCCATAAATATCCTCTGTGTTCTCTTTGTCAAGATCTCCCTCATCCAGGACCATAAAGATCCTCTTGAATTAATGGAAGCAGAGCTGATTGAAGAAGAACTTAATGTCGAAGATGAGGTATGAGCATTATTTTCCTTCAAAGAAAATAATTTGGATTAAGTCTTGAATAGAGTAATACATATACTGACTATGTCTGAGACAAACTAGAGAAAACATTTTTTAAAACATTCCCTTGACGACATTAAGGACTTGGGGAGCTTCTGCCCCTACGCATATAGGATCAGCAACTGGAAGTAGCCGACACATTGGTCCTGATTTTATGCCTAAGCCTCCGAATACTTTTTCTTCCAAAGACTTCAGGAGTAGAGGAAAGGTGATTAGAGTGAATTTCTAACCCAGGAGTTTCATAAGCTTCAGAGAGCGTATGTGAGGAACAGGAACCTAACGACGTTTCTTCAGCTGATAATGACTTAGAAAAGACCGAATCTATAATTCTCTGATGCCCTTGGGGACATTAGTCTATTCCTAGGAAACCCGACTGAAACTTGTTATCTGAGTGAACAAGGCTCCACCAATGGGACAAACAAAAGAAGATCAGAGAAATTGAATGTTGAAACATGTCTTAGAAATCAAGTAGTGCTCACACAGAAATCCCTCTATACCATGTCTAAGGATATTCACTGGGTTTTGTGTGAACATTTCTAGACATTGGAAACTAGTAGCTTAAAATATATATATTTCAGAGAGGAAAGAAGAGATAGAAACATCAGTGATGAGAGAGAATCATTGCTCGGCTGCCTCCTGCATGCCCCACACTGGGGATCATTGAGTCCACAATCCAGGCATGTACCCTGACCAGGAATTGAACCTTTACTTCCTGGTTCATAGGTCAAAGCTCAACACTGACCAGGCAGCAACTAATAGCTTTCCAGAGAGTTTTGTTACATGTTTGGAAATCTCCCAAGTGTTCGTTGTGCTTACAGAACTAGATTTGGCCATTCTCTAATAACGGTGACTGAGATCTGCCTTCTCTAGTGATACAAACCCTCCCACCAACAGCCCTTAAATATTTAAGAGTATCTTCGAGGTCTCCACCAGACTCTGCTCTGGGTGGGACTCTTTCAATTCCCTTTACCATTCCTCATAGACACACAATTTGGCATGGCTTCTCCGGCAAAGAAGTGGACACAAAACCTTAGATAGGGTTAGGCAAATGTGTAGATTATGCAACCATGACTTAGGTTGGTCTCATCAAGTTATTTCTATTACTATGACTTTAAAAAAAAGTTTATTTTCATAATAGCTACATCAAAATCTTTGCTTTTGTTGAGCAGGGGTCAACTAAAGACTTGGGCATTTTCACATAAATTGTCATCCAGCTGGTTTCCCCATTCATATTTATGTAATTGGTTTATAACACCAGTTGGGACCATTAGATTTAAATGTGCAGGACTACACATTTCTAATAGATTGTATCTTGTCTGTTCCATTTAAGGACATCATTTTGAATTCTGAATCTATCATCCAGCATATTAATTACACACCCCCACTGGTGTCATATAAAAATCTGATAAGCATGCCTTCTCTGCCTTATTCCAAGTCCTGATAAAAATGTTGAGAAGCATAATATTCAAACCCCTATGGTAATATCAGGCAGTGAGGATGACAGGATGAGAAGACTTTTGAGGAGGAAATACACTGCTAGGGTGAAAACTAGAGGTCCTGCATCTTATCCCATCAGCTTAGTGAGCCCAGGAACATCATCGTTGAGCTGTGTAGTAGTTTATGACTATGTATAGGGCCAACTGAGTTGAGTACAAACTCATATATCAAAATTCCACATTATATAGAACTATTTTTAAAAATTTATCTTTATTGTTGAAAGTATTACAGATGTCTCCCTTTTCCCCCCATTGACCTCTTCCACCTCCCCTCCCCCTGGCCTTCCCCACACTATTGTATGTGTCCATGGGTTATGCATATATGCATATAATTCTTTGGTTAATCTCTTCTGGCCCCCCTCCTCACTTCCCTCTGAGATTCATCAGTACATTCCATGCTTAGAAGTATTTTCGATTGCCATGTAACAAGATCATTCAGGTAGGATTCCTGTAGATAGTGAGGCGGTATGCAGAGTGGTTTTAAGGACATGGACTTTAGAACCAGATGGATTTGAGTGCAAACCTTGATTCTGCCACTTACTGGCTATGTAGTCCAGGACAAAATAGAAGTAATAATACCTCAAAGAGTTGTGAAAATTAAAGGATGGGTATTAAGTGCTCAATAACTAGTAATTATTGCTTTTAAATAAATCTAATTAAATGATGAGTTATAAAATTAAGTTTTTACCCTATTTTTATTATGACAATATATAACTAAGATGAGCAAGTGCAAGCAACCAACACTAACATTTACATATTTGTAAAAAGACTTAAGAATTCAGTTGTATTAACACTTTGTTTCCCCTTTGTTTCCACAGGCTATGCGTAGTCTTGCTTCCTGAAAGTGGGCTGCAAGGCAAAGATTAACCACCAATGTAATTCTTCTATGCAAGCATTTTCTGCATTGACTACTTCTTTGGACTTGAAACACTCATTCTTTTTCCATTATATTTTAAAACTATATATATTTTTATTGATTTCAGAGAGGAAGAGAGGTAGAAACATAAATGATGAGAGAGAATCATCAGTTAGCTGCCCCACACTGGGGATTGAGCCTGCAACCCGGGCATGCAACTCCTGCAACTCCGGTTCATAGGTCAATGCTCAACCACTGAGCCATACCAGTTGGGCCCATTAGATTTTTTTTTAAACCTTTAATTTAAAAGCAAAACAAAACATCTTAACCCTTGAAAGGAAGAGATTTAAAATTGTTTCTAGGCTTTATAAAATAAATAGCTTACCTCTCAAATGTGTAAAATGGTGAGAATTACCCTGGCAATTTAACAATGTCTAGCTAGGATCTGCTTATGTCATGCTGCTGTACCTCTGGCATGTTGGCTAACACTGTTCATGTGGGTATTGGGTACCTCTGTTCAGCTGGGATAAGTGTGACAGAAAAGCCTCTGTGGCAGTTGAGTCAGGAATGATTATCATTAAAACATTTCACTTCTGACTGACTGGCCTGGATCCCGCTGAGCTGCCCTGAATCACTGGGTGAGGGCCCCCTGAGTAAATGCTGATATAGAATTGTTAATGTATTTATCAATAAAGGCCTTCAAAAATTACATTTGGTAAACATGGCAAAGAAGTTTTTAAAGTGCAAATTTGGTTAGTACTTAATCATGAATGTTATAGTGACCATATATGTAACCAGAATTCAAAATCAAGGTCCACTTCACAGCTGCAGAACTAGGCTGATATATTTTAAAAGCATTGATTTAGAGAGGTGAAGCAATAAGATTATTGTAGTTTATCAAAATCACCTTTTGATATGACAACCATGGGTCACAATTAGGATCAAATAAAATATATGAAAGACTATAAACATGCAATTTTAACTTAGTTCACATAAAATTTATATGCCTTAAAATGCAATTTTAACTTAGATTATAGAAATAATCACTGTGTAGAGTTACATAGTGGTATGGTCTATTTAAAATCCTGTACAAAAATTGTGTTATTCTGAACAAAAAAAAAACACACCCAATTTTGATATGTTTGTAAGACTTGTGGTGATTAAAATAAGTTTATGTTTTTCTCTAAAATTTAGCAATATGTTGAGAACTGATCTTTAACTGAATTTTGACCACCTTTAAAAAAAATCTAAAAGTAAATAATTTGGATATAAATCTATGTTTAAAACTAGTTTTGTTTTTGTTTTTTTAAGACAGAACAGTCTACATGAACTCAATAGCAAAAGAAAAAATGGTTTGGAATATTTACATAGAAGATGTTTAAGTTTTTAAAAACCCATATTTTGAGCCAGAAAATGTGCTTTTAGTTTTACTTAATCTTTCCTGACTGCCAGTGATTTTCTAGATATTATATATAATACATAGGCTGTGGTCCCAGGAACTATTCCCATATACAGTGTGTCCCCCCAATATGTATACACACTTTAACAGCTGATAGTTCAATTTTGAAAATGAAATGTATTTTAGTAAACACTGCCTTTATAATTATTCAAAGTGTGTGTATACATTTGGGGGGGGCACCCTACATTTCACGCTCAAGTAAATGAAGTTGTACTTCATTTCTAGGAAAAAAATAAACACTCAGGTCCCCAAAGGACACAATGTCTTGCCTGGTTGAGAATTACGTTCTACCTCTGGCACAGATGTAGGAAATTCCCAAATCCAAAAGGCAGCATGTCTTACCTCCGTTCTTTTCTTATGTATAATGAAAAACAAGATCTCTACTTCTGAAGGAATATTATCAGTGATCATGCCCACCCCCATTCTGCACACTGGAATTTGAGTGAGTTGTAATGGATTGTGATGATGCAATCTTCTTTCATGCTCATGGGTTATTCTGTCTTTAATTGACTTAGAACAGATTTCTCCCCATGCTGGGTACAGTATAACCAGGATTATAATGTTATCTCATTTTCACAGTAACACCTGCTTATAATGGCAATAAATCGTATCTCTGAAGAGTGAATATAAAAGTCTTGCAGAAAATGGATGAATACCTCTGTTCAATAGAGGAAATATGCACTGCTTATTTTTTTATTAGTTGAAGGAAATCACCAAAGTAATCCTTTACAATAAGGCTAGAGTTTTGTGAAATCCTGGTTCCATTTGTGACTATATAAGACCAGGGTATTTGACTAGTTTCCCAAGCAATAGGAATACTGTCTCTTCCATGCATTTTTAAATAATTTACATATTTTAATCCTGTATTGCCAATGGAAATTTTACTTGAAATTAAAATTGTTTTTTGTTGTGTTTTTAACCTATATAAGAGTCCAGTGTTGTATATGAATTTCAATAAATAAAGATATCAAATTATATATTTGGAAATTACTGCACATGTTTTTTAAATTAAATGCAAAGTTATCTTTTAAATACTCTACTGTGTCCCTCCTGAACAAAACTATTAAATATAATTAAAAGTGCTAAATTTTAAATTTGCAATTACTCTTATCACTCAGGTAAAAACAAACAAACAAACAAACAAACAAAAAACACTGATGGCATTAAGGAAGGGAGAGAAATAAAAAAGGAATTAATTGAAGAAACAGAAAAAAGGAAGGTTTAAATAAAAGATAGAGAGAAGAAATCAGGAAATAGGAATAATAGAATTTGGTAATGGGCAAAGAAATTCAAATAGAGGATTGATTTCAATACAATCAGTTAAGAACTCAGATAATTTAGCAACATTGCTCCCATACTACCTTCTGATTCTTGGTCCCCTGTACCTGGCTCTATTTTCTTCCCACATAATAGTTATCACCTGCTAGAATGCTCTAGCATTCACTTATTACCATTAATTTTCTTTCCCAGCCTCCTCCCCTATGCTAGAACATAGGCTTCCCTAGGGTGGGATTCGTTGTTTTATTCTTGGACCAAGCACTAGAAGAGTGAAGAGTGCCAGGCACACAGTAGGTGCTTAATACTGTTGGAAGACAGAAATAAGCTGCAGTGATGCTAAATAAGGCCAGCATAGTAGATGGCAGTCACTTGAGACAGCATATGAGACATTCAGAGTTTCCTGGGCCTCTCAGGCCTACTCTAGCACTCCGGACTCATTCATTAAGAATCTGTTAAGTTGCCCACTTCATTCTTTTCTTTAGGAACATCTTTGGACCCAGACACAGAGGAACAGGATCTTCTAGCTTCAAGGCCATCTCTAATTCACTATTTTATATCTTAGATCAAGTACTCCAGTATTCTGAGTCCCTACCCCCTTAAAAACCTTTATATTTTGAAACACAGATTCACAGGAATTTGCAAAGAACTGTACAGCAAGACCCCCATGCACCCTTCACCCAGCCTCTCCCAATGTTAGCATATGACATAACTGCAGTGCAACATAAAACTCAGGAAACTGTCATTGGTACACACCATAGATCTTATTCATATTTGACCAGTTACGCATATACTCATTTGTGTATGTGTGTGTGTGTGTGTGTGTGTGTGTGTGTGTATGCAATTTTATGCCAACTATAGTTTCATGTAAACACCTCCTCAATCAAGATGCTTAACTGCACCAACAGCACAAGACTCCTTCTGAGGCCCTTTTTAAAAAGCACTGCGAGGGCAGATGCACCTGTTCACACCCCAGCATCCCCGTCTTCTGGCTGGAGCTGGAGGAGCACCTCTCAGATTACACTTCCTATGGCCCAGACAAGTTGACCACCTATTACTCTATTTTAGAATGTGTCTATGATTTGCATTGGTATTCATTACCAGCCAGTCCCGGAGGGGTCTCCAGGCCATTCAGGAGGAGCATCTGAAGGTCACCCGTTAGAGAAAAGGAATGACACAAGTCCTAGACAACCAGACCTGCGAGTCGGTGGACTCTTTGGAAGGAGACCAGGCAGGGCTTTAGCCTTAGTTCACGCTGCTGGGACACATTGCCAAAGACGGGGGCTGGAACAACACATTTACTCCTCTCAGTTCTGGAGCCTAGAGGCCAGCTCATGGGGAGTGCCCTCCTCCGGGTTTGAGAGGGCTGTGCCCTCACACAGCCGGCTCTCTGGCCTCTTCTTGTAAGAGCACTAATCCCATCGTGAGGGCTCCTAACACCTCCAAACACCATCACTTTGGGATTATGACTGACACAGCCATTTTGGAGGGGGACACATTTGGGTCATTGCTGCTCTCTTCAAGACCCCTGTGATCTAGGTGGCACTGCCACACATGAGGACAGACTCTGATCTCTGCCAGTTGGTCAAAGTAGTCAACCTTATCCCTTCCAGATGAACTCACTTCCCAGCTCATCAATTTGTGGTAAATCTAGCACATCAGGATCCTGTAACCCATTCCCCCACGTCTACACTATACGCAAAGGAGGCCTGGTCCTCCTCCTCCCCCTGCAGAGAACTACTGAGGTGGACAGGAGAGGTCTGGACCATTCGAACACACTGGGGAGCTCATGACCTTTCTCTCGTAAGCTCCTAATTAAGTGGGTAAGGGAAGGAAGTGGCGAGAAATGCGTCTGGGAGGTGGACTGGAGCCAGATTATGAGGGGCCTTGTATACCACATTAAGGATCTTGAATTTTATCCTCAACTCTGTAGGAGATAAGGGCAAAATGGCTGGGTTACATTACTTAGCTAATCCAGTCAACTGACCTGGATACCTAGAAATAAATTCAGAAGGTGTAATTAAAGTAGAAATGAATGAAGCTTTTGTTGTTTAGTTTCCAAGGAGAGAGTAACAGATGAACATGGACAAAAAAAAAAAAAAAAAAAAGCCTATTCCATGGATGTGATTTTATTTCCCTAGTTTTATCCTTTTAAATACAATTTTAATATTCTATTATCTATAATGATACGAGGCATTACTTTCATAATTAGAAAAATATGTGCTACATTAAAGCACTTAGGGCAGAAACAGATACTGATTTGAGATTGCAGAGTTAACATTTCCTCATAAACATGCCTTCTCTGGTTTTATTTGCTTATAAACAAAAAGAAGTTTTGGTTCCAAAAACAAAGGAAGGAGTGATTGCCTAATATTTCTGTTTAAACCAGTTATTAAATGTCTGTGACAAACTAACAAGGTCTGGCAAAGGAAAGCTCTGTGCTCGCTGTCACTTTCTCCCAAAGAATTCAAGGTCTTGAACCCTTGGGAGTGACGCTCCGCACTCATTGATGGCAGTTCCTCCTCTCTAAGTCAGTGGTTGGCCTACACAGAGACACAGCCGGCCCCACCGCGTGAGGGAGCTCAGGATAAAAGTCTGCACTTAGAGGGGAAACCACCTGAAGGCCAAATTGCCTGCTTCAATAGCTGAGGCTAATTTCTCCTTTGAAAACGTTTTTCTCTTTATTGATTTCAGACAAGAAGGGAGAGAAAGAGACAAAAATGATGAGCATCATTGATTGGCTGCCTCCTGCACATCCTACATTGGGGATGGAGCCTGCAACCAGGCATGTGCTCCGCTTGGGCATAGAACTATGACCTCCTGGGTCACAGGTCAACGCTCAATCCCTGAGCCACGCCAGCCAGGCTAGTTTCTTTTTAGTTTCATTTGCACAAACCCCCCTTTTTAGGACATACGTTTTCTCATCAGTTCCTTGTTCATTCATTGTTGACTGCACCTATTTTGTGACAGGCACAGAACAAAGAGCTGGCTATACCATGAGTGGTAAACAAGACAGACAATCTCTGTTCTCATGAAACGTATGGGAGACGATAATAAAACATCCCCCAACATAACTGCCAACTCCCTGTGGTAGGGGCTTCAAAGTAACAAATTGGAGGGCCTTCTGTTACAGCTCACCACGGGGTGGGGGGGGCAGGCTCTGCCCTCTATGAGGAGGTAGTGTTTAAAGATAAAGAATCAGCAAGCTCAGACCTGGGGGAGAATTGTCCAAGCAGAGGGAACAGCGTAGAAAAAGCCCCAAAATGACAAAGATCTCAGCTGGAAAGGGGGTTGTCTGCAATAGAGAGATCAGCAGGACTGGGAGGCTGCCAACACAGGGTCCTAAAACTCAAGCGTTTGTAATGGGGAGGTGTTGAAAGGCTTTAGGCTGGGGAAAATACGGCCAGTTTTGTGTTTTGGGAAGATTACTCTGAAAGAGACCTACATTGTTTGTGTCTATCTGCAGAGTAGCTCTCCAGGGATACGTGTAAGTATCTGGCCATTCGAGCTGCCTATAGGAGAAGGAACTCGGTGGCTGGGATGGGCGGGAGGAAGATTCGTACTGGAGACTCTTTATGAACCTGACTGTGAAGGCATTATGTATATTCCAAGACTGGAAG
The DNA here is from genome assembly GCA_963924515.1 of Vespertilio murinus. Taxonomy (NCBI): domain Eukaryota; kingdom Metazoa; phylum Chordata; class Mammalia; order Chiroptera; family Vespertilionidae; genus Vespertilio; species Vespertilio murinus. The sequence continues at coordinate 38,240,541 of OZ004712.1, forward strand.
CAGGAGCAAGAAGAAGGCTGTCGCATATGTCCGGGACAAATCTGAGACATACTCAGGAAAACCTGATCAGATTGTGGGAGTGAGCAAGAGGAAGGAATTAAGATGATCCCTTCCCCTGGCCGGTTTTGCTCAGTGGTTAGAGCATTGTTCTATGGACTGAAGGGTCCTGGGTTCAATTCTGGTCAAGGGCACGTGCCTCAGTTGCAGTCTTGATCGCTGGCAGGGCCACATGTGGAAGGCAACCATCCATGTGTCTCTCCCCCTCCCTTCCACTCTCTCAAAAAATCAATGGAAAAAGATCCTCAGGTGAGATTAACAAAACAACAAAAAAAATGACCCCTGTTTTGTTTTTTAAATATATTTTATTGATTTTTTTACATAGAAGAAGAGAGAGGGATAGAGAGTTAGAAACATCGATGAGTGACAATAGCTGCCTCTTGCACACCCCATACTGGGGATGTGCCTGCAACCAAGGTACATGCCCTTGACCGGAATCGAACCCGGGACCTTTCAATCCGCAGGCTGACTCTCTATCCACTGAGCCAAACCGGTTTCGGCTGATCCCTGTTTTTTAATTCATGATTGAGCAACTAAGTGAACGGTGAAGAGAACTGAAATTGGGGAGATTTGAAGAGGCGCTGTCTGGGGATCCTGGCAGCTCCAGAATTTCTATTTAGTTGATGCTTAGAGGTGACCAGCTACTTGGAAGCAGGAGCTGGGAGAGATTTGTCTTAAGTATCTAATTGCATAGTGTTTGATTACACTACACTAACCAAAAATACACACACCTGAAAACTAAAAAAAAGCAAAGCCTCGGTGACTTATAAAACAAAGGTCTTTTTCTTCTGTTTTCTTCCTTGCTCAGTTTGCTGTGGGTCTAAATGGCTCTCTGGGCAGTTTTCTTCCACATTGATGGCTTAGCATTCCAGCTCTTTTATCGTAGGCATCTACCCCTCAAGGAATGATAACCTGGAACAAAGTTAAAAAAAAAAAAAAGGTAACAAGGAGAATTGTGTGCCTTCTCTTAGATGTTTCCATCCAGAAGCAATGTGTAACTTTCACTCACGTTTCAGAAGCCAAAGTGCCATAGCCATGCCTAACTTAAGGACGTGGACAAAGTCCTCTCAAATGTCTAAGTCAGAAAGGAGTGCTAAAAGCACTGGTGAGCTCCAACGTTTACAATGCTATTTTAGAGAAGAATAAAAAATGTTATGCCCCACACCCCAATGCAAAACAGGAGAGCTCTCAAAGTCTCTCTGCAGAGAAATCGCCACTGATCTGGGAATCAAACCAGAACACATTGGACTGGTAATTGCTTTAGATATCCTTTTAGTAATTATTATGGATCAAATACTTAGTTTATGGGTCACAATATACTTATATCTATACATGCGCACTGTCTTGTTACCATTGCAATTCTATTTCTGCCTCCTCATATGACTTCCACATTTTTGGTGGAATACAGCATACCGTATTAAGTGGGAGTTGGTGCCACCTAGTGGACATCATCTCCTACACAGCTTTGAGTCCAGGATTTTTTCTCTGCTCATGATTAAAGATGAAGATGACTAACCTTCATTAAGTGCTTATTATTTATTAGACATTGTGTTAGGTGTCGTGTTAATCTATTTAAATTCATTGTCTAACTTAATCTCCAAAACAACACTCTAGGAGGTGGGAACAACTATCCCTATTTTGCAGAATATGTTAAGTGAGACAAGGAAACCTTGAGTTCACTAAGGTCACTCAGAAGTAAGTGGCAGAGCTAAAATTCCAGAGCTCTTAATTAACATAAAACACTGAATCAATTCTATTGGTGATTTAGTACAATGCTCTATGACAGATGCTATTTTAATTGAAATAGTCTAATTTTAATTCATTTTACTTGAATTTGATACAACAAAAGAACAAGAGGTAAAAACATTTTCCATATGAGGAATATTACTTTGTAAGAGCTCTTCCTAGGTTAAGAAATTATGGAAACCTTTCAGGAGTTATTATTAATATTTTAAACTACTTTTTAATTTTAGACATTAAAGGAAGACAACCCATGAAAAATTAATACTCACATGCTTTCTGTCACCTGTCCATAATTTTTCATTGTATATTTATTTTCAGGTCTATATCGTTCACATTTTGTTCTGTAACCATAATTGTTTAGTATTGGTAAAGTTATATATGTAAGCCAGTTATATTTCACTAGAACGTAAGTTTCACAGAGGCCAGATGGGTTATTTGCTCTGTTCACTGATGTATTAAAATGACTAGAAGAGTATTTGGCACTAATAAGTACTTGTTGAATAAATTATTTACCATGATTATTCACTCTTCTCTTCTAATTAGCTGGATTTTGCTGTTGTACATATGTATATGTATAAACAAACACACACTATAGAGTTTTTTTCTCCCTCAAGAAAAGTTCAGATATGCTGTGATGTTTGAGTTCCTTCTGTTTGAAGACGTAGACTATTATCTTCTGGCATTACATATTCTTTTCTTGTTTTATCAGTGAACTCTGAATATTTGTGTAATAAATGATCACTAATTTTTTATAATCTTAGGGGTCAGTGCCCTCCTATCATAAGTAGCTTTAAAAAAGTGATTTTAGTGAGAGGAATTGGGGAAGAGAGAGAGAGAAACATTGATGTGAGAAACAATGATTGTCTGCCTCCCACTTGCACCCAACTACGTGCCCTGATCAGGAATTGAACCTGCCACCTTTCAGTTTATGGGACATTGCTCCAAACAACTGAGCCACACCAGCCAGGGCTAATTAGCTTTAAACACACACACACACACACACACACACACACACACACACACAAACAAAAAAACCCACAACAACATACTTTTATTGACTACAGAGAAGAAGAGAGAGAGATAGAAACATCATTGATACACTACATCCTATACACCCCACACTGGTAATAGAGCCTGCAACTCAGGCATATGCCCTGACCAGGAATCGAACCATGACCTCCTGGTTCATAGGTCAACATTCAACCACTAAGTCATGCCAGTGGGCTAATTAGCTATTTTTTTTATTGTGAGCTTTTATTCATTTGTTTGTCACATTTACTTATAAAAGTTAAATTTTTATTTTGATAGGCCATATGACTAGTATCTCTGATGATATTCTTCAGTAAGTCAACAGTATTTTGTGAGCACTTTCTGCTAAAAAGTGTGTATTATATAAATACTAGAGGCCTGGTGCACGAATGTGTACACGGGGATGGGGTGGCGGGTCCCTCAGCCTGCCCTTGCCCTCTTGCAATCTGGAACCCCTTAGGGGATGTCCGACTTCCAGTTTAGGCCCATCCCTGGTCAGGCAGGGATTGGGCCTAAACCGGTAGTCGGACATCCCCTGAGGGATATAGCAATGTGCCAAGCAGCAGGTGACCAGTGAGGAGCCCAAACAGGGACGGCCTGCTGAGCCTGCTGCTGCTGATCCGTAGCCTGTTGCTGAGTGGGGAGAACCACCCACCGCCACCACTGTGCTTGCCAGCCATGAGCCCCGCTTCTGGCTGAGTGGCGCTCTCCCTGTGGAGCACACTGACCACCAGAGGGCAGCTCCTGCATTGAGCGTCTGCCCCCTGGTGGTCAGTGCACATCATAGCGACTGGTCGACGGGTCAAAAGGGTCACTTAGGCTTTTATACATTATAGATGGATGGCCAATTAACCCTATCTTCAAGGAGCCTGTCTTGTACAGTACATAGAATAAGTATGTTGCTACAATATGAAGTAGAGTGTGATGTCTTAAAAGAAACACAGTGCCTAGATGTTCTGAATGAGCAATAATTATTAAGAAGAATGAAGCAAACAAACATTAAAAGCCTGTTATTTGGCAAGCAATAAAGAGCTTTCACAGACATTATTGCCTTTGATCATCAGGACAACTTGTAAGAAAAGTTATCATTATCCTCATTTTATTGATACAAAAATTAAGCTTAAGTAATTGACAAATTATCACACAGAAAAAATTGACATTTGAACCCAGTTCTGCCTAATTCCAAAGCTCTTTCTCTACTATATACATTACCATTGCAAGAATGAGTTAGAGAGCCCTAGCCGGTTTGGCTCAGTGGATAAAGCATCAACCTGCAGACTGAAAGGTTCAATTCTGGTCAAGGGCATATGCCCGGGTTTCGGGCTTGATCCCTAGTGGGGGGCATGCAGGAGGCAGCCAATCTATGGTTCTCTCTCATCATTGATGTTTCTATCTCTCTCTCCCTCTTCCTTCCTCTCTGAAATTAATTTTTTTAAAAATGAGTTAGAGAAGGCTTGATGGAGAAAGTGGCATATGAATAAGTGTCTTGTTAGATAGGTAGGTTTAAGATGGGAATCACAAATCCATGCGTGGTATTTTCCTCAACTGAAGGACTGGTAGGTATTAAATCTACTATCAAGAAATCATTTTTTGGGGGGAGAATCCAAGATGGCTGCAGAATAGGTCGAAGCTACACTCACCTGCTCCAGTTCCAAACTGGATTTACAGCTAAATTATAAAGCAATCAACTTGAATAACCCACTGAAAGCTAGCTAAAACTAAATGTTATAAGGATTTATAGAAGAAGCCACGTAGACATTGGTAAAAGGGATGCAGAAAGGACTGGCCCCAGAACCCACATGTGGCAGGTGAGAAGCTCAAGGGTATCTCGGCTATAAAACCCTTCCTCTCTGAAATAAAAAAAATATATTTTTAAAAAGTACCAATACCCACATCACAGGGGTATCAGAAGAAGAGAGTAATAAGCAAGGCACAGAGTACCTGTTTGAAGAAATAATGGCTGAAAAATTCCCTAAAATGGTGAAGGAAAAAGGCACATAAATTCAGGAAGCACAGAGAGTCCCAATCAAGAAGTCACCCACACCAAGACACATCATAATTAAAATACCAAAGGTAAAAGACAAAGAGAGAACAGGAGAGAGAAAAGGTCACTACATAATAATAAAGGGATTACTCCAACAAGAGGCTATGACTCTTCTACACATATGCACCCAACATAGAAGTGCTAAATATATGAAGAAAATATTCATGGACATGTGGACATTGAGAGATTACAACAATATAATCATAGTAGGGGATTTTAACATTCCACTGATATCAATGGAGAGATATTCCAAACAAAAAAAAATTCTACAGGGAACAGCAACCTTAAACACTACACTGGATCAGATGAATATAGACATTTACAAAACATTTTATCCCAAAGGAACAGAATATACATTCTTCTCAAGCACACATGGAACATTATAGAATATAAACCACATTTATTAGGACACAATATAAGTCTTAATAAATTCCTGAAAACTGAAATCATATCAAGCATTTTCTCTGACCACATTCATCTGAAACTATAAATCAACTATAATTAAAAAATTGAAAAACAATTCCAATATCTGGAGGCTAAGTAGCATATTATTAAACAACCAGTAGCCTTGTGCATGAATACATGTGCCAGTAGCTCACTGCTGCCCTCAGTAGCTCTCTGCCCACTGCCTCGCCCTCCTGTAGCTTCTTCTACACCCCTATGCCTGCCCCGCCCCTCCCCCCCCTAGCTTGCTGCCTTGCCCCCTCCTGCAGCTCTCTGCCACCCACTTGTAGCTCACTGCCCCACCCTCCTGCTGATCCATGATCCGGTCATTATGCTGTTGGTCGTTACGCATCAAGGCATAAGGACCATTTGCATATTACATCTTTATTATATAGGATGAATGGGTTAACAATGAGATCAATAACGAAATAAAAACTTCCTGGAAACAACTGCAAATGAGCACAAAAGAACCCAAAATCTACCGTTTCCCGAAAATAAGACAGTGTCTTATATTAATTTTTGCTCCCAAATATGTGCCAGGTCTTATTTTCAGGGGATGTCTTTTTTTTTTTTAAATTTATTAAGGTATTATATGTGTACATAGCTTACCATTGCTTCCCCCCCCCCCACCTCCCATTCATGCCCTCCCTCCCCAGAGTTCTGTGTTCGTTGGTTGTACGTATATGCATGCATACCAGTCCTTCAGTTGTTCTCTTATCTCCCTCAGGTCTCCTTCCCCTCCCCGCTGTCATTTGACAATCTGCTTGTTTTATGGTGACTATCTCAGGACCACAGGAATAGAATCCGCTCCTCATTTGGCAGTCTGCTTGTTTTATGGTGACTATCTCAGGACCACACGAATAGAATCCACTCCTCCTCTGGTTCCCCCCCCCTCCCACTGCTTCCCTGGGGCACCTGGCTCACCCGGGGCACATGGCCCCCCCGGGACACCAGGGGATATCTTATTTTTCCATTAAGAAGAATACGGTACACATTTATTGTTAAATGAAAATAAAGAAAATTTATTACCCGTATACAGTAAGGTAGTACAGTAGTTGTCAACACAAACCAGACAAACTGTTTTGGCTAAGTCAACAAATGTTTATCTAACATTTTATCTACAGGGAATCTAAAATAAGTGAATCTTCCCTCAGTAAATTCCCTGCATAACTTGATGGACCATACAACGCTGACAAAACTTCTGGTTTACCGATTATGTAAAATCCAGTTTGAAGGTCCTTTTTCATTGTAATTCTTTAAATATTAGCATCAGCAGACACTGATATTCAGAACCTGGATTTGCATCAATCTGAAGCATGGCCTATAGGCTAACTATGAGAATAGGAAAAAATAAAAAGAGCTCTTTCTAGGTGAACACTACCTTCTTTTACACACCAAATTGGTGAAGTGTCTGATCACATCAGTACTGTATAACCTCCAAAACAAAAAACAAGCCCAGCAATTGAAAGCATCTTGTAGACAGACCACTTGGTAATTCAGAAACTTGCATTTTAAAATCTACCTTTAGGCAGAGATAACTTTGATTCATTATTGCCCTTAGTGTGAATGCACTTAGTAACTTGTTTGTGAAGCTGCAGGCAGAATGGGAGTGTCTTTTAAAAGATCCCAGTGGAACCGAAGAACAGAACGCTGGCAGTACCGATGACCACATTATTATTGAAGGCTGTTACTGAGTAACTACACAGACAGCGCACGTATGCTATTCGGAATTCACTGCCACGAAAACCATCTTCTGTCAAGAGGTCAATATATATAATCTCTCGTTTCTCTGGGAAGCCCGGCGCCGAAAGCGTGAATAACCCAGCCGCGATGTCGTCGCCGAGGGAGGACAGGAATAGAACCCAAATCCCTGGACGCCCCCAGCGTGTGTGTTCCACTAATTGTGCTCCTTTCTGTTGTTCGTTCAGGGGCGCCTTCACAGTCAGGGGCGCAGGAAGGGCTGGAGCGGGGAGTGCCTGGACACAACTAGGCCAGGTCCGCGAGGCGGAGGCCGCGCTCCTGGGCACGTCCCTTGGCTGTGGCCGGGGAAGATGAAAGCGGCGGCGACCGCAAGGCCCCGGGACCAGGAACTGGAACTAGGTACAACCAGCGGTGGTAACTCTCTCTTCCTCAGGTCCAGGCCTTTCCCTTTCTTTCTTTTTTAACTTCTTCCTTCCCGCCAGCCCCAAACGCTCCCCCCACTCATCCCGCGTCTGTCGGTCCTTTCAGCCCCTCCGCACTGACGGAGGAGGTATTGGGGGGGGGGGGTCCCCCTTTGCCCGAGCCCGCGTCCAGACCTTGGGGCTTCCTAGCGGCTCGAACTTTTTTCCCCCCGCTGGAACATGAATGCCAGCGAGCATTGCAAATGTGCTGCAAATGGTTAGACACGTTAAGAGGTTGAACCGGGCCTGAGCAGCATCCTTTAGACAATAAACACGGAGCCCTCCTCTCTCTCTCTCTCAGCCGGGCGCCTCACAACAGCTCAGCCATCCTCTGGGCAACGGCCTCCCCGCGGAGGACGCCCCAAAGCGCGCGTGTTGACACTTTCCCCCGGACCTGGGGGCGGAGACCGGCGCTCGGGGAGGGACCCGGCGGGGGGAGATTCCAAACCGTTGCTCCGCCCGCGGGGTGGGGCCAGCCCAACGGCCGAGCCTGCGCAGTGGGCCTGGCTGGGTGGCTCCAGGGCTCCGGCGTACTCTAAGTCCCAGCATGCAACGCGCCGCGGGCGGGGGGGTGGGGGCAGGCGGGCTTCCGCCTTACCTGCCGCGAGCGTTTTTCACCGGCTACTGCCGCTCTCCCCTTGCCCCCAGTTCCCGTCGGCCTCCTTTCTACAGTTAAGGGCTACTTTCTCTCGGAGCCCTCGCAACCTCAGCCCCGAAGCTCTTCGCGTCCTCCGCTCTTCCTCGCCTGAACGATGCCCGACTCCCTGACCGGAGTTGGGTAGCGTGGGCGCGAGAGAAGGTAGCCCTCGGAAGCCCACGGCCGGGGCCAACCCGGCCGCACTTCCGCCTCCCGGGCCGCCGGAAGGTAGTGCGCACGCGCTCCCGGCGACTCCGGCGCGGCTGACTTCCGCTCCCAGTGTGCTCTGCGAGCCGAATCATGGATCACACTGGTAAGGAGGCGGAGGCACTGAGGGGGTCCCGGTACCAAGCCCCCTCGGCCGGCCCGGGACTGGTCGCCTCGCGGGCCCCGGGGCGTTGTGCTCGCCCCACAGCCCGGGGGGGTGGCGGTGGGGAAGGGATCTCACAGGACCCTCGCCGTGCCCGGCCAGCGCCTGCCGCTCCCCGGCCTACTCTCCGGTGTGTGGTACCCACGGCCTCAGTTGCCGGCGGCAGCCGCTGCTCCTCTGGTTCTGCGGGGCTCCGAGCCCCAACCTGCGGGCGGCGCGGGCCCCGCGGGGAGGGGGGGGCGCCGGGTGCGCTCTCTGCCTTGCATTGTGGGGACTGGCGGGTAGATTCCGCTCTCGGAGTCGGGGGAGCCTTGGTTTGCTGGGGAGCCGGCGCGCGAGAGGGCTGCAGACTTCCTGCTGCCTCCGTCCGCTCCGGGCGGCGGCTCCCGTGGCCGCCGGCTGTGGCTGATTGCATCCTCCGGCCCTGGGTGGACTCGAGGTGGGGAAAGGGAATCAGGTGCGGCTTTCGGAACGCTGCTCGGGTCAGCTTTTCCACCTAAACCCATGCTCTGTGCGTCCGCTGTGGTCCTTAACTCATCATTTGGGTACGTTTACAAAAGAGAGCTTAAAAGACATTCACATCCCTATCTCCAAGTAATGGTTGCACTCTTAATTATGTTATTTTTGTTTGTTTGTTTGTTTGTTTGTTTTTGTGTTGTTTTTTTTTGGCTTTTGCTTTCTTGTGGCTTTTGGTGTGGAGTTAAAAAGTGCTCCATATAGTTGTGTCAGCCATATGGCAATTAGGGAAAATGGGCTTTTCCCTGTACTAAGTGTTGGCTGGGATGTCTTTAATGATCAAATCAAATATGTTTATATGCCAGTTACCTGTAGGCCTGGGGATGGAATGATAGAATGGTAAACAAGACGGAGTAAGTTATTGCTGTCATAGAGCTTACATTCTATTGGGGAAGACACAAATTTTAAAGATCCCCAATATGGCCCCAATATACAGGCCATAAGTTCTTTAAAGACAGTAAACGGACGCTGTAGTAAAGACCTAACTGGGAGGGCCCTTCCGACAGGGTGGTCAGGGAAGGTCTTTCTGCAAGGGTTACATTTATAATTTCTGACCTGATGGAGGAGACGAAGCCAGCTGTGGAATAAATATGGGGAGGAAAGCAAGTACAAAGCCAAATAGGAAAAAATAGAGAAGACCTGTTGGCTGCAGCTTAGTTATTAGCGAGAGGGAAAGAGCTCCAGGCTGAGATTGGAAAGGAGGGTAGGAGTCAGGCCATGGCAAAGATTTGAATTTTAAGTGCAATACGAAGCCATTGAACAGAAGTGAGGAGAAGCATAATCTTTTAAAAATTTAATAAGCTCTATGGAGAATGGTATAAGAGAGGGAGGTAAGAATAATAGAAAATAGACAATTTAGGAGTTGATGGCAGCAAATTAGAAGGGAGGCGTGGTTTAGTAAAGGTGGCTCTGTTTAGTAAAAATGGAAATGGGTAGATTCAGTAAGTATTTCTGTGATAGTACTTAAACATGTACTGATGGATTGATTTGGATATATGTGAGAGGAAGGGGAGATGCCTATGTTTTTGGTTTGAGTAAAACTTGGGAGAAAAACAAACTTTTTAAAGGGGTAGAGGTGATTCATGGGAATTTGGGAAGAAGATTTTGGACTGCTAAATAAGAGATATACATTGAGAATCATGCAAGGGGAGATGTAAAAAAAAATATATTTGAGCCGAAAAGCACATATTTCGGACTTGTACTGCATAGTTGATATTTTAAGATAAGAGGATGGACAAGATTACTTAAGGAAAGAGAATACAGAAGAGATGAGGTCCTGGACTCCAGCATCTAAGGTACTCTCATACTAGTTTGTTAATATAGAATTGGAGGTCTGGAATCTTGATGTTAGAGTGGTAAACATCTAATGTCAGCAAAATATTTCTCATTTGAGCCTATTACTGGAAATGGAAGTCAAACCCCGTCCACAGTTTAGAGAATATTGTGTTAAGTTATAATATGGGTGGGTGTGTGCCCATTATTTGGTATCCTAATTCTCCTAAATGAAAAAGTTGCCCAAGAAAGTGAGTGTCATCCTAACATGAAAATATTCACCAATGAGCTGATCACTGAAAAAGTTAGTGCCGACTAGATAATCCCTGCTGCTTAACACCAGCCTCTTTTCTGTTCTTTTAGTTAATATTGTTATATCCTTGATGTTTCATATCTGGCAATAGTATCAAATGCTTATATAGATTGTGATGACAAAGCTTACAAAAGAAGCAGGTTTTCATAAAATTCATAAACTATTTGAGTTACAAATAAAATCATTGGCATGTGAGGAAATGCCTGTTAGCCAATTAATTTTAAGACATTATGATATGATAGGCATCTCAGAAGAATGATTTTAATAACAAAGATTAAGAGATGCTCTTGAAATGGATGAAATCCTCAAATGTTACACAGAAATGAGATTTTTATGATCACACTAAAAAAGTCAAACATATAATGAAGGCTGCTACCCTGTGGTCAATAACAAGTAGGCACTTAGAAAGTGTCAGTTTGTTTAGATGTAGTGGAAGTGCAGAAACCTTGCATCTTCCTAAACTAATTTTCCATTACAATGCTGATTAAGAATAAAAGTCATATGTGAGCTCTGACTGGTTTGGCTCAGTGGATAGTGTTAGCCTGTGGACTGAAGGGTCCTGGGTTCGATTTTAGTCAAGAGCATGTGCCTTGGTTGCGGGCACATCCCCAGTAGGAGGTGTGAGAGAGGCAGCTGATCATTGTTTTTCTAGCTCTCTGTCCCTCTCCCTTCCTCTCTGTAAAAAAAAAAAAATCAATAAAATATATATATTTTTAAAAAATCTTATGTGAACATATAGAAATGTTATGGTGCAGAGACATTATTACATCTTTCTACTAGTAAATGGCATGACAATTTTTACTATGTTTCCAAATGTGTTTTAGAAAAACTATTTTACACTTAAGGAAATAATCATCTTAAACTAAACTTCAATTCTGTGCATTATTTATTTACTTTTACCATTGTCAGTGTTAGTTTGTTTTCAGTTTTATTGATTGCCCTGATGTAGATTCAGTTTACTAAATTTATTGAGTGCGTACTTTGCATGCTTGATGGAGGTGGGAATGCTTTTTCTATTTCTCCTTCTCCTTTCTCTTACTTTTTTTAAAAAAAATATCTCATAGTTACTTTAAGACGGAAGTTCTTATCTTGGGCTTATGAAGAGTTTTATGTTTCTATAAACTCCTCTGGAATTTTATGGAAAATTTTATTGTCTACATTTTTAGGGAAAGTTCTATAACTTTTGTCAACTTTTTGAAAGGTTTCAAGTCCCCAAAAACATTTCTTTAAGGATTTATCCAAAACAGAGAAAATGAGCACTTAAACTTATATAGCAAAATATTTAAAATCTGAATCCAGATGTTCATACCTTGATAATGTTGGGTATACTGCTTTAATATCTGTAATAGAATAATCAAAAAGAAAAACTAACAGAAATTACAACTTTTCCCCCCCTAACATAGACAATGAGTTACAAGGCACTAATAGTTCTGGATCATTGGGTGGTCTTGATGTTCGAAGAAGAATTCCTATAAAGCTCATCTCCAAACAAGGGAACAAAGCCAAAGCTGCACCTCGCATGCCAAGGACCATAAACAGAATGCCTGCAAAGGCTCCACCTGGTGATGAAGGTAATTTGGTTAAACTAACAGGCCCAGAAGTCTTTGTTGTATTACTTTCCGCCAAATAATTCACACGATTTTGCTTGTTTATACATATCTTTTAAAAATCTTACATACTCTCACCATTCCTCAGTCTCACTGATGTCTCATTGTGACATGTTGTATTTTTCTGTCCCTTTATAAATACAGGTGGCTCAAAAGTAAGTCTGTGATGGCTCGTATGGAAAATAATGCAATAATTATTAAATAATAATACAATAAAAATAAAAGTAAAATAATATTAAAAATAAAATTGTCCCTCTCGCCCCCCACAACAAGTCTCTCCCATAACTTGTCTTCCCCAAAGTGATCTGCAATGATATTTTTATATTTACTTTTTTTCATGTAGAACTGCCCATTCTATTATTTTGCCTTCTTAGTACATCCAGATATACCTCATTTAACAAAATAGGTTTAGGTATTTCATTTATCAATAACTTAACAATTTTTCCAAATTTTTGCTGTTAAAAACAGTGCTGCCATAATTATTTTTGTACATATAGTATGTATATTTTGTAGAATTTAAACTTTTCATGATTTGAGCATTTTAGAACTTAATGGATACTGTGCAATTTAGAACTTGACATTTATTTTCAAGTGGCTTTTCAAAAACAGTATATCATTTTATACTTTCACACACCAATATGTACATACTATTAACATTTCAAAAATTTTGATTTTCTATGCATTTTGAAAATTATGATTGTATATCTCTTCATAGTATTGGTCATTTCTTTTACCTAAGAGATTTACCTGTTTATATCCTTTTCCAATTTTATCTTCTGTTCGGCTGTCTTTCTCTTGATTTTTATGAGTTCATTGTAAATTAAAAAATTGGCCCTTTGTCTATATTACGTACCGTATTTGCCAGCATATAAGACGATTTTTTGGCCCTGAAAATACCGTATTTGCCAGCGTATAAGGCAACTGGGCGTATAAGACGACCCCCTAACATTTCCACTCAAAATACAGTTTGTTATATACTCGCCATATAAGACTACCCCCCACTTGGAGGCATATTTTTCAGGGCCAAAAAATCGTCTTATACGCCGGCAAATACGGTATATTCCCCAATCTGTCTTGAATTTTGTATATAAAACTAGAGGCCTGGTGCACAGATTTGTGCAAATTGAAAGTAAATTAATTAGAAGGTGGTGGGGCGGGACTGGGAGAGATGGGCGGGGCCAGTGGCACTTGGGGCGGTGCCAGGACTCCAAGGGCATCTGTGGATTGAGGTGATCCCTCCAGCAGGTGGGTCCCTCGGCCTGGCCTGTGGGGATCGGGTCAAAGCCGGTCTTTCATGTAGAACTGCCCTTTTCTCAAACTCCACATCCCAGGAGGGGTCCTGGAGTGCGAAGGACACTCTGCAAAGTTGCTGTCCTTCAGCAGCTCCTGTGTTGAGCATCTGCCCCCTGGTGGTCATTGCACGCCATAGCTACCGATCAGACAGTTGCTGAGGCATATTGTATATATATTGTTGTTATAGAAGATTCTAGGTAGGAGATACCTGGTCTTTTCTGTTATGACTTCTAGGTTTTATGACTTTCTTAGAAAGGCTTATCCCCTATTCCATGAATATGAAACAGTTTTCTTAACAATGGCCTGTGGGGCAAATAAAGTTTTATTGGAACATAGCTAAGCCCATTCATTTAAGTATTGTTTATGGCTACTTTCACAATATATTGGCGTAGCTGAGTAATTGCATAGATAGGTAAGTGTTTACTTATATGGAATTTTACAGAAAGTTTGTTGACCCCTGCTTTGGAATATTATGGATGATATGTATTTTGTTACTTTAAGTTAAAAAAAAAATGGAATTTGGGTTTATTTTCTCTATAAAGCATCCAGCTATGTGTCCCAACTATTTAAAAAATCTGTCTTTTCCATGGTGAATTGGAATCCCACTGTTACCATATGTTTAAGTTTTATTAGTATTTGTATCTATTTCTAGATTTTCTATTCTAGACATTTGTCTATATTCCTTTTTTAGGATCAAATTGTTTTGATTGTACCTTATATTATGGTTCCCTTTGTTATAGAATTTCTCTCCCTATCTGAACAGTATTTGAAGTCAAATGTTATAAATCCTGGTAGTAGAACTTAGGGCTGCTGCTGCATTTTCAGTAACTAGATTCTCTCCCTTTGGCCTTTTTGTTTTTTTAAAAACTACACAGTAATGTATATATCTTGTAATCCAAACAATACAAAAAAGCTAAGATCTCCCTTCTACCCTTTTCCTCTCATTTATCCTTTCATCTTCCCCTTTCCACCCAAGTCCAATCTCTTTTTAGGGGGAACTACCATTACCAGTCTCTCTTTTAAATAGAGCAAACTGAGGTTGGAGATAATTTTTGGATATATTCAATTCACCTATTTGGGGTGAATTGTTCATTGTCTCCCCCCTCACGCCCTCCCAGGCATTCAAAATAATGGAGTTTTGGGTGCCAGTATGGTACAAATACACATGTATGTGGTTTAATTATAGATGGCAATGTCGGTTGAACTACTCTGAAAAATGATAATGTACTCCTAATTTCATTGGCTGTTCTCAATAATTTTTTGAGTTTTAGATAAATAAGAAAAATTGATTTTTTAATTTATTTTGAGTTTTAGATGACACTGGTTTTTATAAGGTATAAATGAGCCATCTAAGAGCCTAAGTTCACTCAAGGACACTCTTTGAACTTTATGTTTGGTTGGAGATAATTAGATAGCAGTACACTGGAGTGTCTATATTAGCTTTAACAATTTTTTGCATCGCTGTGTGTGTGTGAGTGAGTGTGTGTGTGTGTGTGTGTGTGTGTGTGTCTCCATCTCTCTGTCCTATCCTGGTTTGTCCTTGTGTTTGTATACAGGTGCTGTAATTCAGCCATATGGGTAAAGTTAAAAACTCGTGTTTCTCTCTATTCTGAGAAGCCTAGCACTTTGGAGGGATAGATTTGTCTTCTTAGTTTTACTTTAGTTAATTGGAATCTATCTAGAAGCCCTATCAGACTGTTCATTTGGTTATTTTGTATGAGATGAAAGGATTACCATCAGCCTTTTCATTAGGTAAGAAAAATTGAGTTCATGCAATCTTCATATTGCTATATGAAGTATAGGAGAGTATACTTGTGAATATATATGATATGGCTTTTTCTGTTGTGGTGATTAACCAAGGAGTGGTTTTAATTTGAAGGATTAAGTATCAATATATTGATGTTTCGAAAATCAGGCTCAGTTTAAGGCTGAAGAAGCTACCTAATTTGCTGTCATAAGAAGAAAATTTGCAGAATTTTTGTTTTATTATATCCTTTTATCCTCTTGTAAGCATGATGCTTTTGTAGTAGATCAAAGTAAATGATATAACTACCGTGTTTCCCCGAAAATAAGACATCCTCCGAAAATAAGACCTACTTAATGGAAACATAATACATCCCCTGAAAATAAGACCTAGCACATCTTTGGGAGCAAAAATTAATATAAGACACTGTCTTATTTTCGGAGAACAGGGTAGTATATCTTGAAAATTTGTGTGATAAACATGATGACTGTAATTAATAAAGTTTTATTCTAGAAATAGTTGGGTTAGTAATAAGATAAGAACACTTGAATAGGAATGAAGAGTTCTGAGGTCTGTTCCTAGCTTTGCCACTTACCTCTCTGTGCTGTTACAGCCCCCTTAATACAATATTTTCTATTATGAGGTAAGAGAGTTGGACTGCATGATCACTAAAATAATTTCTAGCAGATGTTAAAACTAGTCTTGATTATCTTGTTCATAGAAGAGCTTTGAAAAGAATCAGGGAACAGGCCTATTTTACCTTGTAATGAAATTTTGAGGTAGGAAAAGTTAATAAATAACCCTTTATTTCCTCAGAAGGATTTGATTATAATGAAAAAGAACGGTATGACTGTAAAGGGGGCGAACTGTTTGGAAGTCAGCGAAGATTTCCTGGACACCTTTTTTGGGACTTTCAGGTACGACCAAAACAAAAGCTTTATTAGAGCAATAAGATACTTTTACTGTTTTATTAGAGCAATGGAGGATACGAAAAGAATGGCATGAACTTTTATTGCAGTTGTATCTTTTAGCACACACAACTCATTTATTTATTAATGTCCTATTTTTACAATTTCCAAAAATAATTGGAACCATTTTTTTTACTAAAGTCAAGTAAAATAAAAAAACACACGTTAACACTAAGAAAAAAGAAACAGCAAACTGGTAGCACAGCCAGTAGTGTGGAATATGTGAGGATATCAAGAAACTTTTATTTCTAATTGTCTTAACAACATGTGTAACATTTAAATTCATTGTGTAAAATATAGGTATGATTTTTTTTAGAAATGCTTAAAAAGGAAATTATAATTATATCATTTCAACAGATAAACATCCTAGGTGAAAAAGATGATACCCCAGTTCATTTCTGTGACAAATGTGGATTGCCTATTAAGATCTATGGGCGAATGGTAAGTATAATTAAATTGAATTCTATTTTTGTAGAGTTAAGATTCTGAAATTTAAGTAGATAGGTTTTTAGTGTTTAATAACAAGTTTGTGACATTTAAAATAAATATGAGGTTCTGTCTGGGTAGCTCAGAGCGTTGTCCTGATACACCAAGGTTGTGGGATCAATACCCAGTCAAATCAGGGCACACACAAGAAACATCCAATGAATACATAAATAAGTGGAACAACAAATCGATATTTCTCTCTCTCTTCCTCCTTCTCCTTCCTTCCTCCCCCTCCTTCAGGCCCCCTCCCACTACCTCCTTTTCTTTCCCTCACTCTCTAAAATCAATAAAATAAAATAATTTTTAAAAAAGTGATATAGTTAAGGGCAATTTTGGGATAATAATGCATTTTAATATAATTATCTTGACCAACTCTAGAATTGCTTGTAAAGTACTAATTAAGGGAACTAACTTCTGAAAACGAAATAATTTCTTTGGACTGTTTGATACCTTTTAGTTTATATTTATTCTGTTTATTGTGCCACGCCAGCACAGCCTCTGTTCTGGCTCTAGGCTGATCTTCTGTGCCTGGCTGAGGCCACAGAACAGATCCAGTCTGCAAAGCTGATGCTTTATTTATAGTCAGGGGTAAACATGGTAATTTACAATGTTCTTATAAGTTTCACTTGTTTGGCAGCACTTGCTGCTCCTCCCACAGCCATTAGCTACCCAGGAAAGATCTAGGGAGCAGTCACAAGATCAAACCTAATCATGCTTACAGGGCTGTGCCCTCCAAGCTGGGACATGTTTGCGGCTTTGCCAGCGGGTCAATACGAGGCTTACCCCTATAACTGCTCCCTACAGTTTATTAAGGAAAAATGCTTTTTTTCTTAATAAAATAAAATTTGATACAATAAAATCAGTTACTCATTTTGGAAGGCTGTAATTTTTAAAAATATATATTTTATTGATTTTTTTACAGAGAGGAAGAGAGAAGGATAGAGAGTTAGAAACATCGATGAGAGAGAATCATGAGAGATCACCTGCCTCTTGCACACTCCCTACTGAGGATGTGCCCGCAACCAAGGTACATGCCCTTGACCTGAATCAAACCTGGGACCTTTCAGTCCGCAGGCTGATGCTCTATCCATTAAGCCAAACCAGTTTTGGCGGAAGGCTATAATTTTTTTTAAAATTAATTTCTATTGATTATGGTATCACATAATTGTCCTTATCCCCCCATTCCCATCCCAAACCCCTCCCTACATATTTCCCCACCCCCTGTTGTCCATGGCCACTGGCTAGGCCCATGTGCATGCACACAAGTCCTTTGGTTGATCTCTTCCCCTTACCCCCACCCTCCCCTACTTTCCCTCTGAGGTTTGAGAGTCTGATCGCTGCTTCTCTTTCTCTGGGTCTGTTTTTGTTCACCAGTCTATGTTGTTCATTATTTGCTCTAGATATGTGAGGTCATGTGATCCAAGAAATACCCTTATAAGAACCTAAACTGCGACAAGCCTTAATGGTTATGCTAAGAGGCAAATGAATCAGTCTGTAGTGAGTTCCTTTCTGGGCCAACAGTTCTTTTGAGTTCCAATTTCAATGTCAAATAGTTCCTTATGTATACATGACAGCCATGATATTTCAGATCTGGTTGGTGGACAAATGGTGGTAATGCAGGTTCGCCCGTCTCTGGTTTGGTCCTGGGCATCCTTCAGCAACACGCAGTTGCTGTCTGCTGGTATGGTGAGGTGTGGTCAGCATCTTCCATCTCTGAATTGTGTCTCTTCTGTCTTCATGGCTGGAGCACATCTGTCTATTCCTCTCTGTTACCGGATTCCAGATGGTCTCGGGGTTGTTTTCTGAAAATATACAAACATATTCTCGACCAAAAGTTAATAAAGGGATATTCTTTTTAAATTTGACTTGGGATTCTTTTTCATTCCCCCCCCCCCCCCCAAATAATTTTCCTCTGGCTTATTTTGACACCATGTATGTATTTTTATGGGTATCTTGCTATTAGCGTCTCAAATAAAGGTTAATTTTCTAAAGTACAAAAAATTTTTTTAGATGTAAATTATTCTCAGGATATTTTTCCTTATATGATATTCTTCCACTGTCACCCCCTTTTTTACTTTAAATAATAGGAGACTTTTGGAAATTTTATAGTCTTGATATCTTTTACATTTTAATTATTTGCGCTACACTATGACTGCCTTAGGTTCATAACATGTTGTGCAATTTTACCATGAGGCGCTCTGCCAATAAGAATTTTTGTTAATACTATAGAAACAGCTTTTTGTACAGTACACTCAGTTTTTCTAGAATATTCATTTATTTCCATTAGCCACATTGATTTCCTCTGAAAAATTGGCTACTATTCATCTGTCAGACTCAACACTCTAGCAACTATCTTATTTACCATGTGTGTATTAGTGGAATTGATTGGCTTCTTGAGAAGGGCCTGAGCATTCCTGCTACTAGGCTGGACTTGGAAATTAAAAACCCACTTGCCCCCATCATGGGTACAAGGCCTCTCAAACAAGTCTTGTTGTAGTGAAATGGCAGCTGCTGTCAGCCACATCTCTGTCTGCTACCTGGGTCCAAATTTGAGCTGTGCAGAGGAAGCGAAGCAGCCATGGGGGCAGGAAGGCTATAATTTTTAATGTAAAATTAATTATATAATTTTTTATTTCTGAGAATTTAATTCTAATAATTAAAATAAAATTTAACTGATTGTAATTTTATAGTATTTTTGACACATTCTCCTTTTTAAAAAGGTAGTTGTACATTTGTGTTTGGAAAAAAATTGAATTCAATAATATTTTTGTGATGGTAGAAAGCATTGATTGTGCACTGTTGTTTTGCTGTATGACATAGCTAAATAACTAATGGGCTATGAGTTTTAAAATGGCCTAACATCCTTTTTCTACATCCTGATTTACTTTTAGATTTTTATGTTTACTAGAGACCTGGTGCATTAAAATTTGTGCAAGAGTAGGCCTTCCTTCCCCCAGCTCCCTTCCTTCCCCCGGCTTCCCTCTGGCATCTGGGATCCAGGCTTCCCCCAGGCACCTGGGGCCCAGGCTGGCTTCCCTCCAGCCCTGGCTTTGTCAGGAAGGACGTCTGGAATGACATCCGGTCTAATTAGCATATTACCCCTTTATTATAGATTATAGTAAGGCTAACAGGAAAAACTGTTACTTATGTTAAATGTAGGAGATATTTGTTATCTTAGTGCTTTGGAATAGTTTCAGGAGGAACAGGATAAGATAAAACATGGTTACAACATTCCTTTTCAGGAGCTTTTAACCCATAGGGACCATGATGAAATTTAGAGGGTTTATTATACCTTCAGGAAGTATAAGTGAATGTGCATGTATACATTTATTGGGCCAGAGTTTTCATCACATTCTCAAAGGACTTGTGACTGAAAAAGGCTATTGCTTTTGTATAATTAGTACTTAATAAATGCTCATTTTAACAAACAGTTCTCAAGTGTCTATGTCTAGGTTACTATTCTTACTGTTATTTTTAAAGATATTTTAATTTGTTCTAAAATGTGTCACTATATCTCTGTTTACAGATTCCATGCAAGCATGTTTTTTGCTATGACTGTGCTATTTTACATGAAAAAAAGGGAGATAAGATGTGTCCAGGGTAAGATCATCATTAAATTTTTAAATAATAAAGCTTGTGATGTAAATTTATAATCTTGATTAAAGGTCAGTGGCAGCATATCAGTTGGCTACTCTTTCTCTGTGAGCCCGGAGTTGGCTTTAGCCTTCTCCCTGGATAGTGCTAGGTAACTGTGTCAATTAATTCAGATTGGCCAAAATGACAAAATATTGTCATCACAAAATTTGTTATAAGCCAAAAATAGTTATTTTATTGTTTTGATGGGACACTAGAGAGGTAGTATTGCATAGTAGCAATTGAGAGTAGCAAAGACTTTGGAATTAGAATTCTTGGGTTCAAATTCTTTTTCTGCCATTTGTTAGCTATGTGATATAGACTGTTTCTTTATCTATAAAATAGAGCTAATAATACCAACTGCATCCTTGGATGATTATTAGAATTAAGTGAGTATATATATATGGGTACCTAGCATACAGTAAGTACATATGTAAATATAAGCTCTTATTACCTTCAGATCTGATTATTATGTCTTGAATGTATCTTAGAACACCATCATGACATAGACTCAGATCTAAGTTATGAAGAGCTAGAGGTATTGGTTCATAATGATCTATATTGGAATGGTGTTGAAGGATCCAGATTAAATTATGAGTTTGATATTAATAAGGAATTCCTGATAGAAGGCTTGAGAAAGCTTTGAGAGAAACTTCTTTGTCCTAGATTCCTTCTAAATGTGTTAGAAGCTGTCCTAAGAGTTACACTTTTTTTTTTTGGTTGATAGCAAAGCCTTGGACATTTGTAAGGGATGATTTCCTTTTGTGGTATAGGAAGTTTGGCATCACTGACAGAGTAAGGATGATTCATTGATAAGTCATTAAAACTGATTTTCTTGGCATATTTTTATTTAGCTCTTGTCACAGATTGTGGAATCTGTAATATGAGTGTAAAGAATAATTCTTTCCTAGAATTATAATTCAGAAGAATTATACAATTAAAAGTGAATAATGTAACTTCAGTAGCTAAGCAACTCACTGATTGGTCCTTAGCTACTTAGAACATAAACCTATCTAGAAGTATGTCAAATCTGAGAAGTGTGTCAAAAGACCACTAAAAGGAAGCCTATTAGTATCAAGAAGGATTGCTAGCCTTCCAACAAGCATGGAATTATAGACTCAACTCAAAAATCAAGAACATAAAGCCATTTAATAGAGTGTCAAATTACCTGGCATACATATTCAATGATAAGTTTTACATATATAGTGTTTAATGATTAAATACTGTCATTTTCATTGTTCCATTGATCTTAAGGATATCTCAGACTAAGTAGATATAAAAACATTGAGTTAGGTAGAATAGATGCTTTAACCCATTTTATAGATGAAAAAACAGACATTAAATGACTTCTCCAGAATAACAGAACCAGTACTAGATCCTAATTCTTCTGATTTCTAGTTTAGTTCTCTCTCTACTATTTCAGAAGACTCTCAAGGCAAGAGTGGGTTAAATATAGAGGATGAAGAATAGTTATCATTTTGACCCCGAGTTAAAATACTGAGTTTAAATTAGTGCTTGCAATTTAGAAAGGCAGGAGTATGTAATAACTTTTTAGTAGTAAATTTGATCATCCAGAAAGATCCCTTCCATAAAAGACTTGATAGCCAGGGTTTGAATTTAAATGTTGTGTTGTTTAATGTTAAGAACCCTGGTAATTAAGATGATTACTTGTTTTTGTAGTCCTTGTAGCATCTCCTATTTAGTGTCTTCCACTTAGTATTATTTCCTCAGCAAATTCTAGAGAAAATTAGGTAAATTCTAGGTCTTGGGCAGAATAAGGTCTTTTCTTAAAACATATTCTATTTGATACATTTTCATTTCTTTTTTCCTTCTTGTATTGAGAGTTCTGGAGTTGAAAGAAATGCTGATGCTTAATAGTGAACAAAAAAACAAAGTGGGAAAGGTTAAAGGTTCACTTATACAGTATAACTTAATTGTGAACTTTTGCAAGTTTCCCATAAGTTTAAAAAATAAAGCATATCTTTGAAATTAAGTGCATTATTTTTAGTCTATTTTAGTAAATCTGTTTTTTTCTTCTTCCAATTTAGGTGTAGTGATCCTGTGCAGCGAATTGAGCAGTGTACACGTGGTTCTCTCTTCATGTGTAGCATTGTTCAAGGGTGCAAGAGAACATATTTGTCTCAGAGAGACTTACAGGCTCATATCAACCACCGCCACATGAGAGCCGGAAAACCTGTTACCCGAGCTTCACTTGAAAATGTTCATCCTCCTATTGCCCCGCCACCAGCTGAAATCCCTGAGCGCTTTATAATGCCTCCAGACAAGCACCATAGTATGAGCCATATTCCGCCAAAGCAGCACATCATGATGCCACCACCTCCTTTGCAGCATGTTTCACATGAGCACTATAACCAGCCACATGAGGATATCCGTGCTCCTCCAGCAGAATTGTCCATGGCGCCACCTCCGCCTCGTTCGGTCAGTCAGGAAACCTTCCGTATTTCAACAAGAAAACACAGCAATTTGATAACTGTCCCTATTCAGGATGACTCAAATTCAGGTGCTAGAGAACCACCTCCTCCTGCCCCAGCACCTGCTCACCATCATCCTGAATATCAGGGTCAGCCAGTGGTATCGCACCCTCATCATATTATGCCTCCACA
The DNA here is from genome assembly GCA_963924515.1 of Vespertilio murinus. NCBI lineage: Eukaryota > Metazoa > Chordata > Mammalia > Chiroptera > Vespertilionidae > Vespertilio > Vespertilio murinus. Next base: position 38,263,483 of record OZ004712.1, read on the forward strand.
GCAACATTATGCACCACCCCCACCTCCTCCACCACCAATAAGCCATCCAATGCCACATCCTCCCCAGGCTGCAGGTACTCCTCACTTGGTTTATAGCCAAGCTCCTCCTCCTCCAATGACCTCTGCTCCACCACCAATAACCCCTCCCCCTGGACATATCATTGCCCAGATGCCACCTTATATGAATCATCCTCCTCCAGGACCTCCCCCACCTCAACATGGTGGTCCACCTGTTACTGCACCCCCTCCTCATCATTATAATCCTAACTCTCTACCCCAGTTCACTGAAGATCAAGGAACTCTGAGCCCTCCATTTACACAACCAGGAGGAATGAGTCCTGGTATATGGCCCGCACCAAGAGGGCCACCTCCTCCTCCACGAATGCAGGGTCCACCTTCTCAAACCCCACTTCCTGGACCACATCATCCAGATCAGACAAGATATAGACCATATTATCAATGATAAGAGTATTTTGAACTGAAGACATGAAAAAATGGGTAGTCAACCTTTCAATTAAGCTTTGACTGTTCTGGGAAGGGAAACCTCTTATTGAGATGGCTATAAAACACTTAGGGTCTTATCTCTTAAAATGGTTTTAAGTCTTCACCTTAGGATTGATTTCAAGTACTATCCTATAGTGCAGATAAGTGGCTCCGTGGAGCACAGCTATATTTTAACAACTTTGTTCCCCTAGTGTGGTTAATTGACCCACAGGTGACCATTTGTAAAAAAACACAAAAAACTGAAAATTTTTATTCCACTTTAAAAGGTGTTGCTTTTGTTAAACCCAGTTTTGTTTTTTCTTGTGACACATTTTGTTAACCTGTGTAAAAGGATTAAATTTCAATATGGTTGTAAAAATGCTATTTTTATGTGAATTTAAGTGCAACCTCATACTGTTTTTTAAAACCATATGTTTTACCACTAATTTCCCAAAGTTACAATAAAATCCTAAAAGTAAAAATCTACTAGAATTCACTGTAAGGCAGACTGTTAAATGATAGAGAATTAACATTTTAGGCACTGAAATTTTGAGGTATATTAATTATATAATGCACTTCACTTGGATGCCTTTTCATTTTAGGCAGTTCAGGAGCTCCAAAATACGTTGAAATTCCAGTATTGAGATATCTTTATGTTTGAAATATTAAAGGCATTACTAATTATTTGGAAAGATATGGCCAAAGTAACTGACTACAGTCTCCAAACTGTTAGGTTATACTGTTATTCATTAATGCTTTTTACTGAATGGTTGGAATCACATAATTCACCACACTTTTTAATCTTAAGTAACATTATATAACTGTTTAAAAGGTGTTTAGATGAAGGGTGTTCTACTCTACTCATTGTCTTTAATATTTAGGTTGAAAAGGCTGATGTAATTCCTCAGTTCATGATAGTTTGATCCTGTGCTTAAGTGTGGTCTTGTTTATTGGGGTTTAAATCACAATATGAATGCCATGGAGGAATTTGAATGCTGTATTAATGAAGGACATCCTTGTAGTTACTTGCATTGCTCAGGTTTCATTACTATGTGATAAGATTTCTTTCTCTAACTTGAAATTTGAAAACTATTAATGATTTCCTTTTTCTTTTATTGATTAAGTGGTCTAAAACTTGGGATATTTTTAGCATGGAATCAACAGTGAAGACTACCAGATGATTTTTTTATTGGAGAAAAAGAATAACTAAATTGTGAATTTCAGTGCTTTATAAGGTGCCTTTTAGAGTCAGCCTTTGCATTGTAGGGGCTTGTCACAGTCCAGCTAAGATAACCACTCAGTTTTTACAGAACTCACGTACACTTCATTATTCTTAGGATATACTATTATATATCCTTTGAATAAACCCCTGTGAAGTATTTCCTTCCCCCTAAAATGGTGCATAATATAAACATGAAATATGTAGTATGCAGATATCATTTATTGAATAGTTTGTAGTATATACATTTAGAATATTTCTTTTTGACAAAGGGTGAACTGATTGCTATTTACCACTTAATTCTGTCAGATAACAGGCAAAAAATTTTCTTATTTTGGATAATATGAACTTAAAGAGTTGAAGTTACAAATAATACAAATGGCCATTTCAACCGTGACCAGTTGAAAATAATGAATACACTTTCTTTTAACTGACTTTCCACACCTATCAATTAGAGAATCCAATATTAATGTAATATTTCTAGTGAGAAAATTTTGTTATTAGAAGCATGGGAGCGAAATAGTGTGAAAAGTCGGTGGGAAGTGCTTCTATCATATCACTGTAGGTACTTGGACTGGTGCAAACTTGATTCCTTTTCATGCCTCTATTTAATAGCCGTTAAAAATCCTATACTATTTGTTTCACGTATTAAGAGAATATCCAAATTTTTTAGAGCTCAATTATTTATGAAGAACTCTTCTGTTTTTATTGAAATTCGCTAGAGTTGAATGCGGCTATGAAACCACTTAGCCTATGAACTGGACAAAAAAATTAGTATCATGACGAAAGTACACATGTTAAGAATTCTCATAGGCATTTAAAAGTGATTTATTTTCAGTTAGGTTTAAGAAATATGTTATGCAGGGAGGCAGATCAGATGAATGTCCTAGCAGACAAATGTGTTAGACTTGAATTCATCCAGTTATTGTTTGAACGGGGGGTTGGGGGAGGGAGGGTAGTAGAAGGATAACAAAATTACTGTTAGTATTTCTTTCCTTAAAAAAGATGTGAATTCCAGCTTTATTTCAGGGAAGCCTTTGAAACTATAATGGACATAGTTCTAAATTAAATGTATGTATGTTTCATTATATTGCTCCTAAGACTACTGAGGTGGCAGTTTAATTCTTAAAAACAATAAAATGGAAGCATAAATACTATTTTGCCTAAATGAGTTTTTACCTAATAATGATGACACTTTTGGAAGAATGCAGAATTTTTCGTGTTTTTATTGCTAGAACTTTTACAGTAAAATTGGATTCATATTTGAAGATTAAAACCAGCAAGTTGAATGTTAAATTTCTTCAGTGGCAAGTTTGTTAAGAATATTATATAGTATTTGGGGAAATAGTTGCAAAGGCCATAAAAAACAAACTTGATATCCGTTTTGCCCTATAAAAACCACTGGCTCAAAAATTATTGTGTAAATACTAGGTAACATTGAAATATAAATGGAGAAGATAATTGTATTATTGTGTAAATACTGGGTAACATTGAAATATAAATGGAAAAGATAAGAGTATTTTTAAACTCACAGGGAACTTACCATGTGAAGTATAGTATACAGACTGCTTTAGGCTTTGTACTAGAAGAGTGTTTCATACATCTTTTTGGAAAAGCTCTGTAGTCCTATCTCATAAAAAATTTCGTGGAAGTCCAATAAGTACATGGAAAAAACTCACAGATATCTAAAACAAAAGTGCATTCTAATTATTAGGTATGCCATCATACTGATATGTTGATGTTAAAGTGTGACATAATATTCAAACATTTCCTGAAGTGGATGAAGTTTTCACTGGTTTGTAAGTATAATCTCTCATGGCCTTGAATCTAAGCAGAATTTACTTACTACAAATTATGCACAATCTAATAAAGCAATATTGGGTATCTTAGACTTGGGAGAGGGAGGTAAGCCAGTTAACATACTTAGTAGTGATACTAATAACATTTGGATTTTGTTGTGATTTATGCTCCTTTTAATTTCCCAGCCTTGAGGGAAAGAGTGTTAAAGTAGAATTCTTAAAGGAACAATTTAGTGTTAAAGTTTTGTGGTCTATCTTGAAGGATTTTTAGGCATTGGATCACAGGATTGAAATGAACAATGACAGGTCATAGGTTTAGCTCTCATAATTGGACAGGATCATGTCTTTTTAAAAATCTAGTGTTTTGAAATGTTAATCTATTAACCCCAGAATTCCCCATTTCTATTATAAGTCTGTAGGCACCAAGTCTCAGCATTGCATTTAAGTCCATTTCTTATTAATCTACTTTTTAAAAATTGTTCTCCCTTTGCCTTCAGAATGGAAATCCTACTCTTTTCGTGCTGTTACTTTCAAAACCTCCAATTGTTTGTTTTAAAATTTGCACTCATTTCACCCTAGCTGTTTTAGCTCTGGATAGAGCGTCGGCCTGTGGACTGAAAGGTCCTGGGTTCGATTCCGGTCAAGGGCGCATGCCTGGGTTGCAGGTTTGATATCCTTGTAGGGGCCGTACAGGAGGCAGCTGATCAATGATTCTCATCATTGATGTTTCTATTTCTCCCTCTCCCTTCCTCTCTGAAAACAATAAAGATATATTTTTTAAATAAAATTTGTACTCGTTTCAATTACATAAGTGATACATCTTTTGGGGGAAATAAAGCTAAAGTACCCCTTTACCCCTGATTCAATGAACATTTCCCTTCCAGAGATAAGTACTGTTAAAACTTATGTGTCTACCTAGCTAATAATTTTAGTTACAGAGCTGACATCTAAATAGGCTCCATGCTGTGGTTAAGCATTCTAATCCATGGTAAATGTAGTATTTCATGATCTCTATTCAATAAAAATATACTGTCTGGGATATAAAGATTCATCATTCAGATAATTATATGCTAGATGCTTTCTACACTTGGGTTGCATATAAGTATGGTAAAATCCTATGGGATAAAAAAAAAAGGCAAGATAATTAGGTGGTAGTAGGTAGATTTGCAACTTTATTAGAGTGGTTTGGGTAGAACTCAAATTTGGGCAAAGTTACAAGGTGAGAAGAGCCTTGCATATAACATGGGGCATAACTTTCCAGCATGTAAGGGCTTACTAGTGAAAGGATTGCACTGACATATTTGAGGAGCAGTAAGGAGATTGGAGTGGGAGGGGTGAGATGAGTGGTAGGAGGTCAGAGAGGTAGTAATAGAATGGGGAGATAATAGACTCTAGGCATGGTAGGACTTGGACCTTCCTCTAATATGGGAAGACATTCTGAGGTTCTGATCAAAGGAGTGGAATAACTGGCTCTTAAAAGGATTATTTTTGGGCCCAGCTGGCATGGCTCAGTGGTTGAGCATTAACCTATGATCCAGGAGGTCACGGTTTGATTCCTGGTTGGAACACATGCCTGGGTTGATCCCCAGTGTGAGGCATACAGGAGGCAAGCAAAGGTCAGTCCAAAGTTTGCTTTAAAAATTTACATAAGATTAGCATTTTAGGTATCAGAAGTGGGTGACTGGTGGAAGGATGTATATGTATACATACACATGTATATTCTATACAATAGAGGCAGTATGCAAATTGACCCTCATGCCATAACACCATCACAAGATGGCAGCGTGCACACTGGGGGTGGGGCAGCAGGGCAGGGCCAGTGGCCGCTCAGCATGGCTTCTGCCAGGGTTGTTGCAGCCCTGTGGGGGCAGGGCCTGTGGCCACTGTGCTCGGCCTGGAGGCGGGGCATCGGGGTGGCACTCCAGGACTCGGGGCCATCCTGCAGTGTGCTGGCCATGTGGGGCGGGACTCTGGGACTCGAGGTGGTCCCATGGTGCAGGAGGCAGGGAAGCGGGGTCCCAGGTCTGCCACAGGTCACTAGTATATATATAAAAGCCTAAGCAACCGATATGACCAGTTGACTAGAATGACCGGTTGCTATGACATGCACTGACCACCAGGGGGCAGACACTCAATGCAGGAGATGCCCCCTGGTAGTCAGTGCGCTCCCACAGTGGGAGAGCTGTTCAGCCAGAAGCCAGGCTCATGACTGGCGAGTGCAGCTGGGGCGGCAAGAACCTCTCCTGACTCTACAGCAGTGCTACTGAGTGGTGGCAGCAGCAGGCAGTGGCAGGAGCAGCGGGGTGCCTGGCCCCAGCTCAGGCTTCTCCTTGGCCGCCTGCCACTTTGACACTGCTGCATCCCTTGGGGATTGGGCCAAAACTAGCATTCCAACATCCCCCGAGGGGTCCTGGATTGCAAGAGGGTGCAGGTCAGGACAAGGGACCTCACCCATGCATGAATCTGTACATTGGGCCTCTAGTATATATATGAATTGTATAAATATATAAGAAAATATGTGAAATGTAAATTACATATATACTAGAGGCCCAGTGCAAGAACTCGAGCACAGGTGGGGTCCCTCAGCCTAGCTGGTGACCAGGGCTGATCGGGGCTGTCCCAATTGGCCGGGGGGGGGGGGGGGGGGAGGAGAGAGTAGGAGGGAGGAATGACTGTGGGAAGTTGGCCGACTGTGAGAGGTTGGCTGTGGGAGTGCACTAACCACCAGGGCACAGCTGCTGCAGTGAGTGTCTGCCCCCTGGTGTTCAGTGCATGTCATAGTTACTGGCTGGTCATCTGGTCTTCTGGTCAAAACAGTTGCTTAGGCTTTTATATATATAGATGCTAGACATGGATATATAGTGATGAACAAAATAGGTATAGTCCCTGCTCTTTAGGCACTTACATTCTTACTTATGTAGGAATTATTTATGGCAGTCATCCCTAAATTTCCTTAACATTTTTTTATATTATTTTTCAAAGTATAGTAGCCAGGAAAAAATATTTTTTAAATGTATTACCAAAACACACACACACACACACACACACACACACACACACACACACTCACACACACACACACACACACACACACTCACACACACACACACACACACACACACACACACACATACACTATAATGAGAGGAAAATATTGATGAATTCTCGGCATTAATATGTTTCCTAATAGCTTTTCTGGGTACACTTACTTGTACAATGCTAAATTAGTGACTTTGGAACAAATCTGTAGAATGCACCTGAGTTTAGTCCTGCCTAATACTAGGTCAGATTTAGTCAGATTTTAATTTCTTTTTCTTTTTTAGACAAGTTTTAATTTCTTTTGGGAGGTACTGTTTCTAATGGTTCAGAGCCTGGGCTCTGGACTCGGACTGATTAGACTGAATTATGGCTCTAATATCTGAAACTATATAACTTAGACTAATTGCTTATTCTCTTTGAGGCTTGATTCATTTTGCTTTTCTAAAAAGTGAGTATACATATAGTACCCATCTTGTGGGGCCTATTTTGAGAATCAAATGAATTGATCCTAGATATAGTTTAAAGGTGGGGTCAGTAGAATTCCCTGACATAATTCTTAGCCTGAGCATCTGGAAGGATGGATTTGGCACTAACTGAGGTGGCAGAGGCACTGGCAGGGAAGATTAGGGGAGAAGAGCCAGTAGGTCACTTTTGACATGTAGATGCCCAGATGAAGACAGCAGAAAAATGAATGAAATATTTCCCTCCTCCAGGTTTGATTCTGGTCAAGGGCATGTACCTTGGTTGCAGGCACATCCCAAGTTAGGGAGTGTGCAGGAGGCAGCTGATCGATGTTTCTCTCTCATCCATGTTTCTAACTCTCTTTCCCTCCCCCTTCCTCTCTGTAAAAAAATCAATAAAATATATATTATAAAAAAGAGAAATATTCCACTTCTCTGTTCTTGTTTACTAGTATGCAGTGTAAAGGCCAGGCTTGCATTTAGAACACTTCATTTACATTTCTGTGGGAAGTTACTGTGCTTCAACAAGATATCAAATGCTTAAATTATTAGAAAATGATATTTTTTAAGGAGTTATTTTCCACTTTAATTCATTTATTTTTTCATACTAGAGGCCCAGTGCAGGAAATTCTTGCACTCGGGAGAGGGGGGTCCCTCAGCCTGGCCTGCCCCCTCTCACAGTCTGCGAGCCCTCAGGAGCAGAAGGCAACCCGGCAATCAAGGGAAGGCAACACCCTATCACATCTCTGCTGCTGCCATTGCTGGCAGCTCAGGCCTCAGGTGGCCCTGGGTGACTGGGTGGGGGAGGGGTAAAGGGACCAGGGGGTCTCTGGAGACAGGCAAGCCGAGCAGCCAGGCCCACCTGGGGGCAGGCCCAGCCATGTCATGCGCCTGCTGCCCCGACAGGGTTGAGGGGACTGGCACTGCCATCTTGTGGCTGTGGGTGCCACCATCATTGGGGGTGAAACAGTCAATTAGCATATTCCTTCCTTATTGGTGGTGGACGCTGCCATCTTTGAGGGCGGGGCAGTCAATTATCATGTTCCCTCCTTATTGGCTGTGAGCACCACCATCTTTGCAATGGCGTGAGGGTCAATGAGCATAGTCCCTCTTTATCAGATAGGATGTTCAGCAAATAAACTGAAAATGTACAAAAATTTGCAGTGAAAATAGAGAAAATTATTTTAAAGATAAACTGCTTAACATGCATTAGCTTCAAACTTTCTTAATTTCAGTAATGTGCCTGTCTCTTCACAAGCTTTTCTGTCTCCTTGTTGAATTACTGGATCTCCTCTCCCCTTCCATCTTGCTCTGGGTTATGTACGTTTCACTTTTTTTTTTTTTTTAAACCTTCCAACATGGTCTCTTGGCCTCCTACTAAGAATCAGGAATCATATTTTTGTACTAGTCAAATTCCCCTCCTCCCCCAATATTTGCTCTGAGCCAGGCAAATAGAGGCTCAGTCCCATGTGTTTCCATTACTCAATGCATATCCACCTCAGAGGCCTCACACAAAACACACGTAAGGGCGGGGATAAGTGAACGTTGTTGAGGCTGAGTGGCTGTGATGGGAGCATGCTCATGGGAGTGCTTGTTCCAGCTCTGTGATACTTTATTTGGGAATAAGAGTCCAGAGGGCACCTTTGCTTGGGAAGACGCAGGCATCAGTGACAGTCTTATATAAGTAAGCCTTTTGCCCCATTCCCTAGCCCAGTGGTTGGCAAACTGCAGCTCGCAAGCCACATGCGGCTCCTTGGCCCCTTGAGTGTGGCTCTTCCACAAGATACCTCATGTGGGCATGCACATACAGTGGGATCAAAACTTTGTCGCCCATGCGCAGAAGTCGGTTTTCAGCTCTCAAAAGAAATTTCAATCGTTGTACTGTTGATAGTTGGCTCTGTTGACTAATGAGTTTGCCGATCACTGCTCTAGCCAAATGATCAAGGAAATAGGCCCATGCTTTTATTTTTATTCCTGCCTTCTATAAAGAAAGAGCTTTTAGCCTGAGATTCATTGGGCATTATGTATATATAAATGTGTTTGTGTATGTATATCTTTTTTCCTTAAGCCTGAAGGGTGCATGAGGCTCTAAAAGGTGTCCATGACTCAAAATTTAAGAAACGTTGTTATAAAAAAAGCGTCGACATTCTAGTTTTTAAGGAGTAGCTATGTAATAAACCTTTGTTCCACCTTCCTGTCATTGGTTTTGAAGTGCAATAGACAAGCCCAGGCAGTAAAGACACTAATGAAGGATACGAAGTCTCTGAGAACAAATATTTAAAGGTGAGGTCTAAAACCACTGAGACAGCCTCTTCCATTGACAAAGTGATCTGCTGTTGAACAGAGGGCACTGAATCCTCTTTCTGTTGGGGCTGATGTTTAGTGTCTCACAAATACATAAATACTGTTTGCACCAAGAACAGTGCCAAGGAGGAAGGGAAGTACGTGTGTGCTGACGCTCCTTCACCAGCTACACGGGGCTGCAGAGCTGTTCTTCTGCCCTGTGAGCCGCAAAACGTGGCCAGCAGAGAAGGGAGAGTCAGACTCTCCTCCGCCATCTTTCCTTTCCTCCCAGGAAGACCAGGAAGGAGGGGCTACCCATCAAGTTTTCTCTTTCCTTTTTACCTTCTTGCCTTTTCAGTGTTTATCTTCCATTAGCTGACACAGTTTTCATATTAAGAGGTGGAGGGGGGAGGGGAATAAGGATTTGCTTCAAAAGCTAGTTACGAAAAGGTTGCGTCTAAATCCAGATAGGAGGCTGGATGTTTTAAAAAGTCACAGTGATAATCATAAAACCTGGACAAAGAAGTCTCATTACAAGGGGTTGAGAAGATTCTCATGTAGCAAGCTTCCAGCCAGACCTTTATAAAGGGTATTTCAGAAAGCAAACAAGAAATTTAATAAAAGGACACACCTACTGTACAAATGGATTTTTTAAAGTGGGGCTGTATTAATTACATACTGTATGAACAGTATAAATTACAAGATTCAAAGCAGTGGTGTAATAAAACATGCGTGAAAGTAGTGATTTGGATAGAAATCTGTCAGTGCTACAAAAATACATATGAACACAAAAATTGTCTTCCTTTGATAAATCTACAAGCTTATAAAATTAAGAGTATTTACATAATTTTATACTACATATGTGAAAAATATACCAAGCTAGAACAATCTTGTTCCAAAGTTTGAAACATAATTGTGTCAAATAACAATATTCTTCATACAATGTATGAATACATCAATAACTTTCTGGGTATAAAGTTGTTCTTTGTGTGACGGTCAGATGAGTAGCCCTCTGGATCCTATTTTGATTAGAATTTCGTTTCAACTGGTACCTGGAAAAAGACAAAAAGTTCTTGTTTTTTGTTTTTGTTTTTTTAAACTTAAGTTCTATCCCTTTCAATAATCAGATCTTGTATTTAAAATGTAGTCAATTCTGATAGTAGAATTTGACAGGATCATCACATTTTTTTGTCTTGCATTGTAATAATCAAATACCTTTCATTGCTACTTGGTTAACATAAAAAAACATGTGACATCAGGCTGAAACGTAAGTATCTTTCAAAGGCCTGATTTCACTTAAGGTAACAACACAACTTGTAAATGTATTTCTCCACATTTGTTTCAGGGGACACACAAACTCCAAGAGGCTATGTGTGTTTGTTGGCCAAGCACACTCAGCTTTTACATACCGTAAATCACCCCTGGAGGCTGACCCCTGTCTATAAGGCAAGGAGCTGACGTTGGTTCTAAAGCTTTGATCAGGCCTCAGGTTTAAATTCTGTTCCTATTCTTTACCCCCGAAAACATGGTGACAATTCTCAATCCAGCTACTGGGCAAAGGGTTGCTGATTGGTTATACAAACGTCAGTCACCAAGAGCTGGTACCTGATTGTAGTTAAATTTTGAAGTACTGTAATCCTTTTTCATCAAAATATGCAAAACAGCATCATGGATTGTTAGGAAGAATATAGAGTCCTTGACCTCATCATCAAAAAACTCACACCGTGCAAGCTTCTCAATAAAATCATCTGAAGAGAGAGAGAAAAAAGAGTAATTTTAAATTTTAGTGTAAATTAATTTTAAACTTAGTTACATTTCATAGGCATTTGGTTAAGTGTTTGGGGTTTGCAGTGGTATGACGCCAGCATAAAATCAGTACAGTGTCTTCTGGAACTAGAGGATACCTCTCTAACAAAAGTATATATTTAATGCCTTAAGGCAGTGTTTCCCGAACTTTTGACATATGTGTACCCCTTCTATAATTTTCGTAAGGTTAAGTACCCCTCATCAAAAAAAAAGGATGTATTTTAATAACAATCAAAATATATTTATTTTTTATTTTTTTGGTACATACACAAAATAATAAATGAAAAATAAAATTATTCATAATAAAAAATAAATAAAAGTTATATTATAAATAACATTTATTTGCACACCAGACCATCTCATGCCTCACAAGACTGTCTTGACTTGGCTCATGAGAACGTAGAATTAGGCGCAGCTAAGCACTGTGCAATGCATACCCCCACCAAACTCCGGTGCAACGTGTACCCCCACCAAACTCTTCCCAGGTACCCGTAGCACACTTTGGGAAACACTGCCTTAAGGTAAAAGGACTGAAGGAAAATATTCAAATGAGTAAAACTGCCCTAGTCAGTTTTTCTCAGGGGTTAGAGCTTCAACCTATGGACTAAAGGGTCACAGGTTCGATTCTGGTCTCGGTTGCAGGTGCGATTGATGTGTCTCTCTCACCTCGATGTTCCTCTCTCTGTGTCTCTCCCCTTCCCTTTCACTCTCTCTAAAAATCAATGGGGGAAATAATCATAGGGTGAGAATTAACAATAACAACAAAAAATTAGAAAAACTTTTAGTAGTTCTTTGAAGAAAATCAATCCACTTTCTTTTAGGCAGGAGCCTAGTGAGTTAATCTTCCCAGTAAATGGTTGATGCATCAAGTGTGGCTTATTTTTTACAAATTGGGATTCTGCTAAAATAGAGCATCTGCTTATGGACCAATGATATGCTGTAGTTTGGATGGTCAGACTATTATTTATCAGTTACTTGCTGTAGCCCATTTTCCCAAAGCTGCTGAGTTCCATCAGAAAACATCTTTTCTGGTCACCCCACATCACCTCTCCACATGCACTGGGGGGTCAACCTGCAACCCAGGTACGTGCCCTTGACTGGGAATCAAACCCATGAACCTTCATGCTCCGGTCAATGCTCTTACCACTGAGCAATGTCAGCCAGGGCCTGAGGGATAAATTCTTTGTTGTTGTTAATCCTCACTGGAGGATATTTTTTCCATTGATTTTTAGAGAGAGAGAGTAGAAGGGAGAGGGAGAGACAGAGATAAACATCAATGTGAGAGAGACATATTGATTGGTTGCCTTCTTTTTAAAAAAAATATATTTTATTGATATTTTACAGAGAAGAAGGAAGAGAGATAGAGAGCTAGAAACGTTGATGAGAGAGAAACATCGACAAGCTGCCTCCTGCACACCCCCTACTGGGGATGTGCCTGCAACCAATGTACATGCCCTTGACCAGAATCAAACCTGGGACCTCTTAGTCCACAGACCGACGCTCTACCACTGAGCCAAACCGGCTTCGGCTGATTGGTTGCCTTCTGTATGTGCTTCAACCAGGGCCGGGAATTGAGCCTACAACCAACATACATGTCTTGACCAGAATCCAACCCTTCAGACTGAAGGCGAATGCTTTATCCACTGAGCAAAACAGGCTAGGACCATGAAAGAGTTTCCTAATTAAAAAAAAAAATGGGGTCGGAGAATGTTCTAGAGACAGGACACTAGCTAGAAACTTCTTTCCTAGGGCCGAGATGAGAAATGACAGAGGTGTGGACTGAGGTTGTGGAAGTGGCAAGCAAGAGACTGATTCAAGTGGAGTTACCTGCAGGCGATTCCCTGAATGCAGAGGGCAGGGGGGGAGGAGAAATTAAAGGTGGCTCCAGGGTTCCTACTTTGGACAACTGAGTGAGACGCGATGGAGTGACTGAGATAGGAAAAGAGAAGGAGTGGTTTGGGGAAGGAGGATAATATATTTAGTTTTGAACAGTTGCATACGTGGATCTGCAGCTCAGAAGAAAGTCTGGGCTGGTGGTCTGGTTTGGGAATTCATTAACAAGATACACTTGCAGCCATAAGCATGTAGAAGACTGACCTGAAAGAGTCAGGGAATCAGACCTATGGGGTTAAGGATGAAGCCTGGGAAAGACTGGCTGTCAAGAGGGGGAGAGAGCCAGTGTCAGACACTGAGGCGCTCTGAAAGTGGTGAGCAGTGAATCAGGAGAAGGGTCTTGCAGAAATCATGGATAGAGTTTCAAAGACAAACGCTGCCCGGCCAGCATGGCTCAGTGGTTGAGCATCGATCTATGAACCAGGAGGTCATGCTTTGATTCCACCAGGGTACATGCTCAGGCTGCGGGTTTGATCCCCAGTGTGGGGTGTGCAGGAGGCAGCTGATAATGATTCTCTCTCATCATTGATGTTTTTAGCTCTCCCTCACCTTCTCCTTTCCTCTCTGAAATCAAGTTTAAAAAGAAAGAAAATACAAATGCTGAAGAGGGGGCCAAATACTAAAGCAAGCTCCATGAGAATGAATTTAGGAGGGAGGCAGTTGCTCTTGACAACCTGGATTACTGATGACCTCATCAGTGAGGTGAAGCAGAAACCAGGTTATTATGGGCTGCAGAACCAAGGGAGGCAAGAAAAGAGAAAACAAATCTACTTTTCCAGGAATAGTGGAGTAAAAAATGGTTTCCTAGCCATTTTTTTTTTTTGCTGCCTATTAAACTAGGATTCAAATTGCAAAGTTAATTACATATCGACAGACCTGAAACATGACGATGCTATTTCCAGAGGGATTTCTATAGGCTCAGCTAAAAATTAGACTTCCTTCTTGGTGATCATAAAAAAAAAAAAATAGCTGTTCTTGGAGAGATCGGGAGTTGGCAATGAACCTGAAGTGACTGTCGGAATTTACAAATAAAGACAACTTGCTGAAACCGGTTTGGCTCAGTGGTAGAGCGTCGGTCTGTGGACTGAAAGGTCCCAGGTTCGATTCCGGTCAAGGGCATGTACCTTGGTTGCGGGCACATCCCCGGTGGGGGGCATGCAGGAGGCAGCTGGTCGATGTTTCTCTCTCATCAACGTTCTGGCTCTCTACCTCTCTCCCTTCCTCTCTGTAAAATATCAATAAAATATATATTAAATGTAACCTTTCTTTAATAAAAATAAAAATAAAACAACTTACCATCAGTTCCAACAATATACACGTCTACCTTGATCCTGATGAAATCTTGCAAAATCTGTTAAAAAGAAAGTAGATCTTCCTTGGGGAACAGTTTCACTTGTCAGAAATGTAAAGAGAACTGTCATAATTATAAAAGCTGACATAATGCTTTCAGAACCTGTTACATTTCGAAGAGAGAATAGTGTCAAGAGGCATTCCTGTTCAAAACGAGGCTCAGTGACAGAAAGAGATAAACCAGAGGAAAGAATTCTCTTTGTGTGAAGGAGGAAGCTAAAGGTGATCATTCTTCTGGGAGGAGTGACGGGGAATTTTCTGCTTTAACTCACCAGGGAAACTCTGATTTAGCTTTAAATTTTGGGAGAAACAAAGGAGTCTTTTCAATATGCCACGATGCTGATGTCATTCCCTAATTTTAAAGTTTGTTTTTTCCCCCCCTATGAGATGGTATCAGCTCGAGCTTTCTATATACCTTCACATAAGAAAGCCCTGGGACTCATGTTGTTCATTATTCCTGTCCACGGTGACTAGATGTGCCCAGCACCAACCATCTTTATTCAATTTCTTGGTCTCTAGGCTAAGAGCAAACACCAGTAGAGACATCATTAAGATCGTATAAAAGCGAGAGAAGTAGCGTATACGGATAATCTATGAGACACTGAGCTAAAAAGTTGGGCTTTAATAAAATGTAAGGCAGAGTTCCTGTCCTTTGTGCTATTCTAACCAAAAAACAAAACAAAACAAAACAAAACAAAGCAACAACAACAACAACAACAAAAAAAACCAAACCAACAAAAAACAAATCGCTATGCTAGGATTAAAAAAAATCAATATGATGTGTGCATATTTTTTCCTCCAAAGTTGACACAAACAAACGCATGCACACACACAAAGAAAAAAAGCAAGCAGTCTGCAGACTTAAGTTTTTTTTTAGAGACGTTTGAATAAAATGAAATTATCCTATTTTCTAATTTTTCTGCGGTTCACCCTCCTTAATAGATCTTAGCTCTGTTCTTATGTAGGCAGATTTTTGTGAAAAACCTACCAAAATAAAAGAGGGAAATGTGGAATTCCTTAAATGTTCTTTACCTATTTCTGCAATTCTGTTAGAAACGAACTTACTTTAGAAATGCCCACAAAACGGTGGAAAGGAAACAGAGAGCAACCTGATGGTTTGTTTCAGTCCTGCTTTCAAGTCCCAAATCACTTGCCATGTTTATTCTTTCACACGTCTCCTTGTTAAAAAACAGACTGCTATTTAGCCAAGCGAAATCCCATCAGCTTATAACGGATGCAGATCGACACCACAGGAGCCCCTATCTCATTTGTTCCCAAGGACTTTTCAAATATTCTGTATTTTAGGACAATTTAGCTCCAATGTCCATAAGGAGAGGAAGGGGCCCCAGGCCTGAAATCTCATAGGTGTGAGAGCAGAGCCTCCTAGCGGGCTCAACATAGATTAGAAATGTAGGTTTGCTTGCCTCCAAAATTTTATGCCAGTCTCATGGGACACGCGCTCTTTAAGAGTTCACCGAACATGCCCCACCCGCTCCCCCTCCCATCCCTCCATGGAATGTTCTAAGATTATAATTTACTTCTATTGAAATGTGCATTGTCCAAAGGAGCAACCTTCCACAAATACAATTTTTTCACCTGATTGGTTATTTCCTTTAAGAAAAGAGAAATTACCGCTTTGAGGCCCCTCATTGAAGAAACATCAAGAAATGACACCGCTGAAAAGTCCAGGATCAGGCTATGCAGTTCGATCTTAGGCACCGCGATGTTGAGAGGGAGACCAGCATTCCAGTCTATCTGGAAGGGCAGGTCTGTGGTGTTGATTGGCTGGGTTAGTTCTTCCACTTGGTTGTTGTCCAGCTCTTCATCGGAATCTTTCAAGCCGTCCACGGTGCATGCAAATCCTTTCTGCAAGAGAGGATAGTAATAAGGCATGGAAATTCCAACCAAGAAATATGTTCTGTGTGTCAGAGATAGCCAGGGACTTGCTGAAGCGCAGATTTAAAGTTGGATCAAGCAAATGAGATCGTAAACTCTTTTCTTTGGATAATAAAAAATTGTCCTAGGAGGATAAAATTTTAAGGAGAGCCTCAAAGATACTATTACCACATTAAATGACAAATGAAATACCATGTTCATCTGGCATTATATATATATATAATGGAATCAACATCTCGACCTATGTTTTACTGAGCTTTTAGCTACAATACACAGAAATGGGGACAAGAAACTTACCGGTGTCACTTGTAGCAGGCCTTGCTTCTGCAGTTTTCGGATTTTCTTCAAAGCTTTATTGCGCTTGCGTAGAATTCGATGTGGGCTGAAGCCAACCTGAAAAACCCATTGTTGTGTTACAACAGTATTGAATATTTTGCTACTTATATAGCATATTTCTAATGATTTTAAGTAGGATAGGCTAAATAATTGAGACATATATTAGTAATAAAATGTAAGTGGTTCAAACAACATCAGTGGGAGCATTGTGTCAGCCTGATGGTCTGCTCAGCCTGTATGCAATAATTAATGTTTAAAAACCCGTGTGTCATCCAGGCTATGTCCATAAATGATCCATGAATGGGACTAAACTCTAATTTGAATCTGTATTTTTGGTCCACACAACTCTTAAAGGATTTTCTTTTTTTTTTCCTTTTTATTGAATATGGGTAGCAGCTAACCAGTATTCTGTTCTATATAACTTTATTCTATTACAATGTATTTGCTCTATCTGGTTTGGCTCAGTGGATAAAGAGTCAGCCAATGGACTGAAGGGTCCCAGGTTCGATTCCAGTCAAGGGCATGTATCTTGGTGGCGGGCACATCCCCAGTACGGGGAGTGCAGGAATGTTTCTCTCTCATTAATGTTTCTAACTCTCTCTCCCTCTCCCTTCCTCTCTGTAAAAAATCAATAAAATATATTTTAAGAGTATATGATTACATTTTATAATATCAATTATTATGAGATTTTTATAATTTTATTATTTTATAACTAGAGGCCCCTTGCAGGAAGATTCCTGCAATAGGGCTTTCTGCTGCAGTCTCTGCTGCCCCACCTGCTGCCCTCCCTTCTCTACAGCCCCACCGGCTTCTCTCCCTTCTCCCCACCCCACCTGCTTCCCTTCCTTCTCCACTGCCCCGCTTGCTTGCTTCTCCACAGCTTTGCTCCCTTTAGCAGTGCTTGGCTTCTTTCTACACTGTCTTCAGTCTTTTCTCTGGCCTGGATATGCAAATTAACCACCATTTTGGTTGGGCTAATTTGCATACTCACCCGATTGGCTGGTGGGCATGGCTTGTGGGTGTAGCAAGGTAAGGTCAATTTGCATGTTTCTCTGTTATTAGAGAGGATAACCAGAGGATAACCTGCATTTTATATTTATTAATTTCATTTATATTATAAATATCTGTTTGCTATTCTGAATCTCTTCAATGATATAGCCAAATATTAAAATTTTCTCTTTCTGAAGTTGATTCCTCAGGAAAATCTGTAGGACAATATGAAAAAACAGTAGCCCCGAATCTCAGTGTGACCTTTTTACTCTACATCAGAATTTAATAAAAGATGACTGTATATTGGAAGTTGTTCAAAGAATCTTATTTTCCAACATATTAATAGGCCTTTTACAAGGCAGTTTTTCATTTGCTCTAAGACCTGGAATACAAAAGCACTAGCAAAACCCAGCCTCAACATGGGTGAAGTCAATGACCTTCTCTTGTTACAAAACAAACATTTCATTTCTAGATATTCGGTGGAATTACAAAAAATTTAATAACCCCTAAACTTACAGCATCAATAAGTTTCTGCTTAAAGAAATTAATGTTTGCAAAGTAAATAGGAGATGGACATCTGAAAATTTTCACTCCTTCTGGTTCATAAATCTGGAAGGCAGAGAAGTAATATTAGATGGTGCCCAGTGGATGTGTATTAATATAATTTAGCAAACCAAAGTGAAAAATGAATCTTCCTTACATCAGAGTAGTCTTTCTTATTCTTGTAGATGTTGCTCCTTCCAACACTAGCCAGGGTGCTGCATTTCGGACTGTAGGGACAATGAAAGCCACATACATCATGCATACATATTTGGGAGGCCTAGACGGCTAACACTGATGTTTTGCTAGCATACCAAAGCATACTCATTTTAAAAAATGTTTAAGATTCATGATGCCCTTAGAGACCATGGAGGGCCAACACCTTGTTTTCCTTAGTCTGCCACAGCTCCCAAGACAGTTTACAAAGAGCTTCTATTTGTGTTTGCTGTTTTGATTCTGAATATCACAGTTATATCACAATGAAAAAAGACAGATATGTTTACCCTGCTGTATAATGTGGACGTGGGGAAGCACGATGATTTGCCTATGATCACTCAGTTTGTCTCTATTGTTTGCCTACGACCACTCAGTTTGTCTCTATGTTTGCCGAGTCCCCAAGAAATGAATGAAAATGTAAATGAATCCAATGAATGCAGGAACATTGCACTATAAATGCATTCCATCAGTCAAGGATTAACTTTAACTATGATAACACTGTGATCTAGAACTCCTTAGCTGCTACGAAGTCTTTTATGTCTGCCACAATGTAATCCAACGTAGGCTGAGTGGAATTAAAAAGATGCTTGGACTGGATGACCTTAAAAATCGATCATTCAAAGTGGTGTTGTTTTTGTGGAATTCTAGGATGAGCGGGGCCTTTCAGAAATTCTCTCAGTTCAGCTCCATGTTATTCGGGTGGGAGTACAACCTAACAGCCTGTAGAGAGGAAGAATACTCCACTAGTCGTGGAGAACCTCACCAATCTTCTCAGTAACACATTTCCCCAATTTAAATAGTCTAAGGCAATGCTTCCCAAAGTGTGGTACACGTACCCCCAGGGGTACGGGAAGAGTTTGATGGGGATATGCACTGCACCGTGCTTAGCTGCGCCTAATTCTACGTTCTCATGAGTCAAGTCAATTTCATCCTTCTCATTGATCCAAATAAGTGTTATTTGTAATATAACTTTTATTTGTATTTTATTATGAATAATTTTGTTTTTCGTTTATCATTATTTTGTGAATGTACCCCAAAAAGAAAAAAATAGATATATTTTGATTGTTATTAAGATACATCCATTTTTTTTTGACGAGGGGTACTCGGCGTTACGAAAATTATAGAAGGGGTACACATATGTCAAAAGTTTGGGAAACACTGGTCTAAGGCATAGAAGTTTCTGTGAGTTCTTTGAATTTGAGTGCAGGCAGGGAACAGACCAACAGCTGGCGAGACCTAGCCTGCTGCCTTAGTTTGGGCCATTCTATCGCCCTTTGGGGCGAGCACCCCGAGGAAGAACAGACTGGCCCATCTTGATAGATTTGAACGCCTATCCATCGAACGACTTTCCCTTTAACCAGCGACAAGCTGTTTTGTTTCCTCCCGAAGCTGGCAGGCCAGCGCCTGCAAGGATACCGAGAGCGGCAAATCACTCACAATTGGGTCCTGAACACGATGGTCAGAAGCTGGAACGCCATGCTGGCCGCCAGGCCTAGCGCAAGTCCCAGGACGGTGACAAAGATGAAGGTCACGATCCAGATGAACTGCAAAAGGAAGGCAACACGTGCACCATACACTGCCATGGACTCTGACCCAAGTACACTGTGTTAGGTCGGCGGCAGGCACACCGTGGCTTGCGAGCCACACGCGCGGCTCTTTGGCCCCTTGAGTGTGGCTCTCCCACAAGATACCACGGCCTGGGCGAGACTATTTTGAAGAAGTCGTGTTAGAAGAAGTTTACGTTAAAAAAAAATTTGGCTCACAAAAGAAATTCCAATCGCTGTGCTGTTGATATGTGGCTCTGTTGACTAAAGAGTTTGCCGACCACTCTGTGAGAAAGCATGAACTTCCAGAGAACACAGCAGGAGTTGGACGTATACAGGAAAAGGGACCTGCCTCCAGAGGCCATGTCTACTGGCTCAGGTTCTGAGCCACAGAAACACAAGCAAATATATATATATATATATATATATATATATATATATATTCCAAAGAGAGTGTATTCATTGCTAATACCACCCCTGGCCTGGTCAAGGAAATGACTGAGTCTATCAGTCGCAGCTAAAATTGCAGAACCAGCTGCTGCTCCTTAAAATTATCAGATTACTGAGTGAATTATACTTTTGGTCTGCTGGTTTTATTAATAGTGATGGATCTCTCCAAGAATCTTAGTATGGCCTGGCCGGCGTGGCTCAGTGGTGGAGCATCGACCTATGAACCAGGAGGTCACAGTTCGATTCCGTCAGGCACATGCCCAAGTTGTGGGCTCGATCCCCAGTGTGGGGTGTGCAGGAGGCAGCGGATCAATTATTCTCTCTCATCATTGATGTTTTTATCTCTCTCTCCCTTCCTCTCTTAAATCAATAAGAAAGAAAGAAAGAAAGAAAGAAAGAAAGAAAGAAAGAAAGAAAGAAAGAAAGAAAAAGAAAGAAAGAATCAGTAGGCAAAAGGGCTATGAAAATCCCCAACAATTATCTAGCCGGAACAAAAGTAAACCAAATGTGCTCGCTTCATTAGCACATATACTAAAATTGGAACAATAAAGAGGAGATCAGGGAAGGAAAAAAAAAAAGTAAACCAGGTGTAGTTTATTGCTTTTTGCTTGTAAAGTACTACAGGATATGTTAAGCGTTTTTAAGCCATAGACTTTGACCCTGATATTATTATGGACTCTGCTTCTCACAACAAGGCATGCCGAGAGCGAGGGGAGCTTTTACAGAGCACTTCCAAAAGGAACGTTCAGATTTCAAGTTTTTCACGATCCTCTGCTAACTAACATTTGATGTAATGAGGAACAAAAGCAGTGCATACTCTGGACTTCAGAGAGTTCCTGCGGCATTTGGGAGGCTGCAGGGATTTGGGGGGCAGATCTAAGGAAGTTATCTACCCGTGTGTCCTGGGGCATTTCCTACTTGCAAGAGGCTCATCCTTGTAAATTAAAACCCCAGAGGATGATCCCTAGAGTAGGCTGTTTCCAGACAGCAGATAAAACAAACTCAAGTCATTTTAACAGGTATGGAGGAACAACGTTTCTCAGAGTTTACAACACAGACGGGCATTTTACATCAGCATTAAGTGCCATCCTGAGTTTTTCTCTCAAGTGCCGTGGCCTCTACTTACACAATCATACTTATCCTTTCGCCACAGCCTCCGTATTTCTGTAAACTGCATCAGCATTCCCTTTAAGTTTCCAAGTGCGAGAGCTGCCAGGACGGACTGTGAGAGACATAAACGGCAGATGTACTTTCAGATAACCGGATCAGCCACACAGAAGCAAAGGTGAAGGTTGTAGATAAATAAGTTCGTTAAAGGGCCTCCAAGCAAAGCGTACACCCTTGTCTGGTGTGCAGCACCATGCATGCAGGACACACCAGAACCCCCCCCCCCCCCCC
This sequence comes from Vespertilio murinus, assembly GCA_963924515.1. Taxonomy (NCBI): domain Eukaryota; kingdom Metazoa; phylum Chordata; class Mammalia; order Chiroptera; family Vespertilionidae; genus Vespertilio; species Vespertilio murinus. The sequence goes on from OZ004712.1 coordinate 38,285,186, forward strand.
ACCACCACCACAGTGGCGTCGATGACCCGACAGCACCAGCTAGCCTATCCCTGGGCACAGAGAAAGGCAGGGTTAGGGTCTAAGACCTACGACGGATATAAATTCTTCTCATTCGGAGAGAGGCGAATGCGCGTCTATTTGTTGAAGGTGAGACAGGGGGTGGCTCTTTGTTGAAAAACAAGTTTGGGGAGCTTGAGGTCCTGGGATAAGAATTCAAAACCTTGACGATGCCCAGCGATCATGCCATTTCGAAGTAGGAAGCTGGAGGCTGCAGAGGTGAACGACTCTCTGAGGGCAGACTCTCTGGAACAGCGTGTGCCGCGTCTCTCGTGTTCCCTGCCGAATCCCCAGAACCGACCACGGTGGGTACACCCAGGAGAGGCTTAATAATTACTCAGCGAGCGAGCGGAGGAGCTAATGAATTACTATGTCCAAAGCCAGTACTAACCACCCAGGTGCACAATCCCTTTTAAAAAAGTCCCGATGTAGCTGCCACTGAAGAACAGACTTGCTAAGAGATCCGGGTAGAAAACTCAGCTCTGCAATAGGCGCCTGATTCTTCCTCCACAGGCCGGCCTGAGTGAGATGGCTCGTCTTAAGGGGAAGGATGCCGGTTAAGGTGAAAAATACTGACTAGCCAAGTTTGCTCCCTTTCTTATTTAGATTTTTCTTTACATATATTTTATTGATTTCAGAGAGGAAAGGAGAGAGATATGGAAATATCTATGATGAGAGAGAATCATTGATCAGCTGCCTCTTGCACACCCCCAACTGGGGATGGAGCCTGCAACCCAGGCATGTGCCCTGACCAGGAATTGAACCGGGAACCTCCTGGTTCATAGGTCAACGACGCTCAACCACTGAGCCATGCTGGTCAGACTCTTATTTATATTTCAACACAATGGTAGACATGTGACACTAGTCCTCACAATTCAAGCTGTTCCATTCCGAATGGGCTATGGGATTTGCATGCTGACATTGGCCTACCAACCAGGAAGTCATGGTTTGATTTTCGGATAGGGCACATGCCTGAGTTGTGGGCTCGAGCCCCTGTGTGGGGCGTGCAGGAGGCAGCCGATCAATGGTTCTCTCTCATCATTGCTGTTTCCATCTCTCCTCCCTTCCTCTCTGAAATCAAGAAAGATATATTTAAGGAAAAAATGATGTTATCACTATCGTAGCTGGGAGAGGGTTCCATAAGACTCTATAATAAGCTTCCTACTTAATTTTTTTGGGGGGGACTTTAGCATTAAGCATGTCTAGCGCCACCTGCAGAAGTTTTCTTTTCATTAGGCATTATTGCCCACCTGGACAGAATTCCAAGGAAAAACCATCTGAAATGAATTATACACAAAAGATCCCTTAAATAATAAAGCCAGCAGAGCATTGAAGAGCTGTAGAGGGAAATTTTATCTGGTATCCACAGTGTAATTGGTAAAAACAGATCCAGAGACAGGGGAACCTTGATCAAACCATCAAACCTCAGAGGGAAGGTAGGGGACAGGGGGGGTAGAGGGGAGAAATCAATCAAAGGACTTGAGTAGATGCATCTAAGCCTAACCAATGGACACAGACAACAGGCGGGTGAGGGCATGAGTGGCTGGGGATGGGGAATAATGGGGGAATTAAGGACACATATGTAACACCTTAATCAATAAATAAATTAAAGCAAAAAACCTCCCAAAATAAATAAAAATTTGAAAGTTGGTTTATTTTCTAATTTTGTTAATTAACCAACTTAGCATTTTACTTTTCTGTGCAGAGACTAAATCCAGAGAAAAACACTATGTCTGCCCTTTGGAATGACTGAGATCATCTTTTTTGGTTACCCTAATCTGTAGTTAAAATTTACAGCTGCTTATGGAGATTAGATATCAGAAATGTAATTTTAATATTTGTGAGGTAATTAAGATAAAACTTTACCTATGTGAACTGATATAATTCCAATCACAGCCACTCATACCTTAACATCTTTCATTATTAAACCAGAAAGGATGATAGTGCTGGCTCTTATCTCCAACTAAAGGAACAAATTCTAAGAAAAGTCAAATACAAACATGTACCCAAGAAATTCATATACCAGTGGATTAAAATACAAATAAAATACATAGAATTACAAAAAAAAGGATGAAATACATGCAAAACGCATACAGTTCTGCCGATAATTAGCAAGCACCCAGGAAACATTGATTGTTAGCCGCCGCTGTGGCTTCTTTTGTCCTCCTGTGATAAAAAGAAGCGAAGCAGCTACTTCGGGTGAAACAAGGACATCGCAGACACAATGCTCCAAGAACTTGCCACGTGGATCCTTTATAAGCAGGGGTTTTGGTTAATCCTGGACAATGTCTTAGGGCATTGTTTATTCCCTGCAGAGAGCTATGATTTCACACGGCCATTGTTTTCTTGCATTCTCCAGGTTGATGTGGGTGAGGGGAAAATCCGAGAATGCCCCCGCAAGGAGCACCATGGGGCAGGATTCTCTATGGAGGGGGCTGTGTGCGCATGTGTCTATGTATTCATTTAGTACTCTTGTTAGTCCTCACACACGAGGGTATGTTTGGGGGAGTTTGAGGTTGAGAGAAGTTAAGTAATTTGCCCCAAAGCACACAGACAACAAGTGGCAGAGCCAGGCTTAGAGGCGGGTCTAGAGCCAGTGCTCCACGCTCTCGCTCACAACCCTGTCCACACCACAGAGAGCTGCAGAGTTACCCTTGTCCGGCTTCCTAGAGATCTAGCCCATGCTTTACGTTTTCCTCTGGGCGCTGCAGCAGTTTACAAAGCCTCCAGCTAAAGCCTCAAACGTGACAGCCCAGGAGAGCTGGGCAGAGGAGAGGAGCGGGAGGCACGCCGCCCAGTGCGTTGGGCTGATGGCTCCCATCCCTGCAACCTGACAGCTTTGGCCTTGGAGTCAAACCAAACCCTGGGAGCTGCAAGGGCGGATGCCCAAGACCAGGTGGTGTGGCTGGCGGCACCACCTTCTCTGACCTAGACCGGCGCCCTGATTACCTCAACCTTTAAGATAATGTTCACCCTCAGTCAATTCCTATAGAAGCTGCTGTGCCAGGGTGTCTTTCTGTCCAGACAATCAAGTATCTTCCGGGTTACGGCCATGGGAAGAGTAGAGCAGGTAAGGTGTTTTTTTGGGGCCTGTGCATCCCTAACATTCACAAAATGCTGCTGGGGGGGGGGGGAATAAATAATTTATGGCCCGCAGAGAACTGGCAGAGAAGAGTGCTTGAGAGTTTGCAGTGACCTCACTTCCCTGTTGGGTTTGTGCTTCTAGAGTTTAGGAAACCAGGGTCTCTTGATCCATCACCCCAAGGAGAGAGAGAGAGAAAGAGAGCATCCAAGGAGGGAGGGCGGGTACCTTTTGCAGTGGCGCCAGAAGAAATCCCAGGTTTTCAATGAAAATCAGCACGATGAGAGCAGAGAGAATCCCAGCAATCTGCGCAGAAGAAAACATTCCCACCACACAATGAACTTTTCCTGCGGACGATGGAAGCTGGGATGGAAGCTGGGGCGGCCGTCCTCACCAAGGCCCAGAAATACCTGCGTTTTGCCTCCGGTACTTTCTTGAATTGCAGATCTGGAGAGGGCGGTGCTGGCGGCAAACCCTTGGAACGACCCAGTGAATATGTTGCTCACTCCAAAGGCGATTAACTCCTGACAGGAGGACAAGAAGGGGTCTTCAGTTAGGGGCAGCGCCACGGATACTGTGGACACGAAACACGGGTTAAAGATGCCGGGTCAGACCCGGCACGGGCTGTAAGCTTACCTGATTGCCATCAATCGCATAATCGTGTTTGAGGGAATAAACGCTGGCAACCGAAAAGGCCACCGCGAAGCCAACGATGGCGATGCTGAAGCTGTCTCCCACGGTTCCTTTGATAATCTCCAAGTCGTACGAGATAGGTGGCTGGAATCTGAAATGGAAGCAAACGCGTCTGAAGGTCACCAACCTGCCTAGACATCTCCAACGGCATCCATCTGTGCTCAGAAAAAAGTCCAAATTTCTACCCCTCCCCCCCCTCCCGCTACCCGCTTCCTCCATTCCTGCTCAATCGCTACACTTTTCCAGAATTTATGCTCCACCCATACCCAGCGTTGTTTGTTTGTTTCTCAAAGGGGCCACCCATTCTCTCACCTTGGAAGCCTCCTATTTGCTGTTCCCTGTGTCCTTCTAGCACAAGCATGCCAACCTCTTGGCCCATGGCCCCATGTGGCCCACAAAGATTATGTTTGCAGCCCAGCCAATATAATGTTATGTAAGAAACATTTTTAAAAATATATATTTTATTGATATTTTACAGAGAGGAAGGGAGAGAGATGGAGAGCTAGAAACGTCGATGAGAGAGAAACATCGACCAGCTGCCTCTTGCACACCCCCTACCGGGGATGTGCCCGCAACCAATGTACATGCCCTTGACCGGAATCGAACCCGGGACCTTTCAGTCCGCAGACCGACGCTCTACCACTGAGCCAAACTGGTTTCGGCTGTAAGAAACATTTTAATAAAAATTTCGTAACTTAATTTTTACAATATCCTGTTATACACAATCCTATAGAATAAAGCCCTAATATGCAAATCGATGGAACAACTGGTCACTATGATGCGCACTGACCACCAGGGGGCAGATGCTCAACGCAGGAGCTGACCCCAGCCCGGAGGCCCCAGGCCAGCCAAGGCAGGTGCCAGCAGGGGGCCCCACAAATTGGCCCTCATCGCTGGCCAGGCCTAGGGTCCCTGCCTGTGCATGAATTTTGTGCACCAGGCCTCTAGTTATTAATAATAAACTACAACATTCACTAATGACTGTTTACTATAACCATACTGCATTCATTTTCCTTACGTACCTTACAAGCAGACACACCATTTCTCTCCACTAATACTAGCAGTAAATATTTTAGCAGCTGATTGCCATGTCATTAGTCTTGGACTGACTTGTTTGGTGTGTGCAACAGGAAATATTTCACTTTCGGAGAACAGGAAAAATAGATTTATTTGCATTATGCTTATTAATTTGGGTAGTTATTTAGTGTCTGGTAAGTTATTGTTCAAGAAAAAAATATTAATTTTTATTAAAATGTTCTATTACTTTATGTTAATGATTACTCATTTATGTCAACCCTTTTTATTCAGCATGTCTCTACTAAAACAAATCTACTTTTCTATAAAAATTGAAGCATTCCCCCCCCCCCCCCCCCAGGCCCACATAAACTTAAACCTTGTTTATTTGGCCCCTGTTAGCATTTGAGTTTGACATGCTTGCTCTAGCACGACTTCCCTCACCATCAAGGGTTAGGAGAGTTTCTCTGTGCTTCCCTAACTCTTGATACCTCCCCACCCCCAGCCAACTTCCCTCCCCAGATACTGAGCAGAAACTGTGACTGATTCACTATTCTGTGACCAGAACTGACCAGTCCTCACAGCATAGATTGGATGGTCCATAATTTGGGGGCGAATCGATAAATGCAATCTAGGATGAATGGTGCCTCACTTTGGACACGACTAGCGAGAATTTAGCATCATTGACAACTTTGGAATCTGTTATAGTATCCTGGAAAAGCAATGCTGCTTGAATTTGATACAAGATTGCAAATACAGCCCGATGGCAGTGGTACGTCTGATATGATTTTGCTGGTAGAAGCATATCATAATGTATATTTAGATCCCCATAAGCTTCATGCAAAATATCTTGGGTCCCAGTCACATTGCTGCAAAGGGTGCAAAGCACCACCTACAACACTTCCACTAGTTATCCATGGGTAGAGGCTTTTGAGGAAACAATTCTGAGGCAAGGCCAGCAAGAAAGTCTTCTTTCTGTTGATAACACAGCCTTTCATGGAAAACCCTTAGCAAACAGATGGGCCTTGGACTCTGCCCGGGCTCCACAGAACTGCGAGAGCCAGCCGTGGCCCCGAAGCAGACAGAGGGCTTCCGTTTAGAGTGAAGTTGTGCCAGGAAAACGCTCAGCTCACGGAGGAGACTTTTGTGCTTATGCCTCATGGACTTAGAGCAGTTAAATGCTATTTACTAACTGTGTTCTACACAGTACAAAGATCTCAACCGCAACAGCAATTTACTTAACTGCCCACCCAGTTCCTATAAACATCTAAAACTTATTGGCGGTGGGTTAGGTAGGCTCCATTCAACTCTTTCTGAATGATTTGTGAATATCTATGTTAAAAATTTTTCCCCCAGCACTAATTTGAAGAAGTACCATTATCTCACATTCTGCAGCTATCATGAATCAGAAAGTTATCTTGGAATATTGTTTATTTATTAAACAAACCTAAAACCAGTGATACAGCCGAAACCGGTTTGGCTCAGTGGATAGAGCGTCGGCCTGCAGACTGAAGGGTCCCAGGTTCAATTCTGGTCAAGGGCATGTACCTTGGTTTGCGGGCACATCCCCAGTGGGGGGGGGTGTGTGTGCAGGAGGCAGCTGATCGATGTCTCTCTCTCATCGATGTTTCTAGCTCTCTATTCCTCTCATTTCCTCTCTGTAAAAAAATAATAAAAAATTAAAAAACAAAACAAAACAAAAAAACACCAGTGATACAATTAAAATTTATAGTGTATATCAAAATAACCAGAAGTCAGCTATTAATCTTCTGTTCTGGCCTCTAAACAACCATAGACAGAGTAGTCCCAAGACTTGAGGTCATTTCTTGGCTCTGTTATTTGCTTAGCTCCCTGAGCCCAAGGCCATGCTAAGTGAGTCAGAACGAAACCTCAGGCACCGTGCCTCTAGAACACCTGAGCTTGCCTACTGAGCACACTGCCTCATGTAGAATGTAACAATTAATAAATGTGACTTCCTCCCTTCCCCACTCCACACACACTGAGGAGAAAGGTCCATTAATATCACAAAGTAAAGTCTCTAAGATAGTAACTCAGTGATGTTAAGTTTATCTCATTTCTAAAACCCTCTGACAATATTTTTAATTTATTAAAATTTAATAACTTGAAATCTGGAGAGAAACCATATATATATATATATATATATATATATATATATATTTTAATTTTTTTTAAAGTTGGCTGTTTTTAAGTCAGCAATGCATATAAATGATGATTCTTGGAATTTTCAAGTACACCTTAAGCATGGGTTTTTTTTTGTGTGTGTGTGTGTTTGTTTTTTAATACTGGAATACAACCTATCATTGTAAGCAATTTGAAAGAAATTGCTGTTATGGTCAGAGGGCAGCCAAAGGGAAGAGAGCACAAATTTGGAGCTCTCTTCTCAACCCAATAAATGCGAGGAAATCGATTTTCAAATTCCTCATACGAATTGGACCTCCCATCTTTTAACAGCGGCAAGAGCCGCTCTGGCCTTGTTTTGGGTTTGATCACGAGAAAGGACAGGCTGTGCCTAACCGGCTTGCCCAAGCGGGGTGCCAGGTATTCCCAGTGTCTCTTTTGAACTGTCGGCTCTTGGCGCCTGTAACACAAACAAAGCACTGCATATTGTTTGTAGTAATTTATGGACAAGGAAATCTGGTTTCATTTGGTTTTCTTCTGCCCCCCCCCCCTTTTTTTTTTTGAGGAGAAGCAAGTTTAAGCGCCTGTTTTTCTACTTTTACTACTTCATTTTTACTTGTGTTTGAGTTCCTGTTCGTCTGGTTTGGACGAACGGGGTGACATTTCCTGATAATAAGAACTGCCGACCCCTATGTCCTTTGTGCCTCCTTCCATGAAGGAGAGCAGGGCGTCTTCCTCCTCAATGCCACATGCAGGGAGGATTCTGGCCTGGATCGACGCACTTCAGCTGGTTGTCTTTAGTAACTTCTGCTTACTCTTTTAATAATGAATGCTTGGAGAGGTCATCCTTAAAGACATACTTACCCAATTGTCATGTTCCCAATAACAGTCACGTTAAACCTTGCTTCGAAATCAAAGCCATAGGATACCCCTGTTGCGATCACAGTCTGCAGAGTTGCAAATTGCTCAAGTTAGAAACGTGAGACATACATAAGAGTCTTGCTTTACAAAAAAATAAAAATATAAAAAAAGCCCCAAACCATCCCTTGACCTCTTAGGAATGAATCTCAAGCCCAGGCTTTGCTACTTTATGAGGAGTCCTGGGCAATTCTCATGTCCCTCCAGAGTTGAGGCATTAATTCAAATGGATCTATCAACTTCCTAGAGATCTTGCCCTCTGCACCAGCCATGTCTTAAATGGACAGAATAAACCCAAAATCATAAGAGGAAATTCTTAATTCTGAATAAAGATAAAACTGTACTAAACACTAGGCCCAGAAACTGCAGAGATGGCATCTGCCCCACTAAATCCTCCGGATCTACAGACGGTGAAAGGCTTTTCAGAAATAACTGCGAGAGTCATGAGTTATGAGAGAAAGTCTTAAAGTGATCAGTTACCATGATGAGTTCGATTGGGATGGGCACTGGAAGTTTGGCTTTGTAGCGCTGATTTATTTCTTTAACCACAAATAAAATGAAGAGGATAATCAAGGATGTCACAAGGTCTGCAATGTTAGTCTTCTCTATTTGTGTGAATATGGAATTTAGTATCTAAAATTATAAAAACAAAAACATCCAAGTACTATATTAATGCATAATTTGATTATGACACTCAATTATTTCCAAATACATAAAAATAAGCATTGAAGCAAAAGAACTGACATAGATTGATAGCGAGTGAGAGAGACACATTGCTTGGTTGCCTCCCACGTGCACCCTGACTGGGGCCAGGGATCAAACCTGCAACTCAGATCAGATACATGCCCTTGATGGGGAATCTAACCTGCGACCCTTTGGTGTGTAGGCCGACACTCTAACCCTTGAGCACACCAGTCAGGGAAGTACCATGCTGTTTTGATTATGCCCCTGTAGTATAGTTTGATATCAGGTAGCATGATTCCTTCAACCTTGTTTTATCTTTCTCAACACTGCTGTTGCTATTCCAGATCTTTTGTGGTTTCATATAAATTTTTGGAATATTTGTTCTACTATGAAATACAAAATTGGTATTTTGATAGGAATTGCATAGAATTTGCAGATTGTTTTGGGTAGAATGGACATTTTAATGATGTTAAATTTTTCCTATCCATGAACATGCTATATACTTCCACTTATTTGTATCTTCTTCAATTTCTTCAGTGTCTTGTAATTTTCCCAGTACAGATCTTTTATATCCTTGGTTAAACTTATTCCTAGGTATTTCATTGTTTTTGAAGCAATTATGAATGGGATTTTTTTTTTTTAGTTTTCCTTTCTGCTACTTAATTATTGGTGTATAAAAATGCAATTGATTTCTGGATATTTATTTTGTATCCTATTCCTTTATTGAATTTATTTATCAGTTCTAGTAGTTTTGTTTTTTTAATGGAACCTTTACCATTCTCTATATTGAACAGAATAAAGACCCCAGAAATAAACCCATGTCTTTATATTTGACAAAGGAGGCAAAAACATACAATGGGCTAAATATAGTCTATTCAGTAAATGGTTTTGGGAAAATTTGACAGATATGTGCAAAAAAATGAAACTAGACCACTTTCTTAAATTGCACAAAAGAATAAGTTCAAAATGAATTAAAGACTTAAATGTTAGACTTGAAACCATAAAAATCCTAGGAAAAAAAGCATAGGAAGTAAAATCTCAGCATTTTTTTGTGGCAGTATTTTTTTGATATATCTCCTCAAGCAAGGGAAACAAAAGAAATAATAAATGGGATTATATTAAATTAAAAAGTTTTGGCACAGCAAAGGAACCATCAACAAAATGAAAAGACAAACACATTGAATGGTATAAATATTCACCAATACATCAGATAAGAGGATAATTATTATCAAGAATTTATAGAACTCGATACCCAAACAACAACAATACCACCAAACAATCCAATTAAAAAATGGTCCAAAGACCTGAATAGAAACTTCTCAAAAGAGGACATACAGATGGCCAATAGACACATGAAAAGATGCTCAACATCACTAATCATCAGAGAAATGCAAATTAAAACCAATTAGACATCACCTCACACATGTCAGAATAGAATGGCTAGCATCAATAAATCAACAAACAAATATTGGTGAAATTGTGGAGTAAAGAGAACCCTTGTGCACTGTTGGTGGGAATGCAGGTTGGTGTAGTCACTGTGGAAAATAGTTAGAAACTACTTTAAAAAAATGTAACTGCCTTATGACCAGGAATTCTACTTCTGGAATTTATCCAAAGAAACCCAAAACACTAATTTGAAAGGGTAAATGCACCCCTATGTTCATGGTAGCATTATTACAGCTAGAGGCCTGGTACATGAAAATCCGTGCACTCAGGGGCCCCTCAGCCTAGCCTGAGTCCTCTCGCAGTCTGGGACCCCTCGGGTGATGTCCACCAGCCAGCTTAGACCAGCTCCCTGGGGATCAGGCCTACACTGGCAGTCAGACATCCTTCTGGTGGCTCAGGAGTCCTCGGGGGATGTCCGACTGTGGCTTGGGCCCGCTCCCCTGTGGCCGCCTCTGCAGGAGGCTCAACGCCAGGACCGGGCCTGTGCCACCACCTCTCCTGCCTCCTCTGTGGAAGGGCAGGTGCTGAGACCACCATGGCTGGCCTGGCAGCGCAGGCTTGCTGGCCCCACCCCCTGCCCACTGGTCTAATTAGCATAATTCGCTCTTTATTATATAGGATAGCCAAGATTTGGAAGCAGACCAATCGTCCATCAGTAGATGAATGGATAGAACAGATATGGTACATTTACACAATGGTATACTACTTGGCTGTAAAGAGAAAGAAAAATTTACCCTTTTCAACCCTTTGAACGGACCTGGAGATCATTATGCTAAGTGAAATAAGCCAGTCAGACAAAGACAAGTACCGTAGGGTCTCACTCACATGTGGTATCTACTGAGCACATTGAACTACCAAGCAAAATAGAAACAGACTCACAGACAGAGAGCAGGTGAATGGAGGTGGGGGAGGATGAAGGTGGGTGGAGGGATTGAGCAAAAAAAGCAAAAAAAAAAGAGCAGGAACTCATGGACACTAACAACAGTGCAGTGATTATGGAAGGGAGGGACGTGGGTAGAGGTGGCTGAGGGTATAAGGGAATAAATGGCGATAGGAAAAAATTAAAAAACAAAACAAAAAAGAATACTGTTCTACAGTACAACCTCTGCAGGAGGAAGAACCACTGTCTTATTTGCATATTGGCCAATTTCCTCCTGCTTTATAAACAGAGAAGCAGCAAAGAGTAAGAAGAACTTCAACTCTAAAAGAACGAGACCTGCCTTTTAGAAATGGGGACGCATTTTCACTCAATTAGCACATTTCTTTCGAAATAAGATTTTGAGAAAAATTTTAAAATTTGGGACAAAATATTAAAGCTTTTAATGATGGACGTAGATCTTTTTCTTTTTAACAATACTTAACAGTCAAATATAAGAGAAGTGGCACTTTATTTCTGTTGTCCCCATTAGCCGTACCGTAGGTGTGGTTAGTTTTCAGTGTTGTTCTCATTGTCACTAACTTTTTCTTAATGTGAATAACTTTCACAGCCCATTTGTTTCTTGGATGTTGTAGGCAAGACCCATGGCATTAAAGCGAAGCTCTCCCAGAAACACGATAGTGAATTACATGGATTTAAACATTTTTTAAGCAAAAGCAATACTTACTTTGAAAAGTGAAAACGGATCAGTGTGTGATGGGACACTCAATTGTAGCATAAATTTGAGTTGGGAAACCAGAACGTGAACAGCAGCAGCTGTGGTGAAGCCACTGATGAGGGATTCAGATAGATAGATCACCAGGAATCCGAACTGCAGAATCCCCAGGAGCAACTGGGAGGAGAAGGGCAAAGGCCTTTGTTAGTGCAGATCAGGGGTACACTCAGCAACCTGAGGGGTCAGCGGCTGAAATGACCGAAATGTAAAGGTTCAGCCTGTGCTTATAAGCCTTAAAGCAGCACGAGTCCCTGCCTCCTGGAGCACCTCCCCTTTCCCCACCCCACACCCCAAGGTGGAATGTTACATGCTGTTCAAATAGCATGCAAGTCTAGTTCACTCCAAAAGTATCAGGCTTATCTACCCCCCCCCTTTTTTTTAAAGGTGCAGTATCTATCTATCTATCTATCTATCTATCTATCTATCATCTATATTGATTTCAGAGAGGAAGGAAGAGGGAGAGAGAGATAGAAACATGAATGATGAGAGAGAATCATTGATCAGCTGCCTCTTGCATGCCCCACACTGGGGATAGAGCCCACAACCCAGGCACATGCCCTTGGCCAGAATCGAACCTGGAACCCTTCAGTCCGCAGGCTGACGCTCTATCCACTGAGCCAAACCAGCTATGGCAAGGTGCAGTATCTTTAGAAGATGCACCTATTACAATCCTTTCATAGCAAAATCTTATCTACCATCAGCCTTCATCAATTTTCTTATGTAATTTTCAGTTACACATTCTAGCTGCTGTAGCACGCATAGATGAGCATCCACTCCTATCCCTTCACACAAGTTGCTTGACTTTTGTAGGGATCACATAACTGTGTATTGGACATCTGAGTCGCTCCGTTTTAACTGGGGGCAAAAATGGTAAATTGCCCCAAAGCACCAGTATTTTGCAACCAGGTGAATGGGTGGATTGTCCTTCCCTCGGATGCCTGGCCTGCCTTTCCATTCAGGTCCCTGGGATGGAGCCAGAGCTGTGGACACACAGAGGCACTAGGTTCAGAAATGTCTTAGAAAGACCTGACCAAGCAGCTTGTCAATGGGACACACCACTTAACGTGTTTGTATACATTGCCTCTTTCTTAAAAAAAAAAAAAAAGGGTTGTGACCAATGGTATCGCTATTCACAAACTTAGGCAACATCTGAAGGAGTCCGTGACAGTTTTACTTGGCAGAGAGGTTTTAGGCCCCTCCATCAACCTCTTCAGCTTTTCCCAAAACTCTGAAGAGGACAGTTCGAAGTCTGAAACCACAAACCCTTCCAACTAGATTACAGTCCCTGAAGAATCATAAAGAAAAAAAGCTCCAAAGCTCCCCGTTTCACTGTTGACTGCGTGTAGTTATGCTTAGTGACTATATTGTATTGAATTCAGCATTTCACTCCTCACCCCCTTCCTGTACTCACTTTTCTTTCTCTCTAGACCCACGTTCACTCATCTTTGCAAGGTGGATCTGCCTCTCCACTCAGTGGTGAGGGGCCCTTTTAAAATTATTTCCTATAGGCTGTGGAAGGAGGGCTACAAATCAAATGGAAAAGTCGGGGAGGGGTGGCAAGAAAAAGGAAAATCAGAAAAAAGTGTACAGATCAGGACAAGCAGATTGGGAGGGTAGCTTATAGGAGAAAGTGCTCACCTGGACGATTCCAGAAAGAACCGTGACTGTGGCGGCCACCATCACCCCATAGTCACCTTGGGACGAGCTACTACTCATTGAGCTATTATTAGAATCCATAGCATCTGAATTGACCATTGAGCTTAGTCTCGTGACTGTTGCTCCCACCATGATACTCAGAACAGGAAATGGACCTAATTAACAGAGGTGAATTGTGGTGAGTAAATGTCTCCCTAAAGCACAATTGTCTTCCCAGTCCTAATTTTTACAAGAAACTGATTCTTCTTCTGAATTATGCACAATTCGAAATGGATAGTGGGTGGCCAATGAGATTCATAAAGGGAAGGCAAGTGGAGCATCAATGAGCCCGGAAATTCACTTACCCACAGCTATGTGTCTAGAAGTGCCCAGGAAAAAATAGGTTATGATTGGGAAAAAGGCTGCGTATAACCCATAGCTTGGAGGGATGTTGACCAGTAGAGCATATGCTAAACCTGTAAATACACAAACATTGGGGTTTACATTTCATGCAAGGGGAATCACAGAAGTGCTCATTAGATTCTTTAAATATTTAAATGTGGACCCTACATATAAGTTATTTTACTAGCTCAAATGTACCAAAGATGTAAGTAGAAGAGCTAAAACTATAAAACTCAGGGGGAAAAAAACCCTAATTATAAACCTTTGTGATCTTGGATTAGGCAATGGTTTCTTAGAAATGACACCGACAGAATAAGCAACCAAATTAAAGACAGATAAAAATGGGCTTCATCAAAAATTTAAAGTGTGTGCTTCAAAGAAAATGAAATGACAACCAATAAAATGGGAGAAATGATCATATCTTGAATAAGAGCTTAGCATCTAGAATATACAAATGAACCTTGTAACTCAACAATAAAAAGACAACCTAATTCTAAAATGTGCAAAAGTTTTAAATAGATATTTCACAAAAGATATACATACAAGTCTCCAATAAGCACACGAAAAGATGTCCAACCACCGTTAGTCACTTAGTAAATACAAATCAAAACCACAATGAGATACCATTTAATTTAAAAATACATTTTTATTTATTTCAGAGAGGAAGGGAAAGGGAGAGAAAGAAACATCAATGATGAGAAAGAATCATGGATCAGCTGACTCCTGCACGCCCCCTACTGGGGATTGAGCCAGCAGCAACCTGGGCATGTGCCTAACTGGGAATTGAACCATAACCTTCTGGTTCATAGGTCAGTGCTCAACCACAGAGCTATACTCATTAGGACAGTTAAGATAAAAAAGGCAGACAATAACCAGTGTTCACAAGGATACGAAGAAATTTGAACCCGCATACATTGCTAGTGTTTTACCATACGACACAGCAGTTATACGCCCAAGAGAATTGTTTCTACAAAAACTTGTACACAGTGATCATTCCTAATAGCCTCAAAGTAGAAACAAAAACAACCCAACTGTCCATCAACCCATGAGTGCATAAACAAAATGTGGGTTTTCCATACAATAGAATATTATTCATCCACTAAAAGGAATGAAGTGTCCGTACATACTGAAACATGGATGAATCTTGAGAACATTATTCGAAGTGAAAGAAACCAGATGCAGAAGAAACTATTTATAGGAAATTCCCAGAACAGGCGAATCCATCAGAGGCAGAAAGTTGTTGCAAAGGGGATGGATGGAGGTGGGGAATGGGAAGTGACTGCTAATGAGCAAGAGATTTTTGGGGTGATGGTGAAACTATCCTGGAATTAGACAAGGGTGGTTGCATGGCCTTGTGAATATACCAAGAAACACTGAATTGTACACATTAAAAGAATGGATTTTGTGATAGATGAATTATATCTCAAAAAATATATATATATTTTTTTTACCTTGCAGTACACACACTAGCCCCGTGCTGATTCCAGAGACAATGTCACTGAGTAGCCATTCCTTTATCCGGTACGCTGGCAACCAAGATGCTATGGGGAATAAAGAGAGGGCAATTCCCTTGGCCTTTTGTGTGGAACAGCTGAAAAAGTTGAAAGCCACAGGTCAGTTACAATTGAATTTTAAGTTCAGGACCTCATTGTAGGTGGAACATTGGTAAAGGCGATAATATCTTAAAGAAGAAACCAGTACGCTCACTAACTTTCCCACGCACCGTCACCTCCCTGCCCATATCAACTGCCCCTGGGCCACCACCAAAGGGTTTTTTTTTAAGAAGAAAAATGCTGCTCTTCTCTAGCCGTAATAAAGCTTAGTTTCCTCAGCTTGAATTGTCCCACATTTCAATTGAGAATGTGCCTCTGTCCTCATCTATTAGCCCTCTGATAGGGAAAGACTGTGTTGAGAGCTGAGACGGTGTTCATTTCAGAGTCGACCTTTCCAGCTCTGGCAGGGAAGTTTGGAAACCAAAGATAAGAAGACTCAGAGCTCTGGGCTAGAGCCAGAAAGGAGAGAATTGAAAGTTTGAAAATTTTAGGAGGAAGCGTTAACTTTATTTCTAATGCCAGTATCTTAAAAAATATCTTACCTGCAGCACACTTTGAGATGATCCAGGAACGTCTTGTGAGATCTCTGTTTCTTCTTATGTTCTTCCCTGAAGGTATTTGCAGAGTACACCGGCCTGTTCTCAATGTACCGATTCCCAATGTGTTCGATCATTTTTGCTTCCTCTGGAGGCTCTGGTGAGCGGGAGACCTTTGGAACGATGTGGCAAACCCTCTCCTTGCCGTTAACAGGTTAAAATGCCAGAAGCCACACGGAGCTTGCTTCTTAAATAACTTGGAGATAATGTGATGCAATTTACAGATGAGTGAGCTCTGGACTGAATGTTACCACCTTTTGAGATCAAAAGAAGCAGGATTAAGGGACCTGGATTGTGTTTTGCGACAGTGATATTCCAACAAGTTGGACACGGCTTCTTGGGGTAAGTAAACAAGATCTCTTGTTTGTTTATTTTTAAAAGACCACCAAAAAACAATAGAATGACTCAGTTTACTAGCCAGTGAGTGCATTTTATACTTGTAAAGTAAGATCTCCTCAAGTAAAGAAATTTTATTATATATATATTTTTTTCATAGAAAGGTTGCCAAAGTTACGGCTTTGGGTTACTGGGACAGATTAGATTTAAAATCTACTCATAGCCCCTAACTTCAGCCAAGGCTGCTCCATTTTACCATTCAGAATTTCTTGTAATTCCTTAGAAGATGCGTTTACTGTGTGACATTCAAGAATATTGCCCCATTCAAGTTATTTTTCTATTGTTTCGGGAGGTTAAATAGTTTTAGAAGTTATGGTTGTACACTGGCACAAAGTATTACTTGGTTACTTAGTTCACCCGTGATGAGATATTTTTAAGGAACGATCTTGGGCAATTTACCAAACCTCTCCAAGTCTTAGCTACGTAGTAATTGGGATAATAGAACTCAAGATTCAGGGAGATTTTTGAATATTGAATGAGAATATTTTCAACGCGTCTAGCTTGTTCCTGGCGCACAATAGACATTTACTAAATGAAAGTAATTATTCTGACTATTTGCATTTTCTGCGCAAGATGTTTAATTTTTTTGTTCTTATCTCAATCTATTATAGTTCATTTAAAAGATCAATTTTGCAAAACCTTGTAATGCCTATCACCTAGTTAGCACTCACAATTCTTTGAGGCCCTTACAATTATTATTGTTCTCTTCTTGCAAATGAAAGAATAGTAGCATACTCCTCCCCACAAAAACCTAAGTGCTTTTTCTCAGGGCATACAGCTGGTAGTGTCAAAATGTGGCTTCTGTTTTCAGACTTCCTTGCTATTTCTTCTTCAACATGCAGCTTCTCTACTGTCTAATGTGAACATAATTAAAGAACATCCTAATGAACTCTTCACATTTCCCTCCCTCTTATCTTGGTTATCGATTACTACCCAGAGTTTTCTTCCCTGACATGATCACCATTATTAGTGTAAGGTCTCAAATTATTATTATTTTTAAATATATTTTGATTGATTTCAGAAAGGAAGGGAGAGGGAGAAAAGTATAAAAAAAAGAATCACGGATCGGCTGCTTCCTGCACACCCTCTACTAGGCATGGAGCCCCCAACCTGAGCATGTGCCCTGACTGGGAATGGAACCATGACCTCCTCCTGGTTCATAGGTCGACGCTCAACCGCTGAGCCACACTGGCAGAGAGAATGATCTCAAATTAGATTGTAGCTTGTTACACGGTGCTCTGTCAAACCCCGGGGATTTTCAGCATGTTTTCAGAGCTCAAGTTATAACCAGGAATCAGATGGTAGCCTCAACTTCTGGTCCCAACTGACCTCTTTTTGACCACCCATTTCTCTCTCCCACCCCATTTCCTAGCCCCCTTTAAAGTCCTCTCTACTGACCTTCTCTGATCACGATATAGATCTTCTTGTTCCACTTCTGGCTTGACTTCCAGAACGCGAGGCCCTTTGAGCTTTGTTATGACTGTTCAACTCCCTTACCTGTTCTTTCTGACCCTCCTCCCAACCCAAGCTGCTTGTTCTCCCTGCTTCTTATCTCTATCTCTTCTCCCATCTTTTCAAGCTCTCTTGAAATGTTTTCTGGAGTGTCTTTCAAGAAAAGCTTTAATCTTCTGAGGTATTCAACCTAGACAACCTTAAGATGATGAAACCTCAGGTCCTGTGTATTTTATTTTAGTCAGACGCCGCCATGAACAGGGAAAAAAAAAAGTGCTTCCACTATTTTGTTGCTTTACTCATGTTTTCACCAAGTTTATGAAAATGAATTCTCTTCCTTAGGAAAAACCCTGAATATACTTCTTTTCTTCCTTTTGCTGCTGCATGTTTTCTCTCTTCTAAATCATGGTATAATTTTAAAAAAATATATATTTTATTGATTTTTTACAGAGAGAAAAAGAGAGAGATAGTCAGAAATGTCGATGAGAGAGACATCGATCAGCTGCCTCTTGCACACCCCCTACTGGGGATGTGCCCGCAACCAAGGTACATGCCCTTGACCGGAATAGAACCAGGGACCTTTCAGTTCACAGTCTGACGCTCTATCCACTGAGCCAAACCGGTTTCGGCTGTCATGGTATAATTTTTTTTTTTGCCAATGACAATGATGGCAGAAGCAATTTCATTTCTATTACACTTCCTTCCCTGAGGATGACTGTGGTGGGCTCCATCATACCTCCAGCTGGGCATCCTGCCACAGACTGAACAATGCCTCCTCCTCACACCGAAAGCTGGGTAACAGGGGAGTGCTCAGGACAGGAATCAGGGCAGCTTCCAAAATCTTTTCAGAAATGAGAGAGAGAGAGAGAGAGAAAAAGAGAGAGAGAGAGAGAGAGAGAGAGAGAGAGAGAGAGAGAAAGAGAGAGAGAGAGCACTTAATGGGCACATTCCAGTCTTGTGGATTCCCCCCCTGATGCCAATCTTGTTCGCAAAGCTGCTGCCTCATATTCCACATGCAATCGACAATCTGAGCTACTGACTCAACCACCCAATGGTGTCCCTGCTGAGGAACTGCAGGGAGTCACACATTAAAGTCATTCTCCATTTCATCATTTCCAGGATTCTTGAGGATGACCTATATTACTTAGGAATTAAAAAATGAATTTCTTTTTTTAAAAATATGTTTTTATTAACTTCAGAGAGAGGAAGGGAGAGAGAAAGAGAGATAGAAATAATGATGAGAATCATTGATTTGTTGCCTCCTGCAATTCCTACTGGGAATCGAACCTGCAACCCAAGCATGTGCCCTGACCAGGAATCAAACAGTGACCTCCTGGTTCATAGGTTGACACTCAACCACTGAGGTACACAAGTCAGGCAAAAAAAAAAAAATGAACTTCTTAACTTAAAAAAACAAACAAACAAACAAACAAACAAACCTGAACAAGTTACCTTTTCCCCAGAAATTCTTGATAAAATTTTCCTTGGTTCCTAGAATTACAATTCCAATTTCAAATAGCACACCCATATTAATGTATACCTTTTCATGTTCTGTTTTATCTTTGTGCCTCAAATTTCTCTCTGGGTTCCTTATGGTGTCAGTGGCTTTTCGGGGATTGAAACTCATCTTCAGGGACTTTTTCTTCTAATAATTTTAGAATTCTAAGCTTTATTTGTCTAGATTTCCACTATTATTTCCTTTCTTGTCTGCATTCTTTTTAAAATTTTATATAATCTTGGTCCTGGGGCTTAGTCATACAGTCATTCATATATATATATATATATATATATATATATATATATATATATATATAAAAATTTTTTTCTGAACAAAAATTGAATCCTGGGATTAGTTTATGAAGTTCAGATTTTTCCATTTTAACTATTCTGGTTTATGAATAAGTTGATATTTCCAGCAATTAAGATTGGCATGTGCAGTTCCACCATCTCCAGTTCCACCCGTCTGCAACCTGCAGGCCAACCAGTAGGCGAACACTGCCTGGCTTCCAGTTACCTCGCTCTGCTGCCCCCCTCCACTGAGAAGCATCTTCTGGCCCTGACCTGCCCGCCGCTCAGCAGTGACCTGCTCAGTGTTCTAGTCTTGCAGAGGCCTCCCCTTTCTGCGGGAGAACAACGTTGAGCCGGCATGCTCCGTAGCGGTGCTGGCAGTTTGCTTTCACTAGTGGTAACTTGAACCCAGGAGGCAAGCAGGTGTTCCCCAGCCCATCCGTCACCCAAGTCACCCCCAGCACTCTCACTCAGTGACCCCTCTCACTCAGTGACCCCTCTCACTTAGTTCCCCCACCCCTCAGTAGGATCTAAAAATTCCCCTGTGCCAGTCAGTGGAAAACCAGAAGGAAGCCAGCCTTATTTCATGAGTTGGTCCTTGGGGAATGGAAAATACATCAATGTGGGCTTTTTTTTTTTTTTTTAAGACATCACACTTTATTTTATTTTTTAATCTCTATTGTTGAAAGTATTACACAAGTCCCCCCCCCTTTACCCCACTGACCTCTTCCAGCCCGCTTCCAGCTCACCCCATCACCCTATTGTCTGTGTCTATAGGTGATGCATATATGCATACACGTTCACTGGCTAATCTATTTCCACCCTCCCTGCCTTACCTCTGAGTTTTGACAGATAATGATGAGAATTATCTGTCAAATACTGTCAAAGACTGTTCATGCTTCGATGTCTCTGGTTCTATTTTAGTTCGCCCGCTTATTTTGTTCATTAGATCCCACGTATGAGTGAGATCATGTGATACTTGTCTTTCTCTGACTGGCTTATTTTGCTTAGCTTAATACTCCCCAGGTCCCTCCATGCGGTCTTGCTAGCTATCCTTGGAGGGGAGGTAGGAGAATAAGCAGAGTAACTGCTCCAGTGAGCACCTTGAGAGGAACCCCAGTCGGCAGCTGGTGGGGAGCCAGAAGTCAAGGGCACATAAATGCCATGTTCTGGTTGGTGCCCACCAGGATGGAAGCAGAGGAAGCAGAACGGGAGAGGGCCAGGTGGTGATGTGGAGTCACTGGGCTAGGGGTAGGTGGGTGAGAAGGATATCAGCGTAGATGTGGATGAAGAGAGGTCAGAAGGGGTCTGGGCTGAGGCAGGCAATACTTTCTTTCTTTTTAAAAAAAATATATTTTATTGGTTTTTCACAGAGAGGAAGGTTGAGGGATAGAGAGCTAGAAACATCGATGAGAGAGAAACATCGACCAGCTGCCTCCTGCACACCTTGCTCTGGGATGTGCCCGCAACCAAGGTACATGCCCTTGACCGGAATCGAACCTGGGACCTTTCAGTCCGCAGACCGACGCTCTATCCACTGAGCCAAACGGGTTCCGGCAGGCAATACTTTCTTAATTAAATCCTGTGATCCCAGTGTGCCGCAGTCACTTTTGAAACACAGCAGGGTAAGCAATTAATTAAGCTATGTTATAGATGTAAACCTGAGTAGCTATTTTCTTGGGAGAAATAAATGGCCATTTAGAACATAAAAAACATGCTGTTTTCCCCCTATCCTTTAAAATCATCATCGCACAAACCCTTCCAGGTGGTTTCTGAAGCCGTAGCTTTCCCCTGGAGAAAGGGGAGAAGCTGGCAGGGAAGGTGACTGAAGGTGGCGGGACTGAGGTGAGGATCCTGAGGGGGCACGGCAGTTCCCCCAGAGAGTCCCAAGGCAGGATAATGAAAGGGAAAGGTTTGGATTTTTTTAAAACCAAAATCATATGGATAATTCACACAACTCTAGTTCAGTGTCCATAGTGGGCAAGAGCATGACATGTGTCTTGCATTGCTTATTCAAGAAGTCTGTTTATGTGACTTAATTGATAATGGTCTTGTGACATGTACTAGAAACCTAGTTTTAGCTTTACCTTAGTTCAGACACTAAACTTATTATTATTATTATTGTTGTCAATTTTAAAAAATTGATTTCAGAGAGGAAGAGAGAGAGATAGAAACATCAATGATGAGAGACAATCATTGGTCAGCTGCCTCCTGCATGCCCCCTATAAGGGATTGAGCTCACAACCTGGTCATGTGCCCTGACTAGGAACCTCCTGGATCATGGGTCAATGCTCAACCACCTAGCCACACTGGCCGGGGAACAATTGTTTTTATTGGCATTTATTATTATTGGCCATGCTGCTGAAAAACTAAGTCATACCTAATTTACTTAGGAGGTACAGCAGGAAAGAGTGAGAGTATGGCAGCTAAGTAGACCTGGCTTCACATCCTTGCTTTGCCATTGCTTAACTGTGTTGCTGTGGGCAGTCACTTCAAACTTTCGTTTATCTAATGGCAAAGGAGATGCCATTACCTTCCTTGTAGGGCTGTTGTCAAGACTGAAGGTAAGTATGTAAGGAGAGACTACTTAGCTTTAATTTCATAGGTGAAGGCCTCAGCGTTGAGTTTAATATTGACTTAGTGCAAACTGTTCTTAAATGACAAAAGTCCATTGGAACCTGTCTGGCAATGTTAGTGTTGCAACCTTTTCTGTGACTTCCTGTTTACTCTGAGCTTTTCCGGAATTAGCAGTTTTCCATTCTCACCCATTTATTTTAACTTAATGATAAAGCATCGATCTGTCTATGGCATACAAAGCCTTTGATATTTTGGCTCTGGCCTATCTTACAAGCTTCTTCACTCCTCCTGCTCCTCTGCAATTAGAGCAGTTTCCTAGCACACCATGCTTTAACATCTCCACGCCTTTGCACGCACTGCTTCCTTCATCTATGTTCTTCTCCTCCAACACCCGGGAAATTCCAGTTCCTCCTGAAACACACTCAGCTGTCCCCGATGATGATTTGTTCCTTCAACAAGCATTTATTGGCCTATTGTTTGTCAGGAATTCTTTCCTAATATCCTATATAATAAAAGGCTAATATGCAAATCAACCAAATAGTAGAATGACCCGTCACTAGGATGTGCACTGGCCACAAGGGGGCAGACACTCAATGCCAGAAGCCAGTCTCATGGCTGGAGACTGCAGCGGTGGTGGCAGAAGCCTCTCCTGCCTCCATGACAGAGCTAAGGATGTCCAACTGAGTGGGCCTAAGCCGTCAATCGAACATCCCTCAAGTGTTCCTGGACTGTGAGAGGGCACAGGCTGGACTGAGGGACGCCTCCTGCCCCCAGTACAAGAATTTTGTGCAACAGGCCCCTAATAGTTGTATAAGATAAAAGGTTGCTATGAAGTCTTTGTGGGGTCCTTCAAGAAGAGTTAACTATTTTTTTCTTATGCGTAACTTGGACTGTCATGCACATAACAATGGTTAGGTCAGTGATGGAATGCATGTACAATGAGGCTCATATATATCTATATCTATATCTATATCTATCTATCTATCTA
Organism: Vespertilio murinus; assembly: GCA_963924515.1. Classification (NCBI taxonomy): domain Eukaryota; kingdom Metazoa; phylum Chordata; class Mammalia; order Chiroptera; family Vespertilionidae; genus Vespertilio; species Vespertilio murinus. Next base: position 38,308,258 of record OZ004712.1, read on the forward strand.
TCTATCTATCTATCTATCTATCTATCTATCTAAAAGCCTAAGCAACCATCTGACCACTTGACCAGTAGCTATGATGCGCAATGACCACCAGGGGGCAGATGCTCAATGCAGGAGCTGTTGAGCTGCAGTGACTTGGCAGCTGCAGTTCTCGGGGTGATGCACCCAGAACCAGAAAGGAGGGAGCCTGATTTCAGGGTGCATCACTTGAGAACTGAGGCCCGCCCTCTCGCAATCCAGGACCCCTCTGGGGACATTGGAGGGCCGTTTTCGGCCCAGTCTTCACAGGCCAGGCTGAGGCACCCCACCGGTGCATGAGTCCGTGCACTGGGCCTCTAGTAAGATTATAATAGACGTGAAAAATTCCTATCATCTAGTGATGTCATGGCCTTAATGTTGTAGCACAGTGCATTTACTCACGTGTTTATGGCAATGCTGGTATAAACAAACCTACTGCCCACTGTATAATAGTATTTATGTAAAGTACATAATACTTGATAATTCTGGTGATACTGGTTTATATATTCACTATACTATACTTTCTTTTAAATCCTCACTTGTCGATATGTTTTAATTGGTTTATTATTATTTATTTATTTTTAAAATATATTTTATTGATTTTAACAAAGAGGAAAAGAGAGGGATAGAGAGCTAGAAACATCGATGAGAGAGAATCATCGATCAGCCGTCTCCTGCACACCACCTACTGGGGATGTGCCCGCAACCAAGGTACATGCCCCTGACTGGAATCGAACCTGGGACCCTTCAGTCTGCAGGCCGACGCTCTATCCACTGAGCCAAACCGGTTTAGGCTAATTGATTTTTTAGAGAAAGAGAAAGAGAGGGATAAAGAGACATCAATGTGAGAGAGAAAAATCAATAAGTTGCCTTCCTGTACACCCCCCAACTGGGAATTGATCAAACTAGGGATGTGCCCTGACTGAGAATCAAACCTGCAACAATTTGGTTTATGGGATGACACTCCCACCAACTGAGCCACTTGGCTAGGGCACTAAACTATACTTTTTATTATTATTTTAGAATGTATTCTTTCTACTTATAAAAAAAAAATGTTTGCTTCCCTGGACAGTGTTCTCAGTGGTTAGATCATTGGCCCACTAATTAAGAGTCCAGAGTTGGATTCTCTGTCAAGGGCACTTACCTGAGTTGCAGGTTCTATTCCTGGCCCCAGTCAGGACATATGCGATGGACAGAGAAGATAGGCATTGTTATCTTAACTTACAGATAAAGAAATCGCGATCAGAAATGACAAATAGCTTTCCCAAGTTGCACAGCTAGCAAGGGACAGAACTGGGACAGTGAGCTAGTTCTTGTGAATGATTCTCTCCAATATACACTCTTTTCTGCCATGCCAATGTCAGTGTGTGTGTGTGTGTGTGTGTGTGTGTGTGTGTGTGTTAGCCCTAATCTGATCTCAAAGAGATAAGGCAAGAGAACAGAACTCCAGTGAGGCACCTCAGTGCCCTTGCCATTCAGCATAAGAGCCGGCCCCCATGCCCATACTAGTCACATCCCATGAACAAAATGTGAGCCTGGGTAGCCTGGAGCTCAGTCTTCTTGAAGTACATGAGCTCATTGTCCCCTTTGGCCCCTAACAAAGTGAAACAGGGGCTGGATGAGGCTCTTCTTCTTTCTTTAGAGAACTAAAGACTTCCACTATGAAGAGAAGCTGGACGAGTTATTGCTTAGTTATTGTAGTAATTTAAAAATATCCATTCTCATTTTTTAATTGTTTTGTTTCCTACTTGACTAGGAGTTAGTTAGTAGATATTGATACATTTGTTCATTTGTTTATATATTTATTAATTTGTCCAGATGGAGTAGGCAAAGCATTTATTAATCCACTGTAAACTACTTGTTTCTGAAATCAAATAGTTGCTTCTTAATTTCTTAGTAGACATTATCTTTATGTGCCCAACGTTCACTATACTGTTTCTCTGAATGACAGATTTACTTTGGGGGAAAATGATGATTTACTCCAATGTTTTAGTAAGTTGTTTTCTCTCACTTTCACATTTATAGTATGCTGTGTGATCTTTTCCTGACATTTGAAAGAATGAAGTACATTTAATCTTATTAGGACTGGTAATCTGTGGGATAAATACCTCTGCATGATATACAGTTGACCCTTGAACAACATGAGGGTTAAGGGCATCAAATCTGTGCATAACTTTGGTTCCTTAAAACTTAACTACTAATACACTACTGTTGATTCTTACCAATGACATAAAGTCAATTAACACATATTTTGTGTATGTATTATAAAATATATTCTTATAATAAAGTAATCTAGAGAAAGGAAAATATTGTTATGAGAGTAATAAGAAAAAATACATGTACAGTATTTATTGAAAAATTTGCATAGAAAGTGGACCTATACAATTCAAACCCATATTGTTCAAGGGTCAACTGTAATATTACTTCTGGCGTGTGGCCCTCAGGTACTTCCCAATGACATTTTTTTTCTATATTTTTCTTCTTTTTCACTGTCTATCCTACTTGCTTCTATTTCTTTTTCTCCAACTCTTTTCCTTGGAATTTTTGGGGTGTCTGGAAGATAAATCTCTCACTTCTGGACCAAAAGGCTCTTCTCAATACCTTCTAGCAGATTATTCTATTTACTGGAAAAACCTTTTGTAAAAGTTTTGGTCTGTTTGCCAGGCCTCGGAACAAATGGTCTACTATGAAGTCAGATTTGGGTGCAGAATTAAAGAATTTACATAAATACTTAAGGCACAAACTTCTGCTATCTTTGAAAAAAAAAAACTATTAAAACCTTGACAGTACATATAATCATTTACTTGGTCAAATTGAATTCTACTCAAATATTTGCTTCACTTTGCAAAGGTTCCATACATACATTTTTAGCCTATTGTTCTAAGTAGGTTTTGATCAGAAAAGATACCATTTTCAAGGAACAGAAAACCAGTTTGAGAAAGATTGTCATAAATTGGGTTCCTACCTGATACACAATCAGCGAAGCTCTTCAGCAACAGTGGGCCATTTCTGAGTTACAGTAACCCCACTCCGAGGGCGAGTGTCCATCCGCTTAGATCTATAGCCTCCAAGTGCATCCATATGTACAAGGGTGTCTATATATAGAATATGTAAGTGAGTGGGGAATTACCTTTCTGTCAGCTTTAATAACTAACTTTCATTAACTTTTACGACAATGGAACGACTCCAGTGTGGTCTTGACCTTTGAGACTATGATCGGCTGCGGGGATGATAACAGCTTCCTCAAGTTCCTCGGGCGGTTTATACCACTCATCGCACGTGTGTGCTTCATTGGTTCGCAGAGATTTGTGCAACAGGTGTGCGTGTAGAAGTAGAAAGAAAAAAAAAATCTCAGCAAAGCTGACCTTCCTGACATTTCACCTACCAGTCTAGGAGGGACTTCAGAGATGGTGCTTCTTGGCTGGGTGTCTCCACGGAACTCTCTCGAGCTGCACGAGAAGGCTGTGCAGGCTAACGCCGGGTATGATAAAGGCCCTTGTTAGGAAGCTCCCCCAACTCCGGGCAGCACGCCTCTGTTTGGATTCTAATTCCTGCCCCTCTGCCCTCCACTATGCCCTCAGAGAGCAGTAAACCTTTTGCTACTGAATCGAAGGAACACTTCGCATTTCCATCTTACTTACCCTCTTAGCATTTAATCTGCTGAAGACTCTTCTTGGAAATATTTGTTTAAATGTTTTAAAAAATTTTTTTGCTACATTTCTGTTTATTTTTCACCTCATACTTGTCCACCACCTCTTCCTCTATCCAAATCTGGGCTCCATTCTCTCCTCTCTTTCTACCCTCATGCTGTAGGTAGGAGTCCATTGGTTCCCAGTGACCTTCAAGTCTCTAACTCCAGCCCTCTAGACTAGACTTACAGAGTGAATGGCCTAGAGCAGCCGTGGGCAAACTACCGCCCATTGGGCTGTTCTATCCTGCCCGTGGAGCCGAAAGAGCGGAAGGTTCTCTTGCTCTCCCCTCCGCCCCTTCACCAGCAGCCCAAGATGAGAGTGCCAGCATGGTCAGGTTGCTTTTGTCCCAGCCCTCCGGTCCAGTTTAAGAACCCATTGTGGCCCTCGAGTCAAAAAGTTTGCCCACCCCTGGCCTAGAGGCTCCAGAGGCATCTCAGTCTTGACACATCTAGATCTGAACTCTTGATCTTTCGCCCCAAATGTGTGCCAGTTCTAGTTGTCATTCTGGTACAAAATGTCAGCCTCTAGGCATGCCAGAGACCTGGGAATCACCCTTGCACTTCCTCTTATGAACACTCTGCCCACCCCAGCCAAGCCATCATCACCAAGCCCTGCTGAGTCTGCCTCCAAACCATATCACAAAGCCAGTGTTTCATCTCCACTCTTGCCTCCCTGGCCTAAGCCACCACCACCTATCACAATAGCCTCTTGCCGCATTTCCTGCTTCCTCTTTTAACCCTTCCAGTACCTTCACCATCTGGTAAGTCTGAGTGATCTTTTCATGCTAGTCCTCTTCAAGGAGCCAGTGCTAATCCTTACGATACAAGGCCTCCAGAGTCGAGCATGAGATCCCTCCGCCCAACTCTCCTGCCTCATCTGGCCCCTTCCTCCCCATGGTTTTCTCCGCTGCAGCCCCCGCGCTGCTTTGGAGCCCTCCGACCCTGCCAGCTCTATCCAGGCACTGTGTCCTCTGCTGAAATGCTCTCCTCCTTCCCTCTCTTTCCGGCTATTTCTTAGTTTCAGTGTCACTTTCTCCGATCCCCAAATCTAAATGAGCTCTTCTTGTGGCATTCCCTCATAACACCCTGTACTTTTCTAACATAGCATCATAATTTCAAAATAAACTATTATTTTTTTAACTACTTGTTTAATGGTTGGCTTCCGTATTAGAAGGAAAGCTCCGGATAAGCAGGGAGCTAGCTTGTCTTACTCAACCCTGTATGCCCAGTACCTAGAATGAACCTATTGCGGAACTGGTCAAATGGCAGTTACATGAATGAATCACATTCGCTATAACACAATTCCAAAAGAATTTAGACAACACATTAATTTGTTCTAAAATAAACTAACCTTGCTGAAAGTTGTTTGGCTCAGTGGTAGACCGTCGGTCTGGGGACTGAGGGGCCCCGGGTTCGATTCTGGTCAAGGACATGTACATTGGTTGCGGGCACATCCCCGGTGGGGGGTGTGCAAGAGGCAGCTGGTCGATGTTTCTTTCTCATCGACGTTTCTAGCTCTCTATCTCTCTCCCTTCCTCTCTGTAAAATATCAATAAAATATATTTAAAAATAAATAAATAAATAAAACAAAATAATCTAACCTGTATTATTAAATTCGGCTCCAGCTTAAACAAAGTGTGTAATTAATTAGCTGTGGCATCATTTAAAGCATAGAATATTGCTTTTAATTATCTTAACAAATGTACAGCACTTATTCAGAACTACTGTGCATTGATCAAACTGTGTTTTGCGGTTTGGTTGCTAAAAACACTGGTAAATAATGCATATAAGATTGAATCTCAGACTCACTCATCAGATTAAAAGTGATTTATTTTAGGACACATAAGAGAGTTTTGCAAAGTTAATAGAATACAAGAGGAACAAAGACAAATCAAAAGCGTTCCTATATACTAACAAAAACCAAATGGAAAATGTAACAGAAAGAAAGATAGCATTGGGAATAGCAACAAAACCTCCAAAGATAAGTAGGAATAAATCTTTTCCAAAGACATGCTAGAACTTTATGGAGAAAACTGCAAAATATCATAAAGGATAAAAAGGAAACATATAGCCATATATCTTCATGGATGTGAGGGTTCAGTATCATAAAGACATTTCCCCCAAATTTATCTAATATATTGAACTAGGGGCCCAGTGCATGAATTTGTGCACCTTCAATGGAACTGTGGCCCAGAGGCTGTGGTGGGCACAGGGGCGGGACTCAGCCCATTCTCTGCACCCCTGCCCAGCCCCTCTCACCATGGTCCCTGGTCCCCTGTCTGCTGGCAGCTCTGCTCCTATACGCTGATGGTTTGGAGCCAGCATCAGCAGGGGTTGCTAGCAGTGGCTGCTGCCCCCATCACCCCTCAGGAGCAGGGAGAGGTAGAGAAGCCTTCAGGGACAATCAGGGCCAGCAGCTGTTGCTCACACCTGCTGATGGTGCTGAGCTATTGGGACCAGTGCCAGGTGCTGGCAGTGGGTGTGAGTGGCAGCTCCAGTGCCAGCAGTGGGTGCAAGTGGGGCGATCACCAGCAGTGGATGTGAGAGGTGGCTGCCGTACCCGATTGCCTCTCAGGAGCAGGAGGTGTGGAGAAGCCCTGAGCTGTGATTGGGGCTGGCAGCCGCTGCTTGCACCCATTGATGGTGCTGAGTGATTGAGGCTGGCGCCAGGTGCCAGCAGCAGGTGTGAGCACCATGCAGGACTGCAGCATGCAGGAGCAAAGAATTTTCAGTAACCACCAGAGGCTCGCCCCAATGATAGCGACCCACACCCCGTCTTGGTCTGGTGATCCCACTCACCTGCTCCACCATCCCACCACGGCCGATGCCCGCCATGTTCCACACTCTGCTGCCTATTGCAGATGCCTGCCATGTTCCACGCATGCCCCCTAGTGGTGAGTGCACATCATAGCGACCGGTTGTTTGGTTATTCTGCCATTTGGTCTATTTGCATATTAGCCTTTTATTATGTAGGATTGCTATTGCAATGAAAACCTAAAAATGAGGAGACTTACTCTGTCGGGTATAAAGACTTATTACAAAGCTTTAGTAATTAGGACACTGCTATATCTGTGCTATGTTACAGTAAATAAAGGATGAACTAACTATTCAGTAAATGGTGATGAGACAACTGGCTAGCCACGTGGAACAATAAAATTTAGATCCCAACTACACACCATACACACAAATTTTTTTCAAGTTGCCTAGAGACCTAAATGTAAAAAGCAAAAATTTTAAAACTTTCAGGAGAAAAAAAGAATTCCATTATAGCCTTGGAATGGCAGTATTTCTTATATAAATCACAAAAATGTGCATATCATAAAGGGGCATTTAAATGATCTTTTCCAGACTGGGCAAGATATTTGCCCCAAGTAAGAGACTCTGGATAAAATTTCCATGAGTCAAATTTAATTTAAATGTAACAGAAGTGCCTATCTGGGTGCCAAGAATCTGTGGTTAGAAATCAGGGATTCTATTAAAGCTCTGCAAAAATGTGTGTGTGTGTGTGTGTGTGTGTGTGTGTGTGTGTGTGTGGTGTGTATGTGTGAGTGTGCAAGTGTGAAATTTTCAGGAAAGATGGTCCATAGTTCCCATCAGATTTTCAAAAATCAAGAAATAGGAAAAATTATAGAGTAAACAGATTTAATATTTTGGCTACCCTGATTTTTCAGTGATGTCAATTTGTGTATAACAATTATGGGACTAGTTTAAATAATTAACTTGATTTTTCTCCTTCTGAGTTGACCTTTCAAGTATTTGGTTGAAAAGATCAAAACAAATTTCCTGGCATAATGCAGGTGCATCCCCAGACTTCATTGACAAAATTGGCAGGAATTACACCAGGACACAAATTTCTTGTCATGGAGAGAAGAACAAAACTTCACCTCCCCTAGATTTACTGTTATGTCTAGACTTAAAATCACACTGATTTTTTTTTTTTTTACTAGAGCCCAGGCTGCCTTTCAAAGGCTCAATTTGCCCACACAGAGTATTTTATTCTGTTTCCTTAAGGAGTTAGGAAATAAGGCAGTTATTCTTTTGTACTTCATAAAGGCTGACCCCAAAAGGATTCCAATCCATCAAAGAAGATAATTCCCAGTTTAGTATGAGTTTCAATTAACCCCTCTTGGTGTCAAGATGAGACCAGACACCAGATGGAAACTCAGAAAGCAGAGAAAAGAGTAAAATCAACCAGTAATCACCAAAACAAATTAAACTTTCTGATGTCTTTTATTTTGATCACACTTGAAATGATTTAGAAACGAATAGAAAAGGGAAAAAAATGATCCTAGGGAATATAATCTATGAGAAACTCTTGGATTAGAGTGATCTAGTGGAGTCAAAGTCATCCTCAGATATATCTGGAGGTGAAGGGTAGTTGAGGAAGGGAGGGGATGGTAATGCTGAAACATTTACAGGAAGTACATTTCGTACAAACTTGAAAATTAAGTCACCTGGGGCTCATGACTCTTGTTCAAACATAAATTACATTTCTTTTATTGCTTATTTTTTTGTTTGTTTTATTGTATGTAGTTATATGATAAAACTTCTTATAGCCCTAGCCAGTTTTCTCAATGGTTACAGAGTCAGCTGAGAACCAAAGTTTTGTGGGTTGGATTCCCAGTCAAGGGCACATACCTTGGTTCAGGCTGGATTCCCAGCCCCAGTTGGGGCATGTGTCTGAGGCAACCAATTGATGTGTCTCTCTCACATTGATGTTTCTCTCGCTCTCTCTCCCCCTCTTCCCTTCCCTTTACTCTCCCTCTCTAAAAAAACCCACAAAAAAACAAAACAACAACAACAAAAAAAAAACAAAAAAACTCAATGGAAAAATTATCCTCTGGTGATGATTTAAAAAACAAAACCCAACAAACCTCCCTACAGCAACATTTAAGAATTGCATTTAAAAATATTTTTTATTAATTTTTGTTTTACAGAGAGAAAGGGAGAGGGATAGAGAGTTAGAAATATCAATGAGAGAGAAACATCGATCAGCCACCTTTTGCATACCTCCCACTGGTGATGTGCCTGCAACCAAGGTACATGCCCTTGACTGGAATCGAACTTGGGACCCTTCAGTCCGCACGCCAACGCTCTATCCACTGAGCCAAACCGGTCAGGGCAAGAATTGCATTTTATATTTAAATTTAACATTATAATCTTTGGTCCTCATCATTCCTGGCCTCCCTCCCATTGCTAGTCTTCGTTTTAGATTTAGGATTCCCAGTAAAATCATGGGTGTGCCAGTACTTTGGGATGGGATGGCCAGACTAGTCATCTGAAACTACCTTTCACTTTATTGCCAACATTACTTAATATTTTGGAAGTGAGTCAAATCCATATTTGAGGGAGTTTAAAGAGCTGGCTGGGTTTTGCACCAGCCTTATCATGGTAGAATTTTCTAGTAAACAGTAAAGGTTTCCAACATAGATATTGTCCACAAGAGTTCTAACATCTGGATAATAATGAGACTGAATAAATACAATTTTATATCTCTGCCAAACCAAAGGGTCTCTGTTGGCCATTTTTATAATTCTTAATGCAACATGTTATACTTTTTACTTTCTGGAACTCTCATTCTTTGCTGCGTATAATTTTTTTAAAACTCAAAATGGATAAAAGGTTTATTTTTATTTTTTTCATTTTTTATTAAGGTATTATATGTGTACATATCTTACCATTGCCCCCCACCCACTCCCATACATGCCCTCCCTCCCCAGAGTTTTGCATCCATTGGTTATGCTAATATGCATGTATACAAGTCCTTCGGTTGATCTCTTATCTCCCCCATATCTCCCTACTCTCCCCGCTTTGACAGTCTGTTTGTTGCTTCACTGTCTCTGTATCTATCTTTTTGTTCATCAGTTTATAATGTTCTTTATTATCCATAAATGAGTGAGATCATGTGGTGTTTTTCTCTCATTGACCGGCTTATTTCACTCAGCATGCTGTGTATAATTTTAATTGACTATTTTTGATTCTTGGTCTTTTATCAGTCTCCCTGTAACAGGTTCTTCTTTGTGCGATCACTTCTGTCCCAAGGGCTCAGTTGTTCTCTTCTGCTTTTCTACTTCCACATTCACTCTTTGAGAGAACTTGCTTCTCCCGATGGCCATGATTCCAAAATCAGCATCTCTGCACTTCCCCTTCATTCAAATGCAGACCTTATACTTTTAACCGCCCACAAGGATGCTCCCTTGAAGCTACTCTGGGGTTCCTCAAACTCAGAATGTCTAAAACTTCATGCATCAACTTAAAATTATAATACAGTAACATTATCCATCTGTCAGTCTTGCTAGATGAAACAGTTTGAAAAACGTTTGTTCCAATGAGAGGGTCCGTTGTGTTCTGTGAGTACAGGTGTTTACTAGTATACATTATTTATTTGGCAATACTTATCAACATTTAAAAGACATTTATTAAAATTTAACAACACTCGCCCTAACCAGTTTGGCTCAATGGAGAGAGCGTCGGCCTCTGGACGGAAGGGTCCCAGGTTTAATTCCAGTCAAGGGCATGTACCTTGGTTGCGGGCACATCCCTGGTAGGGGGTGTGCAGGAGGCAGCTGATTGATGTTTCTCTCTCATCAATCTTTATAGCTCTCTATCCCTCTCCCTTTCTCTCTGTAAAAGTTAATAACATATGTGTTTTTTTTTTTAATTTAACAACACTCACTATTTGGCCTAATCTTCTACTTCTCTAAGAATTTATCTTAGAGATATATGTTCACAAATATGTAAAGAATTTGCATTCCAGCAATGTTTTTTTTTTTAATTTCCTTTTAAAATTAAAGTTGACATACAATATTATATTAGTTTTAGGTGTACAACCTGTGATTAGACATTTATATAACTTACAAAGTGATTACCTTGATAAATCTAGTATCTATCTGACACCATACATAGTTATTAGAATACTAGAGGCCAGATGCAGGAAATTCCTGCAAGAGTAGGCCTTCCTTCCCCCGGCTGTTGGCACTAGCTTCCCTCTGGCACCCAGATCCCAGCTTCCCTCGCAGCCCCGGCTTTGTCTGGAAAGTCATCTGGAAGGATGTCTGCTCTAATTAGCATAATATGCTTTTATATTATAGACTAGAGGCCCAATGCATGAAATTCATGCACAGGGCTTCGCCCAGAAGGTCATCTGGACAGTTGTTCTGCTGTTCAGTCTAATTATCATATTAGCTCTTTTGTCTGTTTAGTCTAATTATCATCTTGTATAGGATTATTGACTGTATTCCCTATGCTGTATTTTACATTTCTATGACTATTCTGTAACTACCAATATGCACTTCCTTCCTTATTATCCCTTCACCATTTCACCCATTCCTTAATCCCTCTCCCATCTGGCAACCATAAAAATATTCTCTGTATCTATGAGTTTACTGTTCTGCTTGTTGTTTATTTTGTGTTTTAGATTCCACATATAAGTGAAATCATCTGGCATTTGTCTTTGTCTGACTTATTTCACTTAGCATAATATTCTGTAGGTCCATTCATGTTGTTGCGGATGGCAAGATTTCATATTTTTTATGGTTGAATCATATCCCATTGTATATATGCATCACTTCTTCTTTATCCACTCATGTATTTATGAACACTTGGGTTGCTTCCATATCTTGGCTATTGTAAATAATGCAGTAAACATATTTTTTTATTTATTTGGTGGCTTGGGTTTCTTCAGACAAATACCCAGAAGCAGAGTTAGTTTTAAAGCCTATTTTGTTTTCCACCTGAGCTTTTTGTTTTGTTTCCATTTTCATGAGATATATTTTTCATTCCTTTACTTTCAGCCGGTGTGTGTGTCTTTTGATGGGAAGTGAATCTCTTATAGACGGCATATATAAAGATCTTGTTTTGTTATCCATCAGTCATTGTATGTCTTTTGATTGAAACATTAAGTCCATCTGTATTCTAATTAATCATTGATAGATATGTATTTCTTGCCATTTTGTTTTTCATTCTTTTGATATTTTTTTCTTCTTAAAGAAGACCCTTCAACATTTTTTGCAATGCTTGTTTGGTGGCGAGGAACTCCTTTAGCTTTTGTTGTTGTTGTCAGGGAAGTTCATTATCCATGCTTTGATTCTAAATGATAGCCCTCCTAGGTAGTAATCTTAGTTGTAGGTCCTTGCTTTTCTTCACTTTTAATATTCCGTGCCAATTCCCTCTGGCCTGCAAAGAGACTGCTGAGAAATCTGCTGACAGTCTTATGGGTAACTAACTGCTTTTCTCTTGCTACTTTTATGATTCTCTTTTTATCTTTAACCTTTTGCATTTTAATTATAATGTGCCTTGGTGTGGGCCTCTTTCAGTTCAACTTGCTTGGGATGCTGGGCTTCCTGGACTTGTATGTCTATTTCCTTCACCAGGTTAGGTAAGATTTCCAGCATTATTTTTTCAAAGAGGTTTTCAATTCCTTGTTCACTCTCTTCTCTTTCCAGCACCCGCAGAAGGCAAATGTTGGTACACTTGAAGTTGTCCCAGAGGCTCCTTACACTAAAATTTTTGGATATATTTTTTTCTGTTCTAATTGGGTGTTTTTTGCTTCCTTGTATTCATAATCATGAATTTGATTCTCTGCTTCATCTACTCTACTGTGAGTCCCTGTAACTTATTCTTCATTTTGGTTAGTGTATCTTTCATTACCGGCTGATTCTTTTTATGGTTTCTATGTCCTTTCTTACACTGTTGAAGTTTTCACTAAGTGCCTTGAGCATCATAAACATTGTTTTGGGCTCTGTGTCTGGTAGTTTGCTTGCCTTAGTTCTTTTTCTGGAGATTTCTTCTATTCTTTCATTTGGGAACTATTTTTTTTTGTGTGTCTCCTTATTTTAGCTGCTTCCCTGTGTTTGTTTCTATGTATTAGTTAGAGGTGTGATGTCTCCCAGATTTGGTAGAGTGCCCTTAATTAGTAAGTGTCCTGCAGGGCCCAGGGGCACAGCCTCCTGAGTTACCCAAGTTGGGCATTCCAGGTGCAACCCCTGTGTGGGTTGTGTGCACCCTCCTATTGTAGTTGAGCCTTGATTGTTGTTGGCATTTCACTGAGAGGGACTGATCTCCAGGCCCATCAGCTGCAAATACTGTCTGCAACTACAGCACAAGAGCTGCTGTGCAGAAGCCAACCCCACAGAGCAGGATCTGATTCAGTGAAACTTTGGTGCCTACTGAGTCTGTCCCTTGAGTATGTCACTCATGGAGGTCATTGGGCTGTAACTTTTGGCACATTATAGAAGCTTATTGGTGATGTCTGAAGCTGTCCACCCAGTACACTGGCTTTGGGGCCTCCCAGGAAGTGCAAGGTCAGCCACCACCTGTGACCTGCCTGGGGCCACTCGGCATGAGCTACAGAGTGATCTGCAGGTGGCTGCTACTTGTGCTGGGCTTGGAGGTGCCCAGGTGAGGCCAAGCTGTGAACTAAGGCTGGCTGCCATTAGTGCCAGGCCTAAGCCACTTAGCAAGAGGTTATGTATGGGGTACACAGAGGCCAGATGCTGCTTGTTTGAGAGATTTTTTACGAAAATCCACAGCATGAGCCAAGAGAGGCCATTTGTAAGGAAAAGCCATGAAAGCAGCTATAAGTTGGGTGGGGCAGGGTTTCAAGGAATCACCAGGGCAGGGCAAACTGCGTTAGCCAGGTTAATGGAGACTCAGATGTGGTGCCTGCCTGCCAGCTCTATGGGGTGAGGACTCAGAAAAGGAACAGTGAGTGGCCTCTGCCAGCACTTCTGTCTGAGAGAAAGCTGCCCCTCCCAGCCCTGTCCTGATGTCAGACAATAAAGTTCCTTCCCATTTGTCCCTGGTGCCTTTCAAGCTGCTCCCCCAGCGCTGTCGCTCAGAAGGAGGGAGTCCGGGGTCCGACTAAGTCCATTGACGAGGGCCTTTGAAGAGGAACACCTGAAACTCTGGCAGCACTCTGTCTCAGCCACTATCCCGGCTGGTTTTTAAAGGCAAAAGTTGTGGCACTGGAACCCTGGATTAGGGGTTTTGGTGTGCAGCCACGACCCATTGCTCCTCGGGGCACCTTTGTATCAGAGATATATACCTCCCAGTTTTTAATTGCCACACGTGACTCTGGAACCAGCTTGTTCTAAGTCTCGGCCACTCCTCTCAGTCTCGATATGGCTTCTTCTTTACTAGTGTATCCCTCCTTAGAGGGCTTCTGTCAGGCAGTTCTGACTGGTGGTTGTTCTATAATTTAGTTGTAATTTTGATGTGATCATGGGAGGCTTTGAGCACCGTGTTTACCTGATTAGCCATCTTGACCAAACCCCTGCAGCAACAACATCCAGCCTACCTTGTTCACATCCTAATTTTGCTTCTTTTGGCACAAAAGTTACACATGCTTATTGTAAAAAAAAAAAAAAAAAAAAAGTATTCCATTTTATGGAAATATACAGAATAATAATGAAGTCCCCTTTTATTACCCCAATGTTACTTGTCAACAAACAAGGCTAATCAATAAGTAATTAAGAAATTAAGATAAAAAATTTTTGTTTTGTCAATAGATTTAGTTAAGAAGAAAAACTACAGTAACCTGTAGTTTTATCATTTTTTAAAATCATTTTTTATCTGTTTTAAAAAAAACAGATAAAGATCTGGAACCAAGATGGCGGCCTAGGCAGTCTCCTAAGCTGCCGCCTTATCAACAATTTAATTAAAAAAACAACTAAAATCAAAAAGGACTTCACCAAAACCTCAGGAAAGCTGGCGGAGTGGAATAGCTACAACTAGAAAGAAAGAGAGAGGCTCACGGATCGGACTGGGAGCTGAAAAGCGCTGAGGTAGGGAGACGCTCGTGCACGGAGAGAAATTGCGGCCGCCAAATGCCTGCCTGGCGGGAGGGGAGGAATTCCCCGATTGCACGAAACCCTTTCCGACTGTTCTGAACCCCAACCCCGGCTGAAATTCCATGGTCCCAGGCTCCTACGGGTGGAGAAAGGCACCCAGAGACTCAGAGACTGGGAGACCGGGCCCGGGAGCCACAGCCAGCGAGGTCTACAGTCGTGCACGTGCGAATGAGAACACGCTGAGGTCTGACCGCTGCCTCTCCACCTCTCCGGAGCGGAAGGAGTCAGAAGCTCCAGGTCTGACTGGGGAGGCTGCCACTGCCTCTCTGTACAAGGTGGCGGCCTCTCTGTAGCAGACGGAAGGAGTCAGAAGCTCCAGACTACAGAGACCAGCCCAAATCCGGGCGGGCCCCTGGGGCACCCACACTCTTGCTTGGGGAAACTGGGACGGTCAGGCGGAAACTCAGGGAAGCCACGGGAGGCAGAGGTCAGGCGGAAACTCAGGCGAGCGCACAAGGGCAGGGCAGAAGCCAAGACTGTCAGTTCAGCCCTGAGACTCCGCCCCATCCAAGCTGAGCAAAGGCTTCTGCAGTTTTTCAAGTCTGATCCTATAAGACTGTCTCCAATACAGAATTTATCCCAGAGTAGACACAGCTGATACCCACATCCAATTGGCCTGAAGGTCAATCCACAACAATAAAAACTTAGCTACAACAAGGCTGTGCACGAAGTCCACAAAGGGGATCACCAAGATTGTCTACCTCAGGTAACTGAGGAGGCTGACCCACTGGGCCATATAGGACACCAAACACACAAAGCCATCCTACCAACTCTGAAAAATAGTGATAATGCCGAGACAAGGAAATAGATCTCAAACGAAAGAGATGGAGGATATAGAGTTCAGAACTGCGGTTCTAAGGTTATGCAACAATATCCTAGAAAAGCTTGATAAACTTCATGAGACCCAACTAAAAAGTATACATAAACTGACTAAATTGGAAAATATTATGCAGAGATCCAACAGCAGAATGGAGGAACACAAGAATCAGGTCAAAGAGCCAAAAGACACTCCTTTGGAGAAGGAAGAAGAAAAGAGGATCCGGAAAGTTGAAAATAGTGTAAGGAGCCTCTGTGACAACTTCAAGCGCACCAACATCAGAATTATGGGGGTGCCAGAAGAAGAGGGAGTGCAAAATACTGAAAACATATTTGAAGAAATAATATCAGAAAACTTCCCTCACCTGGTG
Source organism: Vespertilio murinus (assembly GCA_963924515.1). Classification (NCBI taxonomy): domain Eukaryota; kingdom Metazoa; phylum Chordata; class Mammalia; order Chiroptera; family Vespertilionidae; genus Vespertilio; species Vespertilio murinus. The sequence continues at coordinate 38,324,001 of OZ004712.1, forward strand.
AAAGAAATAGACTTACAAGTATAGGAAGCCTACAGAACCCCAAACAAGAGGAATCCAAAAAGAAATACTCCGAGGCACATCATCATCAATATGCCAAGGGTAAAAGACAAAAAGAAGATCTTACAAGCAGCAAGAGAAAAGCAGTTGGTTACCTATAAGGGAGCACCCATAAGACTATCAGCTGATTTCTCAACAGAAACCATGCAGGCCAGAAGGGAGTGGCAAGAAATATTCAAAGTGATGAATAGCGAGAACCTACAACCAAGATTACTGTATCCAGCAAAGTTATCATTCAGAATTGAAGGGCAGATAAAGAGCTTCACAGATAAGAAAAAGCTAAAGGAGTGCATCACCACCAAACCAGTATTATATGAAATGCTGAAAGGTATTACTTAAGAAGAGGAAGAAGATCAAGTGAATTAAAAATCTGAGGAATAGAATAAACTGGTGAATATAATAGAATTAGGGGCAAAGAAAGGGAGTGGATAGATAATTATCAGGGTGAAAGGGGTGTGGGGTGCAGAAAGAGACTGGATTAAAATTGTATAACCTATGGATGAGGACAATAGTGGGGGGAGGAGGTAAGGGCAGAGGGTGGGGTGGGAAAGGGAGCTATGGGGGAGAAAAAGGAGAAACAATTGTAATCTGAGCAATAAAGATTTATTTTAAAAAAAACAGATAAAGAAGATTTGAAGATTTTTAAAGGTTTTGGTGGGGACAAGGTGACAATTCCATTTTTCTTCTGTATGTGTTCCTAGGGTGGGCGGACACTGTTACTCCAATTGCCAAAAAACAGAGAAACTAGAAGCAAATAGTAGTTTTAAATGAGCACAGCAGCTATGCCTTGCAGAAAAGGTTCCCAGAACCAATGAAAGCTTGGTTAAAAGGAGATACCATCTGTTACCTCAGATTCTTGCTTCTTTCCTCATGGCCAACCCTCAGGCCCTCCCCGTTCTGGTGTGTGATGCTGAATGGTGAGCTTATCTTATCTCACTTGACAGGAGATAATTTCCCAGGAACCACTCTGTCTCCTGAGCCCTGGGCACAATCTTTTCTAGGAGTGCTCAACTGTTTCCTCAGTGCCTCGCTACTCATCTTGCCAAAATTCTCCATAGGCCTCTTAAAGAAATGCAGTTCTTATACTCGGACCATTAGACTGCATTGGCAACTGATTTGTGCATACATTAGAAAGTATGTTATTGTATAGTAGGTAGGCATATAATTTAGAATGGGTGATGTGGTGCTGTGGTCAGTTCTAGAAAGAAGAAAGTATAGACCTGTTATTGCAGCATTGTTCCTATGAGAAAAATCAGAGTTGATTCACAACCTTTTGATTTATTATGCCTTTTTGAGAAAGTCAACCTATTGTACGTTTAAGAACTCCTTGTACTAGTATTACTACTTGTAATCATTGGATCTTTGTTGAATTCATTATGAGGAGATTAGGCTAGTCCTGCCAACTTTAATGCCATATAATCAAAATTTGAGGAACAGAATGGGGAGGACACATCAGTCATGGGTAGTTAGGTATGAAAGGGAAAGAAAAATGACTCCCTTTCTAGAAAAAGGAGAAGTTTTCTTGACAAAATTCACTAAAATAAATTAATAATTGACTTTTAGGTATTTGCAGTTAGTGCTCCATTGCTCTATTAAAACAGACAAACAGACAAACAAGCAGACAAACAAACAGAAACAGGATTGCCATTGACTGTTCTCTAAACTTCCAGTAACATTAAAAGATATTTTACTAGAACACCTATCTGATCCAAGCTAGCTCAGCAAGAAAAGGCAGCCAAGATCAGGTGACAGGCTACTGTGAATTCTACTTAATTTAGGAACCTAACTGCTAGCTCAAAAACTCATTATTTTAAATTTAATTAAGTTACTTACCAACCCTACATGTTATCATCTACTTTGCACAGTTATAGAGCTCTGAAAAATCTCCAAAGTGTGTTCCATCCAATGGCTTGTTTTTTCTTTCTCCCCTGTGGAACTTTTTTCCCCCTCAATGCATGGCTTATATTACATCTTTAAAATATCACAAATAAGAGGAATCATCTGGCCTCTTGCTGTTCCTATAGTTAGACAACTTAGATCTTATTCATCAGCTTGCTTACTGTTCCTCTATTATTTTATTTATTTATTTATTTATTTTAAATATATTTTATTGATATTTTACAGAGAGGAAGGGAGAGAGAGATAGTTAGAAACGTCGATGAGTGAGAAACATCGACCAGTCGCCTCTTGCACACCCCCCACCAGGGATGTGCCCACAACCAAGGTACATGCCCTTGACCAGAATCGAACCCGGGACCTTTCAGTCTGCAGACCGACGCTCTACCACTGAGCCAAACCGGTTGGGCTATAATTTATTTTAAATATATATATGTATTTTATTGATTTTCTACAGAGAGGAAGGGAGAGGAATAGAGAGCCAGAAACGTCAATGAGAGAGAAACATCAACCAGCTGCCTCCTGCACACTCCCCACTGGGGATGTGCCCGCAACCAAGGCACATGCCCTTGATGGGAATCGAACCTGGGACCCTTCAGTCTGCAGACCAACGCTCTATCCACTGAGCCAAACCAGTTTCGGCACTTGAGACCCTTTTAATAGATTTCTGAGGTTAAGTCTATTTTTTTTTATCCTCACTTGAGGATATCTTTATTAATTTTAGAGATGGAGAGGAAAGGGGAGGGTGGCCCTGATTGGTTGCCTCCCATACCCACCTTGACTGGGGATTGAACCTGCAGCCTCGATATGTGCCCAGACCGGGTACTGAACCCAAAACCTTTTGGTATTTGGAATGATGCTCCAACCAACTGAGCCCCAGGGCAAGGGCGGTCATTCTATTTTTATAATAACACTGTTGTAGGTTGGATAACAGCCCACCAAAGATCTCCTTAAATTCCTATCGTGTCAAGGATAAAATTCAGAATCAATAATGTGATGACAAAGCCTCATTATTTGCCCTGCCAGTACCCCTCCTAGGTCCCTCTAGATCTTTACACTCCAGCTTCTCTGGACTCCTTTCATTTCTTGAACTCACTAATCTCTTTATTGCCTTATGGACTATGCATTTATTGTCCCTGGAATAACCCACCCACTCTTCACTTACCTGTAATTCATCCTTCCGCTCTCAGCTTACAGTGTCACTCCCACACGGAGTCCTTTGCTGATCTCTACCGGTTTATCCTTTCTCATCGACCCTGGCACTTCCCTTTGTGACCCTGAAAGGGTGAGGCTAGAACCTGCCTCCTTGTGGGACAGGGCGGAGCTGTCCTCCATTTTGTGGCCGGACCCTAGCCCTCACCCAACCAATCAGGGTCATATCCCCCCCTGTATAAAACCCATTGAGATGTTACATTCGTTCTCTTTTCCGCCATGCTGTTGGCGTGAGTAGAATGGAGTCCATGCTAGCATGGAAGAGACTCTCTTGCTAATTGCATCGGATTTGGTTCCCTGGTGGTCCTTGGGGATCACGAAATCTGGGCACAACATATCGGGGCTCGCCTGGGATCCCCAAGACCCCGAGGGACCCCAGATCCGGAGAGCCTCACTGGCCGCGGTGAGTGTGTGTGTGTCTGTGTGTTTGTTAGCTGGTTCTGAAGGGATCCCTGTGGGAAGTGCCCAAATGGCCTAGTGGACGCACTATTGAAGGCTTGGGGCGGAGTGGTCAAAAGACGTTTTGATCCTCCTGAGGTGGTCGGCGTGAGGCCGTCCTTGGTGGGAGTTGAAAGCTGTTTGTTGGGCCCCACCCCCGTCTGTTCCTGTGTTCTTTGTATAACACTGAAGATGTTGATGGAGGGAGTTACCCTTTGTTGGTTGTTGTGATTTTCTGTGTTGTGGAGGTTAGTGGAGACGACCTGACCTCCCTGAGTCTGGAGACCAGCGTGGGCTGTCTCCTATGCGGGAGAAGTTTGGAACTTTTCCCAGGTAGCAGCGTGAGGCGGCACCATGTCGGATGGGGCTGCGGAGCATGGCCGGGGGTGTGGGACCCTCGGCGACTGAACTGGGAGCCGGCGGGCGGCGCGGTGTCCCAGGATGGAGCCGGCAAAGCGGGTGTGAGGCCGGCGTGCTGGCGCAGACCCCCTGGCGGTGAGCCGAGCCCTTCTGGTGGATCAACCAGGCATTGGTGGGCGTCCTTGCCGCCTCCGGGCCCTGGTTCCGCGAGGCGCCTCGCCTCTGCCAGCGCCTAGCAAATGACTAGAGCTGATGCGGACCAAGGAGGTTTCATGGACGAATTTCTGTGCTCATGTAAAGCGAAAAGGCCTGTTCAAAACGAGTGCGCATAGTTTTGGGCGGTGCTTAAACTCTTTTCTGGATACAAAAATGAACTTAAAAGATGGTAGAAATGAACTGGGAAATAAATTAAAACTGGTTTCCCAAGGCATTGTAAGCAGCTTTTAAAATTCCTGCCCTGAAGCAAATAACCAGCAGGAAGTAAAAGTTGCCACAATTGCCATTGTCTCAATTATTTAGGGAGTGGTTGGCTCTGACCTTTCAGAGCTTCAAGGTTAACCAGCCTATTTCTATTAGCAAGACAATAATTGATTTCTAGCACATGAAGTCTAGAGAATTGCTTTTAAAATATATAATTATTATTGATTTAGGAAATGCTAAGTATTTGATTTGCTACCTGAAAATTTTATTTAAAGTTCTGAAAATTTAAGTTCCCTTGCCATGAAGAGATTTTAAAGCTACACCTTATTTTTAATAGAGAAAGGGGTAGACCACACTTCCCACCCAGAACAGGTAATCCAATTCTAGCCAGCAGCTATCTTTAAAGAATGCTCATTTGGTTTAAATGCCTTTTGCTCAGTTTCCCAGGGCAGAAAACAAAACACACAAAACATGGTTTAAAATTATTAGATTTTATAAAGGTTTATTAATAAGGAGCTGCTGGATGTTTGACTTGCGAGCTCTGAAAGTTTTGGGATTCAAAAGGAATTGGGAAAAGTTATATAACTGTAATAACTAAATGCTTAGAGTATAGCAACTTGTTTTTGAAAAAAAATATGTTTTCTCTTTAAATAATTAACTCTTTTCAAGGATTTTACAGCAGGTGATTTATTTACCAACTGAATTTAAAATTTATAATTTTTTTTAACAAAGCAAAGTTTGATTAAAGTCAGAAATCTGAAAAGACAAATACAGCAATTTGCTAATTGCATCGGATTTGGTTCCTGTTAGGTTTGAAAGGAAACAGGAAACGGAACAACAGGGAGTTTTAAAGATAGTTTATTCCCCGGTAATGGGCGGAAGCCATCACAGAGGTAAAGATCAGAATTAGGGGAGAGGGGACAGGAGATCGGAACCCAACCGGGCCAATGGAGGTACCCCTCCAAAGAACGCACGTGGCCTACCTGGAGTTCCTTTTAAAGGGAGGGGGTTGGGCCCAGGGTGGAACAGGAAAGGATGGGCCCCAAGGGCACCTTGGCCCGTGTTAATTGGTGGTTCACTGTCTTGGAGATGTCCCCTTGGCAGGTGTCAGTCATGTTGTTAGCTCCACCCACCAGTTTGGGAGGGGGGGGAGCCCTAAGGGGTCATGTGTCAAACTCCGCCCACCAGTTTGAGAGGGGGAGATAACCTTAAGGGGTCATATGTTAAACTCCGCCCACCGGTTTGGGAGGGGGAGAACCTTTCAGTTCCCTGGTGGTCCTTGGGGATCACGAAATCTGGGCACAACAACCCTTATCACACTGTAGTTATACGTTTATATGTGCCCTTTGTTATGCCTGATTCTCCCACTAGAATTCAAGTTTTGTTCTTGTACATTCTGTGACTAGTGCAGTTTCTGATACATAATAATGATCCATAAATGCTTGTGGAATGAATAAACAAACAATATCACAAGATGAGCGTGTTTAATTCAATTTATTATCCAACCACCCTTTAAACATTTGTTGAATACCTATTAGTGTTAAGTACTGGGAATAAAAATACGAACAAAACACATCCCATATCTGTCTTTGCAAATAGGATCTTGAGAAGGGGAGATTACTTGGATTATCCAGGTGAGCCAAAAATGTCATTATAGGTTTTCATTTTTTTAAAAAAAGTTTGGAGACCATTTTATTTAAATGCATGAGCAACCAATGAGCTACTGCAATCCAAGAAAGCTCTTTACATTTACAACCTTTGTGGAGTAGTTGAAGTAAGGAAGTTGAAGGAAGACTGTTGGTATTTAGCAGATTCCTCCTGGCCCCGCCCCCTCCCAGACTGAGACAATTTGACACAGATAAATGTTTATATACCGTATTTGCCGGCGTATAAGACGATTTTTTGGCCCTGAAAAATACGTATTTGCCGGCGTATAAGACGACTGGGCGTACAAGACGACCCCCTAACATTTCCACTAAAAAAAAACAGTTTGTTATATACTCGCCGTATAAGACTACCCCCCACTTGGAGGCATATTTTTCAGGGCCAAAAAATCATCTTATACGCCCGCAAATACGGTAGTTAAAGGGCAGAGGCCCACGTAAAATTTTACACCCCAAGCTGGCTCCCCAGCCCAAAAATTAACATTGTCCCCAAATAACACCCAAAGACCACTCTTCCAGGTTTCACACAATATCAACTGCAGAAACATGCATGGGAAAGTATAAGTTCTATGCATAACACACACACACCTTTCAGAGGGAATGCAAGTTGCCAGAGATCACAGCCCCAAGTCTGGTGGTTTTGTGATGAGCAGCTTACCAGCAAACACATCTCCCAGAGTTGTGAACAGGCAAATACATCGGGCTCACTTTGCTGTAATTCCGTCTATTTTTGCAATGTCTGCACAGTGTCTGCTGCCGGCTGTTAACGTACTCATTCTTGACAGAACTCTGCTTTGAAAATTGCACTTATTATTAGCTTGACCACCACCACTAAGGTATATGAGCATGTTAAAGGGTAGGTGGGGGTAGGCAAGGAGGCAGAAGAATGGGCCTGAAAAGAGACTTTGACTCAAACCCAGTCCGCAATGTAGTGTGCAGAGGATGTTTTGCTTTTTTTTATTTTTATTCTTGCATGAGGATATTTTCCCATTGATTTTTAGAGAGGGAGTAGAAGGAGAGGGAAAGACAAAGAAATATTGATGTGAGAGAAACACATCCATTGGTTGCCTCCTGCATGCATCCAACTGAGGTAGGTGCCCTTGACTGGAATTGAACCTGAGACCCTTCGGTCCGCAGGCCGATGCTCTGTCCACTGAGCAAACCGGCTAGGGCACAGATGATGTTTTAATGAATTGTACACTTGAAACCTGTACCTGGTTAACTCAAAGGAGTATGTGTTCTCTGTGCCTTACTTGCTACAGTTTCCTTCTTTGGAGAGGGTTCCCATAATGGTAACAGCGATGAGGGAAGCTGAGGTCAAGGACACAAATGCATTTCTGTGGTGGAAAGTCCGGCAACTCTCCTAACTCACTGAGAAGGCTTTCTCCTTGGGATGGTGCTGGGTCCCCTCTGGAGGGGTGGTGTCCACCGAAAACTGGATCTTTTCTGTAGTTTCTTGCTCTTCAATTCACAAATTGTTTACAAACAATTTCAGATAAGGCATGGGAGAGTGCTTAGGAGTTTTGCTTTGGCTTTGGGAAACTAAGAAGCCCTTATACGTATTCTTATAAAAGGTAGCTTTTACAACACACAGAGAAGATAAGGTGATGTGACCACGAAGAAAGATGTTGGGATGAGGTGGCTCAGGCCTAAGGATGCTGGCGGCCGCTAGAACAGCTGTGGGCAAACTACGGCCCGCGGGCCAGATCCGGCCCGTTCGGCTGTTCTATCCGGCCCACGGAGCCAAAAGAGCACAGGGTTCTCTTGCTCTCCCCTCCGCTCTTTCATCAGCAGCCCAAGATGAGAGTGCCAGCATGGTCAGGTTGCTTTTGTTCTGGCCCTCCGGTCCAGTTTAAGAACACATTGTGGTCCTCGAGTCAAAAAGTTTGCCCACCCCTGCGCTAGAAGCTGAAAGAGGCGAGGAGCAGAGTCTCTCTAGAACTTCCTGAGGGGGAGTGGCCCTGCTGACATTTTGTTAAGGGCCCAATGATGCTGACTTCGGACTTCTGGCCCCCAGATCTGTGAGAAAGTAAATTCCTATTGTTTTAAACCACCCAGTCTGTGGTAATTTGTTACAGCAGCCACTGGGAACGAATACAGACAATGACACAGTAAGTCCTTGCCAAACAATAGCTTACATGACGATAAGAATTAAGGTGGTGTCTTTGAAAGAGCTGTCTGGGAGGTGTTTGGGGCAGAGTGAGAGGAGGAGACACTGGACTGGGTTTGAAAGATAAGCAACCATTCTCCAGACAAGGCACAACATGCTTGGCAGAAACAGCAGCACACGGAAAGGCATGGGGACGTCTGGTTTCAGCTGAAGCGCGAAGAAGAATGGTGGGAATGAGGGGGTAGAGAATTACACTGTGGCCAAACTGTGAAGCGTTAAAGTGCTACACCTTTGTTCTGTAAGTGGTAGGGAACTGTTGGGAATACAGGGATGGCTGATTTGTAGAGAATGAAGCTCTGCAGCGACGTGAACAGTGGACAAAAGAGCAGTGAGGCCAGCTCAGTTCTGCTAGTAACTGTATTAAAAGATGAATGAGACCGCTCTTGCCCTTCAGTAGCTTACAGACTAAGAGGGGGAAACAAAAAATGGAGGCACATGTGTAATTTGTCCCAGAGGTTTGTGATAAGGCTGTGGCAATAATCCTGTAAGAGGTAGTAGTTTAAGGCAGTTGCAGGAGAGATCAGAAATAAACGTATTTGGAAGACATATCTAGGTATATATACACTAACAGAACTTGGAGACCTACAATTATGGAGTGTAGGAGAGGGAAGTCGCGAGGATGAATCAAGAATTTTATTAGCTTGTGTGGCTAAGAAATACCACTAACAGAATTATATAGAGAAAGGTCTAGGGCAGTGATCGGCAAACTCATTAGTCAACAGAGCCAAATATCAACAGTACAACAGTTAAAATTTCTTTTGAGAGAAAAAAATTTTTAAAAATATTTTAAAAATAAATCTTTATTGCTCAGATTATTACAATTGTTTCTGCTTTTTCTCCCGCATAGCTCCCTTCCACCCGATTCCCATCCCACCCTCTGCCCTTACCCCCTCCCCCCACTATTGTCCTCATCCATAGGTTATACAATTTTAATCCAGTCTCTTTCTGCACCCCACACCCCTTTCACCCTAATAACTATCTATCCACTCCCTTTTTTTGCCCCTGATTCTATTATATTCACCAGTTTATTCTATTCCTCAGATTTTTAATTCACTTGATCTTCTTCCTCTTCTTAAGTAATACCTTTCAGCATTTCATATAATACTGGTTTGGTGGTGATGAACTCCTTTAGCTTTTTCTTATCTGTGAAGCTCTTTATCTGCCCTTCAATTCTGAATAACTTTGCTGGATACAGTAATCTTGGTTGTAGGTTCTCGCTATTCATCACTTTGAATATTTCTTGCCACTCCCTTCTGGCCTGCATGGTTTCTGTTGAGAAATCAGCTGATAGTCTTATGGGTGCTCCCTTATAGGTAACCAACTGCTTTTCTCTTGCTGCTTGTAAGATCTTCTTTTTGTCTTTTACCCTTGGCATATTGATGATGATGTGTCTCGAAGTATTTTTCTTTGGATTCCTCTTGTTTGGGGTTCTGTAGGCTTCCTGTACTTGTAAGTCTATTTCTTTCACCAGGTGAGGGAAGTTTTCTGATATTATTTCTTCAAATATGTTTTCAGTATTTTGCACTCCCTCTTCTTCTGGCACCCCCATAATTCTGATGTTGGTGCGCTTGCAGTTGTCCCAGAGGTTCCTTACACTATTTTCAACTTTCTGGATTCTCTTTTCTTCTTCCTTCTCTAGAGGAGTGTCTTTTGGCTCTTTGACCTGATTCTTATGTTCCTCCATTCTGCTGTTGGATCTCTGCATAATATTTTCCAATTTAGTCAGTGTATGTATACTTTTTAGTTGGGTCTCATGAAGTTTATCGACCTTTTCTAGGATATTGTTGCATAACCTTAGAACCGTAGTTCTGAACTCTATGTCCTCCATCTCTTTTGTTTGAGATCTATTTCCTTGTCTCGGCATTATCACTATTTTTCAGAGTTGGTAGGATGGCTTTGTGTGTTTGGTGTCCTATATGGCCCAGTGGGTCAGCCTCCTCAGTTACCTGAGGTAGACACTCTTGGTGCTCCCCTTTGTGGACTGCATGCACAGCCTTGTTGTAGCTAAGTCTTTATTGTTGTGAATTGACCTTCAGGCCAATTGGATGTGGGTATCAGCTGTGTCTACTCTGGGATAACTTCTGTATTGGAGACAGTCTTATAGGATCAGACTTGAAAAACTGCAGAAGCCTCTGCTCAGCTTGGATGGGGCAGAGTCTCAGGGCTGAACTGACAGTCTTGGCTTCTGCCCTGCCCTTGTGCACTCGCCTGAGTTTCTGCCTGACCATCCCAGGTTCCCCAAGCAAGAGTGTGGGTGCCCCAGGGGCTCACCCGGACTTGGGCTGGTCTCTGTAGTCTGGAGCTACTGACTCCTTCCACTACTGAGAGGCCGCCACTTTGTACAGAGAGGCAGCAGCCTCCGTGGTCAGACCTGGAGCTTCTGACTCCTTCCGCTATGGAGAGGCAGCGGTCAGACCTCAGCGCATACTCACTCAGGTGCAACTGTAGACCCTGCCGGCTGTGGCTCCCGGGTCCCCAGTCTCCCAGTCTCTGAGTCTCTGGGTACCTTTCTCTACAGTCCAGACTCCACCCATATGAGCCTGGGACCACGGAATTTCGGCCGGGGTTGGGGTTCAGTACAGTCGGAAAGGGTTCCGTGCAATCGGGAATTCCTCCCCTCCCGCCGCCAGGCAGGCTTTCGGAGGCCACACTTCCTCTCCGCGTGTGAGCGTCTCCCTACCTCAGCGCTTTGCGGCTCCTAGTCCGATCCGTGAGCCTCTCTCTTTCTTTCTAGTTGTAGCTATTCCACTCCGCCAGCTTTCCTGAGGTTTTGGTGAAGTCCTTTTTTATTTTAGTTGTTATTTTAATTAAATTGTTGATGAGGCGGCAGCTTAGGAGACTACCTAGGCCGCCATCTTAGTTCCGGTCCGAGAAAAAAATTTTTAAACTTAAACCTCTTCTAATGCCACTTCTTCAAAATAGACTCGCCCAAGCCGTGGTATTTGGTGGAAGAGTCACACTCAAGGGGCCAAAGAGTTAGATGTGGCTCGCGAGCCGCAGTTTGCTGATCCCAGGTCTAGAGATATAGTTCTAATTGAATTTAAGATGCCTGAGGGATAGCCAAGTAGAGTTGTTAGAAATATTGGTTGAGAGTCTAAAGACACAAATCTGGACATCATTGGCAAGAGATGGGACTAGAAGCTATGAAAGAGGATGAGCAGACAGAAAAATAAGAGAAGAGAATCAAGATCAGAGCTGTGAGCAGTACTGACAGTACTAGTGCTTGGGTAGGAGAAGTACAAACTGTGCAGTGTACCAAAAGGGCTGTAGACATGAAGAAGTATTCTGGTATATGACTTTGAAGTAAATGCCTTTATGTGAAAGAATTTTGGATCTCTTAGAAACTCAAGTTGTCCCAAGCTAACAATTGGGAACTTGGTTGATGGCCTACACTTCTGGGCATGCCGGCTTGCTAGGATCCAGCCTAAGGATAAGACCTTGTAATTTGGTTAACCTGAACACCCACGTCAATAGCCGAACCCTTGATCAAATCATTAAACAATTAATCTCGTGAGCACTTAAAGATCCAATCTAATTGGTCAATAGGCTGACAGTAATGAAAATCAAAATGCCCCTTTGAAACAGTTGCACCAATTTATCAAGTAGACATTTCTTCAGAAAAGCATTTAATTTTTTTCAGCTATTAACATGCTTCCTGTTAGATGGCAATGACTCTTAAGCTATGTAACTCTTAGACGAACACTTACATGAATGAGGTCAGCACCCAGAAACCTCTTGCATCCTCATTGCTCTTTCCAGGGGTTTCTGACAGACTTGAGGCATGAGCAAAGGAGGAGAAAAGAAGGAAAGGAAATAGGAAAGGAAAAAAGACAGGCGAGGGAGAGAAAGGGGAGAGGGAAGAGTCGAGCGAGAAGTGGAAAGAGAGGAGACAGAAACAGAAAAGGAAGTGTATCTGAATTTGTTCCTGAAGGGTAGAGTGAAATATTTCAGGGATCACAAGATTAAGTGAGATGAAGTAGGAAACATGCATGTTGATGCCAGACAAACCTGGGTTCTGAGCCCTGGATCTGCCATTCTGTTCATGTGACCTTGAGCCAGGTAGCCTCTCTGAGCTTCGTGTCCCTCCTCCTGAGAGGTAGCTTGGTAGAGAGGAGAAGAACTATGCTTCTGGGGTTGGGTTGAAATCCTGATTCTGACATACGCCAGCTGCATGATCTTGCGAAAGTTTGCTAACCCCTAATGACCCAGCTTCCTGATGCTTTTTTTTTTTATTGATTATGGTATCACATAATTGTCCTCATCCCCCATTTCCACACCAAACCCCTCCCCACGTATGACCCCACCCCCCATCAGTTGACTGATGTTTTAAGGTGGGTAGAATAATAAAATCTGCTTTATCTAGATGTTGTGGCTCTCAAATGACTTAATACTTGTAAAGCACTTATAAAAATGTGCTTGATAATGTTAACTATTAGCTATAAATCATAATAATTAGATTGTGAACTATTTGTAAAAGCTCCTAGCCCAGCCCTTAGTCAGTTTGGCTCAGTGGAT